>JACBWW010000025.1:7800644-8016531 GCA_020086605.1 Lanius collurio | reverse complement strand
CACTCCAGTGTTCTTTGCGCGCATGCGCCCCCGGCCGCGCCGCCCGCCGCCTGCGCCGGGCCGGTGCTGGCGCGGCTGCAGGGCCGCGAGTTCGAGTTCCTCATGCGGCAGCCGGCCGTCACCATAGGCCGCAACTCCTCGCAGGGCTCGGTGGACGTCAACATGGGGCACTCTAGCTTCATCTCGCGGCGGCACCTGCAGCTCAGCTTCCAGGAGCCGCACTTCTACCTGCGCTGCCTGGGCAAGAACGGCGTCTTCGTGGACGGCGCCTTCCAGCGCCGCGGCGGCCCGGCCCTGCAGCTCCCGCCGCAGTGAGTGCCGGGGGCCGGGGGTGGCGGGGCCGGGCCCGCTCCGCAGGGCAGGAACGGCCCCAGGGGGCGGAGAGAGACCCTCTGTCCCGGGGAGGGGACGTGGGGCTGGGCGGAGCGGGAGCTCCGAGGAGGAGGGGACGGTGAGGGGTCCCTTGCCCCACCGCGCAGACGGTGAGCTGCCTGTGTCCCATGCAGGGGGTGTGGGTCTGCCAGGAGAAGGGCCTCAGGTGATGGTGAGGGGGCACAGCTGATGAAGGAAACACGGGTCAAGGATCCCCATGCCCGCCAAGGGTCTGAAGGCATGGTGAGGGTCTGCCTCTGAAGAAGGTGGAGGGCTTGAGATAGCGGTGAGGGATCTCCCTGCTCACGGAGAGCCTGAAGGGACAGTTAAGGTCCTCTCCCTTGAAGTTGGTAGCAGTGGGTGAGGGACACTCACCTGGTGGAGGTACCAGTGAGGGACATCTGCCTGTTGGCAACTTCAGCATCAACAAGGGATGTCCTTGCCTTCCTGGCCTTGCTGCTGTCCGTGGCTGAGAAAGGGATCATGTTCATTGGGACTGGGGCAGCTCCCTCTGCGGGAACCATGTCTGGGGAAAAAGTGTGAAGAAGTGTGAGCCCCTCCCTGTAGGGTGTCCCCCATAGTCATTGTCCTCCATGCCTGCCTGCAGACAGACTCATGTTCAGCTGGTGGCCCTTAAGGGTTTCAAAAGACAGAGAAGAAGGAGGGACTCAGTGGGCTAAAACTTGCTACACCCAAGGCTTGTCTTCGTTGGAAAAGATCTAGTGGAAAAAGTTGGAAACCACTTTGTCAGAGTGCTTACTTAAGGGTTGGCAAGTTAGGTGTTGTTCCTGGTGTCTCTCTGGAGCAGCAGGAAAAAGGAGTCAGGCCAGGCTGGGAGTGATGCTGCTCACCAGGACAGCAGGTGCCCAAGGTGTCTTTGCTCCCTTAAGGAAGGGCAGAGGGGTGCAGAAGGGTTTGCTGTGATGCCGGGGTCTGTGTTCTGTTACCCGCTCCTACAGAAAGAAGAACGAGGTTGATGTTAAGCTATTTCTTCCTCTGAAAACATTGTTTATGGTTGCTGAGTACTGTCCAGCAACTGCAGTGCTTCACCCCAGGGCAGCAGCATGGTAGTGGTGGGTGATGTAATTCCTGTGTGCATCTCCTCAGGTTGTACCAGACAGACTGTGCCTGATGCCCTCTCTGAGTGGAAGCGCGCTGTAAAGGCAGGAGACTGAGTGTTTGTTGTTTGTATAAAACATCTCTTTTCATCTGTCACGTTTTGGCTTTGGTATTGTTTACCTCCAGCACCAGGGTCCTCCAGTTATCCCTCTCTCACCAGCCTGTCGCTCAGGGGAGGGTTTTTTAATTACTCATTTCCTCTGCAGGCTGCTTCATTTTGCATTTAGTAATGTAGTTATAGCTCCCTAGCTGCTCACTCTCTGAGGCGCTTTGGTTTGTAATGTGTTTCATTTTCTATAAGAGATGTCCTTTAGTGTCTGTTTAATTAATCTGGCTTTGTAAAACAAGACCACCTGAAGCCCTGGGCACTTCTGTTGTCATTCCCTCTGGCTCTGGTATCTGTGCAAGCTCTCTCCTCCCTGCCATTCTGTTTCTTCACTTGGTTAATCATAAGCAGCGTGACAGAAAACTGTATCAAGCAGCAACCTCGTTGCTTATTTCTGTCCCCTTTGCTCCTGACTCCTGGAGTGGGAATGGCAACTTTCCTTCTGCGTCCCTTTAAAGGGAGGAGTTTAATGTACACTTACGAACTCTACACAATAAGGCACTCTCGTAGCTTGGCTGCTGTTTGAGCTACATAAATAAATTTGGTGCTCCTCCCTTTTTGACTTCCAGAGTAGGAAAATGTTTTGCATCCATCTAGAGGAATTTGCCCCCTTGCTTCTATCAGGTAAACAACTCCTTACTGGCCAGTCAAGGGTTTGTAACCCAGACCAGGAAGAAAATCTTGTTGAAGCTTGGTGTACACAGTCTTGATTGAGGCTTGAAACTCTGCTGTTATCTCCACTCTTGAAAAATCAGACAATTCCCTCCAAGTCACCCTCTTCCCATGCACACACACAAAAATCTCCTCTCCTCAGTAGACACAAAGTGCCATTTCTTTTCTGCAGAGAAGCCTGTGTGCTTACTGCCAGAATGTCAGATGTTAGGAGGACAAAGTGAGGACAGGTTGTAGTACACAGACTTTACACAATATTTTCTGCTTATTATGGTAACACTCCTGCCCTGTTTGATACAGCCACACCTTCTCTGTGTACCAGCAGGATGTACAGTTTATATTAAATTTCAGGAATTAATGATCATTCCATTCAGTGTTTGAGAGGGATGTGGGGAGCTCTTGCTGGTAATATTCTAAGAACCAGTTTTTGAATGGTTTTCCTCTCTTTTTCCCCTCCCACACCTGTAAAGGACTGTAGAAATGTGCAAAGTGCTGTTTCCTTTGGACCACTGCAGTCACTGCTGCTGTTACATTACGAGCAAAGGAAATGGTTGTGCATCATGAGATCATGAATGGAAGCAGAGGGTTCCAGGAAAAAGTGTCTTTTAGTTGTAGTTCATACAATTCGCTAAAAAATAGTTGCTGAGCTCATAAATTCTGTCTTCTGAGGTTCTCTCTCACTTCACTATTTCTGTATAAAACTTCTCTTTTCTAAGTTTAGAAGTAATTCCTGAAATGTACAGAAGATCTTGTCAGGAGGGGTGGGGAAGGGAGGAGAGGGGGAGACATCTCTTGAAGGCTGTGCTTAACCTCCTGTCTCAACAGCCCTACTCCAAATCGAGGGCTTTTGAAAAGCTTTATATCATTTCCTCCACCAACGTGGTGTGTGTGGATTATCTGCTGTAGCCAGGATTTTACTGCTGGGCAGGAGTATCATATTCCACAGCTGTGTTGTTACGGGAGGTTGTATTTCACAGATGTGATGACATAACTATACCATATAATTAAACAATAATAACCAACAAAGAGGACATTTCCTAGAGGTTAATGACAGTTAAGAACAAAGTGGGTGGAAGAGTGGAGGGCCTATGGTACAGCTGAAGATCCTTAATCAGTTTAATTAATAAGTGCCACACTGCAGCAGACATTACAAATAATGAATCAAGATGAAATGATGGAAGTACTTACATCAAAAATAAGTGCTTCAAATCAAATTAAGGATTTGCTAGAAACTCTTTTTATAGCTTGTGATGTTTTTTTAGCTGTGCTGGTGGGAGCTGGAAATCTGTAGATAAATATCTGAGTATTTTTCTATAAGAAAGAGAGGAACTCAAAACTACCAGAATATGCACTAGATTTTAAAAAGTATTGATACTAGAAAAAGTGTAAGATAGAGCAGGAACTATTAACTGGAGTATTTTTTCCTGTTGAAGACAGTAATTTCTTCAAATTTACGGTGTAATCAGGTGTTTACAGGATGAGGTTAATGATGAATTATTAACTTTTTCTTTGTTGTCTTCGAAATTGACTCAGTTTTAAAAATAATTGGCAGAAACAAGTTAGGCGCTTCCAGTAACTAAAATAAGCATTTGTTTGGTTATTTATTTATTTTATCCCAGAGAACAGAAGGAACTGTAACAGTTGAAAGTTAAACTTGCTAACCTGAATTTTAATTAGCTATGAGTCAGTTCTTCAGATGCTCCTAAATACAAAAGTTCTATTGACTAAAACCTGCAAATGTTGCTTGAGCATAGCCTGATAATAGCACTTGAGCCTTTTGAACTGTGAGCTCAATAGATTGGAAAATGATGCTTGTCTGGGAATGTTTCATGGGATATTTGCTTATTGCTTCTGTGACCATTTAGAATTTCTGCAGTAGCGTAATTAATGGAGCCTGAAGTTGGTGTTTTTCAGTGTAAATGGATTCTTTCAGTATGAGCTTTCTAAGCATAAAAACAAGTTTTTAAACCTGTAGTTCTTTTAGCATTTAGGAAATAAATGGAAGAGCTTTTTTAGTTTGAGAATAAATACAAGAGAAGTAAATATATGGATGTATGAAATCATATTAAAACACAGAGTTAAAATTTAAAAAAAAATGTATATAAGCCCCATTATAAATTGAAAACTTATCGTGCATGTCAAGTTTTATTAAGAGCATGCTGCTTTATTTATAATGGGATTTTTCTAGGTGCTCAATAAACTTGACAGAAATAAATACTTCAATAGTCTGACCACACACCAAGGTGCTGATCCTGCAGAATTTTACACATGCATTAATCTTTCCATATTGTGAGTACTCAAGTTCCCTTCGGTGTTTGGGTAGTGGGAGTGTCTCAGCAACTGGGGTTTAGTAATTAGAAAATGGAGAGAGTTAGATCCAGTTTCTTAGGGACATAGCTGTCCAGTCTGTTAGCCAGAAACTCGGCACTAACTCAAGTTTAAAAAAATGCCATATTCTAGAAAAATGGAGATGTGCACAATGCACTGCAGTGTTTGGGTGACCTCACCAACCACTTGAGCTCCATTCTTGTGGTTGGAGCAATGCCATCACGAAGGGTATGAGGGAGGGTGTCCTTACATCTGGGGGCAGCTGCACACCCTGTGTGCACACACTAAGGAAGTGCTTTGACCACATAACCACGACTGCAGAACTAGTTATTTCTGAAATGCTGCATATGTATGTTGTCTCTGGTAACTCCTTAGGTAGTTTTGCTTCTTAAATATTGCATTATCTGCATTTGCAACTTCTGTTTTGTTCTTCGTTTGAAATACAGTTTGCTGTGCTACGGCTTGTGGATGGTGGTTTTACTCTTGCTAGAAACCCTTTAAAGATTTGCTTTCTTGGTGCTTCATCTTGTATTTTTCATGCTTTTACTTAATTTCAAAGACTGTCTTTGAGAACAGGTTTTTTTGTTGCACAGCAAGATGTGATAAAGGATTAGCTGATTTTAATTATGGAATTCATGTCAAGTAATAATTTTTGGCTAAGCAGCTCAATTTGTCATGAGTTATATTAAACATTTAAGGAAAAGTTTCTCTCATGTGAAGCTGCTGCTCAATTTGTTGATTCAAAAATAGCTCTGCTGTAAGTCAGGTTGCAAATATAAACTAAGGTTATGCAAAACTCACTGTATGTCTTTATGGATTCTTTTAAACCAGGCTTGGTTCAGCTTAGCTGATGTGTTGATTATGAAAAGATTAATCTAACAAGAACATGCCACACTTGTCTTGTACAGTTCTGTGTGGAGTCTCAGCTATAAAGTCATAAATGTGGATTCAAGTTGTGCTGGTGTAACTTCTTTGTGCTAGCAAACTCTTAATCAGGGCATGTATCCTTAGGTGTCTGTGGGATCCTTCCTGTGGGTACTGTTGTGTTTTCATATAAATCTAGAGGATAAATGAGTGTGAAGGTTTTTGCTTTTCTGAAAGTGGGGACTAAAAATGATGAAATCAGTAATAATTCATATCTTGGTTATTTTAGTGCCAGCTAACTATTTTGGAGCATACTCACTGTCCTGGTAACAAATCAAAATAATGCTGTTTGCTTTTCTTTAGCCCCCCCCCGCCTCCGAAAACATGATAGGCAGCCTTGCACTGAATCACTGAAAGCATAAATGACAACCAGATTGATGTGCTTGTTGTCTCTGTAAGCAAGCTCCCAGTAACTGCTCCGCTGGCCATTTGGCGTCAGAGCTGTTCTGTGGGACGCCAAATTCTCTTGCTCGGTGTTGCAGTTTCCTGGAGGAGTAGATGTGGCAACAGGATGTTGGTAGAGAACAGGAAACTACTTGAATTTGCCACTTATGCCATGCAAATAAAGGCTTATTGCTGGCCCAGGTGTGGTAATTGGTGTGTGTTGTTGAGAGGAGTTCGTGCAGTGGGGGCAGAGAGCAGAGCCAGAGAGGGTTTGGGGGCTGCTTTGTGACAGTGGGGGTGACAAAGGGGACAGGCTGGAGAGGTGCTTGTTAAACCACCAATCTGACAGTTCCCTCCAGCTGGCTTTTGTGTTCTGGGGGGATCTCTGCTAGCTCTCAGCTCCGTATCAGATCCTCTGGCATGTGATGATTTACTTTGAGCTCCTTCTAGCTCGGTGTCTGAGCAGTGTCTGGGTGTTCTGCTGTCAGAGCAAAGGGGCTCCATAACCAGAAATGCTTCACAGACCAAGCTTCACCTCACTGCTGGTTAGACATGATGAGACAGCTTTCCTTTCCAATCCAAGTGGAAATGTGGTTAAAAAAAAGAAAAATCATGTGCTTTTGAGCTGGTGATGTTAATGAAAAGGGAGAAATTTTCTCATTTGCTTTTAGTACAGATTCTTTCTTTTTCCTTTATAGCCATCCAGAGCACAGAGGCTTCTCTCACATGTAGCCATGGCCAACAGCAGCTTTGTTTTACTATCTTTGATTCAGTCCCTGTACATCCCTGTACATCCAGGAGTTTCCTGAGGTTGCAGACTCATTACTGGGATATCCACTGTAAAGAAAGAAAAGTATAGCAGTGAAATGTGCTGCAAAGCTTAGTCCACAGTGTATCTGGTGGTGAAGATCTTTGTTCTCTTACAGTTGCATATGCTTTGCAACAAATGCCTAAGAAGCCCCTTGAGCTTGTGCATTGTTTTCTGACAGGTAAACTTAGGTTAGAATGTTGTTTTATGCATCTGAAATGGCTGATGGGCCCTTATGTAACTGAATGCAAGACAACCCAAGAAATTTGTGAAGCTGAAGGTCTGGGTGCCATTTTGCAGTGATTTTTTTTTGACAAATTTATGAGATGAAAAAGCTGAAGCATTTTCTTCTATCTCCTGAATGTGGGCTCTGAAAAGACATCTTGATGTACTTCCAGACATGGTTAATCGACTAATTGTGAGTACAAATTATTGTCTGGTCTTAATGCGTTCACTTCAGTCAATAATTCAGTATTAATCACTGAACTGTTTTTTCAGGTATTTATAAGTCTCCCTATTTCAGTTGACTGCAAACTCCTCATAAAAGCAGATTGATGAGATGCTTATAGAGCAGATGAATTTCTCCCTTAAGTAAATGTGAGTGAAAATTTCCATCCAATTGTATATTCTTTGTTTTCATAGTACAAATACAATTCTACTGATGTCTATTCACTCTTGTCCACAAATGTTTTTTGCTTGTAATTCACATCTTTGGTTTCTTCAGAACAGCTCAGTAAATACATGTGTGCATTCCTTCTGCATGGCACTTAATTTTTATGAAATACATATTTTATTGGACAGTAAAACATTTAAGTATCTTAATGGCCTAATTAATACTCTGTATCCACTTCTGTCATGTGTATTTTGCTCTTCGTTATCCTCTGCTCCTTTTTTCATGTCCTTGTGCATTTTTTATCATAAAAATTTCAAGCAGTCTTGAGAGAGCAGTCTATTACAAGGCTGTTCTTTGAATATTCAGCAATTCTAAGATTTGATTGATAGTCCTTTTCCTCCCATCCTGTCTATTTTTAGTAACTTAAAAGCGAGTTTAATTTCTTGGGTTGTCGTTTGTTGTATATGCACAATTTACTTTGGTGGTTTTCCTCCCTCCTTTAAATGTACCAGATATGTAATTTTCATGTTCTTTGAGGACATCTTGACAGTTGGGGAGAAATAATGTAGAAGTTAATTGGGAGCTCTGCCTTAGCTGAAGGAGTAAAGATGGACAGTCTTTGTCTGGTTCTGTTAATATATGCTGTGTGATTAGGATAAGAGGAGAAGTAGAAGGAAACTTTCAGCACACTGTTAGCACTTATTATCCTGCTCCAAGAATCTTCTAGCATAAGAGCCTGTTTTCATGTACAAGTACAATCCACTCCATCTTTTAGAACAGATTGAGGAGACATAAAGCCTTGCAGAGGTGGTGTAAGCACTGTGGAAAAGGATGTCCTTCCATTTCTCTCTGAAATACAACCTTGGAACTGTACCCCTTTTTTCTGCTTCATGCCACTTCAAGGAGAGCCTTGGGAAATCTTCCCACACAAACTGTTTTAATCTTCTATCTCCCTTTAGGCCACGTACAGAAGCCACCAACAGTTTGTCTAAGCAGGACTGGACTCCCTGCAGAGCCAGTTTGTGCACTTGCTAAAGGAATTGTTCTTGAGCAACTTCAGGCCTTTCCTCTCTCGAGGGCATAAGAACTCTGGACTCTTACACACTCGGAATCCTGATTGTGTGGGAAGAGAAAAGGACTAGACACAGAAAGCAAATTTTGTTTCTACCTGATGGGTAGACCAAAAAGGATTTTGCTTTTCATATTCAGTTTGAGGCGTAACCCAAACTAGTAAGGGTAGGCTCTTGGTGTGGGAGATGTGCCAACTGCCATTTATTTATTGATCTTGTTCCTTTTTTTACTTGTCTTATGGTTGGCATAAAGTGGTGCTGGTGGCTGCCTGCCCACCGTGTGTAAAGGGGTGTTGACTGTCAACAAGCCTGGCAATTGGGTAGCTTTGCCTCCTGCCTTGTCCATTCAGCTGGATAATTACTATGGCTCTTCTTTTCCCATGTTTCCCTCAGACACCATCTAATGAGACAAGATAATGAAACTGTTTTAGGTCTGGGAAGACCTGCAAAGGAAGTCAAAGGCTGGCTGCTAATGCCTTTATGGAATATTAAGGCAAGTTTCCTTCAGGCACAGGAATTCTTAGGAGAAAATTCCTGATTGTTAGTGGTTCAATAAAAGGATTGCTATAATTTTTTGTGTATGTATTTTGTGTAAACAAGGCATATGCAAACTGGCTGTTGAAAATAGGCACAGTCGTGTAATTTAGACTTGCACATCATCTGTTTACAATTGTGTGTCCCAGAGCGATGCTCACTGCAAACAGCCACGGGATGAAGTTGGGAAACAAGTTTGTTTTGGTGGATATTGATTCTGAATCTGAGATCCCTAGTCACCAAGTGGGTGCATCCTCTTCTCCAAGAGTTTTTCTACAGTTTCTTCTCAATTTTTTCCTACTTTGTTCTCCATTGCAAGAATGAGAATTCCTATTAAAAAAACCTACAGCAGAGAAGGGCCAGAATTCTGTTCCCCAAAAAGCTGATATACTGCAAACTATGAATTTCGTATAAACCTTCCAGATAACGTACATCCATTAAAGTAAAATGTTTCCCTAATTCTGTATGTACTATTGAAGCAAAGGAAAAGGAGTATTAAACTATGCCAGTAACATGACAAGGTAATTCTCTAAAATTTTCCTAATTTAAAAATAATGAAACCACTGTGGTGACAACTTCCACGTACTCTGCGTTTTGCAAGAGTCATTGTCACTTCAGTTGGTTAAATTCTGCAAGGATTAAACCCCTCAGCACAGTTATATATACTGGCAGCATGTAAAATACCTTAGAAATCTTGTGATTGTTTTATGTTGTTTGCAGTCTTAAACCATGTCCTGCTAGGTGGTCTTTCACAAGCCACTTCAGTGCATCATCGTCTGAATCATAGTAAAATTATTCTCTCCTTTAGTAGGAGGAAAGGTTGTGCCTGGCATTCTCTTTTAACCTTTATTTTAAATGTCAGTATTTGGAAGGATGCAGGTGGATGTCACTTTGTAGACACTTGTGTAAGAGGCTCTGTGTTGCCCCACATGTTTATTTGGCTCTGAGTCTAGAAGTTGTCAGCTTTTAAAACATTTAAACTACCCTCAGAGCTGTTTTAAAACAGTAATCCTGGCTTCCTCTACTGGGTATTGAATGGGTTGTGAAATGTCTTCAGAGGGAGTGGAACAGACTTGTGTGAACATTTTGCAAAGTCTTAACTCCATATGGGTATTTTTTTATAATGTACATAAATAGTACATTAGCTTTTCCAAATCACTTTCTAAATGAACTGAACCAGCCTCAAAGGAAAATACATCATAGTCATGCTCTGCGTGTTAGAGCCCTCTTAGAGAGTCTGATTGAATTCAAAGGTTAGTACCATCCCACACAGAGGCTTTTTCTGGCATATATATGTGGAAATTAGGATTTTTTTCCTGAGCTTTACTGAGGTGATTTTGTTTTGCACAGCCTTCCCTAATGTATTTATAGGTTTGGAAGGGTGAGTCTGCTAAATGGCTTGTGAGACCTTTCAAGGTATTGGACTGGCTACTTGAAAGCAAACCCTACTATGATGAATGGCCCATTAGAAGAAAGTTGATGGCATTGTAAATGAGATTTTACATGAGAATCAAACTGCTCTAGTGTATCCAGCAAAGATGCTGAAACAAGTGCCTCTCTCTGAAAAGGTTATTAGGAGATTTTATGAACTGCTATTTTAACGGTTAGTTTTCCCTTGTTCTCTAGGGTATAAAAATTTCTCAGGAGTCTGGATACTTGTAGTAATAAAGGAAAAGTCTTCTCAAGGAAATGAGAGTTAAAATGAAAATGGGGATAGAATTGAAGTTGCTGCTTGCCTGTGGCAGCAGTGGCCAGACTTGTGTGGTGAAAGGGGCAGGATCTGCAGCCAGCTGAAAGTTCCATGGCAGTTAAGCAAAGATTTAAAATTCTTGGTATTGAGTGAGGTATGGAAATTAATAACCAGTGCTTCTTGTAGAGACCAATTGTGGCCCTGCAGTTAGTTCCATACTGTCAGTACATATTTAATTCTTGGTGTACTGTTTAATTTCTTATTGAAAACAGAACTCTGTAGAAGCTGGTATAGGGAAGTTCCTCTGAGCGTGGGTGCAGGTGGGGCTTTTTTTGGCACTGATGTAGGTGTTAATTGTGGTTTATGACTGAGGGGGAAACATAGTTGAGTGTTTCTGCCAAGATGAGCAAAGAAGGAAAATAGTTAATATTGACCTTTTTCATTTTAACCCAGATCAGTGGGACCAGCAGAGGCTTGGAAAACCTCTCAGAAGGGCTCTTGAATTTCACAGAAGCAGGGAAGGAGTGAGAGGTGGTGGCAGAGGCTGAGTCACTTCTTTTGGTCTCTGCTGTGGCAGAATGGAAGCCGGACTTAGGCGGTATCTTAAGGTTTATCTTGGAGCAGGGAAAAATTGAGTGTGAATGGGGGCTAGGCAGCCTTTTCTGATGCAGAAACACTGCACCAGAAAGTGGTTAAATGTGTGTGTATTGCAGAGCTGGTGTTGGGAATTTCTGTGACATCTCTGAAGAGCAATGTCAGACTCACTGCCTGGTGCTGCCAGAGTAGCCACGGTCTGAGAGTCTTGAGGCAGCCAGGGGCTACGTGTTGTCATTGGGATTGGGAGCTGTGGTTTGGCAGTGCTCCCTCAGGACTGGGGAAAGTGGGAAAAGAGAAATCTTACAGGAAGTTGAGACACGTCAGACCTCTGAGCCCTTGCAAGGGCTGAGCAAAACGTGCTCCTGATCCAAGACTATGCAGTGTCTGCCATTTCAGCCTTACAGTGTAGAATTTGATGTCTGAGGAAGGATCAGTGCAGGATGAGGTGGCCAGAGCAGAACATAGAATTAAATGTCATCCTGCATTGTTTCGTAAGAGTTGCCTTTCATTGTGCACTTGAATTAACTTAGTGGGACAGCAAGTTACCATGGGGGTGGATGGACTAACCTTGTTTATCACTGTACTATATTTTTCCAATACCATAAAACCTTGGCTGCTGCCAGGCAAATACTTGAAGTATATTTATCTCCACAGAGTGCATTTCTCTTTGGAGCTTCTGTTCCACTCCATAGTTCTGCCAGTTTGATCTGTACTGCAGCTTTGTTTAGTGGCTGTTATCTGGTGGGGCTGGGATTTTGTTTTGGTTTGACATTTTTCGTTTGAGACATCTCATTGGGATCTAAAATGAGCTTTAGAACTGAACACTTAGGTATGATACTTACTTTTTTTACCAGTGTTGTCAGAGTGACAACCACATAAATGAAGCTCTGTGTTCTCTGAATAAGCCCCAAACTTCTGGGAACGAAGAGCTCTCCAGGGCTTTGTGGAGATGCTTCCTTAAGACGTGTCTTAGCTCTCTGTCAGAGCAGGTGTGATGTTGATTGTTCCAAGAGGACACTGGCCGAATAGGACTGAAATCCCCACTTCCATGCAGCCTGTTTTACAGAGGTCCATAGAGGCCAGTAATGAATAGAAGTTGTTCAGAAGTGTTTGAAATAGTAGAGCTACTTGTTCTGTCACCCAGTCTAAACAGCTACCCAGCCCCATGATAAACATGGTTAAAATCCCTGGAGAGATCCTGTAAATCCTAAATATACCTTTACCACATGAGCAAGATGGGCTGCATTTGTAGAGAAAAACAATTGAAGCTGTTGCCCCTGTGTTGATTTTTGTGGCTCTAGCATGTGTGGTGAGCAGGAGAGGAGTTAATTTTAGATTGATTAGCAACACAGAAGGGAACCAAGATGACTGTTGTAAATGGCAGTGGGATGAGATCAATGAGGGTAGTTTATTTCCATGCATCTCAGTGGGTGTTCTAAGCAATTTAATTTTTCTTTTTTGTTTGTTTTTAAGAGAACCAAGAATGTTAATGCATATATTCCTTGAAATCCTTCTGGGGCTGCAGTTCTGGATACTTTATTGTTGTTGCATGGTCATTGCTTTAAATGAACACCAGGTGCTTGTGTTCTGTTCCTCAGCAGCTCTTTGTTTCCCTGCTCTGTGTTACCTGGCTCAGCAGCAAGTGGTGAGTGATTCTTGGTACTGCACTCTCCATTTTTCTCCTACTCACCTTTGTTTATATTCTGGAGCATGTTCCCAACTGTTTATGATTAAACATTACTCAAACAGCCAGGTTAAGATTTATTGACACAAAGGAGGCTGGGAGGAGGGAGTGGCTGGCTGGTCATCTGTGTCTACTTCCAGCTGATAGTGATGTTATTGATATTGTCCACGTGTCTGTGCAATGGCTGTGGGGTGTCACAGAGGCTGCTGTCCAAAAACACCAGCATAGGACTGATCCCTGTCAGCACAGTCTTTTTCCCTTTGTGTGACACAGTAAAAGCTTCAGCATGGCAGTTTGTACTCCTTTCTCTTCATCTTGGCTTTCTGGAAACATCCTGTGGCTCTTGAGGAGGGGACCTCTATTTTTCTCTTGGTGGGAGAGGCTTGCTGATCTCCACAGAGAGAAATAAGTATTTGGAACATGCTAAAGGGGTTGTGACCTATAGGAGTTTTAAGCAGTTATCCTTTTAAAAAAGACCTCCTGAAAAACAATGCTGTTGTACGGAATGCAAGGAAGTTCAAAATGGAAGATTGAAAAGTGGGCACTATTTAGGAAAATAAATTAAAGTACAGAAATATTAGCATTAAAAAGAGACTGAGTTCAGTAAAAAAAAGCTTTCTCTGTAACTAAAACAGTTTTTTTCCTGGCCCTTCTTAGCTATGTACAAACCAGATAACTATTTAGCTTTAGAAGTGTCTGTACATAGCATGTTAAGTTTTGGTTATTTGTTTTCAGGTTGCAGATACTGATAATTTTCAAATTTTAGGAAAAAAATTAAAACACAATATTGACAATATACTAAAAAATGAACAGATTGATTAGCCTAACGTGGAAAGGGACTTTTGCACGTATAAGATTTGATCATACAAGTGAGATACAAGCACGTGTTGCACGTAATTTACGCTTTGTCTGAAGATCAAATATTTCTTGGCTGGTGCAGAAATGGTTAAGATAGGATCTAGACCTCCACAGGCTGCAGTACCTGATTAGAGCAGCTGTGGTACACAGGCTGTTGTGTGCTATATAGAGTCTCTTAACTCTCCTTATTTTTATGTATACAACCACACACACAACAAAATAACATAATAGGCTTGCTGTGTGTTACAGATGGTATCAGGCATCTGCAGTGCTGATAGTGAAACTTTCTGGTGCTGGCAGCCAACTTCATTTAAATAAAAGCCTCGTCTGCTCTTTGTGCCAGCCCACTTCTTCGGTGGCAAACTTTCATATCAGGTTTTTGATGTCAGGCCATTCATTCTGACACATAAAACACCTCCCTGTTCCCAAGCTTCAAAACAAACAGCAGCTTTATGGTTAATTTTAGCTTCTAAGGACATCTTACTAAATATTCTCTGCAGGTCTGTTAACACCCCTGGGAATGCAACTGCAGGGCTTTTCAGCATTGTCATTGTACTGAGAGGCAGAATAAATGAGAGAGTGGAATTGACTGGCAGAGTGTCATGCTGGGTGAAGATGTGGTTTGCCATATGATACACAGAAAAAAAGTTCACTGTAACTTAGCTGTGTTCAGAGACATGAAGTTGTTTATGGTAAGGACCGGACAGCAGAACAGAGCAGCTTCTGTAATGCTGTGGTGGAAATAGGGCCAGAATTCACCCTGGGAGCCTTTAATAAAAAAATCAAACAAACTCCTATCCAATATTGATCAAAAGGTAGATGTCATTGATGCTGCAGATTAATTTATATTGATGTAAAATCACATCTGATTTTTGTGGGTGTAGGCAAGACCTTTAAGGCTCATACATTTAGCACCTTGGCAGACTTGAGGTAGATCTGCACTGGCTGTACTCCATCAAATCTGCCCTATGTGCTGCTGACCTGTGGTGTGCTGGTGTGCAAAGAAATAGGAGTACTCAGGAAGGGAGCAGGAATTTTTCTTCTGATAGCCAGCCCTGTGCCCAGTGCTCCTGGTTTGGAATGAATGGCATATTTTGAAGCTGACTCCAATGTTTTGAAATGTGAAGCTGAGCGAGGTACAATTACAGCACCACCTCTTTGTTTCTCTGTGCCTGGTGGATGGGCACCAAGTAACAACCATGTTTGTTGTGTTGTCACGAGTATTTAAAAGATGACTTTGGTGGTGGGCTTCAACAGAGACCCTTCACCTTAATGGTGTTTGTTATAAAAGCCAAGTAATTATATTCTTTTGATTATACCAAGGCTGTGTTTCTGACATCATCTTGCTTATCATTTGTCTGGAAATAATTGTCAGGATTTTTCTGGATCAGTTTTAAGAGAAGTTTTAGTAGTTGAGGCTTTTCATGTTTTAAATAGATAAGTGAATTAATCCCTAGTCAGATGTGGATTGAGTTTGTAAATAACTAGTGATAGTGATGGTATTTTGACAATATCCTTCAGCTTGTTTTTGCAGGCAATAATGTAAATGAACAGACACTTAGAGCTGGCTTATAGTTGCTGCTGAAAAACTTTAGGAAAGGTCGCTTTTGAAAATGCACCTTCCTGACCATTTGCACTTTGATGGCTTTCTGGAGGAAATTGGAGCAGCTTCTGGTAGGTAGGGGATATTTTGGCATTGGACTGAGCAGGATTATTATAAGATGCATCCTGCCAACCTGGGGATAGTAGAATCTGGAGAAGACCTGTTGGTAATGTTAATGCTCCAGGCAGGGTGGCAACTTCGGAGGGAGCCTCCTGCTATTCCTGCTGGCTCTCCATTAGCTGATTGAAACACCCTTCTCAGCAGTTTTGGCAATTTCTCCACTGTTCTTCTATGAAACACTATTTTGATATTCCACGAATTTATTCCCTGACCTTGCTGCAGTGTTTCATCACACTGAAAAAATGGCAACTATAATATCTTACCTAGTTTGCTCTTTTTTTTTCCCTTTTCTGCACTGTTTTACTCAAAGGGGAGAATCTGAAAGTGAAGCTGTGCTTGATGTCTCAAATAATTTTCAAAGAGTGAAATCGGAACATTATTAAAGAGATGTAAGGAAGGTAAAACGAAGACATATATAGAAAAATACAGTTCTTGATTCTTCACTGCTAATTCTTCAGTGTGAAACAGCATCCAGTGTTCTCACTTAAATGAAAAATTAACTCAGTTTATCCATTTGCTCTGTGACAGCAATTTAAAGGATTGCTAAGGGAGATAAGAAATTGTGGGAAAGATGCGTAGTATAAAATGACTGTTGAAGTTTCACAGCATGATATCTATAGTGCAAACCCTCCTGAAGGTTTTACTTTTAGCATCCACTTGTTGGAGCCTAAAACCAAAATGCTCATCTTCTTCTGTGTGCTTTTAAAGAAGATAATATGTGAACCAAACCAGCATTTTGTAGTTCTTTGGGTTGGGCTTCTGGGATCTCTTTTCCTTTTTAGCCTTCCTTATCAGCCTGGGGGTGTTTATACTCCTTCCCTCCCACCACCTGTTTGGCTGAGTTTCACTCTCTGCCTTTTCCTGGGATGGGCAGTGGCCGAGAGCTTGCTGTTCTCAGTGCTGTGAGGAGGGATGTCTGCAGGGGCTGAAGGATCACAAATATTTTCTGTGCATATCTGTGTGTGCCTGCTGCTGGCAGGGAGAAGAATCCCAGAAGTTTGGCCAAACTTTGCTGTGAACATTGCTGTCTTCAAAAGAAGTTTGCTAAAATACCTACTTGAAAATCTGCCTCTCTGTGGAAGTGTTTCTCAATTTGTTTGAACCTTGATGAAATGGCATAGAGGGAAGCCCTGTGCGACTGTGCTCAATAGAAACATTCATTACAGCTAATTTACTTGGTGCTTTTAAGAGACATAGCTATTCATAAGTTGTGGTTTTGCCTGATGCTGCTGGTAGTATTTGTTTTAAGTAGATACACTTGCCTGCACACGCTCTTTGCCCATCTGAAATCTTGTCTGGCTGTGTTGGAAACCTTGTTTTAAGCTTGGTGATTTGCAGTGTTAGGCAAAACCCAGTGTAACTGGGCTGCCTTCTAATTAAGGGAAAAAATCCTTTATTGTGTGTACAATTCAGCTAAACAGTAACAAGGAGCACAAAGAAAAGGTCTTGTCTGTGACAAAGAAATGACAATTTTGAATTTTCCTGAAGCACTGTCCTTGTTCAGCCATCTTACTGCACTTGCTTTCTCAAGGCCGTTCAGTGAATAAGCTCAGGAAGCACAGAGGTACTAAAAAGCATTGATTTTGCAGCATGCAGAGCCTGTGTATCCCAGCTGAGATAACCACAAACCCACTCCTGCTCCTGCAAACAGGACCTGCCAGTTGCCATGGGAGGATTGCCATGGGTACACGGCCACAGGAAGCTCCTGTTGGAATGCAGAAAACATTTTTGGTCTTTGTTTTGTCTCCTCGTGCACAGCTGAGTGACTTAGGGTTTGAAATAATTAGGCTGAATTTTAAAAAAACATGGTAACTTCTCTGATTCAGGAAGTTTTGAAAATTTCCAGCCTGAGAGTATCAGCATGTGGCTGGTGTGATGTGCCTGATAAAGACCAGAGCTTTTCTCAAAATGAATGAATTGCAGTTTGTTTTCTGAAAGGAGAATGCAGTGTTTGGATCATGTGATGTTTAAATCTGAGTCTGTGGTTACATGATGCTCTGTCTTTTTTATAGTCTATTATAAATCTGCAGCATTTTTGCTGGTACCTTCTTCTTTCCTTCCTCTGCTTGATATTTTTCCCCTCCACATTCTTTGTGTTGGTGATGCCATCTGGAAGGGAAGCTAAGGGATCTGCCTGGCAACTTACTCCCAAAAACAAAGGAAGTTAATAATTCTTGCAGCTACCTGCTTTGCCTTGCTGTGCAGATGTTTGGATACTGTTGGCATGAGGGTGATACTGAGAGGAAATGGCAGAAGAGAAGGAATGGTGGTAGAGTGAAGGAAATGCCTCTTAAAGCAGAGAATCAGATTTAGATTGTGTTAAATCTATATGAGATTGAGTGACACAATTAATAACTCTTTGGGGAGATTATTTTTAAGGCCAAGGAAACCAGTGAGCCGTCCACATGAAGTACAGAATTTTATCCAGTTTCCCATTACTTATCACAGCAGGTCCAGGAAAGATGAGGATTTCCAGCTAACTCAGATGCATTTCAGGGGAAGGACAGAAAATCCTTCCAGTAATCTGGAATCACAGGGTAGTCAATAATCATTCCATTGGATCAGATATGAGGAGTTCCTGATGACTTCAGAGTGAGCTTGCCTTTACTAAAACTGGGTTTACATTATTTCTAGTATAGGAACAATACCTGAGGCATGGGTAAATGCCAAGGACCCCAGAACAGTGCTGTTCAGCAGCTTGGGCCTCTGGTGGAACATGGCAATGGAAGTAGTTGGGAACAGCTGGAATAGTCTTTTACCAGAAAAAGTTCCCTGCAGAAGAAAATTTAAATTCATGAAGCAGAAGTAAAACCACTGTCTTTTGACTTGAACTAATTATTTCAAACATGAGCTCACTCACATATGCACGCAGGGAGTTCTGGTTCAGTCTTGGCTGACAGATGAACTCCTTTGTGTATCTGCAGTGTGAAGCACGACAGCATATATTAAATACAGTGAGTGTGCTGCAAAGCATGCAAGGCAAGTGATTTGTGAGCTCGGGGTAACTCTGAGGTTAGGAACCAGTCCTCCAGATCTAAACTCATGTGGTGACTTACAAAATAGTTATGACCAAACATTACAATGGTTTGCTCTGTCATTGGAACAGTGGGGGAGATCACTGTACTCCTTTTTTTGCAGATGATCTCAGTGCTTTTTAAATCTAGTTTTCTGTCAGTTATGTTACAAAGAGTAGCAGTGATTTTTCTAGCTTTTCCTCCCACTGAACAATAGTGGATAATACCAGAGGCATTTTTGCAGGGAGCTCTGCAGTTTCTTTCCTTGTCCTTCTGCTGTTTGGCCAAGTGCTTGTCTTGCTTTTCTTCAGATTGAGTTGATTCACTACAAGAACAAACGTGGCTTCTGAACTTCACCATTTACTTGCAGACTCTTTACTTATCTTCATGTATACAACAAATGATTTTACCAGCCACGAGGTATTTCACTGTGTGTTTGATAAAGGACTTTATGAGTAGGTCTTCAATAGGATTTCTGTGCAGAAACTGCTCAGAGCAGTAGAGCAGTTGAAAGGGAAATAGTGAATGCTGAAAGCTCTTTACTTTTAGACTGCAGTAATCTCCAAAAGGAACGAAGCACTCTTAAAACTGTGGCGGTTACACTGCCCGTGTCCCCTAGCAATGAGTAAGGAGAAGCATTATAGTGACTCTTATATTGCCATGGTGATAAGCACATGCTTGCTTTGTGATGTGTATTTTGACTAAAAAGAATAAAATGTATCTGTCTTCTTTCCTCCAGAACTGTCTGTAGTCTCAGTGCAATTGACTTTTTTTTGTTTGGAATGCAGATAGCACTACCCAAGTGGATGATATAACTGTTTTCTTATTGGTATTGCTTACCAAGTGCTATTTACGGGAAAAGATTGTAGGGTAGGGAGTGGAACAGGAAATGTTGGATGATTTTATTATTATTATTATTTTATTACAAAGGAGGGGTGAATAGTACCTAATCTCCAGTGACAGCTCAGACAGGTTTCAGAGCTTTTTGTATGGTTTTATGACAATCATTCAAACTGATACTCATTTTAATTCACTTGTGATTGAAAGGTGATTTTTGTACTTGTGCTTTTGCACACCTTGCTGCTTCAGACAGCTTATTTCTAGCAACATAATCATTTTGAGCAAAATACTTGTGTTTATTATTCCCGTTGGGGTGTAAGGGTCGAGTTTATTTTTGTGAAGGTAGAGAACATTGATTTGGTTATTTTAGTTACTGAAATGGGAGACATCCTTCTCAATATTTTGCAGTTGAAGTGTTTTGTTTTGTGCTAGGTGGTGCAGTGAGGCTTTGTGCTCTAGAAAAGCTGAAGTTCTGAAAAGCATTGCTGTCCATGGGCAGAGTGCAGCATCACAAAGCAACAAGTCTTGGTCAATAAATACTGCCAGATCAGCTGTTGCAGAGGTCACAGCAATTCTCAGAGCCTTATTTTTGAAGAAATTAGAGTCTCAGGTAGTTGTTGTCTCAGTTTGCTTATCTCTCTGTGGGCAGACCTTCAGGGCTTAGATATGTGTTTAGTTAAGTGAAGCAAACTCCTATCTTTTTCTAACCAAATTTAGTTTCATTTTTGGTGCACAGGTGCTTAAACTTTCCCAGTGAGTCTTGTATGTTGTCCAAGGCACGTCCTTTCACACTGCTTCAAAGGGTTTTGTGAATAGGGAGTGGATTTAGGATTTTCATAGATGGAAGCTTGTGGTTCTTTGCTTAGCTGGTTACAGAAGATGAAGAAAATTGGTTACAGGAGGTAATTGGGCACTTCTCTGTAATGGCTGCTCTGCACAGCACCTGCACATTGAGTGTAGCCTGAAATTTTGGTATTTATGGTTCGCTGAAGGGTGACAAGTACCCACCTTGCCCTCCAGTAAAACTATGTCAGGTATCTCGAAATAGCTGGTAAGGGTAATAACCTGACAGAGATGACTGACAGCAAATTCTCACTTGTACTGAGAAACACAACATAATTTTGGAATTTTGTGTATGGAAATGATACTGTAGTCTTTGGGATGAGCTATGTGTAATTGGCACAAAACAAACTATTTTCAGAGAAATTACAGGGGACAGAGAAACAGCTGTTCCTTGGGGGTTGTTTGGGATTTTTTTGTCTTTTACAAGGGTTTTTGTGGGCATTCTTGGTCAAACTTTAGCTAGTAATGGCACAGTTCAGTTTCATCATGACGTGCTGCTGTGATTAGAGCTCTGGCTGCCCACCTCTGATTGAATCCAAGGTATTTACTGATTGTAGAGATTAACTGCCTCATCCTCAAGAGTTGGACTACTGTCCCTTCACATCACAGAATCGCAGAATTGTTTAGGTTGGAAAGGACCTTTAAGATCATTGAGTCCAACCATTCTCCCAGCACTGCCAATGCCACCATTGAACCATGTCCCCAAGTGCCACAATCTACACAGGGACAGTGATTCTGCCACTGCCTTGGGCAGCCTGTTCCAGTGCTTGACAACCCTTATGGTGAAGAGAGGGTTCCTCATGTTCAATTTAAACCTCCCTTGGCAGAACATGAGGCAGTTTCTTCTTGTCCTGTTCCTTGTTACTTGGGAGAAGAGCCTGAGCCCTCCCTGGTTGCACCCTCCTGTCAGGGAGTTATGGAGAGTAAGAAGGTCCTCCCTGAACCTCCTTTTCTCCAGGCTGAGCTCCCTCAGCTCCTCCTCAGGGACCTGTGCTCCAGACCCTTCCCCAGCTCTGTTCCCTTCTCTGAACATGCTCCAGCCCCTCAATGTCCTTCCTAAACTGGGGAGCCCAGAGCTGGACACAGCATTTGAGGTGTGGCCTCCCCTGACAGTGGAACCATCTCTGGCCTGGTCCTGCTGGTTACACCAATGCTGATACAAAGTCACAATGACGGTGAGAAAGGCTGAGATACTGACTGTCAACTGGGTGGTTACAGTATCTGCATGTTTAAAAAGGAAAGAGGCCCTTGCCCCAAAGGGAGACAGTCATGCTTAAGCAGATTTTTGAATGAAACCTGGGGCCTGTGGTAGCATAGGATTCAAATTGTAAAAAGTGGTATTTTTAACAGAACACCTCCTACACTGTTTCTCACTCGACCTGCATCTCAGCACTGCACCACAGATGCTACTGGTGCAGTTATACCCCCAGCATTCAGGAATAACAGGATTTCATAAATTATGGCAAGATAAAGTAGACAAAGATGGTACCAACTTGCTGATTGCAGCCCCATGTGTAACAGTTCCAGCTTACTTTTCTGGTTATTCCTTTTGCATGATGAACTGGAATGTTTATATATGACATAACGTACTACATTATGTTTATATATATAATATATATAAATATCATTCCAAGTTTTATATATACATTATTGTATATTTTATGTATATGTTTCACCTTGACTTTCTCATGATTTGTCTTCTTTTTGTCACTGTGCTTTTCCTCCGTGTAAATGTACAAGCATAAATCCAGCACAGTTTCCTGTCTCCTTTTAAAATCTTTAAATAGCCTTTTCTTGCTGTCATGGAGCAGATCTTAGCAGAAGTCATTTGGTGTTAACAGCACTCAGGGCGCTTTAACAAAGGAGTCAGTGACTGTAATAGCTTCTGTTGAACCTGGTACCAAGTTTTGGCAAATGCATCTCTGTTCCCTTTGCATCTGTGAGTAAAAGGTGCTTTGAGGAGGAGGAGAATGTCTGCTTTTTATAGAGCCATGCAGGCTATGCAGTCATTTTGTTGGGTTTTTTTCCCCCAACCGTCCTTCCTGAAGTCTGCTGTAGGGCAACTGTTTATGTAAAGTCTAGTGTTTCCTAGCACATTATTTTCAGACTCTATGTAGATGAAATGCTTGTGGTCACTGTCACTGGTTCACCACATGAAGGATGCCTTAAAGCATGGGAGCTGTGCTGTCAGTGGGAGGAGCTTGTCCAGAAAACTTTTAGAAAAATCTGTCTTGTGTAAAACAAACAAACAAAATTCTAGCAACATATTTTATGTGACTGTAACCATGTGTGGAATGTGCACTCCTTCTCTTCTCCTTGGTCTCCAATGTATATATAGCATGCATTCATCCACTGCTATGGGTTCTGTGCACTCCAGCAGGCAGCACAGAGCCAGCAATCCATTCTTCTCCTGCCTGTAATCCAAGAAGGCAAGAATTGTTTCTGTGCAGTTTGTGGAGGTTGAGGAGGCTGATTGAGTGTCTTTAGTTTTAACACAAACTAAAAAAAAAAGCTTTCTGTTCTCACCAGAGAAATTGGAACCCTTTCCCACAAGGAATTGATGTGTGTGCTGTACTGTCACTGTGAGTTAAAGCCGTTTGGTTTCCATGGCCAGGGGCTGATTGCAGCACAGACCTGTCTGTAGCAGGTTATTGAGTAAACTCTAACTGAGGCAGGCTCTTCCTGCCAGTAACAAGACCAAAGATTTTGCAGACCATTAATTCATCCATCTAATCAGCTGGAAATTTCAAAGGTGCTTGAGAGAGTTACCTCTTGGGCACCCTTGGAAATACCAGTTAACTTCATTATGCTTTTTATGTTGAGACTAATCTGTGCTTTCAGATTGATCTTTTTCTCATAATGAAAATGTTAAGTGGGAGTAAAAATTGTTATTGCATCTTTGACAGGAATCATGCAACATGGATCAAATATTGTAACTCAGTTTAAATAACTATAAATATATACAGTAATCTTAAGGAATGCGTGCTCAGTTCTGCTTAGGTTGTCTGTCTTGTCCTGCTTATCTTCTGTAGAAGTGTAATTCTCAAAGGCTTAAGTCCTGCACTAATGTGCCTCACTCCTAAATAGGACGACCTGATATAATTTGAGTTTATCCTCTTGGTTGGAAAGAGGGTAATTAAGGGAACAATAGAAAAGCTCATTAAAACTGTATTCAGGTTCAGTGTAATGAAAAGTGAGCTTCCTGCGACAAGATGATTCCAAAATCATGTTTTTCTGATTTCTCACTGACACGGTTCCCCAGCATTAGGCTGTGTTGATTTGAAGCAGTGGCTTGTGCTGTGCCTATGCCCCTGTTTGCATTGCTGTGGTGGTTGTGATAGACTGGAACAATAACCTTAATCCCGGGCGCCTTCTCACCCCTGAGGGAAGGGAGGAGTTCCGCAGGAATTTACAATCTGCTTTGCATTGCATTTCCATTTCTTGGGTCTCAGGTTTTTACATCAGGAAAAGCATAAATTCGGCTATGTTATCCCCAGCTTGGCTTTTCAGGCAGTGTCAGTACTGAAGCCAGCACAGAGCAGGCTGCAGGACTTTCTAAAGCTGTGAGCACCCTAGCATATATCCAATCCCTGGTTTTCCTGGGACTGGTTCCTTACAAAATGGCCATGATCGTGCTAGTTACCATAATCCACGAAAGCTGGTTGTACATCCTGAGTTCTGCTTCAGTGAACTGGGAAGCCTGTCTGTCTAAAAACAAAATCACAGCAGCCAACAAATTGTTAGCTTGTGTAGTCAGCCCAGGCTCTGTTTCTCTGCCCTTGTAGCCTGAGATTGCGGGTAAATCACATGGCTGGATCGGGTGGCTCTGGGGAGGCTCGCAGGGAACAGCACTGCTGGATGGGCCTTTTCAGCACATGTTTGCTCTCTTAGTTTAGACATCACATTTCAGGCTGACTCGTGATTTTGGAAAAGTAACAAATTTTCTTGAGATTGCCCGCACTCACATGCTGATGGGACAGCCTCTCACAGTGGCTTGGTGCAGGTATCTCTTTTTACCTAACATTGCTGCAGTGTCAGTGAGTGTATTAGAGTTAAGGAGTTACTTTACCGTCACCTCAGAGCAATTTAGGAGATATTGCTCTTGCATTACTGTGTCCTTCTGAAAAGGAAGACTTAAGTGGCGATGGGATAGAGCTCCTTACTGCTGTGAGGCTGCAATGGAGGATCTCCTGGCCTCAGCAGTGCTGCAAAACTGCCTTAGGGCTCTGTGCAGTCAGGCCTGTTGATCAGCAGCAGGCTGGGATTGCACTGAACACTCTTGAACAGGGACTGATTTGTCCTTGACTCAGATGTTGGAAAATGCTGAGCAGTTGGTGTTACAGCAAAGAATTCCATCGCTCTGTGACAGGCAGCTCAGCTTTTCCCTGATAAGGGCTTGAGAAATGATGAAGCTTTGCTCATACTGGTTTTGAGCCTTAGTGCATGTGATGCTCATTGCAAATGTATGTACTTTGAGCTTTTTCTCTTTAAGCAAATCCATGTAGCAGTACAAAGCTTAAAACCCAGGGCAGTGGCTCAACATCCTTGTTTCAGGTTCATCTCAGGAGGTTGGTGCCTGCTGCTGGCAAGTACTGCAAGGTACGGACACTGCTGTTTTGAACTGTGCCTTCGTGTTGAGTCTGCAGGGAACCCTGTTTAGAAGGGTTAGATAAACACAATTAGGCTGCATTGCCAGCAATGATGTTCTTATTTAATGCATTAATGAGTGCAGGTGGCAGGACCTCTGAAGTGAATTAAATGCAATGCAAACTCCTGCTGTACTAGTAGAGCCATTGTGAGCCACTGAATGCTGAGCCAGCTCATTTGAGAGATGGGCTGGGAGATGGGAATGAGCTTCCCATGCCTGAATGATAATTTTGAGCATTACCTTACAGCACAGCCAGCTTGTGCCAAAGAACCAAGAGCAAGTGAGTGTGTTTTAGAGCTGCATTTCTGTCAATAGCAGCATTAAGATAAGGTGGTCACAAAAGACAGATTGACTTGCTTGTCACCTTGTTCTGTTACCTGGTAGGATTCAATAATGCACTGGTTAAAGGAATTCTGCTCAGCCCACACCAGCACTTACAGTGCTAGAACAACATCACCCAAATCCCTTCTTTTCCTTCTATAGGCAAGATGCTGGAATCCAGCACAATTACTGTGCTCTGCTGGCCTTTCCCACGGTGAAACCTGGTTTTTATTTCCTGCTGCTTTAACCTTAGTATCAGTGAAATGATCCCTGGAAAGCTTGTATTGATTGCACATGATTGTCTAATTAAAGTGCAATAAGAAGAATTGCAGAACACTCGCTCTCACAGCCCTGTGCTCGCTGTAGACACTGGAAATTCGAAAGCTTTCTGTTCAAATATGGAAAATGTCAGTGCTTATTTCCTTTTGAATTTTCCAGCATCTCCTGAAGGCTGCACTTGTAGATGTATGATTTTTTTTTTCCTAAATAACAATTGGAAAGAAGTATTACTTAGAGAAGAAATGAGGCTGCATAGGATTGCTGGGGCCCTGTTCTAACCCTGCTAGCTGTAACCCTAAAGGGAGGCAGTTCTAAATGAATGTATTTTAATCTGAAACCTGCTAGATGATCCTTTAGCATCAAGTGCACAAATATAAATGGATATCAATTATACAATATATAGAGGCAAGTCTTTAAATAATGCTCTCTGGTTTTACCTGGAGGCTATTTGTTGCTCTGTCTGGACTTTATGGCTGTTTTGCTCCCTGTTGCTTGTGGTTTGAGCCTTTCTAGTGACTTGGATCTTCCTGAGATGTGTGCAGTGAGCTAATTAAAAATAGATCCTAGTCCTTGATGCATTGCAGGAACCCAAGAGTTTGTTGTTACAGGAGTGCATCTTGCTTAGTCACTGATTGAATACATGGCCTTGGGGAAATCATTGAACCTACCCAAACCTTCAGTTTGCATCTAATCACTAAGTGATCTATGATTCACTGTGATGTATTTACAGAGCTTTATGAATGATCAGTAAATCAGCCCAAGACACTGGGCAGAAAGATGCTGAATGGTGGACTTTGAATTAATTAATGATTCACCAATTGCGTACAAAACCTCTTAAATACGTTCAGTATCATGCATTAAACTGACTTTTCCCTTTCTTTCTCTTCCAGATGTACTTTCCGATTCCCTAGCACGGTTATAAAGATCCAGTTCACATCTTTATACCATAAAGAGGAAGTAAAAGAGGAAGCCTCAACGCATCCCCTTCGGCCACTTTACCCTCAGATATCACCGCTGAAGATCCACATCCCGGAGCCGGATCTCCGGAGCGTGGTCAGTCCCCTCCCATCCCCCACAGGCACTATCAGGTAAGATCTTCATTCTCCAAAATGTGTTCTCCGACAGGCTGTCAGCCTGTTTTGTTTGGAATCCTTGGTGCAAGAAGTACCCCATTAAAAATAACTAGTTAAAGCTCTGATGTTCAAAACAATGGAAGACTGCTAAAAAACATTATGTTGGCTGGCAGGAGGGCACAAGGGATTTGTTTAAGAGCTCAGATGGTTCAAGGAGAAACATGAGTGTAAGTTTCACACTATAGAGTTACATATAGAGTCTATCTTTGGCAGTGGAATTAGAAATATTTATTGAGAGCTACCTATATGCATGGAGAAAGCAGGCATATACTTTCTATCTTAAGACTGCCTGCTTTATTTTTATCTCAGTTATATTCTGTTGTTGCTGGGTGGTGCTGCTGTTATCTGAAGTTAGGGACAAGGGTGGCCATTGGCACGTGGTTTCCTGGGAATGGAAGGAAGTGGGGGTAGGATGCTGACCATGTACAGAGGGGCTGTAGCAATCTGAATGTACATCTGGGCAAGTATCCTGTTTGTAAATGATCTGATTCGTGGATGTGCAGTAGAAATGAGCTGAACATTAGGTTACTGTCTGGAATATTTTATTTTCTTTTCTGCAAAGACTTGAAGTTACAGAGTTTCATTGAAATCTTTTAAAGTTAAATCTGTTACTTGAAGTATAATACGTTTTATAAAGTAAAGGAGACTCACAGTATAGGATGGTGTATTAGAATTTTAAAACATGTGGGCATCAAAATAGCAAGTGTGCCTGGTAATAGTAGTAGCCTTTGGGTTGTTTTCTTGTCTGTACATTTGTGAAATGTATAATATGCAAATCTCTTCTGACAGCACTAATTCAGTGAGTAGTATTCAAATTTACATGGCTGAGACTTGAGACTTCAGTGTCACAATGAAGCTGGTTTGGGTTTGCATGATCTGGAGGCTTGTTTGGGTTTTTCCGACCGTCTTACAGAGCTGCACAGATGTGCAGATATTCTAGAAAGAGGGGTTTGGAGGTAGCTGTGGTTTTAGTCCTCTGTTCAGGCACTGCTTTTAGTTTATATTTAACCTTCTCTTTTTAGATGAAGCTTGTTGCTGGGAGGGGAGGGGGATGGTTCCTTTGCCAACATATGGTAGTTAGTTTCCATTCAGTCATCTTGTGCAAAGAAGCACAGTGTGGTTTGAGTTACTAACAGAGGCTGTATCTTTTGACTCTGGCATATGCCTGCAACTGATATTTGATTCCCTGAGAATGTTTCTTTTGCATAAGGAGAAAGTGGAAATAGTAGTGTTGAATTGTGCTCAGCCCCTAACGCAGTGTTTACTAAGGATGATTAATGATTGCATCCGTTTGTCTTGAGCAGAAACTAATCCAGCCAAGTCTTCAGAAACCTCAAAAGACATCTGAGGTTTCGCTTGCCAAAGCCCTTTCATTTCCGAGTTCCTCTTACAGAGGAGGGGCTGACACGTTTGTAAACATCCCTGCTCAGCCCCTTCAGGCTGCCCCTCTACCCCAGCAGGGTCTTGCTGCTCTCCCCTGTGGGCCAGGCTTTGGGAAGTGATTTGGGTGTTTCTGCCCAAGAAGGGAATGCTCCTTTGGGATCATGTAGTTATGCATTCTGGCCATCTGACTTCCAGGGCAGCTCTCTGAGCTCTTGGTGGCTCCACAGTGCTGGGTGAGCTTGGCACAGGGTCCTCTTCCTTCCCAAAGGCATGGCTGGGACGGCTGGTGGAGCTCAGCGTGGAACTCAGACCCCTCTCCCACTGGCTTTGGGAGGTGGTTGCTGGGTTCTCCTCCTCCTCCTTCCTCTCCCCCTTCTAGTATTTACTTTCCTAATTTGGTGCGTTTGCCTTGCTCCTCCCTGATTGGCCCGTGGAAAATTATTGCAGTTTGGAAATCCTGGGCAGGGTGAAATTTCCTTTTTGGAAAGTGTCTCCTGGCCCCCTTTTCCTGCCTCCACCCTGGTGTAGGGCAGGGGCTGTACCTGCTCTCTCCCCATGAGATCCAGCACTGCCCTCCTGACCCCCAGCCCTGCTCTGCCTCCCTGTTTACACTGCAGCTTGCTTCCCTGCAGGTTCTCTCCTGCAAGCTTCTGGGTTTTTTCCAGCCTATTTATTTTCTCTCTGCAAAGTGCAGCGCCTAAGAGGGAATGAGCTTTAGTTAAACAAAACCAAACCTGCCACCCTCAGCAGCTTTGCAAAGCAAGATTTCTGCTTGCTCCTGGGGAGAAATGTGCTCACTGTTTTCTCAGTTAGGTGTTTTGTCTCCAGGAGGGGCTGTGTGGGGATGTGTTTTGAATGCTGTTGTACAGCTGTAAGGGAAAATGTTGGTTGGCAGCATGCTGTGAGGGTTACAAACAGGCATGGATTATTTCTTCCTGCTTTGAGTTCAAAACTCCTTTTTATAAAAATCAGACTTGCATGTTCCAGAAAGGAAAAGGCCACTGTGGTTTTAAGAACTCAGCAGAAGCAGCCTGCCATTTTGCATAACATATGAAAGGGCAGAGTAGCACCAAATTGCTTCTTAGTAGGTTCAAGGCATAGAAAAGCTCTGCGAAAATCATGTGGGGTTTGGTTGAATTCATCTCTACCTTTTGGGAAATGAAACAGAGTCACAATTTCAGGAGTTAAGGAACAGCCTGTCAGTACGTGATTTTAAGTTTCTGCACCTTGGGTTTGGAGGATCCTCTTTGAGGGACAGTGGTTCCACAAAGTTCCTCACCTGTGCTGCAAACACATTTGCCTGATTTTATGATAAATGTGCAATATCTACGTGTATGTGACTCTCTGTGTTGCAACCCAATCCCCAGGGTGGCTTGTACTGGATTATTATCACATCCACAGAAACAAGCTGTGATGCAGGACTCTATTCCTGGTCTCAAAGTCTTGCTGAGTTGGAGTTTAGATTTACAATGTTTAGTTTCCTTTTTACTATGGTCCAGTCAGTGTTAATGGCCCTGTAGCAGTAACTTAGCTCAGTTTACCAAATAGCATCTCTCTGCAGCCCTGCCCCTCAGAGCGCTGGAGTGGTTTTAATATTTATGGAAATTAAATTGTTTCTCTGTACTTGTTTCCCTATTCTAAACAGCAATTATGTTCTCAGTGAGATTAGATAGATAAATAGATAGATATACACACATACACACACACACACTAAAATACAGAAATACTAAATGTCCTACCATGAAGGTTGGTAGTATTATTCATATTTTACAACTGCTACTTCTGGCTTATCTCTGCACCAGAGGAACTTTGGGCTTGAATGCTTTGTCTTGTACTTGTTTGGGTTTTTTCACAGAAAAGGCATGGATTCTTAGCTCACATACTCAGTCTTTATCAGTAAAAAAATTTCTTTGACATGTAGGAGTAAGAGTCCATAGGACCCTGTGAGAACTGCTGCTTTAAAAGTGCCTGGTGAGGTTCAGTGTTAACAGCTAAACTGGTACATATTTGTGTGTGAACCCAAATTTGTATTTTAACTGGTAGTGCTTAATGTGCTTGCCCATGTTTGGCTGTTACTAGCAGGGTTAATAACTAGTTTACAATGTAGTTAATGGTATGAATAATGAAAGCTCAACTTCTTTTGTTCTATAAGCTTGATTAGTAAACCAGAAGATGTGAGCTGAATTGCTTGGTTTCATAAGCTATGGTCCTTTTTTCACTAAGAGAAATGAGTTCACTAACACGTTGCATGCTCTGATAGCGGATTACTCAGAGATAGCTGCAATTATCTTAACTTAGCCACCAACTTGTTTTGTGGCCTTTAACAGGTCATTTGAATTCATTGTCTGATTTTTATGCATGCATAGTGTAATTACTACTTCACGAGTGTGTGTAGTAGATAAATTATGTATTGAGCTTTCATTTGGTAAAGCTTGACAAGAGTGTGTGTGAGCCATGTTAGAGCAGACCTGCAAATACTGGCTATGCTTTGATCCAGACTTGGCTTGGAAAGAGAGGGGACTTTTTAATAGGCTCTAGGATAGCCATGTGCTGCTGTTTCACAGCTTTGGGATTTACTCTGAACTTGCACATTTACTCTGAAGGTGTGTAGGGGGAAGCTGAATGAATCCTGGCTTCAGTGGATGCATTCACTCAGTGGAGCAGGATGCATAAATATTCCCTGCTCCATTTCATTCAGGCTTTGCCTCTTCCCAGAGCACTGTGAGGCATTGAACTGAAATGCCGCTGAAGAGCTCCAAGGCAGGTTTTTTGCAGGCTCTTTTGCATCGTCTCAGTTATACATTACTTCCTGCACTCAGGCAGAATGCACAGCTCAGGCAACTCCCACAGTTGGACAGAGCGGTGATTATTTTTAATCACCCAAGTCTCCAAACCACAAGCCAAGGAAGGTGATGCATATACATCACATAAGAGAAGCAACAGTCTATGCTGGGCTGGGGAGCTCCTACGCATGTTTATTGCAGATAATGGACCGTGTGCTAGAGGAGATGTGCCAAGCCATGTGCTGGAGGAAGGGTTGCAGATGTCACCAGCTACAGGAGCACTTCCTCTTCCCTGAAGAGTATAAAATGTTCACTGAATCCACAGTCGGAGTGAAGTCACTTCCTTTCCAGGGGAACCACTGGAGCACTGACGAGTAATGACAATTTCACCTTTTGTGGATAGCTCACTTTCTCTCACTTGTGGCTTGTTCGACAGCTTTGGTTTTCTTCAGCATTAAGCAGGCAGGGTAGCTCTCGGATTTCTCCTTTCACATCAAAATCCAGCTTGGTTTGGCAGTCTCACCACTTGTGATTGCTTCTGAAACCTGTCTGAAACATGCAACATGCAATGACTTGCCTTTCTTTGAGTTATGATTTTGGGGCTAGGCTGGGGAAGATGAGAGCAGTGGAAGATTCTCAGCCATTCTGCTGATTGGTGTATCGTGGAAAGGCTTGTTTCGCAAGTCCAAGGGCTGTACTTTGACCTGATTCTTGCTTATTGCACATAAAAAGCGTCCCTGTATCTTCATACCCTTTTTTGCAGGTTCATGGAGTATTGGGGTAGTCAGAGGTTTGTGCTATTTCTGTAACTATAGTCCCTGTGCCCAGGGCAACACACCTCCAGCTTGCATTTGAGGAAGAGACTGGGGAGAATTTCAAGAAATAGTGATTTTTTCTATGTACCAAACAAGGGCTTAAAAAAATGCCCATTCAGACTGGAATCTGTATACTGGCAGAGTTGCCAGGGCTGTAACTCTTATCCCTGCTGTGTCTCTGTTACCTGCTTCACAAATGTGCACATGGGAATTTTTCAAAGGCACTTCTGTGTGCACACACTATCCTAAACCACCAATGGTTTTGTTCTCTTTAGCAGTGCAGATTCCAAGTCAGGTGAACAATTTTTTATGGGATCTCAGGTAATCTTTTCTCGTTTTCCTAGAAAGGGTAGGGGCTTCTTTCATACACCTGGTTTAAATTTAGCCTCCATAGCTTGATCCCTCAACTGAGTAATGGGGCAACTTTCCTGCATTCTAGTACTGCCTCTCCTTCTGGTAAAGTTGGCACTGGAATTTGGGAGTGTTTCTGTTTCCAGATTGTTCACAGACTTGTAATATGACCGTAAATAAATAATGTAAGCACTTGTTGCTTCATTTTTATTTTTATTACCCCCTAGTCCATAAAATGTGCCTAGTATTGAGAGACTGTGGAAACCTTTACATGAGAATCTCAATGTGCCCAGGGAACAGATCCATCTTGCAGAGTGTTCTGCCTCAGACATGGGTATCTTGGGGGTCATATAAGAACACAGAAAACAGAGTAATGCTGACTTAGGTGTAGTTTGCCTCCATTTTCCTGGACAGGAGACTATCTTGGAGCAGGAACTTCCTGACTATCTGTCTGACAAAGCCCCTGATGGCTTCCCTGTCTTTCCCCTTCCCCAAGAACTCGTGTACTGGCCTTTTCCATTCACACAGACTTTATAATCAGCCCTGTCTTACAGCATGTCATTCCACAGTGCAGCCATAGAGGTAGAAGCATTTTCTTTTGTTCTGGACATGCTGCTTAGTTTCATTTTGTGCTCAACCATCTCTTCTGTTGCAAGAGGCCAGGAGCTAAACACTTCCTCTTGGCTTTGTTTTCGTAGCTCTGTCACTTTGTACCTCAGCTTCTGTCTTAAACAATTTTTTCTTGCATGAAATCCATTCCATATCTCCAATTGTCCTACTTATCCCTGTCAGTACCTTCTCTGGGTCTGCTCTATCCTTTTTCCTTTTTTTTTTTTTTGAATTAGAGTAGACAACACAGAGTGTCCTAGTGTGAATGCACCATGCACACCTTAGTACATACTATTTTTGCAAGCTGATTCTTCGGTTAAACAAACTGATTGTGGACATTCCAATAGCAGTGCAGCACGTTGTACACACTCTTCAGCAGCTTAGAGTTAATTGCTGCTAGCAAGTGCTGTGAACTTACAGGCTGGGTTCCTCTTGGCAGGAGTTGAAAGTGAATCCTGGTGCTACAAAGAACGTTCAAGCCCCGTGTTTAAAAGGCATCCTGCCACTTACGTGGGTGAGTGTATTGCAGACACTGCCTTCAGCCCTCATCTTCCTGGCCTTCCTGCCAAAGAAGGGTTAAGTCTGAAATGGAAAGCATGCTGCAGAGGACTGGTGTGATTCAGCACGTGGTTGTAGTCTGATTCTAAAGCTGAGTTCTCAGCATGGTATTTAGAGAACTGTGGCTCAGTGGCTGCCTGCAGTCAGTGTTTCAAGTTGAGATGCTGAATCCTCAGTGGATATCAAAGATCTCTGGCACTTGGGGCATTAACCATGGTACCATGGGATTAAGACTGTGGGTAACTGCAGCTGCGTTGCTTCCATGCTCTGTGTGTCTTTCAGCAGTGTAAAACACTTGCTTCCTCTCCAAAATGCTCTCTTCCATAACAGGCAATCTTAACCCAAATTAGCTTGGATGTCTTGTAAGCTAAGTTTGCCAGCATGGACAGTAAGCATGGACCACAGCAGTGTGTAAGGATGTCAGAGCAGGGTAAAATTGCAGACCTTGCTGTGCTTTTCTCAGTGAAATGTTATAACATCAACATGGATCAAGTTATGGCCAAGTATTGATGCAATGTTAATATCCACCAAATCATTATTACTGTCCTTGCAGTTGATTTTTGTTTTATAGCACAAAGTGGTGTTTGCAGGGAAAAACTCTTTGTTTCATAATATTTTTAAAGGGGGTGTGAGTGCATGCAAGCATCCCCGGCCAGCCCCTGGCTCTGGGTGGTGAGGAGAATTCCAGGAACTCCAGGAAACTGATGTCACTGCATTGTGTTTGCTTGTTTTCTTTTGACTGCACTAATGTTTAATTTTAACTTAACCCTCAGAGGGGTATTTTTAGTAAAACTGTTTCTTCACTCCTTCTGTCCCATGTTGGGAGGGGAAGAGGTTGTGTCTCCTTGTTTTTCCCAGTAGTCAGCTCTTTCTGCCTCCCCTCTGAAGAGCTGTGATGATTGACTGAGAGCTTGAACACTCAGCAGCATGGAGTGGCTAAACACTGGTGTTTGTTCTGTCCTCACATCTCTTGATTTGATCATTGATCCAGGCTGAAAGGGAGCAGATCTACCTGGACAAAAGGGCTTCATTCTGATAAAAGATTAGTATCTCTTCCAAATCCTTGACTATCCCTGTGGTCATCCCAAGAGGCAGCTGCTTCTTTAGGGGATGATCATGATTGTGTTCTTCAGTGAGTATCTGCTGGGAGAGGCTGGCTTTTCTAGAAGTTATTAACACTTTAGTTTGGAGGGGCCTTGTCAGCACTCCAGAGAATCACAGCCCTGCAAGGAGTGGGTTTCTCCTTTTGGTTTTTTTTTGTCTGTTTTTTTAAGCAACAGATCATACTAGAAATTCAGACGCTAGAGCTGGAGAGGCAAAAACTGAGCTGCTTGCTCTGCTGATCTTGAATAAATTCTTTTATCTATTTTTATTTATGTATTTATTAAAAAGGAAAAGAAAAATCAAGAAATACAGCTCTGCAGAGCATGGATTTATTGGAGAACTTTTCTCTCTTCCATATCTTTGTCTTGAGTTTTGGCTGCTGTCTCAGTGGTTCGCTGTTTGTGTATTTCTGCAGACAAATAACAAAATCAGAAAACTCTGTTTCATCCTATTCCATTTCTAGCCCGTGTGTTGAAATAATTGCTCGGGTGCCAAACACAAAAAGAATCACTGTGTTTTTGGTTTGTCATTGTTTCATGTATGAAAATGGCTTTCACTTGTAATTATCTGCACATTATAAGAAGTGTGTATGTGAAGAAGCTATTGAAAAATGACAGCAGAATAATTAAATTCACACCAGCTCCTCATGCGAATATTAAGACATCAAGAGTGTCTTCTGTGGTTTAGTATTATCCACTTCCAAAGCTTGGAGTAGCAAATTTTCATTCATTTTCCTGCACAAACAGGTCTCTGCTCTTTGAAAGGCTGGGTAAGAAATGCCTTTATCTCTGGTGAAGGGATCTATAAGTACGAGCTCATCAACATTATATACCTTGCACAGCCTGAAAGTTTTCCTTTCTGCTGTGCTCCTGAACAGCATCACCCATTAATGCCAAGGACTATTGGTGGGCACTGAAGTGGTTACCAGGTGCTGTACCAGGCTGGTGTATGGGACAGGGGTGAGCTTGGGTTCCCTGTTGCAAGGGTTTGTTGTGGCTGGATATTTCTGCTGCCTTTTCTCTGCCCCCATCCTGTAATTCACTTTTCAAAGAAACCAGTCTGGGTTGTGCTGAGCTCAGCACTGCAGCCATTTGCAGAGACACCACAAGGAGTAGCAGCATTTCTCCATTTTCAGGCTGGACTGTGGTAGGAAATGGTCATTCCTTACACTGACAGATTGCTTCTGCACCCCAGGTATTGCCCACTGAGCAAACAAGGGTTGTCTCACTGCTTCCTCTCCATCCCTATGTGTGGGGGGGGAAGCTATTCAGACAGCCACCTTTTGAGGAAGGGGTCATGTTCCGTGTTTTTTCATACAGCATTTGGTGCAGTGCTCTGATGGGTGTCAGTTATTGCATTTCTTTGTGTCAGTTATTGGGCATTTTACCAGTAAGAGGATTGTTTATGCCAGTTTTACTGAATTCTAGTTCCAGCTGTGAGCTTCAATTTGCATCTTTTCATACAATTCAAACTGCTTGTTTTGCTATGTAAATATTCTGTGTATTGGTTTGCTTTCTTGTTTACTGTTTCTCTGCTCCTAGAAGACATTTGTAATCCTGGGATTTGGCTGTGCATCCTGCTGTTCTGGCACTGCATCCCTCAATTCTGGACAGCACAGGACAAGGGAGAGACAGAAAAAGGGAACTTCAGCTTCCCAGACTCATCCCTCTCCTCCCATCCTTCCAGGCCAGGTTGGATGGGGCTTGAAAAATCCTGGTCCAGTGGAAGGTGTCACTGCCCATGGCAGGGGGTTGGAAAAAGATGATCTTTAAGGTCCCTTCCAACCCAAACCATTCTTTGATTCTGTGATCCTTCCAACCCCACAAAACAAGGACATGTGATCCCTAGAAAAGCCTTTCTAATTAGTTCTCGTCTTGTAGCACTCATTTCTTGTGCCTGAGTGATGTTGCAAATTATAGCCCCCTTTTATGTGTTTGTAGCGTTTTATGATCTTTCTCAGCCTGTGGTGCTCAGTCGCCGTTCCTGTAATGCCATCTTGTGGTGGCCCTGCCACTCTGAATGTGCCTTTTCCAGCCAAAGCTGATGTTGGGCTACCTCTGTGTGTAGGCAGGGAGTGCAGCTCCCCTTTGCTGGCTGCAGGAGTGTGGGGTGCATCAAGGAAACCCCTGTCCCCAGCTGTGTGGTGTCAGGGTATGGCCTTGTGAAGCTCAGCTGTGGTATTAGACAGGGACCTTCATGGCCATCCCTCCTCTGGGTGCTTTAGCTCTGATACTGTCAAAGAACTCTCTGTTAGAAGGATTGATTAAATATGATCTGTGTTACAAGGAGATTGATGTGTTGTTCATTCACAAGTCATAATAACAAACTATTCCTTTACTTAAATATTCATCCCTGATACACTGTGTGTTGTTTGAAGTTTTAAGTGCTTCTCTAAACACAAAGGAGTTGTTTAATACTTTGAAACACTGCTCTGTTGTGATTGCAGGAAGTGTATGTGGCAGGGAGTGTCAGGATTTTGTAGGAATTCCAATTTTATCTCTGGTGGGTTTTTTTTCTCAATCTGTCTGGGCTTTGGATAAGCCACAGGGGCAAAAGAAAGGCCATTGCATCTGCTTCTCCATGACCAGAGAGCTTTACTGTACTTTCCTGAGTAAGAACTGCATGCCTTGTTAATAAATGAAGTAACAACTGTATTTCTTTTTTTTTTTTTTTTTTTTTTTTGCCTCTCCAGTGTTCCCAACTCTTGCCCAGCCAGTCCACGTGGTGCTGGATCCTCAGGATATCGTTTTGTTCACAACATTACCTCGGATCTGCAGCTGGCAGCAGAGTATGCAGCAAAGGCAGCATCAGAGCAGCAGGCAGATGCATCTGGCGGGGACAGCCCAAAGGTTCACACAAACATTACTCACCCAGCAGTGCTCCTTGGGAGGTTTATTAAAACCTGGGGCTTTATTGCTAGTTCTGGTTAGAGTTCAAAGGGGTTTAAGAACACCCTGGCCATAAGGGTGCTGTGTGCAATGTCCTCCAGGGGCTTAAGGTCATTCCTTCAAACTGTCCTTGGCTTAGTGGTAGTCTCTGCTTGCTTAGCTGCCCAAAATGTATTCAAATCACTTACTAAAGTGTTTAAGCGAGAATAATTTTTTTGCTTATTTGATAAATCAAGATCCCATAAAGAAGAGGCACGTAAAATTGAATGTCTCATTTTCTTCTTTTAATTAATGGTATTTTGCAAAACACAGTTGGAGAAAGCAGAAGCAGGAGAAGAAGCCAGATCCTTGTCATGAGAAGTCTGTAGTCAGACTTTAAAACAAACATGAAGGCCTGTCAAGTAGGCGTTGAACAAGGAGAGTAGCAAGTGGAATTTAGATTAAAAAATAACTTAGTTACAATGATAAAATGTAATTTTGCTGAGCTGATCTTCAGATCAAAGTTAAAAGTTTCAGATCCAAAACCACCTGATTTGGGATTGGGTGGAGGAGCACACTACTAGATGGCTTTTTTTGTAGACTTAATTCTCCCTCGAGACAAGAAGGGTTTTTCTTGATGGAGTAATGCAAAGAGTTGGAAATACGAGATCTAGCAAACAAATTAAAGTTCCTAGAATGAAACAAATCCTGCTGGAGTAGGGAAGGAATGGGATCAGGTTTCATGTTGGGCTTGTTGCTGGGAGGAGGGCTGATAACATACTGCTTGAAACCTTTCTGACAGTGTAGCTGGGCAGGACTGAAGGCTTTAGTGCATGAACACAGAAAGTGGTGAATGTACCTTTACTCTCTATTTCTTGATTCCAATTGCTTGTCTTGACCCTGTTCCTTGTGCTGGTATAAGCATGTGTGGGAATTCAATGGGGAATGGAATCAGATTGAAGTTGGGGTTTGTGTGTGTTTGTGGGGAGAGGGAAGGAGATACTTTCATCTGGCTCAGCTCTGTAGCTCTGTTTGCACACAAATGCCTGTGCTAAGTGGGGTGGTGGCAGCATAAAACAGCAGTGGGAGAGCTGATGCTTTCTTAACTGCCCTGTTGCTCTCTTGGCATCAGTGAAAATTACAGCCCAATGTGCTTTTTAAGTTTGGGTTGTGGTACACTGCAGTGTAGGAATTCTTTGTTAGTGACTAAATTTTTGTTTGGTTTTTTTTTGTTTGTTTTTTTGCTTGCTTAGGATGAATCCAAGCCACCCTATTCTTATGCTCAGCTAATTGTGCAGGCTATATCTTCAGCACAGGACAGGCAATTAACACTAAGTGGGATCTATGCCCACATTACCAAGCATTATCCATATTACAGGACTGCTGACAAAGGCTGGCAGGTGAGTTCTTGGCACTGACAAGCTTTTAAACTACTTTGACAGGGCTTATCTGCTTTGAAATGCATTTATTAAAGATTTGGGGCAGTGGGAATAGAGCTGCTTTGACTGTTCCCAGAGTGAATTTGTTTAACACAAGCTGACTAGTTCGTTTGTGGGTGATTAGGGGTTTTTTTTGGAATACATTGTAGGGCAATGTAGTGTGTTACTATTGGGCTCTCTGGTTCCTCTTCTAATGCTGTAGTCTTGTGTCCTTCATTTTGTACTTTATTTCCCTACATCCTTGCTGTCAGTCACTCCTCTGCCCAGATACTTGCTTAATCCTTCACCTCACCTTTGTTAAGCATGTTTTGTCCAAACCAAGGATATCCAACTTTAAACTCAGGCTCCAGTTTTTAATCATAGCACCTTAAATCATTACAGATGTTTTGTTTTCCCAGTGTATCAAGTGCATTGCCTAAGTCACAGTTTGCATGTTTTGAATTTGAGTGGGAACCTGGGAAACTGGGAATCCTTGTGGTACTCAGGGAAACCTGACCAGCTTCACAGGAGAGTTTGGATGTAGTTACCACATGCTAAATCAAACTTCAATGTTCACTTGAGGGCTGCTTCCAAAGTTTCAGGAACCTCAGCTCCACCTGCTTTCAGACTTTTTCTTGGCATCACACCTCTGCCCTGGGTGTTGTCATTTGAATGTAATACACTAATACAGCTGCAAAGGCTCTCACAGCTGCTGATTTCACTGTATGCAACTGTCAGGAGCAGTACTGCTTGGTGCACTTTGAGTACAGTTGGAATAAATACATTTCTGCCTCCTTGGCTTTTCCCTGCAGTTCTAATTAACTGTGGAATTCACTTCCTGCCCTAACCTGCTCAGCAGAGTTGTGCTTTGTGAACCAGTTGCTGCATCCTGCTTCAGAGAGCTGCATTTCAGCAGGGAGTGAAGTTGCATTTTTCTCTCCTCTCCAGTGGCATTGTAAGGCTTCATCAGTGAAGAGATTGTCTAAACCTGCTAGAAAAGCTTTTGTTTTGTTTTGAAAGTGGAAGAAGGATGAGTTTGTGCCCACTGAGGCTTGCTGAGCCCTTCCCCAGCCCAAAAGTCAGTGCTACACCCTGTAAGAGGTGGGCTGTTGCAATGGAAAAGATGAACAGTCTTGTCATCATCTAGAGAGCTGCAGTGCCACACAGCTCATGGATTCCTCCCAGAGCTGGCTGAGGGCATGTTGGCTGCCTTGTGTTGTGATTACTGGGAGATGCAGTGTCCTCCAGGGCATGTTTGGACACCCTGGTAATCGTTTGGCAGGTGAGCAGTTAGCACAGGCTCAGGCAACTTTTTCCACTTGCCGAGAATAAAGCCTGTCTTTTGAGAGTGTTCTGATGTGGTTTACAGTGATTTCCCCCTGCCTCAGCAAAAGCTCTGCTTTCATGGCTTTCCACAGAGAAGTCACTGCTCTGCCTGGATCCAGATGTATTTAAGTACTAGTTAGTACCAAGCAAACCCATCTTTCAGCTTGGTTAGGAGAAACTGACACTTTTCCCCAGGTTTTCTGCTGCTGTTCTCCTGTGACTTTGGAGCTGTGTGAGTTGAGTGACTTGTTTCTACCTTCAACACTGATTCTGGCAGGGTGGATTTATTTTTCCAAGCTGTGTGGTGCAACCCATTTGTCTTTGTTACATGCTTCTTCATGGTAAAATAATCACCCCATTCCTCTGCTTCCTGCAGAATTCCATTCGGCACAACCTCTCCTTGAACCGTTACTTTATTAAAGTCCCACGCTCCCAAGAGGAGCCTGGAAAGGGCTCCTTTTGGCGAATTGACCCTGCCTCTGAAGCCAAACTTGTAGAACAAGCATTTAGAAAAAGAAGGCAAAGAGGAGTGTCCTGCTTTCGAACACCTTTTGGGCCTCTCTCCTCCAGGTAACTTCAATTTCCTCTCATCTCCATGCCAAACTCATTACAAAGAAAATAAACTAAAACTTCTCCTGAAGTACAGTGAGTAAACTTTGCTGCTGTTTATAGTTTGAGAGGTGATATAGTTAGTCCTGAGGCATAATCTTAAAACTGTTCTGACTTCTTAAGTGTTTAACAAAAAAAAATCCAGAATCAAACTGCAAAAATGCATCAAATAATGTATCTGTTTTGGCATAATTTCAAAGAAATTCAAAGCAGTTATCACTGGAGTAAATGTTTTCAGATGCCAATCTCTGATTTCAGGAAAGCTGTGTTTAGATGTGGATTAGATCATAGTGGGAATAACTTCTGTGGTATTTAAAACACTCTCTTATAGCGAAGACCAGGTTGATGGTTGTTGTCAGCAGTGAAGCAACGGGAGTTGTGTGTGGCTGCTCCAGTCAGCTCCACTGCCCTGTGCAATGACAGCTTCTCTGAGCCTTGTAGCTATGAGGAGAAGACTTGGAATTCAGCACTAGCTGGAGCAGTTTCATGGAACATTCCTCCCACACCTCCTATTTTCTGTCTGTTAAAATGTGGAGGAAGCAGGAGGAGAATTTTTCAGCTTTTTATTCTGGTTTGTCATTAAAGAAATGTACAATTCCTCACGTATTTGGGGCCAGATATGGGAATCAAGTGATTGGGGAGGGAGGCAACAGGAAAAAGAGGAAACAACTGCTCTGTAAGCGTATGCAGGGCCACACACTTGCCTCTGCTTGCATCTTTTTTCTTCTCCCTGTCACTCTCAAACTCTGATGAAGGTTCTTTGAGAATGATCTGAAGCTGTAAAACTGATCTGAGCGTGCAGCATTTGAGGTTTCTCTGTCAGCAGTGGGTGTAACAATGAAATGTGAACCCTACTCTGAAGGGTCCAGTTCCCTCCAGCAAGGAATAACACAACTCTGTTTGCTGCTGGGGTGTCTGTGGGGTCACTGTGTACCTTTCAGCTCTTCCCAGCAGGAAGGATATTGTGGAGGAAAGGCTGTCCTTCCTAGAGAATCCTGTACTGAACATAATTCTGGGTCTCTGCTGCTGTCTTGTGGTCAAAATGCATCTGCACTTGCCAACACTATGTTTTGGTATTTCAGGAGTGCTCCTGCCTCCCCTACTCACCCTGGCCTGCTGTCCCCTCACTCTAGTGGCCTACAGACTCCAGAGTGCCTGTCACGGGAGGGCTCACCCATTCCACACGATCACGACTTTGGGTCAAAGTTAGCCTCAGTTCCAGAGTATCGGTATTCCCAGAGCGCACCTGGTGAGTAGCTCTTGTTCCAGAGGGTGGCTGTTCACTTGCCCCGTGTGCCATGCTGAGGACACCACAGGAAGGCTTCTGCAGTGTGTTATTGGAGGATCCAGGACTCTTCTTTCCATTTTGTTGTTAGAGACTGATGGTGCAAGTACAACTTCAAACCATTTTTCATACTACTCTTTGGAGGAGGGGCAGAATGTGTAGAGACACCTGATCTAACCTTGAACTAGGTGGCTGTAAAGATCTGACAGCAGAGTAGCCATGGCTGCACACAGCTCACTTGCACTCATTTACCAGCCTCTGGATAAGATCAACTTGGCTACACCAAGCTCTGGTGCTGTGGCCAGGGCCTGGTAAATATCTGCTTGTCAGCTGTGCTGACCTGAGGTGTAGGGTGAAGTTGGAAGGCAAAGCTCATTAAGGAAAGCTTGGTTTGGGGGATTTTCTTAATGTTTATTATGGCTTTTATTCACAGAAATGTGCTCAGATGACAAGTAGTGTTTTTGTACATTAGGGAGGAGAAGTTTGAAGGTGGTATTTTTGAAGCCTTGATTTTTTTTTCTTTTGTTTCTATCTCCTGCCTTGCCAGTGCTAAAGCCTTGAGCCCTGAAATGCATAGATGAAATAAATGGTGGTCTTTTTGCCTCTCCTGTTAACGTGTTCTCTCTTCTGTTCAGGATCTCCAGTGAGTGCCCAGCCAGTGATTATGGCTGTCCCTCCCCGACCATCCACCCTGGTGGCCAAACCAGTGGCCTACATGCCAGCATCAATAGTGACTTCTCAGCAGCCTTCGTGCCATGCAATCCACGTAGTTCAACAAGCTCCCACTGTCACCATGGTCCGAGTGGTGACTTCCTCTGCAAACTCTGCAAACGGATACATCCTCACAAACCAGGGCACAGCAGGAGGAGCTCATGAAGCTGCAGGAGCAGTGTTGGACTTAGCTGGTGACCACCGAGGTAGCTTTTCACCTCCCTTGCTAATAAGTCTTGAGCAGGCTTGGAGGGGAGAGTGGTTGAACATTTTCACTCACTGGGCACTGAGCCCTTAAAAAAAATATTTCTCCAGGAAAAATTTAAACCAAATGAGAGCTCATCCATTTTTTGTCTCCACCAGAGAGCAGGACAACTGTGCTCCCTTGTCTCCTGGGAAGCAAAACTAAGAGACTATGCAGTCTGCAAAAACATGCAGTGCTTAAAATTTTCTTATTATCATAGAGTTATCTGGGGTTGGAAGATACCTTCAAGATTGCCCCATCCAACCTGGCCTTGGGCACTTCCAGGGATGGGGCAGCCACAGCTTCTCTGGGCACCCACCCTGTGCCAGGGCCTCCCCACACTCACAGGGAAGAATTTCTTCATAATATCTTACCTGTACCTACTCTTCCAGTTTGAAGCCATTCCTACTTGTCCTGTCACTTCATGCTTTTGTAATAATCCCCAGTACCAATATTATGCCTCTATATTGGCTAGGAAAGTGTCTGTGTTTTCCAGCCAAAAGAGAGAGCCTGGGAAAGGCTGCAACTCTGCTTTAGGATGGCCTTGTAAATAAATAATTGAGCCCTTCCTTTCTGCAGGCCTGGATTCCTAGAGGAAAGCATGTGCTTCTGGAAGTGCAGGCAGTGCCCCATTAAAAGAATCTTCAAAAACCTGTTAGAACAAAGGCATTTTTTGGTCCCTAAGCTGGAATTTCCAGCCTTGGGGGATTTAGTGGGTTAAATATTCTCTTGCTGTGATCTAGACAACACCTTGTCTGCTCCCCATTTCAGAAGGTCTTAGTGCTACAAGGTGAGTGTATGTTGTACCAGCAGCAAGGCTGGTTTCTCTGACTGCTTTTATGTGGGCCGTGGGACAATGGTCCCTCTCTAAGGGAAGGAAAAAATTACAAAGAGCTTCTCTTTCTGCAGCAGCAGGACCACTGGCATTTTTGGTTCAGCACTGATTATCTTGCTTGAGCTTCACTTGCATTCTCTAGAAATTCCTGTCTCGATCCCATACACGTTCCCGAAGTGCTAACAGTTGCAGCTGCCGGTCACCTGCTCCCTTCTTTCATCCACTAGTTCTTGCTGTTGCATGTTCCTTCCCTACTTATCCCACTCATATCCTTTTCTAGCCTCTACTTTCCCTGGTTGCTGCATTTTCCTTTCTGAACTCCCTGTTTTCCTTGCCTTTTCTCTACCTATCCCCATCAGCTTGCCTGCAGGTTTCAGCTCAGTGCTTATGTCCCATCTAACTCCACTCTTGTGTGCAAATGTTAAAATGGGAGAGGCCACCTTTTCCTACAGGACAAATGAGGTTGTGCATCCTGCACAGAGCCCCTGAAGGAGTGGTATTCCTCTCCTTTCCTGCATGCCTGGCAGGATGCTGTCCTGTATCTGTTTCATACCTGCTGAACTGACCCCTTACTTATCCTGGGAAGTGAGAAAAGTGGTTCAGTGCTCTCAAGCAGTTACCTCTGTCCAGGAACTCAGCTCTCATGTTTTATTTTTTATTTTCCCTCCATCCTGGTTTTTTTTTGCTATACTTGCACAGCAAAAACTGGCAGTTGTGAGAAGACCTCCTTGTAAATCAACCTCCATGCAGACCTGACAGCAAGCCACTGCAGACTTTTGGCTCCAGGCATTGTTTAAGATCTTAATGCCTTCTCCTGCTGTGTGGTATTGAAAGTCAGGCCAATTTGTTTGAAATTGCAAAGTAAGCTATGAGATTTGCAGTGCTTGCTGTCCATATCACAGCTGTTACATGCCAATAAGGGAGGTGATGCCTTTTTACAGCAAGGGGTCAAATTGATGGTTTTGATTTTTTTAAATTTTTCTTGTGGTCATGCTCTAAGAAAAATGTTCTTAATATTGATAGAGTAAGTGTACAATAGAAAATATTTTAGTGTTTCCAAGTACTCATTCTGTGGTCCTGAGGTATTGTAAGCCTGGAGTATGTATGCCTGCTCAAGTGTTAGTGAGAATAAAACCTGCCTCTAAGCCAGGGCAGTGACTGATCATTGTCTCTTCTGCTCTTCCACAGGCATGGATGAGAAGCCAACAATCGCATTTGCCACAATCCCCACAGCCAGCCGTGTTATCCAGACAGTGGCCAGTCAGATGGCCCAGGGTGTCCCTGGGCAGACTGTCACCATCCTGCAGCAGGCAGCTCCGGTGGCCCTGGGGCAGCACCAGCTCCCGGTGCGGGCGGTCACCCAGAACGGCAAACACACCGTGCCCACCAACAGCATCGCCGGCAACGCCTACGGTGGGTCTGCTCCCCGGCGCCTGGGCTGGCAGTGCTGCCCCAGCTCTGCAGGCAGCCCTGTAAAGCTGCAAGTGTTTTCTCCTCTTGCTTACTGTGTATCAAGTTATTCCACGTGTCCATCTCAAAGGTGTTGGAATTCTTCCACTTCTGGGGCTGTAGATGTCAGTGGGACCCTTCTGTCCACCTCTGCTCCCTTTCCTGGGGGAAAAGTCCTGCTCTGGCAGAAAAGCAGAGTGTCCTTCCTTTGCCCTTGGCTATGCAGTTATTACTACTCAGACTCTCTACCTTGTGAGTTTACTTGTTCAAAGTGTCAGTGATTCTTATGGAGAGCCTGTTTTCATTTATTTTCTCTTGACCAATGGCCTTTGCTTGCAGCATGCCAAATAATAAAATTTCCATGGTGCTCTTTAGATCTTGTGAAACATGACTCTGTAAAGTAATAAGAAAATAACATACATTCCCATCTTAAAGTTTTAGAGCCTGAGAGAAACAAGATCTATTTCACCAGGTGAATGAATGTAGGATTTTTTGTATACACAGGATGTGTTCTAGTCATTTGTCAAGCATGGTGTTTTGAAATTCCATGCAAGCCATGTCTTGGCAGCCTCCTTTTCTTGCTTGCTCATCACCTCAGATTTTACTCAGTTGGGGATGAGAATATCCAGGTTTCTTATTGCTTTTTTTTTTTACTGACATGCCAAGCACTTCTGCTGCCTCAGGCTGGTGCTTTTGGGGAGTTTGAAATGAAGGGCACTGCTGGGCTCTGGATGCCTTTCATGAAGGTAGGAATGTTTCTACAGAATTTTCTGCCACATTTCTTCATAGTTACCACCTGGCTTGCACTTGAATTGCAAGGATCTCATTGGAACTATCAAAAAATGATAGTGATAAGGTTTTATACCATTGTTATAAGATATTAACAGATCAGGTAGGTCAAACTTCTACTAACCAGCAGTAGTGTTTGTCTAATACAGAATCAGACAGTTTTTATTTGATATTTTTATGTTAAAATATTTTAATCTCACCAGACTTTTTAACTGTCATCAAACTGGGAAGTATTCCAGTTGCAGCTGAGGGTTTTTTTGTAAGTGGCAGTAAATTTTCTGGTTCACAAAACAAAGCCTAAGTCTCTTGACTCTCATCTGTGCTAAGTTAACTTCTCTACAACTGTGTGATTTAGGTTCTCTAAGTAACTAAGCTGTAATTGCTAACTGCCCTCATCCTTACCCTATTTTTTCCCTTCATCCTCTTGATACTCTACAGCTTCCTTCTCATGCCTTGGTAGAAGTTACTGGGCTTTGAGGGCCTTTGTTCTGTTTGCTTTGTTTATTTATCCTAGGGCTCCTTTTTTTCATGTATTTAGCAGTGAACACAGCACTGATGTTCAGTCATTCCATCCTTTGCAAATGAGTCTGGAGGGCAGAGGATGTGCTGTCTCCTGAGTCCCCTTTGGCTTCCTCTCTGATTGATGCAGAGTCCAAAAACTGCATGTGTTTTGTTTTCCAAGCAGTGGTGTGTGCCAAAGTCAGTGTGTAAGCACATTCTCTGTCTGGAACTAGGAATTGTGACATTTTTACAGAGGGTTGCTACTTAAATCGTCTTTTTTCTCACCACTTTTATTAATGGGAGGGTGAGACCTTGTGTCAGTACTGCAGTACAAGATTGGAAGCCAGAAATTCCTCTGTTCTGATCCCAGTTCTGATGGGAACACTGTGGTTGTCTAGGGTAAGCTCTTTCCTGCCCCTTTTACAAGTGGGATGTCAGTACACTCAATGTTTGGATTCTGTTTCCCAACAGCCTGGTTTGTTCTTCCTGGGTGAGCAGGGCTCAAGAGAGCTTCTAAACCTCCATATAAAAGGCCCAGCACATGGATGTTGGAGTTCTTGAGAAATTCTCTGGCCACCTACAATCAGAAGTACCTCTCAAAGAGATGTGCTGTAATTTTAAGCAGAGCTTGATCCTCCCCTGCTGGGGGTGAATACTTAGCTAGCAATGCCTTGTTTAACTGTGGATAGGAAGAAGGAAGTTCTCCTGTTAGAGGGGTTGGTGCTGGTTTGGTAAACTTGAAAAGCTGAGGTTGTGGAGGGAGAGGGAAGGACAAAGCAAGCCAGGCTTTCAAAATGCACTGGAAAACACCACTTGACCGTGTACCAACTGTCGTGTTTGACGGTGGGGTTTTGTTTTCTTTCTTTTCTTGGAGTAGCAAATGCTTGTTCTGCTTCATCCCACTAATTGTGCTTCTCTCTCTTATCCTCCTTCCCAGCTCTTACAAATCCACTGCAGCTCCTTGCAGCCCAGGCCAGCTCATCCACTCCTGTTGTAGTCAGCCGGGTCTGCGAGCCAGGGACCGAAGAAACGGCAGCGACAGCCTCCAGTGAACCTGAAGTGAAAAGACCTCGGATAGAGGAGCCCAGTGGAGCAGTGCCAGCCCAGACTGGAGTCATCACATCCACAGTGCCACAAGGACAGGCAACCAGTGAATGAAGAACCGGTGGGAGGAGCTGGAGTGATGGCGGGGTGGGCATGGGATGGCAGGAGCCCTAAAGCAGCTTTCACAGGAAACCAACCACAACTGTAACAGCTCAAAACACAGCTGATAAAGAGCTCTTTTTAAAGGCAGGTTTTTCAATGGGAGGACAACAGCTGTTAGAATCACAAGGTGCCAAAAAGAATGGAAAATCCCTCCCAAGAACTCATATCTGGAACTCTGTTCTGTCTCTACTTATGGGATGTTTTTTCCTTTTTCTTTTTTTTTTTTTTTTTTTAAGATTCAGAAAAATACAGACAACTGATTGTATGACTGCTGGGATATTTTTAACTATCTTTTCCCCTTTTGGCTCCAAGGGGATGGGATTTGCAGTTCAGAATCTAAAGGAATGTAATACAAACACAGTCTGCTCCCTGGAAAGAAAACTCCTCACGTTCTATGCCTTAATACCACGCTTCTGAGAGCTTTGAACCATAGGACCGTTTTAAAAAGGTCACATAAGGCAATCAAGTGCTGAAAGATGGGTGCAGCATCTCTCAACAACATTAAAGAAACATGGTACCAAGCTTAAAAAAAAAAGGCAAATTATTCTGTTTTTTTAAAACAGAAAATTCTGAGAATAAATGCTTATTTCTATGGGGATTCAGGAGGAAGAGTTACAGGGCTCAGCCACCTGGATTTCCAGATGCAATTTCTCTCCATTCCCTCTGAGGGAGAATAGGATGACAGAGGAACTGTATTAATGTGGTTCCCGTAAAGATGTTAAAAACAGACGGGTTTGTATCTTCAATGATTTCTTATAATTATCCATCACTTGCTCTGGGCAATAGCCAAAGAATCTTGATTCCTGGGGATCACATGGGGAAGGGTGTCTCCAGGAGGTTCTGTGTGCATTTGATTGATCACAGCTTGTGTGGAGCACCAACTTCTGTTCAAATTAGCACTGTAGGTGAAGGCACGGGCACTGTCCTTGTGAACTTGAGAAAATACTGGCTGATGTTCTGCACTAAAGCAGTGATCTTCCCCTCCTGGTGGTGGTGTGGTCCTCAGCTTGATGCCCCACAGTCAGAAGGTCAGAGCTGACCCTATTCCATGGCTAACAGCAAAATTCTGTGTTACTCTTCGGAGAGGGAAGTTTAGGGCTTGGATGAGAGGCAGCAGAGGTCATATTGTGGTTCATATAAATTCTGTCAGGGTGTAGTAGACCAAGGCAAAAGAATTCTCCTTTATTTTCCATGTGGCAAAAGTTACTGGAGGTCTTAAACAGTTTTACCAAAAGGAATTTGGAGGTTTCCTTTCATTGCTTGGCTCCCTCTCCCTTGTCTCCTGCCTTGAGGACCATTTGGGTTGGCCAGCTGGAGGAGGCCTTTACTCAAACTGTATTCCAGGCTCCTCATGTAGTACAAGGATGTCTTTTGAGGAAGGCAGATTTGACTCACTTCAGCCACGTGGAACAGTGGGTGCTTGTGACACCTTATGACTGGCAAAGAAATCTACCCCTGCCTGTAGCCTCCAGCAAACCCCTTTGGCTTTTTACACCCTTTGCAATCCTCTTGACTAACATGTCTTCTGGCAGCACAGCAGAGATCTTTGAATTTAGCAAATGTTATGACTTTGGTTATGGCAAGAGAGACTTAAGAGAGGTGGGCTGTGCCTCTGGTGGTTTTTCCCCCATCTGTACTGGTTTGCTGTTCTGTACAGTCTGACAAGGCAGAGAGGCAAAACTCACTGTAGAAACATTGCAAAAAGCCTTCCCCAGTGTGCAGTAAATGATACTGTCAGCATATCCGTGGGGATTAGGGGTAAGGCACAGCCCTTCAGTGCCTGCTGGAATCTGGGGAGGAAATCTGCAAGGTAACAGCTGCCATCACTTGTTCCCTTCTAGGTTTCCTTTGTCATTGCCAAATCCTATTCAATAGCCAACTCCCACCACTTGAATAAAACCCAGACATGTTTAATTCTCAAGTCCATTGTTTTGTGAGAAATATTTCTGAGAGAAGGAAAGAATTTCTTGGTCTCGTGATTTGCGGTTCCTTTCTGCGGAGAGAGGCACATAAAATATTCATAACAGATCATTTATCTCAGCTGGGCTTTCAGAATTCAGGTGTGTGCCCTTAGTGACAAGTCATTAGATGGGATTTTAGTACTTCAGAATGGTTTTGTGAAGGAGGATTGTTAAGAGACTACAAAGTAATTGAAGCAGGCTGGCCTCCAGCTGTCCCTTCTCCTGCTGGGAAGGTGAGGTGTGGCACAGCGGAAAAGCACACGGATTAGCTCTGTTTTCTGTAGCCTTTTCAAAGCCAGGAGTCAATAAAATGAACTTCAAGGCAGAAGGCACAAGTGAGAGTGCAGCACAGTGTGTCTGTGATGAATCATTACTTTCGGGTGACTGCTGGTTTAGATACAGGCCCGCCTCTGAAACAGCCCTGAGGCTCGGGAGCGCTCCGGAAGCGCAGGAGTCCTTGGGTTTCCAGAATGTTGGGTGAGTCAGAGCAGGATGAAAAACCAACAGAAAACTGTTCAGGATGTGGAGCTGCCAAAATTCTGTGGATTTTTTTCTTGGAGAGTCTAAATAATTAGGCCCTAAAATTCTGTAAACTAATCCAGCACCATAGAAAGACATCAGCTGAGTGACAGTGTTTTCATCCACCATAAAGCTGCTGCTTTATAGATACCTCTTGAAAGTCCATCCTCAGGTTGCATGTGAGGATCTGCCTCCTGAGTATGTAAAACAGAGTAACACCTCCTCTCTCTTCGTGGCTCGCAATGCCTGCTGGTTCAAATGGGAGTTGAGGATAAGCAAATATCTTTATTGTGTTCTCCTTTTCTGCTTGAGGTGTCTGGAACTTGTCATTTCATCCTGTCAGGGGGTTTTTGCTTTATCAGTCTGCTGCATCTCCCTGCTACTGTAGGAAGCAGTCCTGCTGTTTGCAGATTTTTTGTTAAGTTTGCCTAAACATTGCTTGGTACCAGGTAAAATAATTGTTCTTGCTAAGTCATGTCAAGAGCTGTGGAAAAGTGTAGTCCTCATCCAGAACATGTGATATGGAGACATCTTGTTTCAGGCCTCCAGAAGAATTCTTTCAACACTGCTCAGTCTGAAAGACAGCACCATTCTTTTTACATACCAGTCCTGATTCTCCAGGCTGCAGAGGAGAGAAAATTAATGCAGTGGTAGAATGAAGTCTTTAACTAGAAAGAAAATGTTTACTTTAATGGTTATATGCCATACTTGGATTATTTTAAATTGATAATCTGACTTGTTTTTGTTGTCTAAAAAGTTGCATCTCATCCTTGATTGCATTAACTAAAGAAGGTTTGAGGGGAAGAGGAGGAGGAGGCTTCACTGGATTTTCTACTGTCTGTATAACAAAGGTCAAGGCATATTGAATATTTAAACTGTGATAACTTAGATCTGGGAAAACTGTAAAGCTGAGTTCTTAATGTGTGAATTCACTTTCTACCATTCCCTGTTGATTTTTTTTTCACCTTAGGCAATGACACTGACTAATTTTACTTTGATCACAGTTTATAGCAACTTTCTTTTCCCGCTTTGCAAGAGTTGGATGCAGTTGTTCTTTGTTTTATTCCACTGGAATTCCATGTTGTTTGTCTTGACCTTGGCTCTTGTGATACAGAAAGCTTTTTAGAGAAAGATCAATTTAATCTGATTTAGTGATAACACAGCACAGTGCTGAGCACAAAATTGAAGTTCATGATTAGCTCATATATTCTTTTCAACTCCTTTTCCTTCCCATATTCCTCCCTCCCCCATACCATTAACTCTGTCCCCTGTAGCATATCCAGTCATTTTTATCCACTGACAAGAGCAGCACCTTGCATTAAGCTCTGCCTGAGGACTCAAGGGTGAAAATACCTGTGGAATGCATGGAGCTCCAGAGCAGGCTGAGAAAGGTCAATTTGGTCATCCTGTATTAATTTTCATGCTGTGTTCTAGACATGTTGCTGTTGGGCAGAGCTTATTCAGGGGAGTGTTTTCAGAGACATGTTAAAGCTTTGTAAGAGGAAAGAAATAACAGCTGAAGCCCTTACAGTGCTTCTACAATCAATGTCATGGTCTGGCATCAGATTTTGGGGGGAGTAAACTTGATTTTGCATGTTTGGTCTTGTGTACTGACTTAGAGTTGTCATTCAGAGTTAATTTCCACCTTTTTTTTTCCCCTTTTTTGGTAGGGAAATGCCCACAACGAAATAAAAACTTGGAGTACAGAAGGCTAGGAATATATATCTAGGCAAGTGAGAGCATCTGACCTGAACTTCATTGCAGTGTGGTGTGGAACACTTTTCCCTGCCTGCTGGGGCTGTTTAGTTGATGTTGGAGCTTTTCATCTGGGTTATCAGGGGGTATTCCCAGTGAGATATTTGGTATCACTGGTGGGTGCCAGTGTGTAAATGAATGTCAAAAGTTAGGGTGAAAGGAGAAGTGTTTCCCTGCTATACCTGGGTTTGGGGACCTTGGATAACAAGGATTTAACCTAGCAGTAGTTCTGCACCTGTCCTTTGAGAATCCACTCTCTCCACACAAGGTGAAAACTTCTCAGCAACATGAGAAGAATTTCCCGTGCAGCTGCATTTGTTCCTTGCCTCTGGGAAGAGCCCAGCTCTGCCTCCTCTGCATGCTGCAGATACTTGAGGTACTTGAAGATTCCAGTAAGATTTTCCCCATTTGTTTCATTCTCCTAAGGCTGAACCAGCCTGGTTGTCTTGGTCTCTTCTTGTCCATCAGGGGGAATTGCTGCAGAAGGTCACTGTGAGTCTTGTACTGGGATACACAAACATGATATGGAGAGTGCTGGATGGATTGGAAGAGGAATCCTTTTCCTTGGCCTGGTAGCCACACTTTGCCAGTACAGCCCAGTGCCTGTCTGGGCTCCTGCTGCCAAGACAAGTGTGAAGTGTAAGGAACAAATCAGAGTGAACTGGATTGCATTTGTGCAGGTGCAGCCATGTTGGCCCTCTCTGCTGAGGGACAGGCCTAGCTCTGGGGTTTTTTAGGAAGCAGCACTGAAGGATCCTGATCACTTCTAAAATATTTGTACTTTAGCTTATCAAGTGATAGTTTCAATCCATTGTGGAACTTGCCTTGAGTTTCTACCTGATACAAAATCTTTGAGGTTTTTAAGTCCTGCTGCTAATAAGTTGGACTAGGGCATTAAGAATGAACCTCTAAAGGAACAGGATTTGCTTCATAATTTTGCCCTTACTGCACACTGAGTTTTTGAGTTTCCAAATGCCATCCTGCAGCAAATCATCTGTCTTCTCTCACCAGCCAGTCTCTTTGGCAGCTCCTATTTCTGTTCCTCATCAGTTTTCCGCCTCTATTTGTAGTCACTTCTGTCAACTCCAGAGTCCTTTAATCCGACTCCTAATTTAATTCCATTGCTTGAAGGTCTGCATCTGGTGAGGATTCTTGTGTTAGGTTGCAGTTACATGACTGAACAATCTGTTGTATAACTTTTTGTGTCCTTCTGGGTGAAAAATTATGCCCAAGCTGCTGCTATCATAGCATACACTACTGCTGGAAAGTGTAGCTTCCAATGGAGCCAGCTGTGCTGCAGAAAACTGTTACACTACAAGGTCATCAGGATTGCTGGAGCTGCTGGGATTGGGAGGCGATGCCTTCTTGCATGTTGATCTGCACCCGATCAAAACATGGCTGGGGCATCTCTCTCTGGGCTGCCTGGCAGCTGTTGGGCTGTGATTTGTTAGATCAGCATCTCTCTCTGCTGGGTGGGTTGTTTGCAGGCAGTGCACGTGTTCGTGCACACGGGTGTGGATGTATTCACAAACCATAATCAGCAGTGGGAATTTCCTGGCTGTGAGGGTGAGATTTCTCTGTTAGGGTGTCTTTCATGGGGCAGTAATACACCAGAGAGCGTTTTCCTTTGGCCTGAGCAAGACATTCTGAAAAATACTTGGTTTTCTTGGGGCACTATATTTAAATTCCAAATTTTGAATCAGTTTTTGATGTTTGTATTTATATGTTCAGAAAATTCTTTTGATACCTTTTCAATTTACCAACACTGAACTAAAACCTTTCAGAATGTATGGTTGGTCCTCTCCTTATGTGTCACTTTAAGTTTCAGAGCATCAGGGTAGTTTTGCCAATCTACGCCTTTGCTCTCAAGACAGAAAAAAAAAAAAACATTCATGGGTGGCAGCTAAGGAAGAAACCCTTTAAATATTTTTTTTCAGAGAATATTAAATTAGATCTGTGTAAACATAAAATTTATATTTATTAATGTGTGAGTGTGTGGGCGTGTGTGTCAATATAGATATATAAATGGTCCATGACTATTTCTTTCTCTTAAATGGTACTTACACAGACTTTTATGCAGTGTATTGGTAAATTCCTGCACGGGGCACTGACTCTGAAAGAACGATGAACCTATTTTTGTAACGAATGTGAGCAGCCAGTGGAAGCAGCTTTACTTCAGTGATTGCTTTCATTCCTCTCGCAGAGCAGAAGAGGCAACTTGGTGCTTGCATCTTCCTTGTGTAGGATCCCTGCTTCTGGCCTTGTCCTGCTTTCTGCAACCCCAATCCACACTGCTTTTCTGGCAAGAAAATCCCCCAAATGGCACTAACGAAAGCTGGAATCCTTTCTTGTCTGCAGTTCTCTCTAGATGCAGTACCAGGGAATTCTTTACAGATTCTGCTCTGTAAGTAATGGGACCTTATTTCTAACAGAGGAGGTTTATGGGGGCTCCACGAGGATGCTTGTAAGGCTGAGGAATTCCTCCCTGTCAGGTGGCTGAGCTAACACTGGGGCACTATGAAATAGTTTCTTTTCCTCTGTGGTGAGATCATTTTCCTTTTATCATGCTTCTGTCTCTTTGTGGTGTGAGGTATGTCTATATTGCCTCAAAAACAAGCACAGAAGAGTTTTTCTAATGTTTCCATTCACAGGGAGTAAATTTTACTGAACTGGCCAAATTTCAGGTGTGGTTTAATTCCACAGGGATCACTAAATTCACACGTATTTTGAACCACTTAGATCTGAGAATAAAAAGCAAGTGATACTTGACTTCCTAATCCTAATTGCTCTTCCAGAAGCAGAAATTCTCTTTTTGGATCTGAGTGAAAGCTTCACCTCAGCAATCAGTGGCTAGTGATGGGGCTTGAGTACTTCAGGGAGGACAGGGTTGGTGATAGAAAGAGTGACAGAATAGGAACAGTGAAAGGAAGCAGCTTTTGTCCTCATCCAGCAGAACACAGCCCTTGTGAAACCCAGACTTCCCCTAATATTTGGTTGTTGCCTCGTGTCTGCTGCCAGGTTATGCTGTGATCTGGACCTCTCTGTCCTGCTTCTACCCCACCTCAGTTTCACTTAAAACAGTCTGAGACAGAGCCTTCCTTAAAGCTAAAGGGCAATGGTGAGGAGAAATGTCTGGTAGCTGAAGAAAAATGAGATTTAAATGGAGCAGAAAAAGTGAGAATTCCTTCTGTTTCACTGTCTTGCTGCTAAAAGTCTGGTGCAGAACATCCTGATGTTCTGCTGATTTAAATGCTGCTCTTGGGAGGTGGGCAGGCTGCTAAGTTGGCTCTGTAGCAGTTGAATTACTGTAAACCTAAACTTGCTTAATCTCCCCTTTTTTTTCTCCCTCAAATGGGCTTGAAGTAGAGGGAACCAGAGTATTGTTTGTAAGATTTTTTTGGTTTAATAGAAAACAGAATGTTAAAAAAAAAAACAACAAACCAAACTCATTCAAATACAGTAATACAGAAAATGGCTTTAAAATGCAAAAATCCTGCAAGACCATATGTTGTGTTGGGTTCTGGACATGCTGTTTGTGCTGAGGAGACTGGCCTTGTCCAGCCTGCCAGCCAACCCCCACATAGCCAAAAAGAGCATTTTAAGAGTCTGTAGCTATCCAAAGGACTCTTATCCAAAACACTGTTAAAAGCTGTTTAGGGATAGATCAAAAGCTGTGTGTGAGCAATGGATGGTAAAGCTGGAAATTCAGATCCAACTCTGAATAATTGCTCTAAAAAATAAAAAACAGAAAAATCCAACTCTCCCCCTGCTCTGCAGATGCTCATTCCCACTGAGTCCCTGGGGAAGGCTGAGAGGAGAACCTGAAATACCTCAATGGCTTCACAGAAGGGTTTGCTACAGAGATCTGGGCCAGCCTTACCCCTTTCACCTCGGTTTGGCACTTATTTTATAAAATAAGAAGGTGATGGAAAGGGGAAACTAAAGCCATGCTTGCATTTCAGTTCCTGGTGTTGCCTGTGCAAGACACCTCCAGCCAGATGTTTTGGGGTTTGTGGGTTGTTTTTTTTTTTTACAGCTGATATCAAAAGTTGTTGGTTGTTTTTTTTTTTTTTTTTTTTTTTTGTGACTTGTTTTCGTTATCAGTGCTTTTTAAAAAGCAGGTGTGTATCCCAAGGGGGAAGCTCCATGTGGGGCAGGGGATGTGAAGTTCATGTTCTTTCTCTGGCCACGTTGCAGCACCGCTCCTGTGAGGTGCTCCACTGGACAGGCAGCCGTGGCTCCCACCGGGGTGGGATCCTGCATCCAAGGAGCAGGACCTGCAGTTCCACATCAAATGGGATACAGTGGTTTTGTTTGTTTGTTTTTTTGATATAGAGCCATACATTTTTTAAGTAATTTGAGATCTGAATGTGATTTCTAATGTATCAAGAACGTTAATATTTTAAAGCTATAACAAAGGTTTAAATTTCTACCTTTTTTTTTTTTCCATTTATTTCAACTGTTCTGTTACCTTAATTTGATGTATGTGGTTGGGGAATGTTGCTTCTCCTCTTAGCATTTGTTTCTATAACCAGAAATAAAATTATATATGAAAGAGAAAATGCCCTGAAATTGCTTTGCTGCTTTTGGGTGACAGACTTGGATCCTTCCAGTGTAGCATCATAGGGGGGTTGAGTTTCCTGTAGCAGTGAGAGGACAGTGTTTAATATTTTTTCCTTTTATGTAGGAAGGAAGTCTATATCTGCACACCTTGCACTGTTTAGAGTTTAGACACGCCACTTTTGATCCCTTTTCAGTTATTTGGGCAGCTGTTGGCTCACAGCAGAGTGAACATATGGACGTGTGTGTTTGAGATTCGTGATGCTTCCCCTGGGGCTTATAAACTACTCCTCCAGCTCCAGCTTTTGTTTTGTCATGAAGTGAAACATTGTTATTTTGAACGTTAAAATATTCCAGTGCATTCCCCTGTAATTTATAATAATTGTTTTCATTTAAGCAAGTGAGGTCAGAAAACAGTAATTTATCTGTCTGGTAGTTAGACTTTCCCCTTCTTTGTCCTCCTCATGCAGCTGCAATTTAAGTTCTGGGTTTATTTTGACTGAACATTCTGAGCTCCAAAATTAAGTAGGAATATCTTTTAAATCCTCAACTGACATAAAGTAGCTGCAATTCATAGAATTTTAGAACCACAGAATGGTTTGGGTTGGAAAGAACCTTAAAAATCATCTCATTCCAATCCTTGCCATGGGCAGGGGCACCTTCCACTACCCCTGGTTGCTCCAAGCCCCATCCAGCCTGGCCTTGAGCACTTCCAGGGATGGGGATGCCACAGTTCCTCTGGGCAACCTGTGCCAGGGCCTCCTCACCCTCACAGGGAAGAGTTTCCTCCCAATATCCTGTTTTAACCCTGCCTTCTGGCAGTGGGAAGCCCTCCCTCCTTGTCCTGTCACTCCATGCCCTTGTAAAAAGTTTCTCTCCGTCTTTCTTGTAGTCTCCCTTCAATTACTACAGGGAGGGTTGTTTTTTAGTTGACTAATTAAAAAATTACTAACACAGTACACAGTGAGCAACTATATTCATCCAGAGCCCTTTGAGGGGGAAATCTTTTAAAATTGTCCTATCTTTGGCTCCCCACGTGCTGCTGCTCTGCTGGCTGATTGCCCAGGCATGATGTTAATGAACTTTAATGCCAGGAGAGCACAGGGCAGGGAATTACTAAAGGGTAAAGTGCCTAGTTTCATCCACTGGCATCTCCTCCTTGCAGGGCAATGCTCAGCATGGTGGTGAGAGTTTCAGCCGTGTTAGCAGTTGGGGGAGAGAGTCCTGATGGATTTTTAACTTCTGAGCAGCTGGTTTGAACATCTCTTACCAGTTTGGGGAAGCTGTTTTATGAACAGGCTGCAGGAAAGGCTGGTACATCATATTTTACCCTCACACCTGTAGAAGCCCCAACTCTTAGCTCTCTGCCGTGTAATGATGTTTTCCATACGTCTGAGTGCCTAGAGCTGCTCCCCTTCGTTCCATGCAGGATGGCTCCAGAGCCAAGCTTTTCCTCAGGCTTCTGAGGTGGGGAATAATAACATCAGCCCCTCAAAACTATCCATGAGCAGCCACTAGTGATGATTTTGGTCACATCTTGTCTCTGCGAGCCCTTCCCGCCAGGCGGAACCTTCGTGGAGGAGCCGCCGCGTCCCCCCGGAGCCGGCGCGACGTACCGTCCGCCCATGGGGGGCGGCTTTGGCCGCGTACCGTGGCACAGGCACGGGCCCGGGCGGTGTCGGGGCCGGGATGTTCACGGCGGCTGCCGAGAGCTTCCTCAGGCAGGCGAGGTGCGACAGGGGACGGGGGGACAGGGGACAGCGGCAGGAACCCCTCGGGCCGGGCGGGGTCCTGGCGCGGGGGCCGCGCCCGGGACTGAGCGGGGAGCCGGGCGGAGGGGAGGGCGGTGTGCACCAACCCTGCATCCCGGAGCTTCCCAAGCGGGCCGGGAATGAGGGCCCGGGTTCCTGACAGCCCCGACTGCCCCGGCAGGGAGATCCAAGAGGAGGAGCTGCGGAGATTCGCCGCCCGTGTGTCCGCCCTGCTGCAGGGCCCCGAGGCGGGCCCCGAGGCCGTGGATGGGCTGCAGAGGCTGCACCTCACCGTGGCCGCCACCAAGTACCCCCGCAAGTGAGTGCCCTTGTGTGTCTCGGGTGTTCAAAGAAACAAAACGTTACCTTCCTAACCAAAAAGGAAAGGAAGGGCGTGGGTTAGGGCTTTAAAATAACAGCCTGCCTTGAAAACCCTAAGTTCAAGATAAACTGAAAGCCTGTCTTTGCCTTTCACCCCCTTACTAAGCAGAAGGTGCCCATCTCCTTTTGCAGCAAGAATAACAAGGATTGGTGTCACTGAGCCCTCTGTCAAACTGCATTCAGAAATGAAGGGGATGAGATGGCATTGGTCACTGTCAGGGGAGATCATTCCAAAGCCAAGAACATGCAGGAAATAAGCATCTGAATCTTTTCTTACTTTGCAGTGATGTTTACTGTGACTCTTGTAGGCTTGATGGCAAGTTTGTGGAGTTGTTGCAGACAGTGCTGTGCTCACGCAGAAGTCCTGAGCAGATTCAGGTGTTATGTGCTGCCATCCTGAGAGAGATGTCACCTTGCAACGATCTGATCCTCTCCTGTGATGAAATTCAAGATACAAAGCTCTTGAGCCTGGTATCCTCCGTCCTTCTGGCTCAGGTAAATGACCTGTCAACTCAGAGATCTTCCTTTGTCAATAAGGATTTGCTTTTTGATTGTTCCCTGCTCCTGAGCTCAAGGAGAGTGAAAATCAATTGGAAATATGTAGAGAAAAAGCAGAGGCATTTCATTGTTCATTTAAGGAATCTCGTTATTCTGCTTTGCATACGAAAAAAATGGCAACTTTTTTGTATGTAGCTCTTAGCAACAAAAAATGCTTAAAATTGTAATGTTTAGACACTGAGGTCCTGGAAGCAAAAATGAACCTTTAGTGCTGACCACTGGAATAGATTTCAAATTAGGTCTGCTTGAACCTGGAAAGCAAAGGATTTTAGAGTGAATTTACTACTGCTTCTTATGATATTGGCTTTCATGTCCACATATAAAAAATATACATAGAACCTATAAAACTTGTCGAGCTGTAAATGCAAATGACACTTCAAAGATCCAAATTCTCCATGGAGAGAAGCAAACATGAGGACTTTCCTCCTGTTTGAGTGCTGCCTGGGGAACAAGCTGGAAACTTCTCTTTTTCCTCTCCTTCTTTTACTTTTATTGTGCCTGTTAAAGGTAAAATATTTTTCTGAAACTTTTCATTCTGAGTTTCACTGTGTGCTTAGAAATGTCTCCTATGTTTCTGACATTCATCTGAGTCTACTTAACTAAAGGAAGTGAAACAGAAACCAGTCATGTGCTTATGTGCTGCCTTACAAAGCTCCTCTCTTCTATATCCAGCCTTGAGACTGTTCTGCAGTTCCACAATGCAAAGCAGCCCCATAGTTTGGGACCTGTGAATTCACACTGCAGGAAATCTTTGTAAAATGCAGTAAAATCATCTGTGCTGGGATTTCTTTTTGTGTTTGATGCCTGATGGAAGAGACTGTACAGTGTTGGTCTCTAGTGATGGTAGATTATCTGTCTGTCTTTACCTCTGCTTTATTTTTTAGGGGAATAAGGGTGAAGTGGCTGCTGTGGGACAGCGTGTTGTGAAAGTCCTTGAAAAAAGACTGCCCGAGAGTCAGAGCGCTCGGTTCCTTCTTCCTGTCCTGGCAAACATCATCAGCCTTTCACCAGAATCTCTAACAGAAGGTAAATCCATAGGAAAGGCTGAGATTGCCACCTGGCTGTGAGCTGGGTAGTGATCAGAAGGCTCTTGGCTGGAAACTGCTGTCAAAAGTGACATCTCTGCTACAAGGAAAGAGAACTTAGTGGGTGAGATGTATTCCACCTCACAAAACTGGGACTGAGCCTTCCAGTCAAATCCTGGCCATGGGATGGTATAACAGGATCATGTACTCTAGCTGAGGTCTGCACATGCAGTGCAAGTGTGAAACTGCAGCTGAAGAGCATCAAGCAAAGAGAGGGAGAGAAACAGAGATGTGCCTGTGCATCTGGTCAAGAGAGCAGCAGAAGCAGCTAGAGGTGCTCTTCATCAGAGAGGCAGCACTGGATGGGTAGTGGTGAGTTAACCTAGGGGAGCATTCCAAGCTTCAAATGCTGGGGAGCTGTGAGCAAGGGTGAGTTTCTGGGAGTTCCCTGGGAGGTTTCTGTGCCTTATGCAGTGTGCAGGAGAAGCTTTGGGGAGGATGTTGGGCTGGGTGCGTGGGCTGGCAGAACAGGCAGAATCACCTGCCCCGGCTTCTGCAAGTTCCCAGTGAGGCATCTGTGCCTTTGGCTGCAGAACTGAAGCCAGACACTGCCTGAAGAGAGTGACAGTGTTTTTGCACATTCCTCCTAATAGCAGCTGTGGATGGAGACAAAGGAACAAGTATCTCTTGAGTGATCTGGTTCCAGCACTCACTCCCTGACTGAGGTAGTGTGAGGAGTACAGGACACCCACCTTGGGGTACCAGTTTCTGTATGCATTGCTGGATCAGAGAGTGATCTAGGCTGGAGGAAAAGCACAGCATTGAGGGTTAGCAGGGACATGTTACAGAAGCTGCTTCTCTGCCCAGTCCAGCAATGACCCTGTCACTTCCCTTGTACAGAGCAGACCAATATTGTCAGTAAAAAGCTGGCTGACTGGCTGAGGTATGCAAGCATTCAGCAAGGAATGGCTCAACCCTCTGGAGGCTTCTTCTCCAGTCCCAGAACTAAACCGGTGAGTGCTGAGTTGCCATAGTGATCTTACAGGGGCATTTGTTAGTCTGTTACCTGCTGGTTTGGGTTCCCAGAATCACCTTCTTTTGGAAAATGGTGCTGCCGTTCTTCAGCATTTTTTGTGGGATATATATGGTTAAGACACATAGGAAAGGAAAATAGTGGAATTTACAGCTCTGAGATTTGGGAGTTCAGCTGTAGAGCCAGAGCTTTTATCCTTGAAGTAGTTTTAAGAGAAGAGTCTCTTAGTAACCTTGTAGTTTGGAGTAAAAGGTGATTGCGAATGAGACCAGTGTCAGAGTAGCAAAGTCGAGTGTTTCAGCTGGGAAGGAGATCCAGCACAGCTGGCTTTTCTCTCTGGATACCTGCCCTCCTGCAGGACCCCAAACAAAGGCCACTTATCTCCATGGGCTCAGTGGGTTTTCCCTGCCCTCTCACTTAGCTTTGCCCTGGGGCTCTGACCTGCTGCATCTTTTCTCTCAGCCTGCTCCTGTCACAGAGGTGGATGGTGCTGTTGCCACAGACTTCTTCACGGTGCTCTCAGTGGCTCAGCACTACACACAGGACCAGTGGCTCAACGTGCAGACCTTCTCTATGCTGAGAAACTGGCTGCTGTGCTATGGGGGCAAGGAGCTGAACACCCCTAATCCAGGTAGGGATTGAAGGTCTGCAGCTCACTGTGCCCCAAAAGGGCTGTGTGCTTTCAGATGTTGTATGAGGTGGCTGCATCAGCAACCCAGCAATCTCCTCTCTTTCAAACTGATTAGATATTAGGAAGAAGTTATTCCCTGTGATGGTGGGGAGGCCCTGGCACAGGTTCCCCAAAGAAGCTGTGGCTGCCCCATCCCTGGAAGTGTCCAAGGCCAGGTTGGATGGGGCTTGGAGCAACCTGGGACAGTGGAAGGTGTCCCTGCCCATAGCAGAGACATTGGAACTGGATGAGCTTGAAGTCCCTTCCAGCCCAAACCATCCTGTCATTCCAAGTGACAGGAATGTGGGCAAGAGTTCAGAGATCTTGGACTAGGAGCAGGGAGAGTTTGGGAAGGAGTATCACTAAACCTTCTGACTGATACTTATTGATCCTTCCTTGGGGAATTAGTTGTTTGGTGAGTCTCCTGTTTTCAGGCAAAGCCTCATGGATTCCTAGGAAAGAAGGCCTGGGTGATGTGAGACAGCATCTCCTTGGTGTTCTTGTAACATTCCCTTTTCCCTCAGCCTCCTGTTCTTCACTCTGCACCCGGGGACAATCAGCTGCCTTTCTGTTGCTGGGCCACTGTGTGAGTGACATTGCCTGTGACAAGCTGACACACGTGATGTTTATTGTGCAGATGATGAAGCAGGAATGGACAGGTCTGTCACATCCATGGTCTCCACTGCACCCACGGCTGGCCGGCTGCTTCCCCCCAGGGAGCGTCTGCGGGAGAAAGCCTTCGAGTACTGCCAGCGCCTCACTGAGCAGAGCAACCGGCGTGAGTCTTGCCATGAGCCCTCCTGGCAGTCCTCTTGGTAGTGTTCTCCAAAATATTTCTGGTTCACTGCATGTTTGGGCTGGGATCTCACTCCCTGGAATCCACAGTTCAGCTCCTAGGGATAGGGCCTGCTGCAGCTGCTGGGGCAAGTCACTGACCAGCCCTGAGCTGGGGTTTTGGGAGGGATTTGGAGACAACAGCCAGGTTCTGCCTCCTTGGTTTGCAGGAGAGGCTGTGGGACTTGGTTCTGATTAGCCTGAAAAGAGGATCAGTGTGTGTTCCTGCCTGCCCTGAAGTTGGGGTTAGTGCTCAGACTGACAGCCTCATACTCCTGTGTGGGCTCAAAGCTTAACTTGGACTCATTCCTCTGGCAGGACCCCTGAAGAAAGATGATGGAGACCTGCAGAAAGCTGTAAGCATACAGAGGTGGGGCTGAAGCTCTGGGAGTTGTGGCTTCCCTCACTCCAATCTTACTCTCTGCTCTCCTGCAGTGTCTCATTGAGGCAGTGACAATCATGGACATCATCTGCAAACAAGACTCCTCCTACGTGTGCCGTGCTTTCTCCTTCCTGAAAGTCCTGCACAGCAGGATCTGTGGGGATGCCTCTTATGCCAGGGCACTGCTTCCCATTGCCCAGTTCTTCCTGAACCACGGTAAGTCTTCATCTCCCACCCCATCCTCCACAATCCAGTCTTGCCTACTCCAGCACAGCCTTTTGTCCTGGCAGTTTGCTGCCTGCCAGAGTTAGTAATTCCATCTTGCCTGTGTATGGATGATCCCACCCCAGGAGACACAGGAGCTGGGGTGTCCCATGCTCTCTAGAGAAACATAACCCAGGTCTCTCTTAGCCCCTGGAGCCCTGGCAGGGCTGCTGGGTGGGCTGTGCTCAGCAAGGTGCTCTGTCCTCCCAGGCAAACTGGCAGCTGTGGACTCAGACGCCATCTACAAACACCTCTTCACAGATATCCCAGCTCAGCTTTTCCACAACCCATCACTGGCCTTTGAATTTGTCCAGTTCTGCAAAGACAACAGCCAGCTCTTCACAGACTCCTCCAGCATATTCAGGCAGAGCTTCCCAAATCTCTTCAAGGTACAGTGTGTTGGAGCAGCAGAGAGGAGCACCTGCTTCACGTTCCTTTCCATGCCCTAGAACTTACTATGTGCACCCCAAAGCCCACCATGTGCCTCCGTGGCAGTGCTAAGGAGGGCACTCACAAAACAAGTGTGAGTTTGAAGGGGAGGAGAGTTCTGGGTGTGTTTAGCACTGCCAGGAGAGGAGAGTCTGGGTTGGCAGGACTGCAGAGGACTGAGAACCACAGTGAACGCAGGACACAGCACTTTGTTTCTGGAAAAATTTAGTAAGTTGCGGCTTGCCAGCCACTGAACCAGCTGCCAGAGGCCTATGTTGAGCTTCTAACAGGCTCCTGGGTTTTGACCAAACCCTCAGACTTCTTTGGTATTGCTTTTGAGATGTGACTTTCCCTTCCCTGTTCCATCTGGTGACAGTGTGGAGTTGTCTGGGTGTGTGACAGAGTAGCAGGGATAGTGCAGCAGTTTGTGCTTGTTCCTTGCAGTTCCTGGCGTGGAACAGCCCACCTCTTATCTCGGAGTTTGTGGACCTACTCCCATTTCTGCTGGATGCAGGCACAGCCATTGAGATCTTCCATTTGCTGCTTGACCTGCCCTGTTTGACAGCAGCTCTGGACATCCAGCTGAGGTAATGCACCTTCCCTTCCTCCCACTTGTTAAGCAGCGTCTTGACACTGACCAAAGCCCAGTACCCACTTCTGACCCTCAGCTGTCGCAGAGCAAGAGCCATCACTGCAGTCATGTAACACAAGGCTGCACAGATGTCAGCCCAGTTTCCCTAGTAATGTGTTGTACATGGGAAGAGAAGGTGACCAGCCCTCACATTTCAGTACTGGACTGTCTTTGGAGCTCAGGGAGCTGTTGCCACTCCCCTCTCCCTATCCAGTTCCAAATGGTTGCCACATATTTGAGGCTGCCATGAGCTACCACCTCAATACAGAGGTGCAATACCAATTCTTCCTTCCCTGCTCTTAGCCCTGTTTTTGGCTTTGTTCTCCTGGAAACAGAATTTTCTTCCTGAGATCTCAGGAACTGTGAGCTTCCAGGAGGATGGGGTAGGACTGGAACTGGCTATACCTCTGCTCTTGTCTTCTGACATTACAGCTCTTTCTGCAGTGCTTAGAAAAGAGAGTCATCCTAAAGGCAGATATTGGTGGGCTTAGATGACTGAGGGATACAGAGTACCATTTTCCCTTTCCCTGGCATGACACACAAGCAAGTCTGGAGCTATTGCCTGAATACAGGGAACTTGAGCACATCAGGTTGGCTCTCTGGCTGCCAGAGGGCCTGGATTAGACCAACTTGCTGTCCAGTGTTCAGAATCCCAGCTCTGCCCTGACCCATTCTCACAGTGCAGCACATTCTGTGTGTTCCCTGCTAGGGCAGCTGCTCTTCCTGCCTCTGAGAAGGCCAGCAGCGACCCAGCTGGGAAACCAGCCAGGTGTGTGGAGGCCTTTCGCCATCCCCTCTACAAGAGCATGTTCCAGTATCTTCTCCGCACCAAGTCTGCTCCTGAGGATGCCCCGGAGAGGTAGGAGCCTGCCTGGAGTGTGGTTCAGCCATCCAGCTCTGGGAGGCAGCACTGGGATTACTGGGGAAGGCACAGCCACTCTCAGCTGGTGTGAGGTGGATTTCTCTTCCCTGTGTCAGCTTTGACAGCGCTCAAATGTGGGAGATAGGGAAGGGCAACTGGGAACAAACCTTCAACAGTAACTCTTTTGCCCACAGTCTGGTTCCACTTCGGCAGCTGCTGGGATCCCTGGCTGGCAGCCCAAGGGTGGTGCAGTGTGCAGAGACTGTCCCTGTCTTACTGGAACTCTTTTTTGGGGTGGTGGCAGAGGTAGGTCCTTTTGGGGGGGAGTTTGGTTCCCAGTTGTGCCATGGGGATCTCTTGTTATGTGAAGAGCAGTTGTAGAAGCAAAATTGTGAAGATGCTGCAGCTTTCAGAGAGGGGTGCATGAGGGGAGGGTGGGATTGATCCTGGCATGAACAGCACTGAGCTGGCCACTTCATCCAGAGAAACAAAAAAGCTCTGTGATGCAGCATCAGGTTCACTCTGCTCTCAGTCAGCTGCAAAGGAGAGAGGTGAGAGCACAGTGTGTGTCTGATACCTGCTTTGTGCACTGCTCCCCTCATAGATCAGGCAGTTTCTCTGCCCACTGTCTCACCTGGCTGGTTAGTTTGGGTTTGGCTGCTGGAAGTCACTGGTACTGCTGAAACAAGGGCTGGCTTTTAGTTTGCAGATGGGTCTCTGATAAACCAGCTGGTGGTGCTGCTGCTGCAGAGGAGTGACCAGCTCTATGAGATCCCGTCATTTAAAGATGACGTGTACAGGTGAGATGGGGCAGGTGGCCCGGCCCAACTCCCAGCCCTTCCTACTGACATCCCAGGGCAACCCAGGAGCCTTTTCAGTTGTGGCCCAGTGCCCACTGTGACACATCTTTGAAGGGTGCACAGTGGGGGCTGCACCTTCATCCCTGCTGGGAACATCCAGAGGGTACAGCCCTGTGCCAGTGGCTGAGTGCTGCCAGCCCCTCCTGGCTTTGGGGATCACCACCTTGCCCTGGTCTGAGCTGTGCCCTTTTCTGTGCTCCAGGGTGCTGAGCTCACAGCTGGCGATGCTCTGCAGTCTGCGCCCTGCGCTCATGGTGGAACTGTCCACAGAGATCCTGGAGTTCTCGGGAACAGTCAGCAACATCCAGAGCAAGGAGGCCATCTTCACCCACATGGTGAGCAGGGCCGCCTGCTGCTGCCACAGGCTGCTGCAACCGCACTTTGCTGCTCACCTTCCCTCTCCTTCTCTGTCCTAGCATTAGCTAACCTAATTTTCTATTCCCTAAAAGTGACTCAGTTCCCTTTCCCTGTGCTCCCTTCTGCCCTGGCCTCAGGTGTGGGCTATCGGCGAGTACCTGTCGGTGTCCTACGACAAGCGCTGCACGGTGGAGCAGATCACGCGCTTCTTCGAGACCCTCGAGGCCGTGCTCTTTGAAATCACCCAGCTCCGGCCACAGGCCAGCACCCCCAGCTGTGCCCCCCGTGCCATCAGTGTCCTCATGGCCACCTTGACCAAGCTGGCAGCCCGCAGCCAGGACTTGATTCCCAGGTGAGCACCAGCGAGGGGTTGAAACGTGCAGATCTCATTCGTCCGAACATTGGTTTGCTGGTGTTAAATAATGATTGAGTCTAGCAACTGATGGAACCTGAAAAAGGGCAGAGATGAGCTATGGAGGGGCACAGTTTGGGAGAGTGGGATTCACCTGCTGACTAACACTGTCACCTGCACTAGTCTGTTGGAGTTTACACACTTAGGTTGTGATCTGGCTGGGTGTAAAGGTCCTGCCAGTTGATATCCATTTCCTTCTCTCCTTCAGAGTGTCCATGTTCCTGTCCAAGATGAGGACATTTGTGCAGAGTCCTGCTGTCACCTCTGTTTACTGCGAGGAGGACCTAGAGGAGATCCTTATTCGGGCAACTGAGCTCATGAACCTGCTGAAAATGCCCAGCGTGGCTCAGTTTGTGTTCACCCCACCCATGGCCAGCACGCGGTTTCAGAGAGAGGTGAATGATTCCCTCCCTTTGGCCCTCAGGATGGTCACCCAGCTCCTGGAGCCAGCTCCAGGCTCCATGCCAGTGTGAGGGCAGGAGGTTTCTGGAGTAACTCACTGGACACTGCTGACACTCAAGGCTGAGGCCCTGATCTTAACTGGAAAAGAGGAACAAATGATTGTGAATGAAATGGAGGAGTAAGGAGAGCTGAGGCTGCTCTTCTGGTCTGAGACTGTTTGTATTTGTGTCCTAGTGCTTGTTGCTTTTTTATCTCCTAAGCTTGTCTTATCCCTTCCTGGTGAGCATGCATTGAAAATCCTGGTGGATTTATGTGAATGTTGCAAGAGAGTGAATGCGTGCATTGATACCCTGCCAGCACTCCCTGTGCCTTTGGAGATGTACTTCTTCCCTCCCTTCCTCTGCCTTGTTTCCCCTCCTCTTTGCTCTCACTACACCTGCACATGCTGCTTTTCTTGCCTCTCCATGCTGCAGACCGAGCAAAAACGTGTGTGAGCTGGAGCCTGCAGGAGTGACTCGGTCACATCTGGGAGCCCTCACCGCTCTTCTGTCTCACCATCAGAATGAACACACAGAGTTCCAAGAGACAGCTGCCAGAGCAGGGCTTAGAGAGATTTATTGATCCAGTTTATTGTTGACACAGAGCATTTCTTAACATCCACCGTGTCCAACAGGCGCCATGCTGTGCTCAGTATCCGCACCAGAGCTTTATACACATCTGAGCTGTACAGTATTAACACACAGGGAAGTCAGTCCATCCCACTACTCCTCCCAGGAGAAGCCAGCCCTCATGCACACTAGTAAATAGCAGGGTTTATTTACAGTCTGTTTCAATACCTGACTGCACTGTGAGCGACACACGGCTCTGGGGCTGTTCTCCAGCTCCAGGGGTGCTCAGTGGGTTGCGCTGGTACTGCTGGAACGTGCCAGGATGCAGCCCCAGCACTGTCTTGTGCAAACCAAGCCTCCCCCCAAGCCCTGGCTCTGGGGCAGAGGGGAGTAAGGAGTGCATGCAGTTTGCCCAGGGGCTTTAGGTAGCCCATTTCAAGTTCTGTGAAGGATGACAGGCCAGCATACCTACTTGATTGAAAGTGAAGTGAATCACCAGGAGCCTTTGCTCACCTGCCTGGTAGAGCTGAGTCAGCAGCAGGAGGATGCACTGCTCCCAGTCCCTGCTGGGGCAGCACCCCAGGCCAGGGCTGTGAGCATGGCCCAGCAGAGCAGCAAGGCACTCATGTCTCAGAAAAGGTGCCTGGTCCATCTTGCCTAGAAAAGCAGGCCAGGCTGCATTGAAATCCAGTAGTGGAGCGTTTCCCTTGCATGGAGTGTTCTGACATCTCTCTCCTCCTACAACATGCAAGACTAAGCACAGGAACCAAAACTGCAGCAGTGAGGCGTAATTAGAGCCAACCCTGTCTTAGCATCACAATCCTTGGAGCACTGTTGTGAGATGCCATCTGAGTATCTGATCTGCTGCCATAGCCTGGACCATGCAGGGTGTAATGGAGGGCTTTGCTGCAGGCTGTTTTAATAGGGCTCAGCTAAACTAGGTCTCAGTATCTGTCTATATGTGGAAATCAGGTCGGGTTTATCCCGTTAATGGTGCTAAAAGCAGAGGAGGACTCGGCGGGCAGGAGGCCAGGTGTGCGGGGGCCCGGGCAGCCACACGATGGAGCTGAACCCTCGGCTGAGCTGACACCGTGGTCGGCCACAGGTAGCAGAGCAGTTCCTGGGATATTCAAAACTGTCCTCCCAAAGGGAGTCTCTGCTGTCCATCATCACCAGTCAGCATTTCAGCAGCACACACTTGGGAGATGCTCCGAGCAGGGCACGAAACAGGGTGGCCTTGCAATGGGCTGGAAAAGCTGGAGGGGGAGAACTTGGTCATGGTGCCAAGCTGTCGTTTGTCTGCCTGGGCTGGTGGCAGTGCCGTGTGCTCCTGGGCTCACTCGGGTTCCTGGTGGCACCAATCCTGTGTGGGTTCATTCTGCCAATCAGTTCTGAGGGCCGTCAGTCGGCATCCTGGTGCCAGAGCTGGGCAGTAAATCTGTGGACAAAGGCAAGGGAGTCCTTCTCTGCAGGGAGCTCTCCCTGGGACTCACAGAACTGCTGGTGGTGTCAGCCCTTTGCTGTAGCTGCTTCCCATCCTGAGGCAGGGCTGGAGCCCAGCGGCAGAAAGGCACCTGAGCTAGTAGTGTATGGCACCAGGGGAATTAACTCCTGGTGATGCATCCTGTGTGGAATCTCTCTCCTGGGTGCTTGTGCTGCCTTCAGCACCCCCAGAGCTGAGCACGCTTTTCCAGCCTGATGTGCCAGCACGTCAGGTGGCCACTGCCACAGTGAAGCCCAGGTCTGCCCCACATGATCATCTTCAAAACCCAAAGGTATTTCAAGCCTTCTGCCTGCCAGCATGAAATATCACACAGGGCTGCCAGCCTAGAGGAACAGAGGAGCCTGCCTACAAGTCCCCATGGTGGGAGCATCCCCTCCCCACCCCCTGCCAGAGGGGACAAAGGAACAGGAAAGGAGAAGGACGTCCTCCTGAGAAGGATGACACTGGGTATAAGATGAGGCTGGGCAATGGATCAGGAATGATGCTCCCAGCCAGTGCAGTGGGAGAAGTGTGCACCATCCTTGCGTGTCCTTTCATCTGCTGCAGTGCAAGGGCAAAGTGTCCAAAAGCACATCGAGGGCTGTGGAGTCCTGGTCCTCCCTCTTGCACTCCAGGCTCCCTGAGGTCAGCCTTAACCAGAGCTGTAGCCACAAGCTGCTGCAGAAGGATCTTTGCACCACAAGGACTAGGAGGAAGAGGAGCTGGAACTGATTTTTTTGGCTATTTCAATGTCTGACTTGGCAACCAGAAACCGCAGCTTCTTCCCTCCAGAGCGGATGAGGTCCACGGCACTGCAGGGAGCAGCAACAGGGAGAGGGGTGAGTTCTGGCTCCCTCAGGCTGGCAGCCCCTCAGAAGCCCACCAAGCCATGGACATTCACAAAACACGCCCCCTTTGCCAATCACCTGCCCCTCTGCCCTGTGCCTGCTCAGGGTTACAAGCAGGGGCTGTTTCTCTCCTGCTTGTAGCTTTGTGGAGGGCTTGGCCTCCAGGTTAGTGCTGCCAGGATGAGGGCAAACAAGCCCAAAGCTGCTCTGTGCTATGGGCACCTGGGTTCTGCCTCTGAGCTGCCCCATCCCACCACCTTCAAGAGGAAACCTGGGGTGGGATGGGGCTGAAGCAACTGCATGGCTGAGACACCTCTGGAGCTCCCATTTACTTCCCATATATGCTCCCTCATTGTTGCTCCATAACCCCTCTTCCGAACCTGCAGCCTTTCCCCCTCTCTGTGCAGGTCACTCCTCTCCCTGCAGCTTGCTCATACCACAGCATCCTCAGGCCTGCAGCACTGGCAACTCTTGCAGCAAAACAGCCTGAAACCTGGACCTAACAGTAACTCCCCCAGTGCTGGCCCCACCCCAGGCCCTCTGGTGAGGTGAGACTCACCTCTGGTAGTCTGCCCCAATGAGGCTGGTGCCGTTGACAGCCAGGATGCGGTCCCCGATGGAGAGCCTGCCATCGGCAGCCGCAGGGCTATCCTCGATCAGCGTGCGGATGTAGATCCCCGGGGAGCAGAGAGGGGTGTGCTGTTGGCAGGGAAAGCAGGTGAGCAAAAAAAGGGACACAGAGATTTGTGGTCCCAAAGGGCTGAGATCCCCAGGCAGGGCAACTCTTCCCCAGAGCTCACAGCCAAGCCTGATGGCAAGTGGGACCTTGGAGATGGTTGGGTACATGATGGGGATGGTGCAGACAGTAACAGGAAGAAAATGAGATTCCTTTAGTTTTATATCAATTTATACACAGAAAGGAGAGGTGAAGGCTATCTGCTCTTATTCAATTTAATTAAAAGTAAAGCATCATCAACAGTGTTGGGATGAGAGCTCTGCTCACGCTGTCCCAGGGCTCGGTGAGGCTCTGTTTCCTACTGACCAACAGCACAGCTGTGAAAGGCCATTTAAAAAGCCGATCCACCCCACAGTGCCAGATTCCTCCTTATGCAAAGGAGGAGCTGTTTTGACACCCTGTGAGCCTCCCTGCTCCTCTCCACTTCCCCTGCCACCACTGAAGGGTGGAGGAAAGACCTCGACTGAGTCATTTTCCTTCCACAAGAGAGCTGAGCCTGTTTACTCTCTCCAGCTGCAAGACAGCTGTGGACTTTGCATGCATGGCACAGCAACCTAGGAGGAGAGGTCCTCTGATGGATCTCTCTCTGCCTCCTTTTCCCCAGGAGAAGCAGCCCAGCTCCCATGGGAAACCATCAGCTTCCTTGCTGGCTTTTGCTGGGGTATTAACCACGTCCCCATGTCCCACTCCAGCAGTGTGAGGGACAGGAGCTGAGAACTCACCACGCCGTCGATCAGCCCCATCCCCAGCCCGATGGGTCCCCTCTCCAGCTCCACCACGAAGACGTAGCAGAAGTCGTCAGTGGCAGAGCTGCGGCTGGAAGACTCCGGCGTGGGGTAGTCATAGGGGGTCGGCGAGCAGCCTGGCAGCGGAGAGAGCGGCTTACGGCTCTGGCACCGCCCGAACCCAGCCTCAGAGCCCCGTGGCAGCGCCAGCACTCGGTACCTTCAGGGGTGCTGCCTTTGGTGCCGTTCATCCCGTTCCTGCGGGGGTCCTGCAGCCCTTTGCCGGTGCCCTGCGGTGGCTCCGGGCTCCCAGTGTCGAAGTTCAGGGGGGTGGTGGGTGGTGTCAGGAGGCAGGAGGAGTCGGTGGGTGCCGTGCCGGCCTTGGGGACCAGACTCCTGCCCAGCTGCAGCTGTTTGAGCTTCTCCTGGAGCTGGGGCTCACCAGTGGGGGGCTCACAGGGGCAAGAGTTGGTGGCCAAGCAGAGCTGGGGGTTCCCCTGTGGCTCGGCACAGCCCCCCAGGGAGCAGTAGTCCTCTTGGGCAATGGTGCTCCCCAGGGCGGCCGCCGGGCCCTCGCTTACCTCCAGCACCTCCGGCGTCGTGCATGCCTCTTTCTTAAGAAGGAGGAAAATGCTATGGGACCCCCTGCGAGTGCTTTTCACTCCCTACCTGTACCCCACCACCCTGTCGCTTTCCTGGCTGCCAGATCCATCCAAAGCCTTGGCAATTCAGACACTGCCAGGCTTGTCTTGGTCTCCCAGCACAGCTCCTACACCCCAGTTTGGTGGCCAGGGCTATGCTGGGGATGTTTACAGCCAGCCAGGAGGGGATTCCTGGTCACATCCCTGCTGGGCGATCCCACTGGAAGGGAGCACTGGGGTAGCACAGCTCCTCCTGTGCCACAAGGGCTGGGCAGTGTAGCCCCAGGGTGACAGTAGGAGGCAGCAGTGCCTGTGGCTGCTGCAGGGGATGGGGACAGGATGGGAGAGGAGAAGGGGACCTGCTGGAGGGACGTCCTCCACTTGGTAGTTGAGCTTAGCACCCACAGCACGTATCACCCTCCCTGTGCTTTACAGGCATTAGCTAATTAGTGGTTTTGTGCAAGCCTGGCTGCTGGGGATGGGCAGGGTGCAACACAGGGAGGACAAGGAACATGCAGGGAGAAGGGGAGCACTGCCCCCACACATCTCCCCCTCCTCCCTGCTAACGAGATTGCTGGGAAGAGCCTGTCCTTCCAGCTCACCTTCCCGTGCCCCCCATGCTGAGGGATTAGCAGCACTAATCCTTCAAGAAGCTCTCCCCGAGGGCACTGCCACAGCTGCAGGCGAGGGCAGCAAGCCCTTGGCACTGGGCTTGAGGAGGTTTGAAGAGTGACACAAGACCCTCCTGCCCACCCGGGAGAGGAGCAACCCCTCCATGGGATACAGGATACCTTTGGGGGTGCTGAGCCTGGCCCGTCACTAGTGTGGGGGCTCTTGCTCTGCAGGCTCCAGAGGAAGTGGCGGATGTAAAGGAGGTGTTTGTAGATGTTGTCGTCCAGTGTCTCCACCTCCAGGTCCACTTTGAAGCCCCCGCTGGGCAGGATGATGGGTGGGTGGTTGTCAAAGGACTCCAGGATCTCATCTGAAAGGCAAAGGGATGGAGGTTAGCACTGGCCCAGGATGCACCCCACTCCTGCCTCCTGGCTCCCAGCCATGTGCAGTGTCCCAGCTGGGATCAGGGATACAGTGAGCTTGAGCCAGCAGCATCTCTCACTTGGGACTGCAGAAAAAGCCTCACACCCATCTGAATGCACTTTGTGTGCTTTGCAATATCTGAATTTTGGGGCTGTGGTTATTCCCAATCACTGCAGTTACTACAGGACACCCGGGAAAGGGAAGGGAATTACCTGTTTGATTTGTTTGTGACTGGAGTAGGCTGACCAGGACTCACCAGGCTGGAAGGCAGCTGGGCTCTCCTCCTCACTGGGCTGCCACGCTGAGATGCAGCCCACGTCCATCACTGCCTGGCACTGGCTCAGCACCCGGTGCAGCTGCGCGGGGCTCAGCACCGGGAACTCGGCTCGCAGGGACGGCCAGGTCATCTAGGGGAGGACACAGCATGAGGCCAACGGCAGAAGTGAGCAACTGCTTCCTCTGAGGAGCAGGAGCTCGCAAGGGGCACAGGAGGGAAAGATTGGGCAAGATGGAGAGAGCCAGAACATCCTCTCCTGGGTACTGCCCACACACAGACCCTGGGAAAGGGCAGCTGGTGGCGGGTTGCAAAAGGGATGCATCAGTGTAGAGACCCCCCAGACACCAAGCAGGCACTCTCCTGCCCATGCCTATCCAAATACCATGAGCCCCAGGCTGGGCATCCCTCACCTGCACCAGCTGGGAGCCAGGCATGGCCAGCAGGTTGGCCACACTGGCGAGCTTGGCGAAGAACTGCTGGGCGAGCTGCTCAAAGCCAGCACCACACAGCCATTCCAGGAGCAGCCGCATGCTGGCCCGCAGCTTCACCCCCTGAGACCAGTGGAAGCAGCCCAGAGAGGAGCCTGAGGAGGCAAAGCATCCATCAGCCATGTCAGGGAGCAGCCCCTCAGTCCCCCAGCGCCTGCCCCGGATTAATGTCCCCAGCATGCTGTGGCTGTAATTCCTGGTGCTGGCTGGACCTTGCCTGGCACTGACAATGGGGCAACTGTGTTAATGAGGGCTAATGAGCACCTCAGGCTGCCACAATTTATTAATGAGCTGCCCCTATTAACTGCCCTCAGCCTCCTCTGCTCAGGATCAAAGGGGTAGTGGAATGGGGATGGGATCCTTGTGGGGTTTATCCTCTCCTGGGAATGGGGACCCTGGTGCTAGCAGCTGTGTCTGTGCTTGGCCTCCCTGTAACAGTGCTGAGACTTGCCCATCCCCAGCGCCCTCCTTCCTGCACCCTTCAAGGTGGCACTGGGATGGACTGGAGGGCATCCCAGTAAGTCAGTTCTCCAAGTGTCACCCAATTCCAGGAGGACTGACCCTTTTCCAGGAGCTGGTTGAAGAGCAGGGTGTTGGAGAAGAAGAAGAGGTAGGCGAACATCTGGGAGGTGATCTCAGGGTGCACTTCGTACTGGTGGAGCAGGTCCAGCACGGCCTGGTAGATGAGCACGACCCTGCGGAGCTCCTCGGGCAGCGGCGGGGTCCCCCGCCAGCTCTCCCGGCACTCACTCTGGAAGGGATTGCACTCCAGGAGGGCAGGGAGCGACACGTACAGACACTGCAGGGAGAGCAGCAAGTTCACAGCAGACTCAGTTTGTTGGCTTTTTCTATTTTTGCATGAGCCAAACCTTTCCTTCACCTCCGCAAGCCAAGCAAACCCTGCCAGTGCTGCTCCAGCAAGGGGCTGCTCCTACTCACCCCCTGCCTCCATGGGCTCCAGTTTTGTGCAGAAGTTTAAAAGATTATAAAAATTAACATGTTGGCCGCTTTTAGCACTTGGAAGTGATGGTGTGTGACAGCAGCTAAAACCTGCAAAATCCGATGTGAACCAGGGCAGCAGCCAATCAGTTGGGTGCGAGGGTGAAAGAAAAGTCGGGATCGGTGGAGATGGCATTTCCCTATTGCTTAAATGGGAGAGCAATGCCTTGCACTCACTTCTGCAGGGCTAAGGGAAGGGGAGGGTGCTGAGGAGGAGGGCGCAGGGGAGGAAGGCGCTGCTCTGGAGCGGTGCAGGAGCAGCCCCTGTGTCCCGGCGGGCCGGTGCCGTGGACAGGAGCCGTCCTGCACAGGGCAGCCTTTCTGTACCTCACACTGCCCGCTCTGTTCCCGCTGCCGCCCGGCTCTCGCGGTCCATCGGCCGCGGGCCAGGGGCCCCTTTCCATCACGCCCTGAATCACACCATTATGCCGCGCTGGCCGGAGCCAAGCAGCCCTCCCCAAACACCTCCCCCGAGCCGCTGCACTGCAGACAAGGAAACACGCCGCAGTAATTCAATACTTTTCCTGGGCTGGGACCAAAAATCGGGGCACTTCAGCCCGAAGGAAAACACCTCAGCGTGGTGCAACTGCCAAGGAGTAAAAGCTTAAAAAAACACCCCTCCTGCACAGCCCTGGGGATGCTCGTGCTGGCCCCGTGTGGCACCGTACCTTGGAGATATAGTAGACACACTGCTGGAATGTGTACATGATCACCTCCTCCAGCACCGTCATCGCCTCCTCACTGGCCGTGATGGTCGAGGAGAACAGAGACTCCTTGGAGCCTGCGGGGAGGAGAGGAGGGTAGGGGAGCACACCTGCAGCAGCAAGGCCCCCAAGTCCCCAGGGTGTAGGTTATTAGAATTTCCAGGTTTGTATCATCCCCATGGAATCCCTCATCAGGGCAGAGGCTCCTCTGGCCCCAGGGAGCTCCCACCTTCCATCCCTGCCGGCAGCTCAGGGCTGCACCCTCCTTCCAGCACCTGCCTGGCCTATGGACATTTTAACTTTCTGCATACACCAGAAACTTTCTGAGGCCGGTTTAATACCTTTTTATCTTCTTTTTTTTTTTTTTTTCGTTTTGCTGGCATTAACATAGACTCATCACTGAGCAGTTCTGCAGGGCTGCCTGCAAATCCCTCACAGCAGCCAAGGGTGAAGAAAGCCCCCCCAAGGCATTAACCATAAGCTGCTGTGGTGGCAGGGGATGCTCATCTGTGAACACAACACAACCTGGCATTGGAGCTGGGCAGCACCACGGCAGGATGTGAGGCTGCTCCTCCCACAGATTTCCCCAGCCCACACCACAGAGATGTCCCTGCTGATGAGGATTACAGAGGGTTAACAGAGCATCTCAAGGGCACTGACCACCACCTGTGGCTGGGGATTAGCAGAGCAGGGTTTCTCCAGCTGTAAAAACAGGCAGGATGCTGCATCCAGATTTACCTTTGATGTCCAGCTCCTCCTCCATGCTCTGGATGTAGGTGGGTGATTTCTGCTGGACAAAGTAGAGGATCTCGATGGCATTGGCCATCCAGAAGATGATGTGCTGCAGGTCTGGGAGAAGGTCTGTGATGGTGAAGCGGGACAGGGTGGCAGGGTCCTGGCTGGGGAGACACAGCAGGTGTTACACCTACTGCTCTTCAGCATCCCTGCTCAGGCTTTTGGGGAGAAAACAGCCATCCTGGGGAAATGCCAGAGAGCTTTCACAACCCTCCACCCCCAAGCCCAGTACTCCCCTTAGATCCTTTACAAGGAAAAATTCAGGGGTTCCTGCTCTGGGGTGGCAAAGGGGACTCTGGGGGGACCAGGCTGGCCAAGGTCACCCGGCTTTTGTGGGGGGCCCCTTTTGGGGGAGACTTCCCCTGATACAGCTGAACTGCAGTAAGTACTCGAGGCTGAAGAGCAGCCCTTCCCTAGGGGTATCTGCTGCTCCTGCCAGCTCTGGACAGTTTAACCCAGCTCACCTGCCCTGGGCTATTCAAAAATAAAACAAAATAAAAAATATCTGGGAAATTACTCAACTGCTAAACTGCTTTTTCTTGCTATAGGAAAGGCCTGGGAAGCATCCTTGAAGTTTATCCTACAGGAGAGCTCACAGCAAGCACCAACAGTTCCTCCAGATACTGGTTTAGGGATGGGATTTTGGAAATGGCTGGGAAGACAGCTCCTTGCACCACTGTGATTGCCCCAGAATGGTGTTCCCAGCACTGGGGCACCCTGTGCCACCACCCCTGGATGCACACATCCAATACCAGCTCTATCTCAGCTCCACTGAGGGGTCTCCAGCATGAAGATCAGGCTCACACCTAAGGGACATTCCTGCTATATCCCTCAGGGATGAAGCCACAAGTGCAAAGCCTCTTGGATCTGCTGCAGGTCTCATTCCCTCCCGAGCTTGCCTGCTTTTCCAGACCCACACATTCTGTGCAGGCATCATGGTTAAAGGACCAGAGAGCAGAATGTGTGGGATTTAGCAGGAAAACTTATCATGCATCACTGCTGACAGGGTGATGGGAGGGTGGTTTTACCAGCCACGGACTCCCCTCCCTCATGGAGGAAGGACCAGAGTCGAATTTTCCCCGTTTTGAGGTAAAATAAGGAGGGTCACACTTACTGCTGGGATTGCTTTTCAGCCAGCTCCCGTGTCCGCTCCTGGGCAGGGAGAGAAGGGAGAGCACAGTGAAAACCAGTGGGATGGGGTGGCATGAGCATCACCCCCATCAGCACTCGCTGCCACCAGGGACCAGGCTGGGAGCTCCCAGGGAGGGGTCCAGCAGCACCCCCACCCCACAAACACCCCCTCACACCGCTGACTGACCCACACTGTCCTCTGGATCATTTTGGCCGCTTTGAGCAGCAGCTGCCCGAAGTCTCCTGGCTCAAAGTTGGTGGCCGAGTGCTGGATGCAGAGGCAGAGCAGGAAGGCGGGTGTCAGCTTGTGGTCGTCCCCTCCGGGCTCGATCAGGGTCATGATGCGCCGTAGGAGCACATCCTCAGCCGCCGGCTCGAACTCCAGCTGCAGCTTCCTGCGGGGCGTCCTGGGGCCGCCGGCGGGCGAGGGGCCCCGCTTTTTGGCATCAGGGTCCTTCTCCTTCAGCAGGCTGCCACACGCCCCGCACATGTGGGGACCCTCGGGGTGCAGGGCTCGCAGCCTCAGCAGGGTCTGCGCCGGCAGCGGCTGCGCCTTCATGGGGTCCTTGTAGAGGAGCAGGTAGTAGAGGCCAAGGGACAGCAGGTCCCCGTGCCGCAGCACCACCGTCCGGGCCACCTCCGCGAAGTTGACAGAGATGCCAGCGCCGGCGATGGGCTCCAGCACCAGCTTCTCCTCCGAGCGGTGCCGGGAAGGTCGGAGCTTCCTGATGGTGCAGTGCAGGGGCAGGATGTCGGGGGCTGACAAGCTGATGCTGGGCTTGCTCGCCTGTGTCCTCTGGCCCACCGTGTGCTGCTCGCGGTTCAGCAGGTAAACCAAGCTGTCCTGCCAAGCGAGGAGACGCTGCATGAACCGGGGAGGGGAGAGAAGGGACCCTCCTCCCTGCCATGCAGTGAGTGCTGCAGCCTCCCGCTGTCCCCAGCCGTCCCCTCGCTGTCCCCAGCTGTCCCTCACGCACCTTTGCATGGCAAAAACGTTTCTTTTTTCACTCTTCTCGCTGCCAAGCAGGCAGCAGCAATCCCTGCCTTGGGAACGCCAATAAATGGGCACAATTACTTTGGGCATGCAATAAATGGGACTGCTTAGGGCAGAAGGAGCCCTCCTTCTACCTCTCCCCCTCATCCCTTCCTGCAGCTGCTTTTCCCTGCCACCTTCTCCCCCCAGACTGCAGCGATGCCTGCACCCCCAGCCCAGGGGGACGGTGGGACCCCGGTCAGAGCATCCACCCTTGGCCCTGTCTTTCCCCACAGTCTGCCCACACACCCCGGTGCAGCTCAGGGGACCACCCCGTGCCTCAGTTTCCCCAGCAGCACTAACGAGATGGCTGCAGTGCCGGTGTCACCCTGCCTAAAAGCTTGGAACATCCGGATACTCAACGGGCACAAAGTAGCCATTAACTGCAAGAGCTGTCCCTGCCCTTTGCAAGTGCCTCCATCAGACACACGGTTCTCCTTGCAGTCTCTGATTCCGTTTGCCGCTAAGGACGCTGCTGGACAGGGGACAGGGCAGCTCAGGCACCACCGCAGAACCAGCGCTCCCTCGGGCCGGGGCAGGAATGCTACTCGGGGATCGCCTTGCATCCCTCTGGGGCACTGCAGGGGGTCAAGGGTCCTGCCTCCGTGCCCCCCGTGCTTGGGGACAGACTGGGGACAGACTTGGGGACAAGGCTGCGAGTCCCAAGCCCGTTTCCTAAAGGATGCTCATCCGCACCACCACCGCCACCCACCTCGACCCCAGCAGCTCCGGCCATGCAAGCAGCCCCGCTCCCCGGGGCTTTGGAGGGTGGGAGGGAAGCGGGGGGTGCCGGGGGTGCGCAGGAGGCGGCGCGGTGCTTACATGCTGCTGGCTGTAGCCCTGCAGGAGCAGGAGGTGCGGGGACTGGTAGAGGGAGTACCGCATGCTGCTGCCGCCGCTCCGCGCCGCCGCCGGGCTGCCGGGCAGGGTGGAGCAGTGCCGCTGGAGCCGGGCCCCGGCCCCGCTGCCGGCCCCGGCCCCGCTCCCTGCCCGCCGTGCCGGGGTCCCCAGGCTGGTCTCGCTGAGGCTGCGCCGCAGGGCCGGGGGGGGCCCGCGCCGCTCAGCCCCCGCCGCCCGCCGGGCCCCCCGCGCCCGGTGCCGCTGCAGCTTCCGCGCTTGGGCGTTGATGCCTGCGGGGATGGGGGGGAAAACAGAGCGGCGTTCAGCCCCTGCAGCCGCCCCGGGACCACCCCCCGCCCCGCCGCAGCACCCCGCGGCTGGGGGATGCTGCAGCTCGGAGCGGGGAGGGAGCAGCTGGAGCCCTCCCGGCGCTGCGCACCCACCCTGGCTCGGTGTCCCTGGTCCTTTGCCCTCCCCGAAAGGTGACGCCAAGACAGGGGCGCGGAGAGTTTAGTGTCCTAATGCCACGGCTAAAAAGGGGGTGTACCAGCCCTCCCTGGCCCCCAAACCTCACTGAATGGAGAGCAGCCGGTCCATAGTATCCCCCACCTGCCCTGGCCACACTGCAGGGCTGGGGGGAGAGGAGAACCCTGCTAAAAAGAAATTTCACTCAATCTTTGCTAAAAAAAAAAAAAAAAAGAGCCCGGATTCTGCTTTGAGCCCTTCGGCACCCAGTGGCCAGCAGCAAGTGGGAACCGCAGGGACCACCACCCCCCCCGCGATTCCCCGGAGCATCAGCCAGGCACGGGAGCTGCAGGGAGCCCGGCTGCAGCAGGAACAAGCTGTAATTAACTTCTCCCAAGCATCAATTCGTGCAGAGCTGTCTGTCCGTGAGACAAACAGAGGCCAGAGTGAATGAATAGGCCCGGTCGAGCTGCAAAAGCAGCCCCTCACATGGCATCCCCAGACCCGGGGGGTCCCCGTGGGTCCCTCCGTGCTGCAAGCGTGGCTTGAGCTCTGCAGGAGAAATAGGAAGTTGTGCGTCCAAAGGGCAATGCTCGTACCTCAGCTGGGCAGCCTCCTGGGAGCAGGTCGCTGGCATTCGGGGAGGACGAAGAGAGAGAAAGAACCTAAAGGATTTGCTTGTAGGAGCAGCAGTGCAGCATTGTCGGTGCAGCACCAGAGCCAGAGCCACGCTCCTGGCTCGGCCGACCGGGGCGCAGGCTTTGGACAGCGAGATTTGGGGACAGCCGGCGGGATTTGGGGACAGCAAAGCAGAGAGCCTGGTGCCCAGGGCTGCTTAAAGGGACACTCACAAGCTCAGACCCAAAAAAAAAAAAAAAAATCTGCCTTATTTGGTGAGGAATGGGCTGCCGGTTCTGAAATACATTTTTTTGTTTGTTTGTTTTAAATGGAGTGCTCGTTTTCTGGGAAAATTAAAGAGATGGGGATGGAGAGGGGGGTGGGACAGGAGAAAATAGCCCCTGCTGTTTACATGCCTTGGGATTAGGGCAAGGCACAGTCAAGCCACCCCAAGCATTCCCGTGTCCTTCTTAAAAAGGCAATCTGCCCCGCTGCCGTCCCCGTCCTGGCCAGGGCACAGAGAACAACAAGCCCACCCAAGCCACACTGCTGGGGACGCCAAAGGCCACCCCAAAGGTGTCTGCAGGACACCTCAGCTCCCCCCAGGAGCTCTGTCCCCACCCCACAGCATGGAAATGGGCCCAAGGGATGAAGGAGAGCTGGGGCAGTGCAGATCCCAGACCAGCCTGTGGGAGCAGGGAGGAGTGGGGCCGGATTCTGGGGAGCAGCTACTGCTGGAGCTCACTGGGATGGACTGGGGTCCCACTGCCTGCAGAGACAGCCCCTTATCGAGGGGAAAGGAAGCTTCTGTATTTATTTTGTGTAGGGAAAAGCTGCTTTTTCACTGCTGATAGAGCCCCCGTCACAGGCTCCTGCTAACCCCAGGGCTGAGCTGGAAAGATAAACACAGCTCTTTTCCTGAGCATAACAAAGTCCCTCCATAAAACTGAGTTAGGTTTTTTTAATCCTTTGGTACTGTTTTGTCCTCCCAGGCATGTGCAGGTTATCCCACCCAAAATTCGGCCTGAACATCTCCAGTGCAACGTGACCAGGGCAGAGTCAGTGGCTGCTGAAGGCACATGGAGATTGGGATGGGAAGAGGGTGTAAGGAGTTAAGGAGCACCTCCAAATATTACATTCCTCCCTGGATAGCCAGGACTTGGACTGTATAAAGGTGGTGCTATTGTTGGGGTGTTAGGCCTTGTTAAAGTTTAGGGGTGGACAAGCTCCAATGATCTCAGGCCTAGGGGGAGGTTAATAAGGCTTGGGAAAAAGGATGTACCACTGATAGTGGGCACAAAGAATACTGAATTTACAGCCCACAAGGACATTTGGCAGAACTCCCAAGATAAGGAAGAAACTAATAGAAGCAACTCAGCAACTGTGCTGAATCAGCTCTGACTGGGTAGAGGTAATTCTGGCAGGGGGACATTCACAACCACCAACCCAAGAAACCACTTACTGAAAACAAGAGTGCTCTCATTGTCTCTGTCCCCCCTCTTTTCTCCTTCTTTCTCTCTCTACCTTACATTAATTGTTAATAAAATCTGTATCATTTACTTTGGCATTTGTCTCATTTGCACCTCAATTCAGGCAGAGGCATCTCTCACTAATCACATCCTAACACAGGGCTGGCTCACATCCTTAGGGAGAGCTGGGCACTCCTTGGGCAGCACCCACCAGATCCCACCAATCTGCTGCCTCTAAACCCATTCTGCATCCGGCTCACATCCTTAGGGAGAGCTGGGTACTTCTTGGGCAGCACCCACCAGACCCCACCAATCTGCTGCCTCTAAACCCATTCTGCATCCCAGGGGAAAAGCTGCTAGCTGTGGTGCCTGGGATCTTGGCTGGGATCTGACTCTTTTTCAGCTGAGGAAAGAGGTTCACTTTTCCTGGCTGAGAAATAAATCAACAAACAACTCTGTGGGCCCCAGGACAGAAGAAATGCTTTGAATGTACCCAGGAGGGACTAACACCAGGCTAGTTCTTCCTAATGTAATTGCTCTGCAGACTCTGCAGGGAATCTTCCCTGGATGCAGTTGTGCTAAGGTATATCAAAGCCAGATCCTCATAGGAACTTGCCAGAGCATCTTTTAGAATAATAGGCTTAAATCCCGAGTTTCTGGAGCTGCTTGTGCAGTTCAGCCTCCAGCCTCTTGGGAAAGCTCCAGTTAGGACAGGACCTGGTACAAAATAGGGGTGTTTTGGGAAACAAATGCCACTGAGATGCCAAGTGCTACACCTCCCTCCAGCCCCCTCCAGTTTGTGGGTGTTTTCCCTACCTCTCCATAACTGCTGCCTTGATGGCCCCCCAAAAGGAAGGTAGCAGGGAGAAAGGGGCTGCCTCATTTGCTGCAGAGAAGCTCTACCTGTGCTGCTAATTAGTGGCATGAGGAGCCAGCACCGCCCTCCCCAGTGGGAAGCAGCTAATAAACTAATTAGGATAATGGGTAACTGAGCAGATAAAACTCTTAAGCTATTTGCTAACAGGTCGTGGATGGGTGTGGAGCTTTTCCCTCAGCCATCAGCCCAGCAGGCAGTGATGCACCTGCATGACCCCACTGGTCCCAGTCCAGATGCTCCAGTGATGCCCTGTGTGGGGAAGGGCCTGCAAGTATTGCCCTGGGGATGATTTGAGCATCCCTCTGCTTTTCTCTGAGGGAGCTGCAAGTCTGCAGTCCCTTTATTTTTGCACAGATGTTGTGCCTTCCACACCAATGCCTCACCACCCTGGGCAGGCAGCTGCTGCTCAGCAAGGGGACCTCTGTCAGCTTGAGCCTGGTGACAAAGGTGACTGTGGTGGAGGGCACTCATGGTCAATACCCCTTACCAGCAGTTTTGTGTCTTTTGGGGGTGCTCAGTTACAGGCTGCATCACTCACATTCATTCCTGGCAGTTTGCAGATGAGGTGGGAAAGTGTGGTCCCAGTCTCATGGCATTCCAGGGTCACCAGCTCAGGGTGAGAGTGGTGACAGATCCCCTGGTGCCACCAAAAGAAAAGACTGCAGGAGTGAGATTTTACCAGGTAAGACAACTACAGGCTGTGTAGTCTGCAGAGCAGATAGCCAGACTGACTGTGGGTGTAGCTTCTGTCTTGGAAGAGCTTGGTCAGCTGTGGAAAATGCCCAAAGGTTAAAAAATGGGGAATTTCCACAGCCCCACCCAGGAGTGCTGAAACAAATGAAGTGATAACGAAAGCATAATGGGCTTGTTTCCAGATGCACAGCACAGAATCCTATCAGGAACTGCTCCTCCATTGCAAATGACCAAAGGGTGCCAGTCCCAGGCCAGCTTGATCCTGCTCCTGTTCTGGACAGCCCAGATCCTGCTGCTCCCTCAGCCTGTGTGGGAGCCTTGCACTCCCACGGCTCCCAGCCCACCCAGGATCCAGGTCATGGGGAGGAAAGTTGCTTTTTGCATCCAAGGGGGAGGATTTGAGGCCGAGTGGATGTGACCTTGGGCTCCAGCAGGGAGCTACCACGTGGCCCTGCCCGCCGTGTGCTGCAACCACTGCACTTGGCTCTTGCCCTTCCCTCTATTCAACAGAGGCTGTTTTTAGAGTCACTGCTCTCCCAAAGTGTTTCACATCTCTCTGATCCTGGCTGGAGAAAGAGCTGAAGAGCAGAGCATCCACCTTCCTGGCCCAGGCTCTGGCAGGGGACACCTCTTTGTCTGTCCCACATGCAACGTGCTGGGACCACCTGTGGCATCCCCTCCCTGAGCAGACAGAGTGGACAGGGTGAGGATGGAGGTACCCCTCCACTTGGGTGCCAGGTAAAATCCCCATTGAAAATTGCAGCTGGGGGGGCTCCAGCTGCCTCTCCTCTCCCCCAGAATGCCCACAGCTGGATTCCCTCACCCTGTGCCTGGGCTCCTTCCAGCCTTTGATAGGATGGGTGGGAGAGGAGCTGTGTCCCCCTGGCATGGGACAGGTTGGACCGTTCTGCTGCTGCTGGGGGAGAAACTTGGCTCTTCTTTGCCAAGAACACAGAGTAATCCTGCATCATCATCATCAGTTTAGTTCCGACAGTAACAACCCTTTCCTACAGGTATGAGGAGCTGCTCGGGGCCCATCCCAGCAAAACCCCCTGGCTGACACCTCCAGAGCCTGGTCCAGTCCCCTTTGTCAGCAGGCCTGACCCAGCAAGCACATTGTGCAAGTAAAAATCTGATTTTAAACCTTTCTGCCCTCATCCTCACAGGGTTTTTATCTGAGGGTGGGAAGAGGAAAGCTTCATTGCTGTGTGCTGGGGTCATTTATTAACCTGCTGGTTCCTAATGATGCACTTATCTCCTCCTGCCAGCCCTGTCCTCCATCAGGCACTGCTGCAGGGGCTCTCCTGCCCTACATTGCTCTCTCTTCATTAGCTTTTCATTTTCCTTAATTGCTCCTGCAGATTTGCCCGGGTGTCAGGCCTGGGGGATGCCCAGAGGGAGATGGGGGTGGAGGGGAGCAGGGCAGTGCTCTGCCAGGCATGAAGCTGGGGATGCCATGGTGCTGGTTCACTGATGGGAAGAGCAGGAAGCACTGATGGTCTTTCCTGTTACTCCCCAGCCATGAGCAGGGTTTGGTACTAACTCCTAAACTGGCTGGGGTAAATATCTGAGGTTGCAGGTATCAAATTAGTGCAGGAGAGTGCCGAGTCCTGCTCCAACCCAGGAGCCTTGCAGCTAAAATGTGGCCACCCTCCCACTCACACCCAAACCATATCTCAAAGCTACTTGTGTGGGAGCGTTTCTGGGGGTGCATCCCAGCCCCTCTCCCTGCCCCACTCCCAGCTCTGACCTGCAGTGGTGGTGTCCACGTCCTTGGCCGCCATCTCCTCCACCTCCGCCCTCCTGCGCAGCTCCAGCCGGCGCGAGAAGCCCTCCCTGGGCTTCCAGAGGTCCTGGATGAGCAGTGGCTTCTCGTGGTCCCCCAGGACCCTCAGCCCCTCGGTCTGCCACTGCTTCTCGGGGCCCTGGAAGCGGCCGATGACGTCGCACAGCGCGTACTGCCCGGCACTGAGCTGGCTCAGCCCGTAGCGCTCCAGGGCCTCCTTCACCAGCTCCCGAGCGCCAGAGCTGCCCGTCACCAGCACGCTCTTGTAGTTGGTGCCCGCACAGATGTTGCCCCCGAAGATTTTCAGGATGCCAGGGGCCGAGAGCTGGGTGGAGAGCTCGGCCGGGTCGTCCTCCGCGGCCGCTGGGGAGGCAGAGGCCGAGCTGCGGTCCTTGTAGCTCAGGGTGCGGTACAAGACCTGGGAGAAAAGCCGGCTCTGGCGCTTCAGCCGGTTCTTGGATGGCGGAGCCATGGTGGAGGAGGGCCCATAAAACATCGTGCGTGAGGTCGTCAGGAAGCACAGCTGGGCAGGGAAGAGCACAAAAGGGAAGGCGAGAGGTTTAGAGGCCAGATGTGCAGCAGGGGAGAGCGAGCAGGTGGCTGTGGAGGAGCCACTGTCATCTCCAAGGTGACAAATCAAGAGAGGGCCATTTCCCTTGTGTAACCCAAAACACCAGTGGAAAAGCTCAGCCAAACTCCTCGGCAGCAGCACAGTTACCTCTGGATGGATTTGTCCCTGAAAACAGCCTGGAGTGGCCCCATATTTCTCCATCATGTGTACAAAGAGGTCCCTCTTACCCAGGCAAAATGCAGCAGGAGGAGAGCAGAGCCCAGCAGGATTTGGCGGGGCCCATCCTGGTCAGGAGCCAAGGCACCAGGAGTTACTTTCACTAACGAGTTTACGGAGCAATCCCATTTTTTAGAGGTGAAACGGAAAGATCAAGTGCAAATTCACTCACTCTGAGGTTATTGCTAAATGCTTTTGCTCAGTGAGAGGCACAGGGTGAAAATGGGCTTTAATTAGCCTTTCTAAAAATGTCCTGACTCCAGCAAATCTGTTGGCTGTTGCTTGTTTGTGGAGGACATTCAGGCACAGGGTGGCATCACTGACAAGGCTGCCCTTGTCATGTTAGCTCAGGGCAGCCTCGAGTGGGCAGCGACTGGAGGAGATGTGGCCAAGGCCGTGTGGCAGCTCCCAGTGCTCCTCAATTCCCTGGAATGGACTGGGAACCACCAATCACTTCTGGATTTAGGTGGGTAGCACTCACTGTTACCATCTGGGGATGGGTTTGAAATCCCATCCTGGCTGCAGCAGCACCTGGTGCTTTCATGGTGCTGATAACCCACAGCTACACCGTGAGCTGCTGGCAGGGGAGCTCTGGAAGAAAGACAATTCGAGCATTCCTGATTTGCACAGGACTGGGAAGCCCCTCACCTCCAGATTTATAATGTGCAGGGATTCCATGCACGCACAGAGGACCCCCAAAACATCCCATCCACAGCTGTCAGAGCACGGGGATGTAGCATTTGGGGTGATCCAGCTGTGCCTGGCCAGGGACACGCGGGGCACCAGCAGCTCCCACAGCTGCAGCCCCGACTCGCTCGTGCCTCCGGAGCGAGCTCAGCGCTATCAGGCAGAATGATGTCGGCCCTGGAAAGCCTCCAAGCCACCATCCAATTCAGGAAAAAAGAGCGTCCCTGCTGCTAATGGAAGAGGTCACCTTCTAACCCAGAAACCACCTCCCAGCCGTGCACAGAGGGTTGATGCAGGACATGCATCCCCCCCATCCTGCAGCCAGAGCCCAATGGAATGCTGCAGATCAGGGAAACTGAGGCATCAGCTTCTAAGGATGTGGCCGGGAGCTGTGATGCTGCTGCATCCCAAGTCACCCCTCTCCCCTCTCCCAGCCCCACCAGGACTATGAAAATTATGAGGTTTGTCCTTCTTTCCAACCTGCTGGCTCCAAAACTGTCTCCTGGTGTGCTGAAGGGAGGGAGCCCTGGCACAGGGCTGAGGACCTTGTATTTTATATTGCCCCAGAACTTCACCCCAACTCACTGGGTGCAGGTAAGGCTGCTCCTGTTCCCCCCTTGCAAGTGGGGAAACTGAGGCAGGGATGGGTTTGGGGCTCTGGCTCCTCCTTCAATGCTGCTCCTCCTCCTCCAGCTGAGCCCAGAGCTGCTGCTCCCCTCTGGGGACATCCCTGGGGACATCCCTTGATGTCTGCTGTGTGACATCTCCAGGGAGTGCCGAGGCTGCCCCGACCTGGGGAGCAGGTCAGGGCACTGGCAGACAGTCAGGTTCAGGAACAGCTGCCCCAGGCCGTGAGCACAGCCCTGCCAGCCCTCATTAACATTGACCAGAAGGAAAACTGCCCCAGTGTCCCTACAGAACCTTGTCATCAAGGATGCAAAAGACAAAACTTTGTCATCAAATCACTGGTTTCATGGATTTAATCTTCTCCACCATGAACTACCCCCAGCACAAAGGGAAACCTTTTACCATCTGCTGGTGGCAAAATCATTCCTCCAAGCCCACATCACAGAGACGCCATCCTTGGTTCTTGCAGGTCGCTGCCTGGTTTTGAATGTGTTATTTATAGCTCAGCTATTTTTCTGCTCTTTCTATCAAATGCAGCTCCCACAGAATTCGGGGACAAAGACGTTTCACCAGGAAAAAATAAGAAGCTTGGATCAGGAGGAGCTTCCAGCCTGGTCACCCCAATTTTCAGCATCTAGAGCAGCATCAGTGTCATTTCACCAGGTACCAGCCTGGGTGACAGGAGAAATCGCAGCCTTCTCCCAAAACCAGCGGAACACACCCGGTCTTAATCCCCCTGAGGACTCTGATGGCCAGGATAAGATGATAATGAAATGGGCTCCTCCCACACCCGTGGGAGCAGGCACACTGGGCACGGCATCTCCCACCAGGAGGAAATCTCTGGTACATGCAGTCCTGCTGTGGGAGCAGGGATGCTCCAGCTGGACCAGCAAGAGTGCCAACTGCTGGGCACACCTCTCTGCAGGACAGTGGGACACGTGCTCCTGGATGGACATCCCCAGCCCAGGTGAGCTCCCTTCTCAGTGCTAGCCAGTTCCCTGGAAGGACACAAGCCTGCAGCTACAGAGCATGATCCAGACTTCCCCAAGAGTCCCTTTCACCAGCATTCAGTGACATTGTCTCTCTAATGGCTTTGCAGGAATTAGTCAAAAGCCTGGGATTGCCTCCCAGTGAGATCTGTCAGGGATCCTTCACCTCTTCACAGCCACACCAAAACCAGCTATTTTCCACAGCCAGCTCTGTCTGAGCTCTGCAGATCTGTGACAAATGCCCTCGGTATTCACGTGGCCACCACATGTCCTTCCATCACCACAACTGACTCTGCAACCGCCGGGGACTTTCCTGCGGCCCGAGGTTCCTGCTCCCGTAAGGGGCGAGCAGCTCCTTCCCAGTGCCTCCACCCAGCCTTCAGGAAAAGCCTCTCCCTACCTTGCCATCCTTCTCACGTGCCTTTTTTCCTTCCATTCATCCTCCTTCTTAAAACAATCTTTGCCCTTTGTTGTGCATCATCCTGGGCAGGCGTCGGTCGTGTTTCTGCGAGAGGAAGAGGAGGAGAGGTGCTGGGCTGCTCACAGTGTGGTGGATTTGGAAGGCTCAGAGGTTCTGCAACACACTCCTGATGTGCTGTGTGTGTTTGGGCTACTGAGCCACATCTAAACCCCCTATAACCAACAGCACCTACCCCATTGCATGGGAGACCGGGAGAGAACAGCAGGAGGAGAAAGGAAGGAGATGGAACCAGCAACAGCCCCGTGACCTTTATCTCGTCCCTAGCACATGCGTGCCCAAGGATGCCAGGCTGGGGGCCCTCTGACCCATGGGTGGACAGCAAGCCCTGGACCAGCTCCTTTCCCCAGCAGCCACGGCACACTGGGATGCTCACTGATTTTTGTTTTCCTGAATCTCAGCCTGTTTTGCTGGACATCAAGAAGAGCCACCAAGCACTGTCCCCTCACCTTTTCACCACAGATCTGTGAGAACACAACCACTGGTAACCAAGAGACAAAGCTAAAAGAAGCACCTGCTAAGTGCCTGCAGGGATTTCATCAGTGTTCCTTGGAAAGAGCCATCAGGGCACAAGAACTACTCTTTTCCATGGCTCCACCGTGACTAAAGATAAATGCCTCATCCCCTAATTAAATCACCTAATCAGGGCCTCAGTGTGGTTCGATCCAGTGCCTCTTGCTGGCCCAGCCCCGGGGCTGTGGGAGAAACTCTGCGGGTCATGATGCGAAAGACAAAGAGGTTCTCACCCCACTTCTGCTGCTCCATGTTTCTTCTGATGATTAATCTCTCCTCCTGGTAAAATATTTATGCCTTATTTCCAACGTGTCTGCCCTCAGCTGCCAGATATTGATTCTTGCCATCTTTTCTCTGCTCAATTAACAAGCTTTTGGCTACAATATATTTTCTCCTCTGTGAGAGTATTTAGATGCTTTTGCCAAGCCCTCCTCTTTCCTCTTTGATTTGATCTATGAGTGGACTAACTGGATGGCCTCTCCAGGTGTAAGACCCTTTCTGCAGCCCCTTGGTCCCTTCCCCTCAGACTCCACATCTCTGCTGAGATGGAGAGGTTGGATTTGACTACCATAAGCCCAAATTTGGTTCTGACCAGAAATGCAAATAACTGCTATTTTTTCTTTTTTTACTGAGCCAAATTTCACATTATCCTGAAAATTTTTAATTCTCCAGTGCAGAAATGGGGACAGACAGGAAGCCACCCCCCAAACTGCTGCCTGGTGAACCCCTGTGCTGCCTCTCCCAGCACCTGCAAGCAGCTCCAGCTGAAAATTTACCATCCAGATTAGGGACAGGAAACCATGTACAGCCACAGTTATTATTTTTGGGTGTAAAAGATTTCCATGTTCCATTCTGCTCCAGTTAGGATGCCTTTCACTCATCCAGTTTACCTCTGTATTTATACAAACCATTAACACTCAGCTGCTCTGGGTCACATCCAGGTTTTTCCAGAAATCATTTCCATCTCCTTTCTTCCAGATTAGTGATAAAAACACCAAGTGCATGTTACCAGCAGTGCCCAGCAGTGATAATCTCCCTGATAACTGCCTTGGATATAGATCACGTTTATTTAATACCAGCTTTCTTGACACGGTGTAATGTCAGCTCTAAATACTGGACTGGATTGACTTTTTTAATACTGGGAAGTGCAGATTTTTACAAGAATATCACCTCCCATAACTCAAATGCTTCTCAGAAGTGTATTACAGCCAGAGAGTCACCTCTCATGTTGGAGACTGAAATAATTTCTGCTTGCCAGGAGTTATTTTCCATATAGCCACGTTGGATGGCAGGAATTTATTCCTGGTGCTGAAGTCTTTAATCAATTCAAGCCCGAGCCAGGTTTCTCCCTCTTCTCCCTGGGGGGATGCTATTAAGCCAATCAACCTGTAGCTACCAGGTCATCTTATTCCCTTTTGGGAAGAGCAACAACACTATTAAAACACTTTTTAATCATCTGGAATTTCCCCGGGGCTCATCCTGGCGCTCAGATGGGTGGTGATATTTCAGCTATAACCATCCCAGAGCAGAAACCAGAAAAGCTGTTTCCTCAGATCTTTGTTTGAAAAATTTCTCTTTTTTTTCCTCTTTTCTTTTGGTTGGTTTTTTGGTTGTTTTTATTTTGATTAGGGTTTTGGTTTGGATATTTTTTTTGGGGGGGGGGGGTGGTTTGTTTTGTTTTTGGGTTTTTTTGGGTTGTTTTCGTTTTTTTTTTTTTTTTTTTTTGTTTTTTTTTTTTTTTTTTGGGGATTTTTTTTTTTTTTGATGGAAACCGCTGGAGTGGCAGCCTCGGACTAACGGCACCGACCGCAGCCTGGATGCTGCAAGTGGAGGGAGAGGCCGCCCCGGCACTGCAATGTGGAACAAATTAGAACTCGGAGAGCAAAGGAAATGAGAACGCCCTGGACGCGGCGGCTTTGACGTGCGCTCCTCGGCTCCAAATCCTGCCCCTCTGTTCCAAATCCTGCCCCTCTGCTCCAGATCCTGCCCCGCTGCAGATCCCGTCCCCACAGCCCAGGCTGCCGGCGCAAAACCCAAACCCCTCCGCTCCGAGCCGGAGCCCCCGCTCCTTCCCTTTCGGGATCAAGTCTCCGCTCCCGAGCCCGGCCTTTCCTTGTGTGAGTTTTATCCATCTAATCTAGGGGCAGATCAGAGGCTGATGATGTCCATGGCTGCCTCGGTGCCGTCTTTAGCCGGATCAAGGCGGGTAAACTCCTTACCATGTTATTCTTAGCAGCAGACACCCTGCAGCAGCCTGGACCCCGGGCCCCGGGACTGTTCAGACAGGATGGAAAGGCAGTCCCGGTCCCGCAAACACGAACAGCTTGTCCCTAGGGCAGCTGTCGCCCCACAAACATCGTCACAGTTTGGGACCTGATTCCTCAAGGACAACAGGAGTCCTTTCAGCAGGTTTTCTTTTATTGCCTTTTTCCCCCCTGTAATTATTTTTTAGGGTCTTTTGAGCCACCAACGTGCACCAGCTCTCTGGTAATGCACCAGGGCAAATGCCAGCCCTCTGCCTGGGCAGCTCTATTCACACACACCCCCCAAACACTGCACAAAGAGCATTTGCTTTCTGCTGCCTCCTGAGCTCCAGAACCTCCGTAGGCTGCCTAATTATAAGATCTCAGCAATAATTTTTTTTTTCCAGCGATAATTAACTGGTCCTGGAGAGAGCTGAAAATAAGCACTTCCCAAGCAAGTAGCAAACTCCCCTGGGTTTTTTCTGCTAAAGTTACAACTCAGCATGAAACTGCTCCAGCCTCACAGGGACACAGATCATCTCAGCACCTCCCTGCCACGGCCTGGGATGCCACCACAGTCGCAGGCAGCTGAATACAGGTGAAATGGCGGGTGTGGGATAGCAGTGGGATCCCAAGGGTTGTGCAAGCGGACAAGGATCCCAAGGGGCATGCAACGGGGAGAAGGACCCCAAGGGGTATAGGATGGGGAGAGGGATCCCAGGGAGTGTGCAAGGGGGAGAAGAAGCCCAAGAGGCATGCGACTGGGAGAGGGATCCCAAGGGGTATGGAATGGGGACAAAGATTCCAAGGAGCGTTCAACAGGGAGAAGGAGCCCAACGGGTATGGAAGGGAGAAGATTCCACAGGGCACGCGATGGAGAGAAGGATCCCAAGGGATGAGCAATGAAACACGGACCCCCAGGGACTGGCAATGTGGGGAAGGCTCCCCGTGTGCCCGGCCGTGGGACAGGGACCCCCGGGCGCTGCGGTTCCCGGCACAGCTCTCCTGCCGGCCGTGCCCGCTGCGGCTCCGCGGGCAGCGCGGGTCTCCCACGGCAACCGGACAAGCCCCGAGCGCCGCGCTCCTCCCGCCCCCGGTTCCCAGGGGACGAGAAACAAACGCTCCCGCCCGACCCGGCGAGGGTGTCCGGGGACGCATCAGTGGGGATCTGCCTCCCACCAAAGGGGGGTCCCTGGGGTAGGGTCTGCCTTACCCCCCTCTCCCCCCCGCGCCCCCCGGCCCCGGTACTCACCGTCGGAGCGGGGCAGGCTCGGCGCGACCCCGGCGGCGGCAGCGCCCGGAGCCGCCGGGGCTGCGCGGGGACCTCGGGCCGGTCCCGTCCCGCCGGGGCGGAGCGACAGCGGCACCGGCGCCTCCCCGCGGCCGCCACCGGCACCGCCCCGCCGGGACCGCGCCGGGGAGAGAAGGGTCGGGACGTGGGATGGGGGTTTTGCCCCCCTCTGCCCCCCTCTTTGAGACACTGCCTGGGGCGCTGCGTGCGGCGCTGGGGTCTTCAGCACAGAAAGATGCGGAGCTGTTGGAGTGAGGCTGCCGAGATGCTCCGAGGGCTGGAGTACCTCTCCTGGAGCCAGGCTGGGAGAGCTGGAGGTGATCAGAAGGCTACAGGGAGATCTTAGAGCCCCTTCCAGGGCCTAAAGGGGCTCCAAGAGAGCATGAGAGGGATTTTGGGCATGGAGTGACAGGACAGGGGGGAATGGCTTCCCACAGCCAGAGGGCAGGGTTAGATGGGATACTGGGAATAAAGTCTTGCCTGTGAGGGTGGTGAGGCCCTGGAACAGGCTGCCCAGAGAAGCTGTGGCTGCCTCATCCCTGGAAGTATTCCAGACCAGGCTGGAAGTGGCTTTGATCAATTTGGTCTAGTGGAAGGTTTCCTTGCCCATGGCAGGGGGTTGGAACAAGATGAGCTTTAAGGTTCCTTCGAACCCAAGCCTTTCTAGGATTCTATGAAAATGCTAGGAGCAAGCCAGGCAGGGCTGTGCAGGCAGTGGTGCCTCAGCTGCACAGGCTGGCCTTGGCCAAACAGGTTTTATCAAACCAGCTCCAGAGCTGACCTGGAGAATGCAGAGGCTGCACACAGGCTGGTGCCTAAAAGGAGTAAGGGATGGATTGTGACTGCACTGGGCAGTTGTTCAAGTTGAGATGGTCACTGATGCTCTGCTTCCCCTGGTGAAAACGTCTCCTTTCAGTAAAGGGCTGTTTCCCTGCCCAGGGGTGCCAGGGTGCTCTGAATGGGAAGGTGATTCTGCCACCCAGACACCCTCTGGGAATGACAGCACCAAAGCAAAGTCAAGAGGCCTCCCAGTCCAGCCCAATCGCCAGCAGCAAAGAAATGATGGGCGAGGTGGAAGTTGTGGGTCAGGTTTAGGGGTGAGTTCAGCTGTCCCTGGAAGCAGGGAACCCTCCCTGGCTTTCTGGGAAAGCCGCCGAGCGTGGCAGCCTGGGGGGAATTCAGCCCTGTGTAATTATGGCAGAGAGGGCAGACAATGGATGTGCAGAGCCCAGGCCAGGCAGCTCCAGGATGGGGGCAAATTCTCCCCCTCCAAGAGGAGCCGGTGCCCACGGGAGAGGCTGGTGGGAGCTGCTGGGTGCTGGTGGGGCTCCCCTGTGGGGTCAGCAGCGAGCTGTGCTTACCCTCTGCCCAATCTGCCACAGCTCCTCCGTGGTTCTGGCATCCTTCATCCGCCTGCAGCGCCAGCCCTGGGGCTCCACACCTCGGCTTCTGACTCAGCCATGGAGGAGGGGAAATGGCAGGGCTGGAGCAGGCGTGGAGGGCTCTGCGCTGAAGCCACCGTGGTGAGATGCTGATGAGCCTTTCAGCCAGCACCTCTGGCCACAGGGGCACTGTAAGCAAACTCATTTATTTATTTCTTTATTTGTTCAGCAGCTGGCAATGCCATCCCTGCATCAAGGTGAGTCAGTGCTCAGCATCCCAGCACCCTGCAGTTGGTTGAGTAGTTCCTCTCCTCACCAAGGACCAATGCTGTGTGGGTTGAGTCAGATAGAAAACAGGTTTATTTCCAGATGCTGCAGGGGAAGTAATTTTGATTTAACAAGCAGGCAAGAGTGAGGTATCTTGAGTTTTTATTTCGATCCTACTCCACAGGAAACAATATCCACTAGCATTATCTTCCTTACATTTGTTTGTATTTGACCCAATACTGTGTTAAATATAAAATACTGATTGAACAAGGATGGATGGTGAAAAACATGAGATGCTAAAAAGGTCCCTCGAGCCCTTCTCCACAAACATCCTGAATGTTATGAGTCATTTAAAATTAGTACAAAATAGGAGGACAATCCGATAACTTGCTCTGTGTCCCCCATCCTGTTTGCAAGGGGAGGATTTAGGAGCAAGAGAAGAGGGGGAGCCTCTCAATTACAGAGAAGCCCATTCAGCAAATCTAGGCTGAAGGCAGGGTGGCGATGTTCCCAACAGAGCCCAGCCATCCATTCCTGCCTGGGCATCTGTCCTGCCCTGGATTTTCAGCAGGAGACTGAGATGAAACAGCCTCAGAAAAGTCCTTCTGGCACCTCCCTGTGCCTCAGGAGCCCTTGGGACAGATTTAGGGTCAAAGGACCGCAACAGTTTCCAAGATAAATCCTTTGGGATGAAGCCTACGGACAAAACACGGTGGTGGTCCCTGGGCATCCTCAGCCCATGCCAAGGGACATCTGCCTGTGGCTGAGACTGCTGCTTGCATGGTCTGACCCCAGGGTGGCTCCCTGTGGGATTTAGTGACAGAGGAGAAGGAGAGCCAGGCACACTGAGCTGAGGTTGTCATCATGCCCCACGGTGGCCCTGGAAACTCGGTCCCCCAGACTCAGTGAAAATCGAAGCAGGTGTTTGTGAAGCACTGGCTGCCCTCCAAGTGCTTCATGGGGTCCTCACATGAGCCCTGTGAGGTAGGTCAGTGTTTTCACCCCCATCTTACAGACAGGGAAACTGAGGCACGGAGAAGGGTAATGACTTGCCAGACAGAAAATATGGCATCTCCCATTCCGGGACCTCTGTATCCTGCTATTCCAACCCCAGATATGCTCCATCAGAGGCTGGTTACTCACAGCCCATCCTTCTCCACCCCTCCACCTGCAGCAGGTGACAGGGCCAGAGCTGGGCAGAGGCAGCAGCACAGTCTGGGCTCACACCGGCTCGTTCAACCCCATCCCTACGACCACCCATCACCCCAAGGGCAGTCCCTGCCCAAAGGCTGCTTTGGGGTACCCTGGGCACAGACTCCCAGCAGCCTCACGCCAGACTGGAGTGCCAGGCACAGCTCCCAGAACCTTTTAGAGGAACCTTCTGCCTGTGGAAGTGAAAACCCACTGGATATTTTTGCCAGCCTGGCGACCACAGCCACCATGTCAGGAGGGGGTGAGTATCCAGATGCTTCCTCTTTGGTAATTTGCTGCAAAATGGAACAGCCCTGGAGAGCCAGTCCCGGGGTGCCACAGGCTGGGGGGCCCTGGGGTCTGCAGGAGGTGGGGCAGAGCTGGGGGCTCAGCTCCCTGGAATTCTGTCGGAGGAAGGGGAGGTGTGGGATGGTGGCCATAAACCTCCTTCACTTGCCACTTCGTGCCAGAGGCTGCAGCTGTGATTAATCAAAGGCCAAAAAGAGGCGATGGGCAATCGATACCTTCGGGGACTGATGGGGAAGGTGCAGGCAGAGCCCAGCACACACCACACCCTCCTGGCTCCAGCAGCTCTGCCACGGTGTTTGGGGAGCAGGACCAGGTGTGGTTTTCCCATTCTGCTTCTCCCAGCAGCTGGATGGATGTTCCATGTCTCATTATCCTAGTTTAGCACTGTGTGGCCATGGTCAGGCATTTAAAAACTGAGCATCACTTGGATCTCTCCATCACAGCTCACATCCAAGCTTCGTGTGGATGCATTCCTCCCCTGCAGCAATCCTGGGAATGACAGAAATCTTTCCAAAAGTGGAATTAAATCTGATGTGCAATAGGCTCGTCAGCAAAATGGGAGCAGAGAAGGCAGGTAGCCCTGTGATCCCAGTCCAAGGAAGTTCACTTCCCTCCCTCAAGGAGAAAGGGAATTCCCTGAAGTGGATGGGTTGACTCCAGTTAGGGAGATGCCAGGAGCCAGATCTGAGCTCTGCTCCCTGCTGAAGGCACTCGTGCAGCAGAGCCTGGGAGCAGGGCCGTGCTTCAGGCTGCCACTGACATCGAGGCTGGAGAGGAAATCCAAGTGCTCCAGGGAGAAAATGTCTGTAGGGGATCCCAGTGTCCATCTAGGGGGGATGTACTGGTTTGTGCACTTAATATTGGCTTAGAGAAAGGGTTTCCCAGTGCTCGTGCACTGGGATGCCCTGGAAGAGATCCAAGTTTCAATCTCTTGTAAGGCTTGTTGAGTATGGACCATCCCCTCAAGGACTTGGAATGGAGCAGTTAATGCTGACATGACCTAGGACCCTTTAGGAGCTGAGTCTAGGTGGTGCAGGGGTGTCACCACATCCCTCTCCACCACTGGGTCTCTCTCCTCATCCTGACTGCTCCAGTCCCCTCAGTGGCACATGCTAAGGACTCCAGTAGCCAAACCCAGGGGGTCATAGCCAGGGGCATTTGGGGCCAAGGTTCCCAGACCTGTGACATGCTCAAAACCAGGTGAGTGAGCAAAGATCCCAGTGAGTGGTCACTCCCCTATCACCCACAGCCCAGTCAGTCACTGTGTTCTGAAACCTTTGCCTAAAAAAAAAAAACAGTTCTCAAGATTAAAAAAGAAAAATATTTAAAATCAACCTCTGGGCTCTCCTGTGTGTACAGGAAGGGCACCAGTGGCTGCTGTCCATGGGGCCAGGGGGTGGTTTGGGGTGAGCCCACGGTGCAGGCCGTGTCCCTGCTGCCCTCTGTGTCCCCATGTGCCAGGTGGCACAAACAATGTCTTTAAGGCTTCTACCGGGACGTTTTGGTGTCCAGTGCTCCGGGCCGGTAGAGGTACCTCCAGATGGCATAGTAGTGGATGCCAGCTCCGATGGCCACGAAGAGGTGCCAGATGGCGTGGGCGAAGGGGACGCGGCCGTCACTTTTGAAGAACACCATGCCCAGGCAGTAGAAGAACCCACCAGCCACCAGCTCCGGGAGGCCGTCCCTGTTGGGCTGGGAGCAGGAGGGGCTCAGTGAGGCCAAGGGGCATCTGCCCTCTCCCCACCACCCCACTAAGACCAGAAGTGTTGTCCAGCTGCAGCTACAGATTTCTCTGCCTTCTGCTACCCTCTCCTCTCCAGCAAGACAGCAGGGACCCAGCAGCCCTGGGAGAACTGGAAGTAGATGATTTTTAAGGTCCCTTCCAAACCAGACCATTCTATGATTCTGTGATCCTACCATTTCAACACAACAGAGCCCAGGCAGGGGACCTGGGGGAGATGCACGTGGTGCCTGCTGGGCACCCAAAGCACCTGCAAAACCAAGCTAAGCCACATCATGTTGGGGACAGCTTTATCCATCAGACTGCCTGCAGACTGCACCAACCCACCGGAGACAAACTGTAACAGGTTTTCAAATCCCCTCGTGCTGAGTCCAAGCGCTTCCCAGCAGGGGCTTACCATGGAGAGGATGACCAAGGCAGGGAAGAAGCCCATGATAACATAGCACACCAGCTCCACCAGCTTGTACCTGCGACAGAGAGAGGCAGCTTGGAGCAGGGGCAGAGGAAGGCTGAGTTTTACGCTTGTAATTCCCACAGCCATGCCGTAGGGAAAGGGGTGGCGGTGCCATCACAGCAGGTCCCTTGTCCTCGCGTGTGGACTGGCTTGGGACCAGGAACTTGGGATTTCGGGGAGATGTCGGGGACCTTTGGCTTTTTATTTGGTGCCACCACGTGGAGGAAGCAACTCATGGCAGCACGTCCCTGCTCCGCGCCCCGGCTCGGGGCTGGCACTCACCGCTCATGGAAGAAGAAAACGTAGACGGTCCCGATAGACGCCATGATCCAGATGATCCAGCGCATGTGGGAGGCCCAGGGACCCAACTCCCTCAGGTTCAACCTGCAAGACACAGGTCTGTGGTGAGCCCGGTCTAAGGCAGCACCCGGGACTGGGCTCATCCCCTCACCCCCATGGCTGTCCCACCAAAGGCTCTTCCCAACTTGTAACTTCTCTATAGGATGTGAAGGTTTTGTGGAAAGGGGTAAGGTACAGCCTCAAGAAGAGGCAAAGCCAGAGAGGGAAACCCTATTTTGTAACCAGGCTGATTTTTTCCCCTTCAGTGGGGCCAGGTAAAAGTCTCCAGCCACCAGCAACTCACCAGGGAGCATAGGACGCGGCGATGAAGAAGTAGATCACCATCCTGTCAAACATGTGCAGGCAGTGCTCCACAGTCCTGCAGGACAGACCCATGGGTCAAGCACTAGGGGCATCTGGACCCTCTCCCTTCTCGAACCCTAAGCAAGCAGGGATGATACCTGAGATGCCTCTTCTTCCAGGAGATGGTGTGGAAGATGGTGGAGACAATGAAGAGGCTGGACAAGCCAAAGCCATAGATCCAGGCTGAGATGGTTTCCCACTGGTCATCAGAGAGGATATAGAGGATGGAGCTGCCAAGGATGCTGGGCAGGATCCAGAACTGGAAGGGGAAGCAAACCTCCTGTTGACTCTGCATTTCCATTGAGCAGCTACAATAGTCTCCACTTTTCCTTTTAGGTGTTCCTTTAGCTTCTGGTCAAAGCTACCACCCATAAGGGGCAGGCAGGGTCCCTGCCTGCGTGATGCAGCTCCAAAAATGTTTGTCCAGAAGGTAAGGAGGAGGAGGAAGGCACAAGGAGGATGGCTGCCTCTGAGTCATCTCCCAGGACTGGAGTGGGAACTGTCAGCTCCCAAAAGAAACCCTGATGGGGGGAGAGGTCCCTCCCACTGCTGCACAGGCAGCCCCATGGGCACCTGCCACAGTTCCTGCTGTCAAACAATCCCTTTTCAGGGAGCTTTGAAAATGCTCCTGCCTCACCAAGCCACAGCCAGTTTCCCCAGGGACATGTGGTCATGGTGGGTGAGAGCAAGGGGGATGCACATCAGCTTCCCAGGGCAGGAGGAAGGAGAGCATCCCAGTCCTCAGGAGCTCACAGGGCACATCTACCCCACCAGAACCCTCAGACTCTCAGTGACTGCTCCAGGGCTGAATACAGACATTTTTAGGTGTCCTTCGAGGGTCCTCAGTGGATCCCCAGAGAGATGAGCACCACCCTCCCTCACCCAGGGACAGGGACTCACAGCATGGGTGGCACAGTTGGCCGCGTGCTCGTACTCCGTGGGCTGGTACCTGCAGTTGGATGGGACACGGTGATTCATGAACCTGCAGCGAGAAGCAGGGAGAGAAACACGCTCAGGGGATGGGAATGGAGCAAATCCCTTCTGGAGGGGTCTGCACAGGGCCACCCTGAGCCTGCAGCCCCACCCAGAAGTGACCTGAGAGCACAGCGTGTCCATCTGGCTGTCCCCAGGTGCAAGGTCCTCAGGTCTTGGCCATGACTCAGGATGAAGCAGCTCCTGGGAACTGCTATTGCTTGGAAAGCAGAAGGCAGGAGCCAGCTCTGCCTGTTGCTGTGGGCAGATATGGGAAGAACCCTAGCAGTGAAGAGGGATGTCCATAGGGTAGTGGGTAGACCTGCAGGTCCCCAACCCATCCAGGGGTGACACCCTCATGTCACAGCAGCATGCCCAGCTCCAACAATGGTATCCCTGTGATGCCTTTGGTTCCTGGGTACCACCTGCATCTACCCCCTACCCTCAGGGCTGCAAGTCCCAGCACAGACTGCTGTATGGGGGAACCCTGCTGCCCCTTGGAAACCTGCATCTTTATTTCTCTTTCTCTTAGTCTGAAGAGGCATTGGCTTGCTCTTGGCATTCACAGGAATGTATTGATTTCCCCTGCTGGATCAACACACAGCGATAAAATATAGTGTCACTCCATTGTGGGTATGTAACAGCAAATTAAATGTGCATCCCTGATAACAGCTCGGAGCAAAGCCCCATTCGCCACCCTCTTCTGGCAGGAGACAGCCGTGGAGGCTTAGCAAAGGGGATGAGAAACAGGAAAATGGAGAGGCTTCCTTCCCTGGTCCTGAGAATCAGGGTTTTAAAGACTTTTCCTGCTGTGGCTCAGGTCAGGATGGCCAAGCCGAGCGGGCGCCCGCGGGGCTGCTCTGCAGGACCTGGGCTAATTGCTTTGTGACCCTGTTTGCCCCCAGCTCCAGCACCATCTGTGGTGTTTCACAGCTGAGTTGTGCCCAGCAAAGGGGCTCAAGGGCTGGAAAGACCTTGTTGCCGGGCACAGGGTGATGCCTCAATCCGGGATGCTTGGAAAGGCAGGAAAAGTCCCCTCTCCTAAGCCATCCACGCCTGTGTGGACTCCTCTGCCATCTCCTGCCTGCTTGGCCCCACTCACTGCTGCCTATTAAAACTGAGCCAGGATGGATTAAATAGCTCAGATGACAAGGATTGGTGTGGGGGAATTGTGTGGCCACAGCACGGTGAGGGGCCCCCCCGGCAGGTGACAGTGACAACCCACATAGGGATCCTGTCCCCAGCCCCTGCCCTGCCGTGCCTCCTGCCAGACCCTGGCGCTGTGGGAAGAGATTCAAGGTCCTCATCACCAAAAAATGTCTGGAATTAAGAAGGAGAATGGAGGGGCCAAGCTCCCCCCTGCTCTGCAAACCAAGGACTCTTGCAGGGTAAATTTGGCTCAGCAGGGCCAGGAAGCAGCTGGGCATCTCTGGGGACATGGCTGTGCCCAAAATGCTGCCACCTGCACCCCAGGGACACCAGGGATGCCCTCCCCATCCTGCCACTCCAGCCACGAGGCCTGGCAGGACTGCCCGTGTTGGAGCCATGTCCCCCTGGCAGGAGGACGTCGCTGTCCCCAGCGTTGCCAGGAGACTGTCCCCAGCTCCCCTTCACTGTCTGCTTCCCTTTATTTTCCCTTTTAATAATAAGAAGGAGGGGGGGAAGGAGGGGAGGCCAGACGTCTGCATGACGTCACAGTTGCTGAGGAAACATGTTCAAGGCCTTTTCCTTGAATTTATTGATTTTAACAAAGCTTGCTCCATCTCCTCTCGGCTCTGATGGGTGCTGTTCAGAGCAGTAACATGGAACCAATTCCACAGCCCCCTCCCCAGAGCTGGGAGGCACCAAGACCTTTTGGGAAGGTGTCCCTGGGTTGCAGATATCCTCCCTAGCTCTGGTACAGGGATAGAGAGGCCAGGAAGGACAACCCAAGCCATCCCCATGGAATGAGTTTGAAGAGCATCCATGCTCCTTGAGCCCAAAGCCACGCTGGTATGGGACACCATAAGCACCTTCTTGCCCCAGAGGGATAATAGCCTTGAGGAGGAGTCTTTTTTTAACCTGGGGAGTGATTGCTCTTGTTTTCCTGCCCTGCTTTCTAGTAAGCATCATCCTGTGGATGGTGGAAAATGGAGCATCATGGATGTGAGACCTGGCTGCACAGTGCTTGGCCAGCCTGGGTACAGCAGGGCCCTCTTGGGACCAGCATTGCATTTTGGGGCTAATTTGGCACATTTCTGTGGTCCTCTACGCTCTGTAGAAATTGAAGCAGCTGGTGTTTGCATATCTCCTGGCAAGGCAGGTAAGTCTTTGGCTGCACCTTATTTCCCAGGGGTGCAGAGGCCATTTCCTCCCCTACTCTCCTGGGATTTTATGGACCAGCTCACATCATCCATGTGCACGCTGGCACAGATGCAGGGCAGGGCACAGGGAGCCCTGCAGCATTCCCAGCCTGCAGACAGCTGCCATACCAGTGTGCAGAACCAGCCTCAAACCACAGCTCCAGCCTGGACAGACAGATGGATACACTTGGAAAGGGCACTTGTGATTCTTGGGTCTGGGAAGCCACAGGCAGGTGTTCACATGCCACTGGGTGCTCCAGTGCAGTTCAGCAGGTGCCTCAGGATGGCAAAGGCCAAAAGACACAGAGAAGTTCAAAGACTCCTGCCCAGCAGGAACCCAAGCATGTTCATTTCCAGGGATGGTGTGTGGGAAGCAGGGAACTGAAGGGCTCCCGGGCACCTTTTCCTCCCAGTGCTGTTCCTGGCAGATTCCCTACACTGGCTGTATGAAGAGGGGGGTGCTGCCGAGGGTCTGAGCAGGGGTTATTCACAGCAGCCCCAGGGTTTTTGCCTGCCCTGCTTGTGGCTGCTTTCCCCTGGCCTCTTTCCCAGGGAGAGAGCCTGAAAAGGGCCAGTACAGCAGGCTCTGGCCAGGCAAACAAAGAGCCCCTTGTCCCTGGGCGCCGGGGCAAAGTGCAGAGCTGGCTTCCCAGGCCTGCTCCTTTCTCCTGCTCTTTCTCCCACTCTGTTGGGTTGGGGTGGGTTTTTTATAGCTTTAGGGGCTTTTACGGAGTTTTTAAAAGACTTTTATCCAAGAACAAAATTCCAGCCTCAAAAACCAAGCAGATCTGCCTGGCTCTTGCTTTGCCAGGATGGGAGGAAGGTAAGAAAGGGATTAAGTTAAATTATTCCTCAGGAGGGCTCACAAGGGACCATCTGAGCTCTCCTGAGGGCACCATGAGAACCTGAATCAGTAATTCCATGGTCACCACACACTCACACGAGCAGAGCCAGTGGGACACTTTGCATGAAAGCTGTCCCCTGCACACGTGAGGGGAACAGCCCTGAAGGAGACCTAAGCCAGGCTGCAACTTGGGACAGATGGAGTTTAGCTCTGCCTTTGACACGAGTCCTTGGTTGGCCTCTGCTCCCCTTTCCCCCCTCTCCAAGTGAGGATGATAATTCTGACATCCTTTAGGAGAGCCAATTGGTGGATAATGTGAGGAGGGTGTAAAATCATCACTAAAATGTGGATGGAGAGGTGTGAGCTGGGTTCCTGCCCTTGGAGGGAGCTGGTCCAACATGTGCCCTCCCTAGCCCTGCCATAAATCAGGCTGTGCATGTGTCTGTGCACTGTGGGCTGGGTGCCAGGGGAACAAAAGAGCAGTCAGCAAGTCCAAGGTTATCCCAGGTGATACAAATCTCCCCCATAGCAGCTCACATCTACAGGTTTCACCGGCAAATGGCTTATAAAAGGGCTGGACTTGCTCAGGAGTTGGCCAAAAGCCTGTGGAAATGGATTTGCTGTGCATCCACCCTCCTGCCCAAGGAGCTGGGGCTTTTCTGAGCTGTGTTCTCTGCTGGGCAGCTTTTGGGGTCTGACTGCTAAAGGAGAGGATTTCTCCTTCCTCTTGTGACTGGATGTCACAGCTGTTTTTGAAGTAACAGAGGAAGATCCTGGTGGTGGTCACAGAGGAAGAACTGAGGAAGGATTTGCTGGATGTCAACCAGCAGTGATGGTAAGCACTGCTGGGGCTGTCCCTTGGTAGAGCAAGTGTTGTGGTGCCTGAGGTGTCAGTGATGGAGTAGATATGTCCCTGTAAGGTAGACTGGCCTCTGACCCTTCAATGCCTGGCCTGGCTTTGCTCTGATAGCCCTGAGGCTGCACACCCAGCACAGATGTCAGGGCTTGGTCCTGGGCTCGTGCTCACGTGGGAGCTGCTGTGGTGGCATCCCCGTAAGCTGGGGCTTGGCAAGGGCTCTGCCTCTGATCCGGAATCTGGTAACGCTCCAGCTGCATCCCTGGTAAGAGGCTTCAATCCCTTGAGCTCCTCTGTGGTTTGTAATTAGCTCAGTCCTGGGGAGCTGTGCGTGCTGGCGTGGCGCCTGCTCACTGTTTGTGTATGGGACACAATCACAGGCTTCAGGAGACGCAGCAGGACCACGAGGAAACACCCATGGCCCACCTTGAGCCCAGGAGATTCCCCCAGACTTTACTGCTTTATCCAGCCCAGAAGCACTCACGAAATCCTGCTTTTCCTTCCTACCCATTGACGTGGGAAGGTTTGCCGCTGGGAAGCAGAAACGCCAAGGCCGATGCTGCCCGGCACTGCCATCTGCAGAGCCGCCCACGTGGGCATGTGCACGGCTGCGTGGCACCCGCGGGGAGCCGAAACCTCCCTTCCATGCCCATCCCTCAGCGCCCGCGCGCTCCCACGCAGGAACGCGGCCCTCCTGCTTTGCAAAGCTGAGCTGTGCCTGTGGAAGCTTGTGGGGCAGCTCCTGGGGCCAGGGGAGGTGGGGCAGCTGGGACAGGCCAGTCCGTGGGCCCCTTCTGTGACTCCAGCCCATCCCATGGGAGAGGGGCAGGAGGGCTGATGGCTCAGGACAACCCAATGTTTTCTTTTGTAACGCTTCCTAGCACAAAGAGCCAGCAGCTTGGGTGGAGAGCAGGAAATGGAAGGCTTTTTATCTAAACCAGCATTTCCCTACCTCTCTCTACCGTGGGTAAATTTGTGGATCACCACATTTCTGGAGTAACCCACCCAGATTCCCCTGGTGCAAGCCTTGCTTCCACAAGGTGAGTCAAAACAGCAGCAGATCTAGTCATCATCCATCACCTCATTACTCCCATCCCAGTTTTGCTCACTCCCAGCACTCTGCCTTGTCCCAGCACCCTGGGCTGGCTGTAGACTATCCCCAGCACTACATGACCTGCATGCCCTGAGAAATGCTGAGCAAGATCTGCTGCTGACTTAGAGATGCTCCCAGGCAGGGACCGTGTGCTCGGCCAGGTCCGTGTTGTACCTGGCTCTGAGCCACAGGCACAGATGTCCCCTGAGAAGGAACAAAGGAGGCAACCCCCTGACCCATCCTCCTGCCTCAGAGGGTGCAGGAGGGCATATGCTGCTCTTCCCCTGAACATACCAAGGGCATACAAGCTTCCATTCTTGCTCCTCATCCTAGCAGGGACAAGCATGGGAGGCACTAAGCCAGGCATTGACCATTTCTGCACCCACCAGAGCCCATATACACCCAGCAGGACTTGGTTGATGGTGGAAAGTCAGCAGCAAATTCCCAGCAGGGTCCTAACTGTCCATATTCCCTGTGGGCAGGGATATTTATTTTTCTCCCCAGCTCTCTATGTAGATGGTATCTCTAACTCTTCCAAGGCAATTCATGACCCTGCAACCACAGCAGAGCTGTTTGTTTATTCACAACAGATGGGATTGGTGAGTGTTTCCCAAATTACTTTCTGAGCTGGGACTTCTTGTTTCATTTGGTACTCATGAGACATCCAACAACAGCTGATTAGTCACAAAATGACTCTGATGTCCCAGGTGTTTTGTGAATGTCAGAAGGACTGTTTCCAGAACTGCAAATCCTCTATTATTCATTAATTTCTTGTTTGGAAAGTCATTGTGCATGTTCCTTGCTGCCTTGCCTTGAGCGAGAAGTTAGTGGGATAAATCCTGAGCTGGCTCTGCCTGTTTAACTGCAACAGTCCAAGGTGGGCAGGACTGAGCATGACCACTGGATCCTGTGCCTGCTGGCAGAAGGTTTGGATAGTTTGAGGGCTGGAGCTTTCCCAGCCTCTAACCCTGGCTGTGACTGTGAAATACATGGGCAGGTGACCATGTCCCAGGTTCATAAAATCTCCTGACAGCATGGCCTGAGAGACACAGCCAGGCTCTCATGTGGGATTCCTGGATGCTGCTCAACTACAAATCATTTTGTAAATTATTCAGCAAATGCCTCTGGACAGTGAAGGCACAGAAGGAAAATCATGTATTTCACCAGCCAAGCATGCAGATAGTAAGATTTCCATTAGTATTACTTACAACAGAGAGCAGGGCTGTGTCTAATGCTGCTGTGCCAGACAGTGCTACTCAGCACAGAGAGGAGGCAACTCCTTGTCCTGACCTCATGATCTCTTTCTGCATAAAATCCTTTCTTCAGCAGCAGCAAACCTGGACTGCAAATTCAAACAGGAGCACAGAGTCTACCCCAAATTCTCCTGAAGGTCAGCACTGCTTGGCTCAACTCACTGTATCTGACTCACCCACCAGGAATATGACACCTGTGGTATCGTGTTATCATGAGAGGTTGCAGCGTTGTCACAGAGAGCCCATCAGTCTCTGGATTCTCACAGCATGAAAATGTTGAGTTTCAGTCACACCTGGAGAGATCTGATATCTGTGTGTGGCCATGTCTCAGACCCAGCCCTGAGCATCCATCCCCTGGCAGCAGCATCTCTGGGGACTCAACCAACCTCCTTGTGCAGCTGCAGCCAGGCACCCCTCGGGAGCTAAGGACTGCAATAAGTTGTGCTCTTTTCCCTTCCTTTCTTTGGGAGTTGGAGTTGGTTGGCATGGCTTTGTCTCGCTGTGGAGCTGGGGGTGTGGGAAGGGAGGAGGAGGAGGGGAGGGGAGCCTGGGACCCATCCTGGCAGAGCCCCATTTCTCATAGTCACTGACCTGCCGTGCTGGGCAGTGGCTTGAATTTCCCATGGGTTCTTGGCTGCTACCTCGTGAAGCTGGCCACAGCAAACCGTGCCAAAGAATCACATCAGGCTGATATCCAATACTAGCTGAAGGAGGGGAAAGATCATGTGTTTCCCAGGCAGCCAAGAGACCATCCTTCCCCCAAAAGCACAAGGCATGGGGCTTGGTTTGCCCGCTTAGGCACATCTCCAGTGGGGAGGTCCCCACTTGAGCCTGTCCTGCTGGGTGCCCCAACCCTTGCAGAGGAGGGAATAGGGCAGTTTGAGTGGACATCCCATTAAAAATGATGCTCCAAGGGCTTGTTGCCTTCCAAATACCTGGCTTCAGTTACACACCCTGAGCATCTAAACCTACATGAAGTGATTCTACTGGTGCCATTTTAAGAGGTTACCTGAGTCAACCTGGCCCCACAGAGCATGGAATTGGTTGGTAACATCAGCTGATCCTGCTTTTCAGGCTTTGGGAGCCTCTCCATCTCTTGGAGCAGTGCCTTTTGCATCAAGGGGGGTCTGTCTTCTCAGCTGGGACAGGTAGGTCTTGATGAGGCCAGTGCTTGCAAGGTGAGTAGCCCCTGCCTCTCAAAGAGCTTCAGGCTGTGGTATCAACACTGAAAGCATTTCCCTTCTCACTGCTTCATCCCATGTGGGCTGTGGGGGAAGCAGAGCTCTTGGAAAGCATCTTTGAGTGCGTGGGAGCAGGCAAGGGCTGCTCATGTTTTCATGGCAAAGCAATGGGGAACAGGTCTTCCCAATGTGGTGGCTCTGTCCAGGCTGTCAGCCTGGCATTGCTTTCCTTTTGTTGGGAGCCTGAGCACCCCAAACATTTCCTGCTCCTCCTATTCCTGCTGGTTGTCCTCTCCCTGTCTTGGGCAGGGATGCTGGAGTAGCTGATTAATGTCTCCTTGCTCAATAATTACAGGTGCAGGGAGAAACGAGGAAGGTCTTCCCAGCTGCCTTTCCACAAATTCAGAGGATTTGGGTTTCAGCAAGTGTAGAGTTCAGACTTCCATCCCCTCATGCTGGTGAGGAGGTGGCAGTACCTGCATTGCAGGCACAGGGAGGTGAGGACAAGCCTGGACCATGCACCTCCAGAGACCCCCACAGAGCCCCCTGCTCCTGGACTGAGACATTAATGTGGATTTTCCCGGCTTCTCCTCTTTGTGTTGCTCCATGCAGGGCAAGCCAAGATTTAGAGCCTTTTACAGGGATAAATCAAAGGAGCTGCTATCAGTTTGTGAGGATGATTCAGTGCCCTGCAGCTCCCAGCAAACCCCTCTCCACTGCTGCTCCAGAGATGCTGAAGCTGGCTGGATACAGCAGCTCCCTGATTAATCAGGTTTCCTTCCAATTACAGCTCTGGACAGCTGAAGTCTGGGAAGCTTTCAGTGTCCCCACAGGGAGGTACTCAGCCCCATGGCAGTTACATAGGCAGGAAGGACCAGACTATGTTTGAGTTAAAACTGGGCCAAAATGGGGTCAAAACTGGTGGTGAGGTGCAAGGAGGGTCTGGTTACCCTGTGTAACCTGACCAATGAGTCCAGTGATAAAGATACAGCTTGGTCTGATGTGTTGGTCTGGGAGGGGCCCAGCACCATTTTGGTGGGCTGGGAGGAGGAGTGGAGGGGGAGTGGGGGGAGAACCCTCTGGTGGTTGGACAAAGCAGGAGGAATCACATCTGCCTGCACTTTGTGCTGTGTTGGTGTCGTGGCTGAACTTTGCCTGTCGGGCAGGAGATGGATATTGCTTGTCAAGCGTGCAGGTTGTGAGTGACAGGGAAAGCCTTGCAGCAACTGTGCTTTGAAACTCCATTTCCCCACAGTGTCAGTGATGGAAGAGCCTCCTGGGCCCCACAGCAGAGCAGAAACAACCGAGTTCCTCATTTATAACCATGGCGTGCTCAAATGGCACTGCCTTGCACCCTGTTCCCACCACGGTGACAGCCCCTGCCTTTGCTCGCTTCCTCTCTGTCCCAGCTCTAACGCTGCATCTCCAAAGCCCAGCCAGGAGGGATTTGGAGACAGCCTGGTGCTCCTTCAGCCCCGAGTTTTCTCCTGGCAGTTCACAAAATGTTCCCACATTGATCACTGCTTTTCATCTCTTTGTTCTCACACAACAGGTCTTTCATCACCACACTGTGTTTTATTTATTCCTTTCAGTGGGTGTATCAATGGCCAAGTTCCTCCTCTCTTGGTCCTTGCTCAAAATTAGATAAAATGACATGAAAAATGAAGCCTGTTCCAGGCTTTTCCACCCCAAGGAAAACTTTGGTATTTTTTTGTTTTTTCAAGGACCACCACAAGCAAGGCCACATTCTCTGAAAAGATGTTGCAAGATGGAACCATAGAATTGTTGAGAACGAGTCCAACCACTAGCCCAGCATGGCCATGTTCACCTCTAAACCATGTTCCCAGGTGCCACATCCACACATGTTTTTGCAACCTTCCAGGGATGGTGATTCAACCACTTCCCTGGGTGGCCTGTTCCAACGCCTGACTATCCTTTTAATCTAAACTTCCTCTGGTGCAGCTTGAATCCATTTTGTCTTATCCCATCCCTTGTTCCCTGGCAGCAGAGTATGACCCACACCTGGCTGCACTCTCCTGTCAGGGAGTTGTAGTCAGTGAGAAGGTCCCCTCTAAGCCTCCTTTTCTCCAGGCTGAGTCCCCCATGGCTCCCTCAGCTGCTCCTTCTCAGACTTGTGCTCCCTTATCCTTCTCTGGACCTGCTCCAGCACCTCAACATCTTTCCTGTAGTGAAAAGTGAACACAGGACTTGAGGTGCTTCTGCTGCCTTGAAGGACACGTGCCACCATGAGTCCTCTGGATTCTGCTCACCCCAATTCCCACCTCAGAGCTCAGCTGAAAGAGCACCCCTGGCACAAAGGAAGAAGCAGCTTTAGGGTTTCTTTTGGGATATGCCCCACCAGAGGATTTCCAAGGAGAGCAGAGTTGGTGTGCATGGAGTGCGGAGGGGGACAGGGATTATCCCACTGTTATTTTTAAGCACTAGGCTAAGAGGATCTCTGCGATGATACTGGAAGCCCTGGGTTAGCATCACGTGCTGGTGACTTTCTTGGGGTGAAAGCCAAGGGAGCACCCATCTCCTGCTGCTCCCCATCCAGCCCTGGCACACAGTGAGAGCTGGAGGATTCCCTGCGGATCCGACCCTTCCCATTCCCCACAGCCCCTGCCCTGCAGGTGGGCACCATCCCTGCAAGGTTGTCTGTAATGCCTCATCCCATTTAATGAGTTGTCTCCAGAGCTGACCACAACAAGGCTGGAGCTCGCTGATTCAGGATAAATCAAGCAACAGGTTGGCAGATGGGTTCTGCTGGGGGAGATTGATGTCAGTGGAGCAGCCCCTGATCTGCTGCCCAGCTCCTAGAGAGCCTCTGCACCTCTGCCATGGGCTAAAGGTATGGTTAGCCTCATGCTCTGAGCTTTACTCATCTCCATTTCCCCCAGCTCAGTCCTTTGCATGCCAGCTGGGGGCAGAGTCTTGCATTCTCCATTTTCACAAGGTTTTGTACCAGGCACATTGTGCAGATCTGCTGGGTGCCTCCTGCCTCTCCCCCAAGCAAAAGTTATCAGGAGGCAGAGACAGCATCAAAACTGTCTTTGACCAAGCGGCCACTTTTCAGGCAGGTTTTGGAGATGCAAGCATGGATTTTCCCCATGGGACACCTGGAAGGAAAGGAGCCGATGGCTGGAGGGGATGGGAGGATGGTCTCCTGTCCCTACCCAGCCCAGACAAACATCCCTCAGGGATCATCCTGCCTGGAGCAGGCAAAAAACACCATCACCACTTCTTTTCACACAAGTTTTTCTCTGGTATCTGCCCCTAACAGGACCACTGTGAGTCTGGAAGTGGCAGCACAGAGCTGAGTACCCCCAGTAACTGTGCCAGCCCACGGGACCCTCCACAGGCACAAAAACCTCCCCACCACAGTTGCCGGGAGCTGGGAGCAAAGGTGCAAAGGTGCAAAGCTGAGCACCCCCAGCACCCCTTGGACCCCATCTGGCAGTGCAGCACCCGGTGCCACGGACTCATCCCGGCCACCCGGGGAGCAGAGGGCTGCAGACGCTGTCCCCATGTCACCTGCCAGCTCCCTCCTAAAGGCCACATCTGATCCCGCAGCAGCGCGTGTGGCCAAGTGCCCTGTGACCTGTGCTCAGCAATCCTCAGGTTTCCCCCTGCGCAGGTAACACCGTGAGGTTTCCTGCTACACCTGAGCTTTTAAAACAAGTCCCGACTGCTGCTGGAAAATCTCCCTGGGGATTTCATTGAGGGAGAGAAGGATCCACCACCGGTGCATCCCATGGGAACCCTGTTGAGCCTGCGGGTCCGGGCTGGGAGAGCCAGCCCGAGGGGGTTTCACTTGGGTGCAGCGGGACCCTGGACCACACTGGTGCCTCCATGGGGGGTTCAGAGCCAGCGCTGGGGTCTCTTCCCTCGGGAAGGCAGGGTCCTGCTCCCCTGGCAGCGGGAGAGCCGCGGTGAAGTTAGACCCAGCGAAAGGCAGCGAAGGTTCCCAAGGATGCTGAGAATCCTTTAAGGATGCAGAAAAGCAGGTAGCCAAAAACCCAGCCCGCACTTGCCCTGTGCTTTGAGGCACTCAGCAGCTTTTGAAGATCTTTTCGGGCTCCATCCCAGCGGAGCCGAGCCCGGGGAGGGGTTGGGGCTGTCCAGGGGCTCCGCGAGCACCGGAGGTCGGGGACCTCCGCACCGATGGATTTACCTGGCGTAGCGCGTCTTCTGGAAATCCAGGAGCCGGGACACGAACATCGCGGCGGTGCCATGGGGGTCCCGGGCGGCGGCTGCTCAGCCCCGGGGCGGGGGGAAAGTGCCGCCCGGGGGAACGGCACCAACTCGGCGAGCTCTGGCGAGCGAGGAGGAGAAGGGGCGGCCGGTCCAGCCCAGCCCAGCCCGGCACAGCCCAGCCCAGCCCGGCCCGGCCCCGGCCCCCTCCCGCCCCCTCGGCTGCTCGGGAGAAGCGACACGGGGAAAACAAAGGCGACCTCCGGGAGGGGGGAGCCAGCCCCGCTGCCGCCCTCAGATGTGCAATGAGGAGGAGGAGGAAAAAAGGAAAGGGGTGTGGGGGGGGAATCCCTTCCAACTCTTCCCGGCCACAGCAACCTGCGCGATCTCCCTCCGCCCCCCGGCAGCTTTAAGCACAGCTAAAAATATCCCCCACCCTCCCCGCTGCCACCCCCGGGGGATCAAATAGCAGCAGATTTGAATTGAAAATGTGATTAAAGCATCGGGGAGGAGGGGGAGCGGCGAGTGCCGGCAGCCGGCCCGCACTCCCGGTACCCACCTGCTCCCCCCGGCCCCCCTGCCCACGGCCGGGTCCCCCCGAGAGTCCCCGGGGCATCTCTGCCCGCCCCGGGGCAGCGCCATCCCCAAGGAGCTGGTTTGTTTGGCTTTACTCTTATTTATTTGGTTTTAATGATTTTTTTTTCCTCATTATTTTCCAGAGGCCCCAGCAGGGCTGGGTGGCTCTGCCTCAGCCCCACCGCTGCGTGGTGCCCCTGGGTGGGGACACAACTCCAGCATGCCACCATCCCTCCCTGCTCGGGAGAACGAGGGACAAAGCAGCACGACAGCAAGGCAAGGACTAAGGACCCCAAAATCAACTCATCTCCATCCTAAAGCCTTCACCTCTCCCTCCTCTACATCACCCAAGGAGGATCCTACAGGAGGTGACATCCCGAGGTACATCTGAGGTTGGGCAGCTCAGAGAGGGGATACAAAAGGTGATGAGGGTTTGTCTGGGGGCAGATGGGCATCATCCGTGCCCTGGCTGTGCCAGGGACTGCAGGCACCCTCAGGCCAGCAGCTAAGGGACAAGAAAGGAGAGGTCAGCAGCAACTGGAGGAGCAGAGTCTTGGTCACCCCGAAACAACCTCTCCTTGCTGGAGCTGTGGTAATGCCGAAGGTGGAACAGCTGAGGACATCTTGCCAAGAAGGGCTGTACTCATGTGGCCATTTCCATGGGAGATCAAGCAACACAGACTTCGAAAAGCCAAAACAGACTAAAAGGGAAAAATCCTTTAAGTCAAGGCATGAATTAATCCTGGCCCCCTCTGCAACCCCTTCCAAAAGCAGCTCACTTAGGGGATGCAAAAGGTGCAGCTGCATTGTGGGGTGTCCCTAAGGCACACAAGAAGCCCCCCAGGAGCCAGCAGAAGGTTCAGCCTTTCTGCACAATTCCCATTGTGAATGGAAGACATCAGTGGGGAGCAGGCTGGCGACAGCAGGATCCAGGAGGTGCGGGGGCAACAAAATAAACCCCATCTTTAGTAGGATATCTGGGACAGCCAAGCCCTGGCTGAGAGTGGCAGGTCCAAGCTGAGATGCAGAGTGAGATCATCTCCGAAAATCTCTCCCACGCTCTGCCACTTAGCCGGGAAGATTTTTTTCAAATTCCTTCCCCAGCTGATGAGCTTTGGCAGAGGCTATGTCATGATTCCTGTGCCCTGCTGTACCTGTTCTCTGGCCCTGAAGAGGAGAGAAAGAGGAAAAGATGATAAATCACATTTAACAAAAGAACCCCCATCCCCAAAGCCCCCAGACGAGGGTGCTGGCAAGGGACACCTGAAGCAAACCATCCATCCCAAAATAGATCCGTCTCAGAGGGCAAAAGGCAAATTGAATGAAAAATAAGTTACTATTTTTGAAGCCTGAATCCAGTTGTTATGGCAACCAAAGCCTCGAGCATCGTGCTGGGGAACGGCTCCAGCCCCAGCAATGCCTCCAAACCTGGCAGATGGAGAATCGCAGGCAGCCAGGGGCTGCTCCAAGGTGGGGTGTGGAGATGTCCAGGCTCACACCACCTGTACCCCACTGGGATGTGTCTCCTCCCTGCACGGCAGCTCTCTTCATGTACTCTGCCCATGAGCCCAGCTTGTTTTTCTTCCCTCTCTCACCCCTGGTGGTCTCCCCACCTTGCAAAGATCTGAGTACTTGTGAGGGAATTAAGGAGAAATTCCAATATTCTGGGCTACCCTGAATGCAGTTGGGTTTTTTTAATGGCACCAAGACAGGGGAGACTTGTAGGGTTTTCCTTTAGATGAGGAATGGCTCATTGAAGCCCAGGAATGTTTTCCTTCATTCTGCTCTCTCTTGTGACCAGTGACAGGATCCGAGGGAACAGCTGGAGCTGTGTCAGGGGATGTTTAGGTTGGATATTAGGAAAAAGTTCTTCTCCCAGAGGGTGGTCAGGCACTGAACAGACTCCCCAAGGAATGGTCATAGCCCCAAGGCTGCCAGAGCTCCAGGAGCATTTGGACAACAATCTCAGGCACACGGTGGGATTGCTGGTGCAGGGCCAGGAGTTGGGCTCTGTGATCCTTGTGTGTCTGTTCCATCTCAGGATATTCTGTGATCCTTGGCAGGAATCCCACAGCTGGAGACACCGCTGTGCACTGTCCCCTGATGAAGGGCTCCAGGGGGACCCCAGCAGTGAACAGTGTGAATATCCACACCTTTGCAATGATGGCAGTGTTTGGCTCTCCCAGCAGCACATGCTGTGATCCCATTTCCCCAGGGAGAGACTTTTCCCTGCACATGAAACTGCCAGAGCCAACAGGTAAGAAAAGAGATAATTTGAGATTAAAATCTGCCATCAGCAGGGAGAGCCTCCCTGGGAGAAAAGAAGCTCTGGATGGATAGAAAGAGCTACAGGATACATGGATGTGTTGGCAGCAGGTGTAGTGGAAGCAGAGAATGTGGGGGCAGTGTGGGGGACAGGACTGGCTCTGGTGGCCATGGCAGGGTGGGCACAGGGTAGCAGGGAGCTGAATGACCACCTGTGTTTAAGCCATTTGGAGGGGTCTCCTTGCCAGCAGCTGGAGGTTCCTTTTGCCTCAAAGGCTGGTGAGGGGGAGGCTCCATCTCTCCACACTGCTCCATGAGCATCACTCATGAACCCTCCAGAGCCAGCTGGACCCACAGGCAAAAACCCAACACCTGGTGGCTCATTTTTGTGAGATTTACCATTTTTCATACTAATCCCTTCATTTTGATCCCATTTCCAGACATCCCTTGTTCAGTCCCCTTTTTCTATTTTTCCCTGCAATTTGTGTTATCTCCTGACAAGTTGTCCTGAGTCAGGACTCCCCTTGCTCTGAAATTCACAGAATGGGTCAGGTTAGAAGGGAGCACAATGGGATATCTGGTCCAAACTTCCTGTTCAAGCAGGGACATCCCAGAGCACATGGCACAGGAGTGAGTCCAGACGGGTCTGGAATATCTCCAGCGAGGGATACCCCCCAGTCTCTCTGGGCAATCTGTCCCTGCAATCTGGGGACCCGCACAGGACCCCTCGAATGGCCAGAACAATTCAGAGCTCCCTGGAAGAGACTGTGCCAGGAGCAGTCATAGAATCGCAGAATGTGAAGGGATTGGAATGGACCTTAAAGTTCGTCTGGTCCCAACCCCGTGTCATGGGCAGGGACATCGTCCACTAGAACAGGATGCTCAGTTCAACCTGGCTTTGGGCATGGCCAGGGCTGGGCATCTGCAGTCCGCTCCAGCGCCTCACCGCCATCACAGCAAAGAATTCCTCCTGTGCCCTCACTCCTTGTCCTGTTCCTACAAATCCTCGCCAAGATACTGAAGATACTTCAGACACTGAAGGCTGCTCTGAGGTCTCCACGCAATTTTCTCCAGGCTGAACAGCCACAAGTTCTTTCTCCCTTTTCCCGAGTGCGGAGCCCCCGCACGCCCATCTGCTGAGCCTCGGGGACATCCCGTGGCACGCAGCGGAACTGCAGAGGCTCGGGCGGGCGGGAACGGCGGGGGGTGTGACCGCGGGGACACCGGGACAGGAACGTGGTGGCCGCGCTCAGCCTGGGGACAGCGGGGAGCGTCCGAGCCGGGGACCACCGGCTGCGGCCCGGGCCTCCCATCCACCGCCGGCCGCGGCGGGCCCCGCTTAGCTTCGGAACACGTTCCGCTCGGCGCCGCGGAGCGCGCGCAGGCGCGGTGGCCGTACGGCGGCCGGGAGGGGCGGCAGAGCGCAGGCGCGGGGGCCGCTCCGCCGCCCGCCGCGTAAACAAGGGCCCGGCGGGGATGCGGCGGGGCCGGAGCGGCCGCGGCTGAGGGGCGCAGCCTTGTGGAGGTGTTTCCTCGTCCGTCCCCCGCCGGACGGGGCTGGCGAGGGCCGTCCCGCCATGAACTTGGCCGGTCAGAGTGGCGACGCCGGTAGCGGCCATCTGCTCTTCGCCAACTTCAACCAGGACAACACGTAAGGGGGGCTTAGGGGGGCGGGCTGAGGGCACCCGGGCCGGGGAGGGGGTGCCTGAAGGGACAGCGGCCTGGGGGGCCCTGAGCAGGCCTGGCCGCATGGGGGGGGCGTGGTGGGGTCTCCCCGGTGCCGCCTCTTCCCATGGCGGGGAGCGCCGCTGGAGCCGCCCCTTGACGGGGCCTCGGGGCTGCGCTGGGGCCGGGGTCCCCCGCGGGGAGGAGGGCTGGGAACAGCCCCCCGGTGCCCTTCGGCTTCAGCCCTTCGGAGCCGCGGGGACAGGCCGCTGCTCCCGCGGGGACACGCGGCTGTGGGGTTGTGGCAGCGTGCTGCCCTCTCCGTCCCCCGGGTCGCTGCCCTGGGGAGCTTCTGCTCCTGCTTGGGAAGCGCCGCTCGCTGTTCCTTGGGGAAAGGGACGGGAGGAGGGCTCTTGCTGCTCCTTGATGATGCCCAGCCCTAGGAGGGCCTGACATGAAGCCCCAAGTCTTGCAGGACGTGCAAAGACTTCATCCAAAAGTTCCTCGCAGCTGTATTTTCATACAGCTATTTTATTGTCACCTGCTGTGCTGAAGAAGTGAGACAGACTTGGAGGTATTTTTATGAGCCCATGCTACTTTTAGTTTTGCTTTTGAAAAGAGGCCTTTCTCTGATCCTTGGAACTGCCCTTACTTGGGCTTCAGATGGTTCAAGCTGCACGTCTCACAAATTAGTTAATCGTTGCAGCATATTTAGATTAATTAGTATATATTAGTTTTTTTATGGGGTATTATAAAGTAGTATTTTTAATTTAGGAACCCCCTATTAGTTCGGATTGGAGCACTGAATATCATTTAAAGAGGATTTGACTGTCTTAAATACCTGAGAGATGAAACTGGGGAGTAAGAACTGAACTTATACTCGAGAAAGGAGATTTTTTTTTTTTAGGAAGTGAGTAAGAGGAAATGATCTCAGGTTGGCATCACAGAGTGTGACCCACGTGTGTGGTAGAGGGTTTGTTTTTTTAACAACTTGTTCTTTTTGCAAGCAACAATATCTTGCCCTCACGAGGGAGATCTGGGCCTGTCCTCAGCACGTCCTGTAGCATATGGGAGTTGTGAAGGTGAGAAGGTTATTTCTGGTGACTGCCAAGCTTGAGCAGAGTTACATCACAGCAAGAGAGGCTCTGTTTGCTTTTGTAGGTTTTGTTGGGGGTGAAGAGATGAGCAGTTGGGGCTGGAGAGATTTGAGACAAGAGACTCTGGCAGTAAATAAGTTATGGTAAATGATGGGCGGAGCAGTAGTGCTCTGTGTATTTGTAAGTAAATTATTATCCATATATTGATTCAAGCCAGAGACTTTAGCAACTGCTTTTCACATTTTTTCAGTGAGTGCCATATAGGTCTCTCTCTATCTCTGTCCATATAAAACATGCCCAAGTTTTGCTCAGCTACCATTCATTTTTTACCTATTACTGGAAAAAAAAACCAAGTCATGATAACTAGGAGATTTGTCACGTCTTTATTCTGCACTTTATAAAGGTCATTATATAAATTTTTGAAGTTCAACCCTACTCTCCAGTGTGGCACCTCTGCATTTTCAGTTGCACCTTAGCTTTGTGGAGAGCATTATATACCTAAAGATCACTGAGTTGTGATAAAAAAACCCCACTTATTTTGAACAAGACAGTCTCAAGTTGACTTGAGAACAAAACCAAGACAGAAATAAAAAGAAAGCAAATATAACATAAACTTATCTAGGTGGGTTTTGGCTTGTACACCTTGAAATCGTTCTTGTAGGAGAGTGAAGGTGATTCCTTTATAACTTCGAGTTTATAGGGAGAAAAAAGGGACACCTGGCTAATGATTTCTTTCCTGAATTGTGTGTATTACTGCACTACTTCTTCCATTTCATTTTTGTGAATAACCAAAAAATCTGTTTTGGTAGCTGGTTTGAGTAGGTATTTTTTGTTTTGTTGTTTTGTTTTTGTTTTTGGGTTTGGTTTTTTTTTGTTTGTTTGTTTGGTGAGGTTTTTTTGTTTGGGTTTTGGTGTTTGTTTGTTTGTTTTTTTATTTAGTATTCTAATATCCATTGTGAATAAATGATGCTTTTTAAAAATTATTTCTATATAAATCACGTTGAGATTAGTTGATGAGAATTTTGGTGATGTATCTTTTATGTGAGGCAGGCCTGGCCCATAGATCTTTGCAATTACAGTTCTTGGACTACTTTTGTGTCATTTTTGAGTATTTGTGAATTCTGGTATCTGTTGTAGAAATGACAGAAATATCAAAAGGCTCCTGTTCATACTTTTGTCTCAAAATTCTGAGAATAATTTAAAAGGCCACTTAATTTGAGATGGATAAGATAGTTGATGATGTGGAATAATCTTTTCTTACTAACAGTGTCTCAAATAAAACTCTCCAAGAAAAGTAGTAAGTATAAAACAAGTCTTGCAGATGTGTTTGTGAGCAGGTTCTCAGTGAAACACTTGTCTGATGTGGTAAGTGGCCCAAACAACCAAGTTGCATTCAAGTTCCTGAACTGAGTAGAATTTAGTGGTTGTGTATGTTCTTTAAACTGAAGTTTATTTGATTTTTTTTTTTTCTTTTTCCCACCCATGATCTCTCCTAGTTTCTTGTTTGAGTAGAGAAACAAGAAGGCAGCTCTCTGGGTTTATAGTGCACTATTCTATATATCTAGGAGATGACAGTTTACCCGGTGAGAAGAGCTGAACTTACTAGGAATGACTTACACTTTCCCATGCTGGGCCTCAGAAAGCTCACCTCTTTTCAACTTTTACAGGTAACTGGAGCCCTTCTCCAGACAGGCAAGGTAAACAAATGTATATTCTTTCAGGCAGTGTATGAAAGACAAGCTTTGTTTATGTCTGCCCAGTCAGTAGAGCTCACATCATGCTTTAAGGTGCTTCAGTAATTAGAAAAATTGCTGACAGACAAAACTGGAAAATAAATGACATGGGCTCATTGTTGTTACTACATTTAAAGCTTTTACCTTCACCTTAACGAGGTGCCAGTTCCACTCAGGCTTGACTGTGTCTTGCTTACCTCCACAGCAGAGCCAGTTCCTTGTGTTAGGAAAAGATGGGGCTTGTTACTGCTGAAAATAAGTATCAAGCTAACTTTTCCTTGGTTTTATGAAGAGTTGGTAATTAGTTACTCCTCCTGTAGGAAGATGAGCTTCATGGTGGCTCTCAGTCTTGGGAAATTGGATTGCTGGTAGTTAGAAGAATGTTGTCATCATAAAAGTTGCTGTTGCTTTTTCCCAGTTGTTGCAATCCCTGGCGACTGAAGCAGATATCCTCTATCCTGCTTTAGTGGCTTGGTTTTCCCAGACTTGGCTAATATTCATTCATGGGCACTGTGTGTAGTGACATTGTCTCTTGGAATAGTATCTACATTATTGCAAGTGTTGTCTTGCCTGTTTATCCCACATTGCCCTAAGCTTTATTTACATGAGAGTTTTGAGTTGTTGGCTGGGACTGGAACTCTGCCCAAAAACGCTTCACCTGTAATGCAGCAGAAGCGGTTGGTTTGTGGCTTCTCTTTGATATAATGTTTTCATTAAGTAAAAACACAGAGAAGGGTATTCTCAGAAGATGTTAGTGTGCTTGTTTTGGACCTAGCCCTTTTCCCCAGTGAATCAATCATTGCACAACTTGGCATGACTGGCATTCCTTGATTGAGAGGCAGAAGCTCCAGCTTGCAGATCAAAGTGGTGCAACCAATCGGAATTCGGGTGTCCCAGCAAAACCAGGCAGTGGGAGCTTGTGGGTGGCCTGAGTGCTAGTAGGTTTTACAGCTGTAAATCTTTAACAATGGATACTTGGGAAGAAAAACCTGAGTGCAGTTTGTATTACCTCTGGGATAACTGCTAAAACTGAGCACAGATACGTTTATGAAAAATTAAACACCTCACAAACTTACAGAAGCTTTAAAACTCATAAGGGAAATGCTAATGGATTAGAAGTTTGTGACTTTTTAAGCAAAGCATAACTTCAAGATCCTGAAGCTTGTATGCATCTATATAACAGGTAAAACTTTCAACCTTTAAACTGTTGCACAGGTATTCTTTGGAAGTACGTACAAGCAGTGTTCAGATTCAATTTACAAATATGCACCCACTTCCCCCCACCCACAAAAAATAACCCCACCAAACAGCCTGCTTGTGAAATAATGCAAGTGGGCAGACTAGAGAAGTTTTAGTCACCTTTTTTTTTTTTTAACTAAATAATTGTGTGACAGCATTTGGAAACAAAGTCGTCACTACAGTTTTGAAAACAGACTCCTGATGAAAGGGAAGAGGAAACCTTGTGTTGGGACTTCTAAGGAAAACATTGGTGTGTGCCTTATTGCCAAGGACTTCTTCAGGCTCTGCTTTCTTTTACGTGTGGAGTTACACAAGCTGTGTATCTGTCCATATATTTCTTCTTTCCAATTTAATTCTGCCCATTATTTGCCAAATAAATCAATTTCATTCTGCATTGTGAGCAAATGCTGCTGTCCCTATATACAACCAGCATGCTTTGTATCCCAGAAGTTGTATTCTCATTCCCCTATTCTGTGATGTTTGGATCTCTGTAGTAAACTGCTTGTGGTGGGAGGAACAAGGGTTGGGTGCTGAGCATTCACTCCTCTGCCTTTGTTTCTCCTAGGTTCAGGTGTCCTTCACCCGTGATCCTTGAGGACAGGAGAGCTCTCTATTCCAAGGAGACTTTAAAGCTAAACACAGACCAAAAAAAGGAAGGACCAAGCAGTCACGTAGCTCCTACACTCAGGGAGGATAGCTGAGACAGACAACCGTATGTTGTGTTTCTTGCTGTTGTTGCAGAGGGCACAGCAGCTGAGGGGGGCTGGCCAGAGGATCTGTTCCTCAGTGTTTGACCATTTGAATGGGGATTTGGCCCAAGAACAGTGATATGGACTTGGATTATGGCCTTTCTGTTGTCCCAGCCTGCACGTTAAGTGATGAGCAGGCGTGGTCTCCTTTTGCTGTAGCAGATTTAAGTTTGTGGGTTTTCTTTCAATACCAGAATAATGTGAAAATCTCCTGTGGGTTATCAGAATGTTGCTGACAAAAACATTGCAAGTATGAAGTTCTGTTTCTCTTTCCCAAATAATGACCTTTGATATTAAAATACGTCCATGAGATGTCACAGCTTTGGTTTCAGCAGATATTTTAGAGGGGGAAATAAAGCAAGGTACATTTCCTTAGTAATTCCTTAGCAATTCTTATGTCTTCATTGAGTTTTCTTTTATTATTATTATTTTCCCCTTCTTCATCGTAAGCCAAAATGTTTTGTCTGTGGAAATTTACATTGGTTTTGAAATGAGGTGGAACATTAGTATAATGAGACTGTATAATAATGAAAGTAGGCTTAATTAACCAGTTATTTAAAGTAGTAATGACTTTTAGAGTCATGTTTATGCTGCAGCTGCAATTGATTTAATCTTTGAGAGAGCTGTCCTTGTTAGGAGCTTTCTGATTAATGTAGAATATTTCTGATTAATAGTTAAGGTCCTCTGCGATATGAAAAGGGAAAAACTGGTTTTCTTCCTTCTGTATGTATATTAAAGAAACAAAAGAAAACCGTAGGATTCTAACCCAGCTGAAAAAACTTGTTTCTAAAGAACCAGAGAGATTGAAGCAGATGATTTCCCACTTTAGGTGAGTGCACTTAGAGCGAGTGTCAGCATCTTCCAATGAGTGTGTGAAATCTTGCAGCACTGTTTGCTTGATGAAGATAGTTTTAATTATTTATGACAGCCACTCTTGAAAATACTATCAAGATTTATGTAGTCTTGGATCAGACTGCAGCATTATCTCTGGAACAAGTGGGTAAACACAGTTCCATGAATCATGGCTATATTGATAATTTTGTACTGAGGAGACAACCTTCATGATTAAATAGCTCAGAGTTTACAGTCTAAAGTGTGTAATAGAGGCTACATAACAGAGCTAAAAACCCACATGTCTATGGCATAATGTTAGAAGAAGAAAGAGAGTTTTAGAGAATATTTATTTTATTTTCAGTTTCAGTCTCTCATCAGCTTCTGAAAATTAGTTGTTATAAAGCATAACACCTACACTGTGAAAGGAGCTTCTGATAAACCACAGCATCTTCTTGTTGGCCACTCTCTATCTGAGCAAGAGCTGAATGGCTTATTGATCATATTTTTTCCCCATATGCTTGCACATTTTTTTGGAGGTGAGGTAATTTTGGTTAAGTCCTTGTTTTGTGGATTTGGCCATTTAGATGGTTGTGGGGTGTCTTAAGGGCTTAAGTGTAATATCAGTGCAGGGGAAGATGGGAGATTTAAATCACTGTGATTATGCTGGTATAATTCAGCCTAGTGATTCTTATTACATACAAAAAGCTTTTTTCCAGTAGTTTCATAAGAAGTAATTTGAGAGTACATTTAAAAAAACCAAACCAACAAAGTAAACCCTCCGAAAGCAAGACAGCTGTTCTAGAAAAAAAGGGGTTATTTTGCAGTTACACTTGGCCATTAAAATGGGTTTAATTATCTGGACTTGAACTGCTCCCTGTAAACAAATAATTTGTAGCTTCATCACCTTGATCCTGAAATAAATAACAAAAAGCAGTTGCCATGGATGGAGAGGTCCATTCTATGCTTTTGCTTTTTAGGTTCTACTCAGTCTAATGATTTTTATAGTGTACACAGGGGCTTTTTTGCCATTGTTTTAAGCTCATTTGAATGAGGTGTAGTCATAGAATAAGAAAAATGGGCTTCCTTACTGCTTTTAGTGATCCTGTCAGTAAAACAGTGATTCAGCAGTATTCTGTATTTAAAGCTGTCAGTACAATTCAGGAATCAGTTCTGCCTAGCAATACAGATAGCTGCTGTGAGGAGTTCTCTGTGAGGAAATCATCCTGTGTCTTTTGTGGATTATATATATTGCAAGGAGTCTTGTGACTCCATTTATTTTTAACTCTGTGGACTGCTTGTTTACCTTTGCAAAGTGACAGTTTTAATGTCATTCTTTGTTGAACTTTGAGGAAAGCAGTAGATGATATAAGCAAAGCTGACTCATTGCTCTGTTTTACCAAATTAGAGTTTCAGGGGGTTTTTTGCACAGAATGTGAGTTCTCATTGAGTTGTATGAAAGTAGTTGAGCAAAACCACTGAAGTGCCTTTGGTGATTAATCAGATAGAGACTGCTGAACATACTGATTTTGTCTGAAGGAAAATTAAATTCAGTATTTCTAGGGTGAGTTAGAGGAGCAGCAATAAAATTTTGTTTTATGATTGCTTCTCCATCTTTAAGCCTAATATGCTTTTTTAATATCTTGGTTATTGGATCTGTGGAATTGAATCTCTTGCCTGCATGCTGCATATTTTAATTTGAAGGTTTAAACCTACTCAAATATTATTTCCTAACCAGATTGTGCGAGTTGTGTTTTCTTCTAGAAGAGAAGGTCATACCATCCTACAGAAGTTGATTTTGTAGCTTGGAATGTTAATTTCACAGGGTGAACTATTTGAGGAGCAATTTCTAATCTTCTGGGTATGCTGAAGTTTAAAAAAGACTCACTTTGGAGCCACAAGTGGAAAATATAGAAAGAACATGAAATCTAGGAATCTTCATTGTATTCCAAATGCAGCATTAATTGTTAGTGCATCTGAATGTGGAGAATCATCTTGCTGAGCTCAGGAAGGCATTTTGGCAGGCTGACTGGCAGGGTTGGATTGGAGCTCTGTGTTGGATGACTTGCCACAATTTAGTGTATCAAAATGTATTTTATTGGAATTTAATTAGTTTTTCCTTCATGTCTCTTGGCAGTAAGAAATATATGAACTATAAACATACTAATGCACTTCTGTACAGCTGTATTGACTGTTAATTTTCTTTATCTGTGGCATAAAATTGTCCTCCACGTGGGGAGGGGAAACAAGAATGAGCCATTGTCTGCTGCCTTGATGTGTAAAGACCTGCAAGACAGGCTAAAGGTTTTTCTAGATTAAAATTTAAGACCTGACTTTTACTCTGGCTGGAAAAGCAATTAAATGGTCTGTGAGCTAAGTGTGAAAATTGAGTAATGGAGGAAAGAAGGAGTTTTAGTTAGTTTTTTAGTGTTCTGCTATTGTTAAAGCTGTTTAACATCAGTGACTGGCACTTTTTAGAGGGTGCCTCTGATCAAAGATTCAGTGTGAGTATTTGTAAGACTGAGACCTAACAATGGAGGCGCTAGAACATCATCACCTAAAGCCAGAGAAAATTAGAGTTGGCAGTCTTTAATTACTTTTTTTTTTTTATTATGAAAACTCTTTTGGGATCCTCAGGGATGGTTACCCTGTAAAGAACAAAAATCCCCAGACGGCCCAGTTTAAAAGGTCTTCGAGGTCACCTCTAATGATGAGGCAATGATGTAATTGGTTTGCATTACATTATTCAAGTCATCATCTTTCCTCCCCACTAAAGCTTTTAGCCTGTGTGAAGAAATCACTGGTGAGAACTGGGCAGCAGGTTCACTATAGGCTGTGAGCTGCCATTTCCTAAATGTGAAGCAGAATTCCACATCCAAATTCTGTAATTCTGAAGCTGTTTGGTCTAATCAGATTTGAGGAAGCTGTCTGTGTCTGGTGTGGCTTTTTTGGACCAACTTTTCATCAATTTCCTTACTGAGCTAACCCAGCTGGAGGTTTAGAAAGGGGTAAGAATCTATCCAAGGGTAATCACAGCTGATGTCGTTCCTGTTCCTGACTGGCTTGTTTCTTTTACAGATCCCTTGCAGTTGGCAGTAAATCAGGCTACAAATTCTTCTCTCTTTCTTCTGTGGACAAATTAGAGCAGATCTATGAATGCAGTGAGTATCTCTTTTTTTTTTTTCCTCTCTTTTTTAATCCCCTCAGTTGGCTTAATGTGGGAAGAATAAGAAATGTTTCATTTTTTTCGCAGGTTGTTTGAAATTGGCGTAAAAGGAACCTTAAGTGTAAATATCACACAAATAAAAAACAGTGATTGAGGGCAGGGTACAATTATAAATCAGTTCTGTATTTAAATTTAGCTGGTATAGTGTGAAATTCAGTAGTAGCTATGAGAACTCTGCTTTTCTAATTTTGAATCCATTATCCAAGTTACATAGCAGCTGGGCATAAAAATAATAATTTACTCATGTGAGAGTGTCTTTTGAGTCTTTACACTGGCTGTTGGGGCATGGAAGCACTGATATGCTTTTATCAAATGAGAAAACAAAGACTTCATTATATATTTTCTATCCTAATATTTTGTGATAGAAGATTATTCTTTAACATGATAGCTGCAGGCTTGCTCATCCAAAAGGGTGAATAATTCAGATTCCCGTAACTTCCCAACACTGATCACCGTTGGGTAGGATCTGAGATGAAGTGGAGGGAGGCCTGAGGGAGAAGTGGTATCCCCTGTTCTGCCAGCAGTTCATAGACTTCCCTTTTTTGAAGTGCTAATAAGTGAACTATGAATGCTATGCGTGCTTTCTTGTAAACTCCCTGTGAGCAGGTGGTACCAATTGCTGTGATGTCAGCATTTATAGTGGGATCCCATGACTGAGTTGTCCTTAGACTCCATTCCCAAAGTGACCTGACCCTGTGGCATCTTAAATTTGGAAATGGGGTGTGATTCAGATCACCTATTACCTGGGATGACAGCCTGCTTCTGTACACAGTCAATGGAGAGAAGTAACTGTGAGTTCAAATTAGGCACCTGTGGTCAGGTTAAATTGTGTTGCAGCTACATCTTCCTATTTGAGTCATGGTCTGGTTGTACTGGTTAATAAGTGGCTTGGATTCCATTTTCTGCTGCGGAGTTTATGTACCTGACCTCTGCAGTATGTCAGGCACTTACAGTATCTGGCCTGGTATCACCCCAGGAGACTCAGTGAAGATGATTCCTCTTACACGAGACACTGAAAAATATGCTGAGAGGTCGGCTGCACTGTGCAGGACTGCATCTTCTGGCTAGTCCTTGGGAGAAAAAGTACAGGTTGGATAAAGTGCCTTGTTCAACATCCTCACAATAACCTGATAAAACAGCTGGGATTGGAATTTTGACCTGATGATTCCAGTTCTTGTCTTCAAATAGTTCTGGAATGTTTGTGTTGACTTAAACTCTTTGATATTTTAAGTTTTCTGAGTGTTAAGTCCATGAAAGCTGAGCTCAAAGTATGAGGTAACATTTAGTAGAATGTTTTGGGTTGGAAGGGACCTTAAAGCCCATCCAGTTCCAGCCCCTGCCATGGGCAGGGACACCTTCCACTATCCCAGGTTGCTCCAAGCCCTGTCTGACCTGGCCTTGGACATTTCCAGGGATGGGGCAGCCACAGCTTCTTTGGGCACCCTGTGCCAGGGCCTCCTCACCCTCACAAGGAAGAATTTCTTCCATATACCTAACCTGAATTTCCCCTCTATAAGTTTGAACCTGTTACTCCTTGTCCTCTCACTATGGAAAATTCAATGGTTTGACTTATGGAAGCCAGACAGTCTTGGCTCAAAGCAGATCGAAATACTGAGGCCTTCATTTTCTTTGTGTGAGTCAAATAATGTTCAGTCTTGGACTTGCAAACCATGCCTGTTAAAACTTGATATGAGGGTGGAGGGCTTCCTGTGCCTTGGGTACCTCCTTTCCTCAAGGAAACATATCTTGAGGCCTCCCAAACACGGTGCCTCCCACTTCCCAATTTAATTTAAGTGTGTCTAAAGACTTTTTGTATTGAGTGAAGGACTGTTAAGGACCCCTCCCTCTCTTCTGGAAGATTGATCTGCCAACTCTTGTGTAGGTGTTTAAACTAAACTGCAGAATATGCCTCAGCTGTCTTGGGTTTGAGAGAAATAAAAAAAAAAGATGGGAGATTTGGCTGTTCCCATCACTGACTGCTCCTATGACTGCAAATCTCCTGACTCCCTGAGCAGTTGATCCCACTGTAAAAACAAGCATTAGATTGGAGAGCGCTTTAAGGCTTAATGAATGCTTCTAACATGCTTCATGTTCTTGGATTAAAAATGGAATAAAGGCACAGCTGATCATAATCTAGCTGGCTCTAACCAGCTCTTGTCTGTGATGCTACATGCTTGTGTTTATGAAACTAATCTTGTTATGTGTTTGCTTGTTCTCCCCTCAATGCTGAGACTTAATTTGTTTTGCAGTTCTTTTTGTTGATACTCTGTTTTGAATCTGAGTTTCTGGCAATGCTCAATTGTGTAGTGTAAAGGAGATAATACAGAATTAAAAAACGTGAGTAGCAGCATTGCTATAGGGTTTTAGTGCTGCTAAACATATGATTAATTCAGGTCAGCTGAATGTAGGATGGGCAGTATAGCCTGGTGCTCTCTTCAATAGTTGCTGTTGGGAAGCATAAATTACTTGGCACCTGTGAAGAGATTTTATCTTTCCTTCCTGTTAAAGGAAGACAAAGGAGCAGAGGTGCATCCTGTATTTTTAAAGTGAATTTAATTAAATGCCCATCACAAAGCCTTTCTCTAAGGGTAACTGTCTGTATTATAGTCTTTTTATGGTGAGACTGAAGGCTTATCAGTACCTCTGAGGCATTTTGCTTATTGAAAACTTTTTCTTGTCTAGTTACTTAGTTGTTGATAGTGCTCTTCCCTGTGTGCCTTCCCTGCTGCCCACCCTTCCCATCACTGCAGCATAGGACAGCACTTTTTCTATCTGAATCCCTGTTGCTGTTTCTCTTCTGAAATACCAGTTCTCCTGCCTGCCTGGGAGGGTGACAAATCCCAGAAGCTCTGTCTGAACATTGTTATCCCTGGATGGGGAAAGAAGCTGTGCTCACCCTGGAGCAGGGAACAGTCAGACTGTGGGTTTTGGGTCTCTGTGTGCTGGTCTTCTGACTCTTGTAAAAGGATGTTATCATTTTGAAGGACTCCAGGCTTAGATGGAAAGCTGATAACCCATCCTGTAAAATATTTGAGAGTCTTTTATGTAACTACTCTGACTCAAGGAACACAGACCTCTGCATTTCAAAGTCTCTACATACATTTATTGAAGCAGATTTTTGTATTTCTTTTTCATGTGTTTTGTGTAGTATCAGGAAAATGGAGAACAATTCCTTGAAAACAAAGTAATTACTAAAATGCATTATCCCTGTTGCTCAAGAAAATTGAATTTTCAAAGCCTATGTGAGCTGTTATGTCTTCTCTGGAAAAGTACTGTATTAAATACAAGATGTAGATAAAAGTCAATTATGTTTCATGGAGTACTGAAAATGCATAGTGTAAACCTGCTCCTTTTTCATAAGCAGGCTGTTTCTCTCAAAAAAATGTAGCACATTAAATGTTTTGTGTTCATTTTCTTGAAATAAACTGCCTAGAAAAAGCACTTTGAAAGCAGGCATGTCCCACACTGATGGCAGTGTCATATACTGAGAATGTTGAACAGAACTTTTTCGTGGAATTTCTGTCACTGCTGATGAGAACAGTGCAAATTAATTACTTAATGTTTCTCTTGGCCAAAACAGAAGCCTTCAGAAACAAGCTCTTGGGTTTTTTGGTTTTGGGATTTTTTTGGCTTTTTTAAACTGGCAGTTTTATGGTTTGGAATTTGAGCTAATCCAGAAGCTGCCTCCTCAAAAATTTGTTTTGATGGATCAAGGCCAAAGGCTCAAGTCACTTGTCTTGATTGGGTCCTGTAATGAAAGGGCAGGTGTAGCCCTTGGCTGTGAAAGAGCATGGTAAAACCCTCTCCTGCTTCTTCCTGCCCTGAAAACTGTGTGCACTGTGTCCCTGGGGCTTTTGGAGAGGAGCTTCTGGGGATAGGAGAGGGAGCCTCAGGATAACTGGTGGTGGGACTTGGCCTCCTGCCAGCTTGGTCCAGTGCTGTGCTATAATCAAATGCTGTACAAGTGCTTCTTTGCCAGGGATCCTGGACTCTCCTCCCTCCTGCTCTCTTCCTCACACAGGGATTTGTGTTCCTCCTTTGCTTTCAGTCTCCCATAGAAGAACACTTGGCAAATCTGATGTTTTATGGCTCTGCATGGATGCTGGGCATCAGTGATTCCTGTACAAATTGCTCTTAGGGCATGTCAGGTACAAGATGATATGTGTGAAAATGCTAATTGGTGGCTGCAGCAGTCTTGTGGCAAATGAGGTTTTCCAGCTTCTCTGAGTACTGTAACCTTTCTTTCTTCGTGGAGAGATAGATGGAAATGCCAGGGGTTTGGGTCATCAGAAACCCTCGCATGCTTTAAAAACAAAACAAAACCCAAACACACCCACAAAAAAGCCCAAGAAACATTTGCTTTCCTAGATTTCTGCAGAGATAAAAGAAGATTGCAAACTTCTGGAATTTTACAGTTTTCTGGGTTTCGTAGCTTTGGGGTTTTTTTTCTGTTGGATTCTGGGCATGGGGGAGTAGACACTGTTCTGGAACATGAACTTGTGTGACACTTTGGGGACAGGGTGGAATCTTTGGAAATCAGCACTCACTGTGTAGATTTTCTGCTTTAAAAGCCTGTCCTGTGTCCCACCTTGACTCTGAGTTGTTGTGGCAGAACGTTTGTAGTGTTAGGCTGTATTTTTACATAGACTGAATCTATGATTCTACGATTTTCTTAGGCAGTATTTCCTGTTGATGTGCATCATTCTTCTTTCCTGAAATCTCCCTCTGTATTTTTCCCTCATTCCTGTCATCCCCCAGCTGACACCGAAGATGTGTGCATTGTGGAGAGGCTCTTCTCCAGTAGTCTGGTGGCCATAGTTAGCCTTAAAGCTCCACGCAAGCTGAAAGTTTGTCACTTTAAGAAGGGGACAGAGATTTGCAACTACAGTTACTCCAACACCATCTTGGCTGTCAAACTCAACAGACAGGTGAGCAGTGATTTTGCCTAAGTGGAAACGTGGGAAAGGGATTGTGGATCTTACTCTGCCACTTCCTCTGCTGATTGGTGTCTCTTCCTTTGGTGACAGAATTGCTATTTGAAATTTACTCTGTACTTTCCCAACTGTGGCTTCTGTACAGCATCTCAGTAGTTGTATTTGGTTAAGTATTTTTGGTTCTGTGCTTATGTATTGACGTAGGAAAAGACCCTGAGTTAGATTGGTATGCTTTTTGAGTAGGAGGTTGGACTAGAGACCTCCTGAGGTCCCTCCCAGTGTGAATCATCCTTTCATCCTAAAAGTGAAAGTATGTGAGACTGACAGTTTCTCTTCGGGCCAAAATTTAAAGTTATCTATTAAATTCTTAGGTTTTTAAGTACTGTTTGCTGAATTCTTCTTCTCAAAAAAAAATTTTTTTTTAAGGCACTTGGTGAATTTTTTGAATTAAATACCTGGAAGTATAGTTCACTGTATTAATAAATTATTAGTAGCTTCTTCAGCAAATACAGACTTCTCTGTCTTTAGTCAAACTAGAGAGAATGGCATCTGAAGGAGAAAATCTTTGCCCCCAAAAACTGAGTGTGGGAAGAGGGGTTTCCTGTTTAAAGTCATGAGAGAAACGGTGCCTAATTTGATTTCTGGCACAGGGAGTTAGTGTTAAATGAGTAATGTCTAGTTAGTCATCCGTATGTAGTCTACAAAGTGTAAATGAGATTATGAACTTAATAAGAGTTTAAAAAAAAAGCCATTCACAAATGGCTGTGGAGACATAATAGGCTTTATGAATGGTTAAAAAGTCTTGTCTGTTTTCTCTGTTTAGCAGAAGCAGAAAGTAATTTCCATTATTTCCACATGTAAATTGGTACAGAGTTAGAATTAAGTGAAGGTTTCTGGCTTGCTGGCTTAAATTAGTAATGGGAATGACTTCAGTTTGCACTGGTGAGATTGAGGGAAGTGGGGTGCACTGGTCAGTTCAAGTGACCACGTGCAGTGTTTGTGTCAAGAGCTGGATCTTGTGTATCTTCTGTCAGACTCTTACTTCTCATCAGGTGGTACAACCTCTTCTCTGTTGGAAGGTACCTGCTGCATTTTGGGATAGAATTTTTTTAGGATTGATAAATACATAAACTCCATTTCCATGTCAGCATTTTGTCCTCTTTCCCTTTTCTAGAGGCTGATAGTATGTCTGGAAGAGTCTCTTTATATACACAACATACGGGACATGAAGGTATTACATACAATCAGGGAGACACCTCCCAATCCTGCAGGTAAATATGATGGTAGAATCAGCATAACTCTGAAAAGTGCTTTCTGTGTCAGTGTATGAGGTTCTCTAGAGGGAACTGTTGTGTTGTTAATTCTGCTTTCATATAAAATAACAAATATGAATGTTGTCTGAAAGCCTACATGTTTGATCCAGCTGAGAACAAGTAGCAGACTCTGCCTTACACTGCATCTTCCCAGTATTTTGGTCTCCTGGAGTGGATGTGTTGAAGTGTTAGAAAAAAACAGGAGAGATAAAAATTGGATTTTGACAGTACTTGGTATATTATAGACTTTGTCAGGTTAATGCTTTAGGAATCATGGCAGACATTGGGAAGATCTACTGTTTAATCAGTTATTGTAACTCTCTTGCTATTCTTCCTTTTCTGTTTTATATTAAACTTATGCTGAATAGTTGAATATATTGCAGGTTGACTCTGAGATTACTCATCTTGGGTTCTATTTCTGTGATAGTTTGAATTATTTTTGTGACACTCAAGTACAGAATCAGAAAGTTTTACTGCATAGGTCTTGGAATTTGCCTGTTTCTAATTCTCTTTCTGCATCCCTTCTAGGGTTGTGTGCTTTATCAATAAACAATGATAACTGCTACCTGGCCTATCCAGGAAGTGCAACTATTGGAGAAGTACAGGTCTTTGACACCATCAATCTGGTAAGAATCTTTGAATGATGTTTCCACCTCTAAAGATGCAGGTTTTGAAAATTACTTAACTTGCTCAGAGAGGAATTACTGGATGCTTAAGTTTCTATGCATCAATTTGCAGCATCTCTTGCTTCACAGAATGTCAGCAAAGAAAATACAACTGCTAATACTAGATTTGATGAGTAGAGTTTGGCATCTGGGTGGGACCAAGTAATTTCTATTTGAATTGTCTTCCTGCTGCTCGTACTCTCTATGCATATGCTTCAGTGATAATTTTATGTACTTAGCAGTTACTGAAAAAGTATTGAAACTGTTGTCCATAAAGTAAGGCCCATATTTGCCTTGAATGTGCTTAAATATTCAGTCTCAAGCTGCACACGTGTAGCTTTTAACCTGCACTGTTCTAAGGTTCTATTTTATTGATTCACTGCAGAGAGCTGCCAATATGATCCCAGCTCATGATAGTCCCTTGGCTGCTTTGGCATTTGATGCAAGTGGTACTAAACTTGCCACAGCCTCAGAAAAGGTAAGGGAGCTTTTGATTGCCTTGCCAACATTGATAAAAATCAAATTTGTTGTTAAGTATTTTAAGTTTAGGTGTGCACTGTTCCATGTGCAAGTGCCAGAAAAGAAGGCTTACAGTTACAATGGGAAATCCAAGTTAAGATCTGGTAATGATATTTGACACAATTTCCATGCTATGAAATGTTGGATAGTAAGATCATTGAAATAAAACATTTTAATCTGGCTGTAATTAGAGCAGTCCTCTGAGTGTTTCTCCCTTTAGTGCAGGATGCTTATTAGAAATTAGTTGTCTTGTTTTGATGCTGTCTTCCTAATGAAAACAAGACAGTTAAAATCCAAATAGAGAGATGTGCCTCGCTAGTCTTTGGCATGTGATGACAAATTGCTCATGAAATGTGTATAAATGAGAGAATCTGAAGCCTCTGCTCTTTGAGTAGTAAGCTTAGACTATAAAGGTGTAACTGATTGCATCTGATAAGGGACAAAGACATCCAAGTGACTGCACTCATGGTACTTGTCTAGTGTGATCGTTCTTATGATCAAATATGATAAGAAGGGCTGGTTTTGATGCACAGCTTGTTCTCTACATTAGTAGCTTCCACCTCTTGTTTCTGTACTCTACAAACACATCCTACAAACAAGCTCCATAAATACTTCATGTAGTATCTGGGGTGCATCACAGCAATGAGTTACCAGCAAAGTTGGTGTGCTGCTTCTAGTTGTACTCTGCTCACTAGAGCTAATACACAGTGAACGAACTTGGAATGAAAAAAATTTTTTTTTTGGTCTTTACAGGGGACAGTAATAAGAGTGTTTTCCATTCCAGAGGGACAGAAACTCTTTGAATTCCGAAGGGGAGTGAAGAGGTAAAGTTCAGCTGGGTTAATTACCTGACGCTCATTCCTTATGGTTGATTTCCAGTACGTTCAGCAATTGAGCTGACATCCTGATTTTTTGCTTGTTTTCATCTTCATTCATCCCTGCATGTATGCTTATAACAGTTTCAGCTTGAATGTTTTCCAATTTCCTTCCTTTGGACTTGACTATTCTACAAATCAATCCTGTCAGAATTGTACTCCCTCTTGCCTTTAAAAAATTTATTGGTGAAGGAGCTTGTTTAAAGTGGGTCACCTTTTGTAGGATATATTGTATTCTGAGGGCAATTGGAGGCAGGACATGTAATATTCTCACTCTCTTCTAAATCCTTCTAATACTGTGGCCATTGATAGCCACTGTAAAAGGGTGTTGTGGTTTGTGGTAGTAGTAACTGTAGTTCTACTCTGCTTTATACAGGGGTAAGACTGAGTTCAGGTTGTTACTAATTGATCCCATATCTAGTAAACATCAGATCTGAACTTCATTAATCATATACTTGAATAGCCTCAAGAAATTATCAGAGAATTATGAATGCTTATTATTGAAGGGTTTTTTTCTTTGCAAAGTAGTGGTGACTTTAGAAATCTGCTTAATTAAGCCAAATACTTTGACTTCATTGTTTTTCTTCCCTTTTTTTCTTTTTTTTTCCCAGGTGTGTGAGCATCTGTTCATTGGCTTTCAGCATGGATGGCATGTTTCTGTCTGCATCCAGTAACACGGAGACGGTGCATATCTTCAAACTTGAGACTGTGAAAGAAAAGTAGGTTTCAAAGGTGCCTTAGATTTTTCAAGAAAAAGGCTTTAAAGTTGACTGTACTCAATGGGATGAGTTCTCCAAAGTGTGGACAGACTTCCTTTGAACACTTCTGTAAAGTAAAGGGCATAAGAAGTCACTTATGAATCAGCAACTGCAGCTGAGCTGTGTACTGTTCTCCCACTGAGTAGAAAAGGTGTTTTTCTGCCAAGGAGAACTTGGCCATCCTTCACAGAGGAATGTGGACCAGTTTTAACATTTTCAGTTACATTTGTTTCACCTCCTCTGATATCCATATGGGAAGAGCTATCTCAGCAATGCCTTCTGGCTGCATATTAAGAGGCTTTAAAAGGCACTAGGTTGTAAAATGTTCCTATTTGTGATTTGAGAGGACAGTCTTAATTACATTTCAGTGGAAGTTATTGGAAACAATGATTTGCTTAGTGATAAAGAGATTAATAAAATCCTGAAGCGTGGCACTTCCCAGTAGATTCTGCTCTTGTATAATGAATGTTATAAAATGCAGTCTTAAGTGCAGAAATATCAGTTTACAATCAAACATGCTTAAATAACAGGCTGAGAGTATTGGAGGACACATTTTGTCCTGTAGCACAAATGAAGTGTGTTAGAATTCTCAAGGATGTTAGTTACTTCTGAAGAAAAACAGCTGCTTCATATCTTTAAAAATAAAATGTTTTCAAGTGTTAGCTCACTTTTCTCTCTAAGGTGAAGACAAAGTTGGTCACTTTTCTCTTCTGATTTGTAGACCTCAGGAAGAGCCTACAACCTGGACAGGTTACTTTGGAAAAGTGCTGATGGCCTCAACAAGCTATCTGCCCTCTCAAGTAACAGAGATGTTCAACCAGGGTAGAGCCTTTGCTACAGTCCGTCTGCCCTTCTGTGGGCACAAAAACATCTGTGCACTTGCCACGTGAGTACAGAAATAGAGCCTGCCCTCCTCACCCTGCTGGGTTGTTTGGGCTCTGGAGAGGCAACCACTGTAAAACACAACTTCATCTGCAGCAGGGCAGTGGGTCACCTGTGATCATTCCAGTTTAAGAGAAGTGTGTCAGAGCTAATACCTCACAGTCATGGGAGAGAAGCAGGAAAGGGCATAATGTTTAGACAGGAATAGCCCATTTCTAAGTCTTGTTTAAAGATGTCTTCTAAAGATGTCTTTTAATTTTGGAACAAGAATATTGAGAACAGACCCATGGGCTTTTATGGCATTTGCTTCTGTTAGTGCTATGGGGAATGATGCTGTATGTTGTTAGTGAATTGCAAAATTAGGCAATCTGGCCTAACCATTAAAGAAGTCTTTGAAAGCAAGTTCATATAATTCCCGCTTTTAAAACAGCGTAGCATTCATTAAAGTTAATTTTGAGGACTAAATCTAATCTTTTATGCTGTCTTCCTCAAAGGCAGGTCCCATTTGGCACAGCTACCAAAGCAATAAGATGAGCAGTAGTAAACTTATTCTGTGGGGGTTTTATAATTTTTATGCTAAACTGACTTCATGTCTGTACTCTCACTCCTATGATCTCAAAGCACCCTTTAAGCAGTAATTAAGCTTTGTAACATTTCTCAAATAAGTAAATCCTTCCCGTTAGAATATTCATCTCTGGAGTTGCACAAAGCTTGATAACATAGGATGGTAATTTCTGAATCTGTTTTATTGACTCACTTGTAATTGCTTGATTCCTGTGGCATCCTGTTTGCCCCAAAATGTGGTTATGCTGTAATTTTTTTGCACACAGTTCTTTCTTGGGTGCTCTAGCTGTTAACAGCATTCCCTGTCCAGGAGCGAAAGTGTGGAAAATAATGCCTTGAAGTCATAGAATCATTTAGGTTGGAAAAACCCTCTGAGATTGAGTCCAACCTTTAAATCATGGGAGGGGAAGAGAGCTTGTGATCTGTTATTTAATCATTGTTATTTAATCACCTCTCCTCTAAACCTTTCTAGAATCCAGAAGATCCCTCGTTTGCTGGTGGGAGCTGCTGATGGGTATCTCTACATGTACAACCTAGACCCCCAGGAAGGAGGCGAGTGCACACTAATGAAGCAGCACAAGTAAGTCCACATCAGCTGAGAGCTGTTGTATTTTATTTCTTCTCAAAATCCAGTTTGTTCTCAAATTTAGTTCTGTTCTGGAAAAGTCTAACTTAGAACAGCTCATTTCTTCAAACTAATCTTTTTCCAGACCTCTGACATGAATGAGTAACTTCAGAATCCCCCTGAGCCTTCCTTCAAGGTATCCACTACACCAAGCACCACTTTACCAGCAGAAATTTAACCCTGGCCCAGTGCAGGGAGGGATCAATCGCTGTTCTCTCTGTGCTCCTGTTTCCTCTTGGCACTTTGAGTGGAGTTACTTAAACAAGAATTTGAAACGAGTGACACCATCCTCTTCATCAATAAATGAAGTGGTTACAAACATGAGAAAGATCTTACTCTGACTTCACAGAGGGGAAACTGGCCTATGAAATTATCCCTGTTCTCTCTCTGCTGCTGTCCTTATTAAGCTTCCTTGCATATAGGCCAGGCAGCTGATGTTCTGTAGTAGAGCACTTACAGAAATAGGGCAACGCACTGTTTTCCAATAAGAGTCGTCAGGAAAAGCTGGGGTAATAAAGTAAAATTACTTGATCAGTCATAGAATTGAAGATAACTTGTGATGATAATTCAGCTTTGCAGCTTTGGTCAACGTACAATTATGGTCAAAAATCATACATTTATCTGAACATTTGAAGGCATGACCTCTGGTTAGAGATGAAGCCTCATAGAGTGAAGCTTTTACCAAGTTGTTAATCTTTGAAGTGCTCTAATAATTCTTTAGAGAGTTTTCTAGTGTCTTTGTATGAAGCAACCACCTCTCCTGTGGACAGAGCTCAAGACAATCTACAATATTGCTGAATGGAATGGGTTTTTTTAATCGTGCAGTCTGTTTTGAATCTTTTTTCCTACTATGAGCTACTAGGATTTAGATCCTGATGCTGTGTCAGAAGCAAACATGATGCTGATGAATCTTCAGAGCAATACCAAGTATTGTCAGGTGCCTTCTTGCCAGGCCTCTGGAAAGGAGGGACCAACTTCCTCCTGCTGCATTTCTCTATATATTATTCTTGCACATCAGATGAAATACTTTCCTGTGGCTGCCAGCTCATGCTGCCTTGTGCCCAGGCAGATCACCTCTCCAGCTAACCCCTCTCTCCCTGGCAGGCTCGATGGCAGCATGGAGCCCGCCAACGAAATTCTGGAGTCTGCATCCCACGACCGGCCATTGGTAGCGCAGACATACAGTGCCGCTGTGACTAAAGGTACATATGTGCCTTCCTCACCCACCAGGCATGGTAAGGAGAAGGCTGGGAATGGGGCAGGGAGCACCTCTGCCTGTTGCTTCCTTCTAGATGGCTGCGTGAGCTGGTCCACGTCCGCACCGAGCTTTGTGTAACCGCGCGTGCGAGGTGGAGCCTTGGTGAGCAGTAGGAAAAGAGCACTGGTGGTGTGCAGTAGCTTTCTGTAGGTGGATCACTTGTCTTTGCTGCTTTCTGGGTAGAATTTTGTCTGGAGTTGTGGTTGATTGCTGTAGTGATAGTTTCAGTACTTGCCACATGGTTCGTGAGGCAGTTCTGCACCCAGACCTTGTGCAAAGCATCTGAATTATAGCCCTGCTCCCTTCTTAAAATTTTTTTTTTTTGAAAGGTTGATAAATGCTGCAATTGTTCCTTTATGGGGACAGCGACCTTTTAGCCTGATTCACTGCTCCTTTAAATCAAGAGGATGAGAACTTGGTTAATGCTGCAGCTCTCCAAGTCAGTGAAGCTTTTGCCGATTCAGGCACCCAGGTTCGTGCCTTGCTGCAAAGGGAGGACAGTCAGCATATATCACATGTGTACTGCACTGCATCAGTGGAGACTGAAAACATCAGCCTGCTCAAAGCTCCAGTATGCATTGCACACATACAGAGTTTAATTTTGATCATGAACTGCTCTTGGCTTTGGAGAAGCACAGTCATGATAAAAGCAAACATAGGGTGGCAGTGAAACTATTTCAAGTAATGCCTGCCTTTTCAGCTCTACTCATTAACTCTGGATCCAAGCCTTAGTTTGTTGCTGCTGATTCCCCACCTCCTTGTTCCTTTCTCTCCAGCCTATACGGATGACCTGGGTGCTGTGGGTGGAGCTTGCCTGGAAGATGAAACCAACTCGCTTAGATTGGACGAAGACAGTGAGCATCCCCCCATGATCCTTCGGACAGACTAAACTTGGACCTGTGAACTCACTCCTGAAGCAGAGAACACTGGCTTGATGTTTCTTGAGGAATCTCGTGTTATGCTGCTATGAACTTTGACATGAGTTGGGAGAGAGGATGACAGACTCTTACAGTTTTAAGTCATAGCTGTAGTTCTAATTCTATACAATTGGAAAAATATATGGTTTTCAATTCAGTGGCTTTTAATCTTGCTTATCTATTTTAGCTGTGTTTATTTTTTTGTTGCCAAAACCTGCTGTTTGTGCAGCCCTCAGAGCCTACTTAGCTTTGCATGCGTTCATGTGCCAAGCAAGCATAGGAGGGGGGAGAGAGAGAGAAGCCACTTTATAACAAACTCAAGTTTGTATTTTTTTTATATATGTATATAATATTTAGCCTATATAAGGAAGGAGTAGAGAAGTGGTTCTGGAAGCTGAGACTAGTTCTGCACTGACAAAGGTCCAAATGGTTTCCTGTGCATGGGCTTGCAGGCATACCTAGTGACTGACATGCAACCTTTCAAATGCAATGGCCTGTTTTTTTGGGTTCTCCCTTCCCTTTCCTGGACCATTTTGTTAATTAAAATTCCTTCTGAATGTTGTGTATTTGTGGGACTGTTCTGTTTGTTGGGATGGAAAACTGGAAATGTTTCCCTGCGTAAGGATATAGAATATAGAAAGTGCCTTTACAGGGAAGGAAAGGAACTGTTGCAGGAAGAAAAGCTAGAATTGAGGGAAGGATTGTTAGAGAATCTTGTCTGTACACCTTTGGTACTTGGGTGCCTGTAGCAGCTGATGAGCTTGCAGGTTTTTGAGAAAAGACTTGGAATGCACTTTCTTTCTTTCCTGTAGATTGTCCTATTTTCTTGGCAGAGTAGCAATAACCTTTTTTTATACTTTTTTAAATTATCCAAAGCAAGGATTCTGTCAGGCTGGAGGGAAGTCCCTGTAGAGTTTGGCAGCCCCACTCTATAAACAGCCTTAAGGTTTCCTGCTGGAAGGCTCTCAATTCCTGCTTTTTTGCAGTCTGGGGCTGAGTGTACTGCTCCAATAGTGAAAGTTCTTGATTTTTTTTTTTTTTTTCAGATACTGATGTAAATATAAATGATTTTGAAAATCTAATTTACTTCCGGGTTCTCTACTGCTGCATAACAATGCTTTTCTTTATGTTTTTTTTTTTTTCCATTTCCCCACTCATCAGAGTACCTCTTATGATACACTCAAGGAGTGGTTGTTTCTTTGGCAGTTTTGGAATAACTCCTTAACTGCCCTGACACTGTCTAGGGCTTTCCAAGGCTGAGCAGTGCTGCAGACTATTTTTAGGGTTGTAATGTGCCTTCTCTTAAGTCTTGGATAACAGTTATTGAGCAAGTGATTAGTGAAGTACTTGGTGAGTGTTACTTCCCTTTGCCAAAACGAGCCTGCTTTGCCTTCTGTGTAGCAATGTGGGTTGTTTTCCTTCCCTCTACTGACTGCTTGCAAAGAAGTAAATATAAAAAGAGGCAAGAAGATTGCAGATCTTGAGAGGAGGACAGAGACAGAGTGTTCCAGCTATGTGTGAGCTCCCTACCACAACTAGGCAGTGATGTTCTTTTAGGATTTGGTACCATGAACAAGTCTTCTCTGGAGTGATAGCAGGCAGTGGGCTCTGTCCCCAAAGCCCTGTGTGGGCAGGTGGGCTTCCCCTGCCTGTCCAGGTACAAAGAAGGTGGTAGCCCCTGCTGAGAGCTCTGTCAGAGAGGCTGCTGTGAGTCCATGTCAGTGGAAGGTGTTTGTACATGAGTGTGTGTGGGAGAGAAGGTTTCAGGCTTGTTTTTTTCTCTGCAAACCCTTGACTGTCCTGAGTAGTTGGTTGGAGTGGCCTGTGGTGTCCTCTCCAGAACCCAGCACATTCACAGCAAACCCCTGAGTCATGCTGAAATCTTGCTTAGTCTCTTGACTTTAAGGTCTGGCTGACAACTCAATTCCATGGTCTGCAGTTATTTATTTTATTTTTTGCTTTACTGCTCTCAGCTTTGCTGTGATGTTCCGAGCTGCAGAGTGAAATACGAGTTTTGAAGTTAATATAAGCTCAGTGAGCTTTCCTGGCAAACTGAACCACCCAGGAGATGTCTGCTCCTTCCAGACTGAAGCTGGTTAACATTCCTGATAATATCCTTGGAGGCTTGGCCTAGACTCCACAAGCACAGTTAGCAGTAAACATGCACCAGCAGCACAGGTCTGCTAAGCACACAAGTTTTACAAGTCTTGAGTGTAACAAAGGCCATGTTACACCCCAAAATGTAATTACTAACTTTACTGTTAAAAACAGAGAACATTTATTGTAATAATTTTATTCCCTTCTTAATTTTCATACCTTATTTTCCACAGGTGAGTTGGAGATCCCATATTCACTGTATTTGTGTCTTCCATATGCTGTAGTGTGTTCCTGCTTCTGAGTCACACACTGTGGAATTGCTGTGTCCTACTTGGTTCACTCTTAAATAGAACCTGAAAGCCAGTTAAAGTATCTTCTTGCTATTGTAACTGGGAAAATCTTTTTATAGAGCAAAAATATTAATGTTCTGAGGTTAGTGATCAGCTGGTAGGGTGGAGCAGGTTGTTTCTGGTCCCCACTGGCTGTGTATTTAAGAGTGGTGACAGTAGTTTGTCTTAAATTCATTGCATGAGGATATAAACTTTTTTTCTCAGATAAAATATGACTGATGTAATCTCCCTGTGATGGCCTTAGGCCCTCAGTAACCACTGTGTTGTGGTGTGCTACCAAAGTTAGAAGCCTTTCAGCTTAGGGGTTTATCCCAGTGACACAAAGATGTGTTTTTATTTTTTTTTTCTTTAAACATAACCAGAAATGCTGTTTGCAGCTGCATCCTCACCTGAGTGTGGAGCATGTGATTGCATTGTTGTTCTCTGTGAATCAGGTGGTGTCTAAACATTTCTGTTCTGATGCTCTGATAGACCCAGGGTAAGCCAAGGAGGCTCTAGCCCTGTGCTGTGGCCATGAGCTGGTCACAGGATATGGGAACACCTGTGCAGCCCCTCTCAGTTTACACTGACCTTCCTTGGAAGGACAGTGTTTGTTCTGTACAGTCTGTCTCTCTCTCCATATGGGCTGCACTTCCTGATAGCTTTCAACTCGGTGGAGGGTTGAGGCAGAGAACTGAAACAACCAAAGCTGGGGAGGGGGGAACACTGAAAAACTTGGAATCCTAAACTCAGGTCTTAGCTTGCAGTGGGATCAGTTCCCAGTGAGTACCATGGGGAAGGAGCTGTTTCTCTTGATGTGCAAATGGGCAGCGAGTGCAGGTCCTCTGCTGCTGTCTCGACATCTGTTTACTCTGTAATTCAAGTTCTGAGGCAGAAAGCTTTTATCTGCCCTGGTCTCTTCTTATGTCGCTGTTTCCAAAATACAACTGATAGATACAAATCTAGCAGTTAAAAGGCAGGGCCTGGCAGAGGAGGAGGAGGAAGTAGAAAGCATCAAGAGGTTGGTGAAAGCTGTTTGTTCTGATGCCCTGTTGAACAAGACATTGGCAGGAGTGCTCCCTCTGGGATCAGGTGTGTGCTTGTACCTTGCTGCTCTGGGTCCTGCACGGCAAGTTTCTTGGCTCTGTTGTTTTGCAGAGGGTGGGGGTAGAGGTGGTGGCTTTTCAAATCTGCCTGAATGCAAATAAATACCTGAGAAGACCTTGAATGCAGTGACAGGTGTTTGCACAGAGGAAACAGTCTGACCTGTGTGGAATAGTGAAAAGGGAGGAGAGAGCAGAGCAGCCCCGGGCTGGGTGAGCGGGTTAGTGCCGAGCCCGAGCACAGCACTCTCTGTTACATCCCATGCTGTGCTTTCTTGGCTCCAATAATGGCATTAGCACCACCCAGCATGCAGTAGGACGGTAGAATTTCTTTCCCTATGGGTTGCTGAGCTGTTCAGTATCCCACTGGTATGTGCAGATGCTCCGCTGCTGTTTGCAGAGCAATAGGAGTCTTTGTCCAAAATATTGGTGGGGATTAGTCACTGCAGAGGTTTGGGAAGCTTTATTCTGTGCTCCAGCTGTCCTGGCTAACAGTCAACTTTATTTAACCTGTTAATATCTGAGAGCAAGGCCCATGTGTCTTCTCCAAAAGTGCAGAGCAGGCCTTTCTTTTCCTGGAATCTGCTGGCCTGTGAAAGGCTTACAATGAAGAAAGCATGGCTCTGACTGTAAATAAATCCTTTCAGATTCCACTTGTACGACCAAAGGAATTCAGCAAATTCCTATTTTTCTAATCATGACATGCCTTCATTTTAATGCTCTTCCGACTGGTAAATCTCATCTTACACTGCTTTGAAAATAACGGGCAAGAAGTTGTAATTCTGCCTTGCAAACAGCTGCTGTTGTGCTTCTTACAGGTGTCAGTGCTGTGGCTTTGGCCATGTGGCCACAGGGACCCTGCATGTGTCCGACTCAGGAGTGGGGAGTTCTCCCCAAACCTGTGGCTCTGAGTTTCTGTGGGGTGTTGACTCAGCCCTAGGTCTACCTGGATCTATTTGCTCTTGCATTTGCTTCCTTACCTGGAGAAAACCCTGCATCTTGCAGTGCTCACTGACTGTTTGGTATCTGTGTCGATAAGTGAAAAAATTTGTCTAACATTCCACCTCACCAAGTGTCTGGCTCTCACTGCTAGCCCGTCGCTCTTTGTAATTTTATAACTGCCTAAGAAATTAAATCTGTGTTGTGATAAGTATTCTGTGTCTTCTTCCTTTTGTTTGCTACTTGGAGATGAGGCCGGATAAGATCAGGGTGACGCTTCATGGCCCAAACCAAAACAGCAGCAGTTATGAGCCCTCGGTCTCGGCTGTGTTTTGTAGTTGCTCTCCACAGACACTGTCAGCTTGGGCTTTGCAGGGACTGGGAAAGGACAAGCTGAGTTTTTCTTGGCACATTTTGCTTGCAAATGTAATTTTCCCTCTTGTTCCTCCTCAAAGCTGCTCTTCCCAGGCCTTGCATTTGTGTATTTCTCTCCTGCTGCTCAGGTGAGTTCCTTAACTGCCTTTATTCTTTTTTTCATGGGATGCATCTCACGCAGCACTTTCATAGCCAGCCTGCTCCCTGTGCTGTTGCTCCAGGCTTGTTGCTTCTCGCGTTCAAGCCCTGGAGGAAGATGTGGAGTGAGCCCTTGCAGATGGGAGAGGCAGCACCTCCTGCTTCTGTATCCTTCCTCCTGCTAAGCAGCAGCAAGAGCTTTGATCGGGGTGGACAAGAGGAGCAAAAGCCTTTCTTCTCTTGCTAGCAGTGTTGGAGCACACGAGGATGAGATGAGGATGAGACTCTCCCTGTTCTCCTGTGTGGCCTTTTCATGGTGAGGCCTTGGCTGGGGAGCTGCAGGCGCTGCCTCCCCTGATCCAGCTCTGGAGGGCAATGCTGCCCTGTTGCTGCTGCTTTGTGCCTCCCTTTGCTGCAGGCAAAACAGGCTCTGTTAGCTCAGATGAGCGTCTCTAAACTGCTCCCTCAGCTGCTGGTGATGTTTCCCTGTCTGCTGCCTGGAGCAAACTGAAGATCTGAGGGAAGCTGCGGGTGGATTCAGCAACTGGCAGTGACTCCACCTGCTGAGGTGATGCCAACAACTCGTCTGTCCCCTGTGTCCCAGGTGGATGGAGTCATCCAGACCCACTGAAGTTTTGGGAGATCCAACAGCCTCCCTGCTTCTGCTCTAGGGGAGCAAAGCAGAATATTCTTCAGTAAGCATAAGAAAAATTGTGAACAGTGGGCCATACCCAGCCCTGAAATAGGCAGCCATGATTGCCTTCACATCAGCAGTTTCACATCTGTCTGCTGGTACTGAGTTTGCCCCACTGAGCATGAATTTCCAGGGAAGGGACTGAGCAATCCCATTTCCAATTATTTATCTTATAATAAGGGTAAACATGGACTCCTGCCTGTGTTCCTTCCTGGAATGCTTTCTCTTGGTACTGAGTAGTCTCTTGGGTGTAACTGTGATGATCTGCTCAGTAGTGAGGCCTGAGACCCTTCACTATGCTGGACTTGAGTCCAAGATGAAATAACTGAGCAGAAGCACAATCCTGGTGTTAACAGCCCCACTTGGGCTGGGAGCAGAGCAAGGAGTGAGGAACTGGGCAGAGCAGCTCACACCCTGGCCTGGCTGGTTTGCAAGGTTGATGCAGAATCACTCATTTTTAGAGCAAGTGGGCAGAAAGGAGATGCTGGGGTGGTGCTGGGGTCCAGCAGCCAGAGGTGAGCACCAGCACCACTCTGATCCTGCCCAGGCTTGGGAGCAGCTTGTCCCTCTTTGCAGCACCCACACTCAGCTGGTGCCTGAGCACTCCCCTCTCCCGTGCCACATCCAACCCGCACAAGTCTCAGACAGGCCCTTGGCAGAGACTTTTTGGCTAATTAATGATGCACTGTGAGCTCATCAGGGCATTGTGCCCAGCTTGCTGGAGCTGAGGACAGCTGATGCCATCTCCTTCAGCACTGGGTTGTTCTGGGTTGGGGTTTTTAGCAGAGCTTTTTACAGCGTTACAGGCTATAATAAAGGATTTGAAGATTGCTGTGTCTGGGTAAGTCCATAAAGCTACGGGATTTTGGCAGTGTTTTGATATTTTGGATACTGTTTTGCAGGGGCAAGGAAGGCCCTGGGAGAGAGACTCATTTCTCTGCATGTGTAGTCTGGAGCTGGGGAGCACCAAGTGATGCAGGGGCACAGATCTGCTTTGTCCGTGTGATCAGAGCCACCTTGTCCACACGGTGGGTACAGAGTCACTTTTGGGTGCCAGCCTGGTGTGTACCTTCCCAGCATCTCCCTTGTCACTGCTGTGCCCTCCTCCCTGCTTGGGGCAGGCTGGTGATGCTGGCAAAGCCCTTCTGGGCATGTCAGCCACTGCTCCCCAGCAGCTCCAGATCAGGGCTGATCATTTGATATGTGGAGGGCAGGCAGAGGGATGGGCCTGTGGCTAGTGACAGGAAGGCTGCTAGGGGCCAGCAGTGGGGGGCTGTGCTCTGCTGTTTTGCAGCTGTTGGATGGAGGTGCAGGGCCCTGGGGCCACAGAGTGTCCCTGTCCCTTTCCCAGGACCATCCCAACCTTCTGTCCCCAGAACATCCCTGTTCTTTCTTCCCTTCCCTGGGATCATACCAATCTTCTTTTCCTGGAACACCCATGTTCTTTCCTTTCCAAGTCTCCCTGCTGCTTCCCTGAGAGCATCCCTGCATGTTCCCTAGCAGCATCCCAGTCTTTCTCCTCCCATAACCTCCCTGCTCTTTCGGTGGCAGCATCCCAGCCTTTTCCCCTTGGTGCATCCATGCTCCTTCCCTTGTTTACTCCCATAACATCCCTCATCCACTTCTTCAGCAGCTCCCTGCAGCACCTTCCATGTGTGCTGAGGGCATCTGCTCTGCACTTTGACCCAGAGCAGAACATGAGAGGGGGAAAAGAAATACTGCTCTGTGTTTGCCTTCACCCAGCCCCTGAGCCAGAACTGCTGGGGGAGGCAGAGGGTGCTTGGCTGCTGTGTGTGCCACAAGCTCCTTCCTGGAGCTTGATCCAGCCATGCTGGGCTGAGGGGACTGTGGTGGGGCCAGAGCAGAGTGTCTGCCTTTAGCTGTGTGGCTGTGCTGCTGCTCTGCTGTGTTTTCCTGAGCAGATAATGCTGCAGCTTTTGGAGTTGGGCCCAAAAATTGAGTTCTGGCAGGGGAGGGCAAAGCTCTGGGCTTCACCTGGCCCCACAATCTCTGGTGTTGGCTGAAGCAGGGCTGGAATACGGACCCCAGGCTGTGTCCCCTCCCTCTGCACCATCAGGGCACACGGGTCTCTGCTCCAGGTGTCCCCTGAGGACCCCCCTGCTCTCCGTGGGCACCAAACACAGTGAAATCGTGCAAAGCATCTCTCCTCTCCTCACCCAGAAACAATTTTGGAAATGCCAGGGACGTTATCTCAGCCCTTTTTAACGCTTCAGATAGGAAACAGCCTTTCATCTCTCCCAGGGTGAAAAGGCAATTTGCATTTCAAGGGGTCAGGACGAAGCTTTTTCTCTTTACCATCCCAAATTCGTCGTTAAAAGTCTATTTGGAAACAAAACAACGCATACACGGGAAGATGGCCTCTGCAGACTCAAATTAACTGCTCCTGTCATCCCTGATTTCCGTGGCTGCTGCTGGAGGATGCAGGATGGAGGAGGAGGTGTGGGCACTGCTGGAGATGTGAGTGAAGCAAACCCGTGAGCTCCTCGGTATGGCTGGAGCTGCTCCGGGGCTTGGGGGTCTCCCCTGGGAATTGGGGGGGCTTTGCTCCCCCCTGCCCTGCACAAGCTTGGCTTAAGCAGGTAAGTTCCGTGAGGATAACTCCAGACCCGCCTCCCTGCAAACCCTGCTCTCTTCCTGCTCCCGCACTCGCCCTGGACTGGGACCTCAGCCTGGTTCCAGCAACCCAATCCTGCCTAATGAAAAGCCTCTGGCAGCCTGGAGCTTGGCTGGGGCTTGCTGGGCGCTGGTGCTTTGTTTTCTCAGCTGCTGCCTCTGCCCTCACCGCTGCCACTTATTGATATGGGAGTTTGCATTAGCCGGTGCAATTCTGGGATATTCAATTACCTATAAAGAGCCGTAGCAACGCAAGACGTGGCGGGAGGCATCAAGGCTGTTGGTTTCAGGGGTTTTTTTTCCTTGGTTTTAGGTGTTTTGTTTTGGTTTTTACCTTGCATTTAAAGGAGATGTGAGGATGGGTAAAGTGGTGTTGACTAAATAGAAAACATAAGTAAAAAGTGGAGTGGAGAGAGGGAGAAAGAAATAAATAATCTTGTTTATGAAATGAAACAGCTGGGTAGGAAAAAAAAAAAAAAGAGAATGATCTCCGGGAAGAAAGCAGCTCCCTGGGCTATTTTTAGCTCTTTTGTTTCTCCCCCCCTTTCCATCCCCCCCCTCCTTGCACAGTCTGAGGGTTTGGTGCATGTCAGTCCTGCTGTTCTCCCTCACCTCCTGAGTGCCAGGTGATGTGCTCTTTTCTTATTTTCTTTTTTTTCTCTCCTCCTTTTGCATCTTATTTATAGCGTGGAGGTGGGGGAAGGGCAGCAGCATCACGAGAGGCCGCGCAGGCATCGCCCTGAGCCCTGGCTGGGGAAAGGAGGGGGCAGCAGGGGCTGAGCCTCTCCTGCAGCATCCAGAGCGGCACAGGGGCCCTCCCTCTGCTCCTCAGCAGCTTCAGGAGCTGCTGTAACCCCCCCGGAGTTCCCTTTGCCTGGATCTTGGGCTGCAGTTGGTGTGCTCCCAGCAGCTCCAGGGCAGGGGCCACGTTTGGTGTCTTCTCTCAGCTCTTGCACTGATGGGACTGGAGGAGCCCTGGATTTCCATCAACTCTCTCTCCTGCTAGGCACCATCATTCCTAAACCCATCCCAGCAAAGCTCTCCAGTACCCAAAGTCACTCAGCCCTGCAACCTTCCCCTTCTCCAGCCATCCCTCCCAACTCCCACATCTTCCATCACATCCCTCCTGGATGCTGCTGCTGCTGCCCCAAGACCCCTCTCCCCTCATCTGCTCTCCCACCAGCTCCCCCCTCACCGAGCATCCTCGTGGGCTCCCATCTTTGTGCCATTATGGAAGAAATACATAATTCTTTTATTATTCAATTAGGAATTTAACACACAATCAGGTGATCGCTTTAAGAGGATTTCCTATAAGGCAGGATTTGAATAACGGGGCTATGAGTAATATATTCCCTTAACTGGTTTATTCCTTTATCAGATTTTTTTTTCCCCCTAAGCACTTTAATGCATTTACTTTCCCATTGTCGACACTTTTCTCCGCACTCTTCCTCCCTCCCCGAGCTTATGCAAATCCCCCGTAAGGCGTTTAATGCGCCCTGTGTGTCAATAGTGCCCAAATCTTCGACAGCATTAGGCTGCATGCATGCCCCGGCTGATTAGGAGGGGTGCTGGGGCCAGCCTGGCTGCCCAAACCCCCTTCCAACCCCCACCGTGGGGCCAGCAAAGGGGCCCCTGCCCCGGGAGCTGCATTTTTCCAGAGAAAAGGCTGGAGCTGAAAGTAGCTTTTCTTTTTCAGGGTAGGCCGTGAATAGGGAGCGTGAGGCTGACCTGTCGGCCGCTGTTTGCTGCCCTGTCGCTCAGCTTTTGGGGTGTGTGGAGGTGTTCTCTGGGCAGGGGGATGGCTGTGGGTGGGAGGTGAGCAGAGAAGGAGGAGGAAGGTGGTGGAATAACCCCTGAGCCAGTACCAGCATTTCTTTGTGCCCACTCAATCCATGTGCATGATCCTGTGTGGTGGCCCCCTGGGTGCCTGGTGGAGCCGTGTGGGAATGGCTTGGGCATCTCTGGCAGGAAAAGGAGGGATTTTCCTGCTTTTTGTGCCACCAAGGGCTGAGGTGAGCTCACCCTCTCCACACTGCCCGACCTCCTTCATGCTGTGGATTTACATTCCCTGGGGCAGCCTCTGGGCCTTGTTTTGGGGGCTTTAACAGCCTTCACAGACACAGGGTGTGATGTACCCGGTGACTGGGGCAGGAGCCTGGAACCTGGCTCAGGGGGATGTATTTGCTTGCTCACCTTGGTGGAATGTTCGCTCTGAAACCTCCAGACAGTGCTGGGGCACTGGGGAAAGGGGAGCCTGGGGAGGAGGGCAGCAGCGATGACAGGAATAGCAAAAAGGTTGGCCTGTAATTCCTCTTTTCCCACTGCCTGAGGGTTTTGTGGCTGCTGGTGAGGCCCTTTGTGAGCACAGCTTGGGGGAAAACACCCCCTCCAAGGGCAACTGTCACCATTTTCTCCTTCCAGAGAAAAATCTCCCTCAACCTGTGTCTGTAAATAGGCTGGTGAGTGGGAGCGAGCTGAACCGGCCCTTCCCGGCGTTGTTTCCTCTACGCCCACCACTGATTGTCTCCTTTTTTTATCCTGTCCTGCCACTCTGCCTGTGCGTGCAGCAATTATGCAAAGTTGCAATCAAGGAGCTGAATTAGGAGCTCATCTTGGATTAATTAGTGATGGATGCAAATCTGTTCCAACAAAGAGGAGCGAGGGGAATGCAAAGGCCATGGGTATCCTCCCAGGGTTTCTCCAGCTCTCCCAGGCTGGTTTGAGGGCAGGAGGGATGCAGAGTAATGCCTTGCAGGAGAACTGGGGCATCCACGTGAAAGAATTTGGTTCTTGGCCTTGGGACGAGGCTTGGGTGCCCCAAAGCTGATGCTCAGCTCAGCCCCTGCTTCTCCCTGGAGGTTTTAAACCCAGAGCTTTGGGCTTAGAGCATCTCCTCCCACCCTGGCCTTGCTGCAAAGCTTGGGGAAAAACCAGTTAATCCCTGCGGCCTCCAGTGCTGAGCTCCTGCCAGCACTGGGGATTTCTGTCACCTGCAATCGGATTGTGACAAACCCCTCCACTTGCATTGAACAAATTCTCTGGCTACTCCCCGCTCCTTGCAGGCCCCAGTAATCCCCCGAGTGTGACTCTGGCCAACAGGCAACATCCCTGATTAATCCCCTCTGTCTCTGCAAAGCCACTGCTGCTGAGGATGCTCCTGGTGCTGGCACGACAAGCGGGGCCGGCGTTGGGAGCAGACCCCAGGTAAGGATGCAAAGGATGCAATGCTGTTTAAAGGAGCTTTTCCAAGAGGGGATTGCAGGTTTGAGAATGGCCTCCTCTTCCCATGAAGCAGAAAAGATGGATGCACAGCGCTCCTGGGAGCACTGAGTGAGGGGGTATGGGAAGAGGGGTGCAGATGTCTCATCCCTTTTTCTGCCCCACCTCAGTGTCACCCACCCCAGCTGGTGCAGAGGGGACACCCATTGGGCATGGAAGAACCAGGGCAGCCTGGCAGAGTGAGCACGGCTTGGTTAAGGAGCTCCTGTGCCCGCAGGGATGGGGACGGTAGGGACAACCCCTTCCCATGGTCCCCAAGGGTTTAAAGCCTTGGCTCAAGGTTTTTGGTGTACAGACAACTGAAAGGCCTCTTCTTCCTCTCCCCTCTGCAACAGCAATGATTAATAAAACCTGACTCGGCTGGAAGGACAAGGTAAAAACAACAATACAGGACATTTCTGGAGATCGTCCTAATCCAGCATCTCGAAGCCAAATGAATCAGCAGCTTCCTATTCGGCCGGGAGGATTAGTCAATGTTCATCCCAGCTCCTGGGAACTGAGGTGAGGCCCTGCATAGCAAGGAGCTGTGGCAAGGTGGCCACAGGGTGTTGGCTGGTTCATGGAGCCAAGTAAATCTCTCCTTTTAATCCTGCAAATGCAGTTGGGATGCATTCACTTGTGCTGGGAGCCTTGGGTCTGCAGGGAAAGGCAGGAGAAGGAAAAAATGCCTCTAAAAATCTGCAGTGTGGGTGAGGGATGAGGCTGTTGGATGTGAGGTGCAGGGGCAAGACTCCAGGCTGGGGCTGGTGTAAGGGATGTTCCTGATGCCACAGGGACCAGGATGCCTGGGACCAGGAGGACCACGCCTGGCTGACTTTCCTGGCTGTTAAAGTGGGTCAAGCAGAAACCCAAGGAGCATCTGAGCTCACCAACCTTGAGCCAGCTATGTGGAAGCTGAATTATTTAGGCCCAGCTTAAAAAATTGAAGAGCCCAGCAAAACACCAGGAGAGCCCAGCCCATGGGACCCCCATACCCTTGTCAGGCAGAGGCAGCTCAGCCTGCCCATGCTCAGGGGGCACCTTGGGAGGGGGAGACAGTGTTGTTTGTGTCTAACACTGTCCTTGTGAATCGAAAAAGCAGAGAGAAAGCACTCAGAGAAGTTTACCCTGATGAATTAATCTCCCTGTGTTTCCTGTAGCTCTCCAAGCTGTAGCAGTTTCCTCAGGTGTCCCAGCATGGCTCTGTTACATTCATAGCAGGAGTAGTTGAAAGGGAACTCCCCTTGTCCCCTGGAATGGGGATCCCTTGATTGTGTGATTTTGGAGAGGATGCCAAAACTTAGGGACTTGATCTTTGCCACCAGGTGTTCGCTTGTGGCATCTCCCCACGGCTCAGAGAGCACCACGTCCATTTGGGAGCTGAGATGCTCCCCTTGGCTTGGTTGTCTTTAAAGGACCACCCCTGGTTCTATTCCTGGGGCTTTGGAATGGAGAGAACCGGCTCCTGGGGGGAATCCCTGCGGTGAGTAATGCTGCCTGGCGAGTGCCGGGAAAAGGCGGGTGCACATATGCTTCAGCTCATCCTGCTCTTTTCATGGAGCACTCTCACTGTCTGGGTGCCAACCAGAGACAGACACGGCCAGGGAACCCCCACCACACTCACCTCCCATTTTTTTTACATTTTCAAGGTTTCTGGTGATGGGGCCTGGTGTAGAGCAAGGGGTTGCACCCCGAGGGGAGTGAGGTGCTTTGCGATTTTGCAATGACACTATGAATTTAGAGCTGAACAAACCTGCTAAAGCAAACAGCCCAAAAAATCCCCCTTTGCACCAGAGGGCCGAGCTGTGCAGGTGCTCAGCCCAGAGGGGAGCAGGGAAGGCTGAGCCTCAGCCCCAGACCATGCTTGGCACAGCAGTCGGGTGCGCTTTGAGCCAAACTCCAGCTATTTCAGCCAAGGAGAAAAGATGGAAATTTCCACCTGGCCTGTTTTCTTCCCTGAGATGAATTTGCAGGAGACCCTTTTCTTAGCCCTGCTCCCGGCTGAAGGGCGGCTGAGGCAGCACAGGCGGCTGTGTCTCTAATTTCCTCTGGCAGCAGCAGCAGCAGCAGCAGCCACAGCCATCCCCCAGCCCCGCGCTCTGATTTACACAACGCAGCAATTATTGACTGCGAGGAGATTGTAATTCACAGCCGGGCGCGGTGCAGCCACGGCCTGGGAGCAGGGATGGGTCCTCTCCTCCTTCCCGCTGCCTCCATCCTCACACAGTCCGGGGGGGCAGAGCCCAGCAAGGGCTGATCCCCCAGAGCTCTCACCCAGTTTGCTGGGAGGGGGCAGAGTCCCCCCTCTGTGCCTTGCTGCTCCTGGAGAAAACCCCACAGCATCAGATCCCCGTGGTAGAGCCTGCAGCCTGGGCCAGCTCTTCCAGCCCAGCAGAGGTGGAGACACCCACGGGGTCCCTGCCTAGATCACCTGCCTTGGCGACACAGGTATCCACATTGCCCCATGGTGCTGGTTCCCTTCCTCCTCTGCTTCCACTCTCTGGTTATACAGGGGAGCAGAGACCCTCTTGGTTGTTTCCTCAAAAAGCTGGGGGATTGCTGTGTTCTGATATCTAGAGCTGCCTGCCACCCATCCACCCATCCACCCATCCACCCATCCACCCACCCATCCACCCATCCACCCATCCATCCACCCATCCACCCACCCACCCATCCATCCATCCACCCATCCATCCACCCATCCATCCATCCACCCACCAATCCATCCACCCATCCATCCGTCCGTCCATCCATCCATCCATCCATCCATCCATCCATCCATCCATCCATCCTTCTGTCTATCCACCCATCCATCCTGACCCCATCAGCTCCTCTTACAACAAAACCCTTTGCAGGGCAGGAAGGACCCTGTCCCTGAAAAGCTCATGCCCTGAATGAAATTACCAGGGCTTTCTTCCTCATTAATCTCTTTGCAATTAGCTCCGGACCTCCGATATCCCTCTAAGGCACCTCTAGCCAGCACCTATAGGCGGTACCTACAGGCGGTGCCTACGGACGGGGGTATGGGCGTGCATCAGGAAAGCCTCTCCCGCGGCCCCGGGGCCGGCGGGGGGGCTCGAGGGAGGAGCGGGGGGCGGGCAGGAGGCAGACCCGGGGGGAGGCAGACCCGGGGCCGCCCCCGCTCCGCGCCGCCGCCGCACTCGGTGCCGGCCCCCTCCCGGCGGAGGCTCCGGTATGGCGGGGCCGGGGGCCGGCTGCCGCCGGGGCTGAGCGGGGAGGGCCAGCGCCGGTGCCGCAGAGCCGCCGTGGCCGAGCGAGGTAAGAACCGCCGCGACCTGTTGGGCTCGGCCGGGACCGCCGGGGAGCGGGGGAAAGGAGGGGAAGCGGCCGCGCCGAGCCCTGCCCGCCCTGGCCCCACTGAGCATCTTCCCGGCCCCCCCGAGCATCCTCCGGGCGCGGCCGGGGCCGCGTTCCCCGCGTTCTCTCCGGCCAGGAGCTTCTCCTTCAGAGCGGGGACGTGGCTTACTGAATTCCCCCCGTCTGTGGCAACTTCGCTGCTGGTAAGATGTCGGGGGACCCTTTTGCCAGAGCAAAAAACGCTTTTGTGCCCTAACACGGGGCTGCGGTGCCCGAGGGTCACGCAGAGCCGGGGGGCAGGGGGGCAAGGGCTCCTCTCGAGTGAGACCTCCCACCCCTGCCCGCAATGGAGAAACGCCCCCGCTCCCACACTGGGGCCACAGGGGTGGCAGGGTGTAAATCCATAGGGGCAGACGGATGTAAATCCAGCGGGAGGAGAAAATCCAATTTACGGCGGCGCAGGGATGCTCGGGGGAGCGAGGCGGAGAGTGCCGGAGGCTGGTCCAGCGCCGCGGCTGTGCAGCGCATCCCGCATCCCGCTCTGCTCCTGGCCCCGGGAAGTTTGGGCCACACACGGTGCGTACGAGGCTTTTCCAGCTGGGACTCCTGCTATGGAAAAACCCTGCAACAGGCTTTCCGGCATCCCGGGAGATGCTTCCCACAGGGTTTTATTGCACGGGGTGGAAGCAGGCACAGGAGGGTGTGGGTGAAGGGGGTTGCAGACAGCTCCTCTGAGAGCAGAAGGATGTAGCGGTGCCCCCAATATAACGTGCCCTGCTGGGTTGCTCTGCCCGCGGGGCTCTGGGATGGGCAGTCTTGGGGTAAACCCCAGCATGATGCAGGAGGAGGGACCCCAATCCAGGCCCCCAGCAGGACTGTGACCTCAGCACAGCCTTGGGGCTGGGGCAGTGCTGCCCTGTGCACCTGTCCCTACAACAGGAGAAGCATTTTAGGCTCCAGGAACTCACTCACAGGGTCTGTGAGCACCACGTTTGCCTCCCGCCTCAGGGCTCTCCAGCATCCAGCACATCCTGGCAGCTGGAAAACCTCTGCTCCTGCAAACGCCATGTCTGGCAGGGAGACCAAAGAAATCATTGTCATTGATTTTTCCTCTCTTGCCTGACTCAACCTACTGCCTTGGAGGAGATTTTTTTCACCACCACCACCCCTGGATGCCAGGCAGATCTGCAGGAGTTGGACTGGGGACAGGCTAGCATTGAGCAACTGGCACAAGGAATTCAGAGCAGTCCCCTGGGGTTGTACCGCAGGGAAGAAACATATTTTGGGTGACTCTGGTGGGGTCATGGGAGGATATTGGGTGTTTGAAAAGCTCATTCTGGGTGCAGACCCTCTTAGGTGTGATGCTGGGGTCTCTCCGGCAGCTCTCTGAGAAGCTCTGTGCTGGGCTGTGATCCCTCAAAGAAGCAGATCTGAAAAAAGCAGGGTCACATCCCATCCTCTCCCTGAGAGGCTGCAGGAGTTTGTCTGCCCAGGCAGGCAGCTCTGCCCCAGCCCCAGGCAGCAGAGATGCTGAAAAGGGGCATAAACCGGAGCACGGGTGCTGCCTGCAGGGAGCGAGGGCTTCCCGAGGCAGCCGGGATCGTCCCCGCAGTGCCTTCCAGGAGTGGTTTTCGTCCATTAATTTCTTTAATTGCTTTTGGAAATCACAGTGGTGTTTCTCTGTGGTAGCATCCCAGTGAGGTGCTGAGCCAGGCTGAGCCTCGGGGGTGGCTCGTGTGGCTCCCCCACAAACACTGCTCACCACCCCAAAGCCAAACTTCTGCTCAGAAGGTCGGGGGATCCCATTTGCCCCAGAGAAATCATCTTTCCAGGTGGAAAAAACATCAGAACCGTTGTGATACAGCAAGGTGGCGACAGCTCAGGGCCACCCACATGCCATTGTCCCTTGCAAACCTCTGGCATCACCCAGGGGGGACACAGGAGCCACTGCTCTCCCTCCCTCTCAGGTTGGCCAGGATGGGCTCCGTGGGAGCCGAGCGCTTCAAGGAGCTGAGCCCGGCGGCGACGCCGGAGGGGAACGTGGTGATGAGCTTCAGCTTCGACAGCTACCAGCTGGAGGAGGATGAGCTGCAGCGGGGCAGCCAGGCCAAGGGTGTCCTGACCTTCATGGAGCCAGGTGAGGGCAAGCACAGCCCAACTTGACCCACAGCCAGGAGCCAGGTTCCCTGCTGGTTTCCCACCCACATAGGAGCTTCCTGGGATGGGTTGAATAGCCACAACTAGCCTGAAATGCCACAGAATTGCCCAATACTTTTTTTCATCCATTTTTGTACCCATGAGAGCCACCAGCATATTCCATGACAGTGGGCTCTGCAGGCTGGCAAGGAGTTGAGGATTGGTGCCCTGGTTCTCCTGCCAGGCTCACTCCCAGCCTGCAGCTTCGTCTTTCTCCATGCAGGACTCAGGGATGCTCCTGCGATTCACCCCAGCCCCACTCCACATCCTGAGGCAGCCCTGTCCACTTCCACACCTGCCTCCACCCCTCCTGCACCTTGACTTTAGCTGTTACCTGCACTGCCTGGCTCTCAGCTTGTTTAGCTGCAACTAAAATTCATCAGCCCCACAAAGCCCAGGTGTTTTCCTGCCTCCTGGGTGTCCCACTGAAGTGTCTTTATTTAGAAGAGTTTCTCAGAGCTGGGGCTGTTTATTTGTACATCTGCAGGGTGCTGGCCTATTTCATTCCCTCAAAGCTGGGGTCCGACGTAGGTCCCAGGGGTGCAACACTGTCAATGTCACATTTTTTCTCTCACTTTTTGGAGCAGTTTCTGAGGACCCTGAGCCCCAGGATCGATACCATGGGATTTATTTTGCTATGCTGCTGGCTGGGGTGGGATTTCTCCTGCCCTACAACAGCTTCATTACCGATGTGGATTACCTGCACCATAAATACCCAGGTAGGTCTGGAGCAGCTCCAGCACTTCCCTGACACCTCAAACCTGGAGAGAGCTCATTCCCGCTTCCAAGGGAGCTGTCCTCCTGTCCCCCCACCTCCTGCCTTTCTGCAGGGACCTCCATCGTCTTTGACATGAGCCTCACCTACATCCTGGTGGCCTTGGTGGCCGTCATCCTCAACAATGCGCTGGTGGAGCTGCTGAGCTTGCACACCCGGATCTCCGTGGGTGAGTGGGGTCCCTGCACCCCCAGGCAGTGCTGTGCCCGTGCTGTCCCCGCCCACACCAGCTCTGTCTCCCCCCCACAGGTTACCTCTTCGCCCTGGGGCCCCTGCTCTTCGTTAGCATCTGTGACGTGTGGCTGGAGCTGTTCAGCCGCAGACAAGCCTACGCCATCAACCTGGTGGCTGTCGGGGTGGTGGCCTTTGGCTGCACAGGTATGTGGGAGAGCAGCTGGGGCTGGGACATGGCAGGTAGGGGTGGGAAACAGCCCCATCCCTGAGCTGCTCTGCTCTGATCCCTGTAGCCCTCATGGCCCTGCTCCATCCCCTCCACATCTGTCCAGGCACTGTGGGACTGGCCAGGGGCACCAGCACCAAACCATGCACTGGTGACTGACACCACTGATCCAGGCCACCATGGTGGCATCCCAAGCCCCCACACCTGGTGGCCACTCTCGGTGGGAACAGACATAGTGGAGCATCCCAGGAGGGAAAAAAGGCCCTCCTATGTTTGGGGCATAGAGGCTGCTGGAAGGAGCAGCTCCCAGTTGGCACAGCACATGGGTTCCCTCTGGGGTTTCTTCCCCCTTCCCAGCGTTTCGGCTGCAGCAATAATCCCACCTTCTCCCCTCTGTGTATCTCTCCTGAAGTGCAGCAATCCAGCTTCTATGGCTACACGGGGCTGCTGCCCAAGCGCTACACGCAGGGAGTGATGACAGGCGAGAGTAAGTACCCACAGCCCCTGACCATGTCCACGTCCCACTGCATGGACTTGCACCTTCTCCTGGGGCCCCAGTGAGTCACACCTGGGTCCCCACTGACCCTAGCACAGCCCAGCTGGGGTGCCAGCAGATCAGGGACACCCCAGGGGAGTTTACTGGTTTCTAAGTCCCTGCACTGCCATGCCAGATGGGGGGTGGGGATGTCTGCCACGAGCTTCATCACCCCAAAATCACTGCTGGTGCCTCCTCCATACCAGGAAGCATCCATGTGGTGGGGGATGATGGGGATCCTTGAGCTGGGATTCAGTGGGGCCCAGAGCTGACAGCTCTCCCACACCACCAGGCACTGCTGGGGTCATCATCTCACTCAGCCGCATATTCACCAAGCTGCTGCTGTCGGACGAGAAGGAGAACACCGTCATCTTCTTCTTCATCTCCATCGGCATGGAGCTGACGTGCTTCATCCTCCACCTCCTGGTGAAGCGCACCCGCTTCGTCCGCTACTACACGGACTGTTCCCGCAAGGGCCTCCCCGAGAGCCGCGGGGCTGGCGACCCCGGCACCGGCTACCGCGTCCACCACGATGTCACCTCTGAGGACGTCCGATTTGTAAGCCAAGGGTGGGTTTCCCTGCTGCCCCCTGGGGTTTTCACCACTGCACCTCAGCACTGCTGTCCCCTCTCCCTTCATCCAGGAAAACCAGGAGCAGGGGCAGCCCAGCTCCCCCCGGGGCAGCCCCGGCCCCGAAGCTGAGCTGGCGGGGAGTGGCACCTACATGCGCTTCGATGTCCCTCGGCCCAAGATCAAGAGGAGCTGGCCCAGCTTTCGAGGTTAGTGGTGGGCCTAGGGGCAAGCCATGCCCATGGGGTGAGTTTGCTGCCTTTTATAGGGTGGGATAAATGATCAGTGAGCCAGAGTTTTGGGGGAGGATCATCCCCAAGGCTGGAGAGGGACTTTTGAAAAGGGCATGGAGTAGCAGGACAAAGGGAAATGGCTTCAAACTGACAAGAGGACAGGATTAGATGGGCTATTATTAAAAAACTCTTCCCTGTGAGGGTGGTGAAGTCCTGGCAGAGGTTGCCCAGAGAAGCTGTGGCTGCCCCATCTCTGTAATTGTCCAAGGCTAGGCTGGGTGGGGCTTGGAGCAACCTGGGATAGTGGAAGGTGTTCCTACCCATGGCAGGGGGTTGGAACTGGATGAGCTTTAACGGTCCCTTCCATCCCAAACCATTCTATGATTCTGTGATCCCTTTCCTAATGATGTACCCAAAACTATGAGGCAAACTCATCTTTGGAAGGCACCCCTGGGGGTCAGACAAGGCTCTCAGGCTCTGAAAGGGGGAGGCTGCAGTTTTGGCTGAGCTGTGCTGCCTGTCCCTGCCAGACATGCTGCTCTACCGCTATGTCGTGTCCCGCCTCATCTGGGCCTACATGCTCTCCATTGCCATGACCTACTTCATCACACTGTGCCTCTTTCCCGGGCTGGAGTCAGAGATCCACAACTGCACGCTGGGGGAATGGCTCCCCATCCTCATCATGGCCATCTTCAACCTCTCTGACTTCGTCGGCAAGGTAGGAGAGAGGCCAGAGCCAGCACAGTGGGAGTCTCTCCTTTAGTGTTCTCTTTCTAAGCCACTTGGCTCCACCAAGGGTAATCTCCACCCATGGGGGTCCAACCAGTGTGATGCTGCTGCTTACCAGCACAGCCAAGGTCGGGTTCCCACAGCAGTTGGTCTTTCCACCCTCTCGTTTCCTTGTTGCTCCATTTTGGGCAGCATGTGGCCCTCCTCAGCCCCCCAAATGAGTCTCTCCCTTTTGCTGCAGATCCTGGCTGCCCTGCCCTATGACTGGAGAGGGACCCACCTCCTCGTCTACTCCTGCCTCCGTGTGGTCTTCATCCCCCTCTTCATCATGTGCGTCTACCCCAATGGGAAACCCACCTTCGGCCACCCCGCCTGGCCCTGCATCTTCTCCCTCCTCATGGGCATCACCAATGGCTACTTCGGCAGCGTCCCCATGATCCTGGCCGCAGGCAAAGTGAGCCCAGAGCAGCGGGAGTTGGCAGGTAGGACCAAGCCCTCCTGGGAATCCCACATGGTGTGGCCAGAGCACCCTGACACCCCGTGTCCCTTCCCACAGGAAACACCATGACCGTGTCCTACATGACGGGCTTGACGCTGGGCTCGGCCGTGGCGTACTTTGCCTACAGCCTCACCAGCACCTCCCACAGCAGCTGTTTCTACACCGAAACCTCCAACAGCTCCTTTACCTTTGGGTACTGAGCCCTGGGGCGGGGCTGTGGGGACACAATGGGACCTGCTGCCCACCATGGTCCCCAGCACCCCACATGTCCCTCCTCAGGGAGGGAGCCTGGAGCCAGAAAGCCGCCCCAGGGTGGACAAGGACTGGTATCCTGTTGGCACAGGGCTGTGGCATCCTGAAACAGCCCGTGCTGCCCAGCCCGGCACTGTGCAGGGCCACCACTTGGGGTGACATTCCTCCCACTCCAGGGGACAGTTCTTGTTGCTTTTGGGAGGGTCCCCATCAGCAGTGTGCAGCTGTCCAGTGAAGGCTGGGGATCTTCTGTTTGCGCCAAGCCATTGACAGGAGGAAGAAAATACTGCCAAATCCCAAAGGGAATAGGACCAGCACTGGGGAGGAGGGTGATGGAGGGCTGGTGAGGAAGAGGAGGAGGAAGAGAGAAAGGAAATGCTCCTTCAGTCCCTGGTGGCTCTAGGGAGGTAGGTCTCAACTTCCATTGATGGTGCTGCAGGTTTTCACCAAGAATCGCTTGAAATAACAGTCCCTCCCTAAATCTGCCAATTGCTGTGTGTTAAGTCCCAATGCACTTCTGTGGTTGGGGAAAAAATGTTTTTTTAAATTGTGTCTTGTTTTACCCCCTCTAACTGCAAGAGCAGCAGGTCTTGCCTCCCTGCACCCAACACTGTGAATCTGCCCCACTGCAAGGGGTGGAGGGGGGGTCCCAAGGCTACAGCACTGCCAGTGCCACCCACAGGCCACTGCTGAGCTTGAACATTTATTGCACACGATGTAAGTGAAGCTGATAAATAATTTAATGTCTTTGCTGGTTCTTAGCTGTGCCACTGTCACTGGTGGCACTTGACTGCTGGGCTGGGCAGGCTAACACACACACAGGGTCATGCCTGCTGCCTGTCCTGTTGAATCTTGGGGTGCCCCTGGTGCTGCTCCCCATCTTCAGGGCCTCCTTTGTCATCTGGGGTGCCTGAACTTGTCACTGGGTTACAGCAAGCCCCTGCCAGCCTGCAAACTGCTGTGGGCAGCACACAGGAGAGGGCATGGGCCAAGAGGAGCAGAAAGCAGCAGCAGAAGGTGCCAGCACCATGTTTTGGGACTGGCTGCACCTCGCTGTGCCAGTTAGCGGGTGCCACCTCCCAAGAAATCGAGCCCAAGGAGCCAGCGAGTGCCAGGCCTGGCTCTGACCCGGCCCCCACAGCACCATGCCAAGTTCCTGCCTGTATGAAGTGCAGCTCACACCAAAAAGAGCAAATCCAGTGTTTTATCCTCAACACCCTGAGCATGGTGGCAGGGGGAGGACTCTCACCTCCAGCCCAAAGGCCCTGTCCAGCAGCCACCTCTGCTCCGCTGTCCTGTCCTGTCCATCGGTGCCACCACATCACACAGACGGGTTCTCCCCAAAAAGCCACCAGGCACCTGGGTTCTGTCTTTCTCCAGGGCAGGGGCTGAGCCAAAAAGCCATCATTGCCACCAAGGGGAGAAAAACCTTGCGGTCAGGACAAGCGAGACAAAGAAAGATGCTTCATTGGGTTGCTTTTTTTCAATTAATTTTTTTTTTTTTTTATGAAAAAAGATCACACGGAGTTCTCCAACAAACAGAATGCCAAAAAAATTGTTTTAAACAAAACATAAACAAAACAAAACAAAAAGACAAAAACCTGGCTCTCCTTTCCTCTCGATTGTCTGAAATATCCTTGTGTTCCATAGAAGGCAGTGGGTTTTAAGTGCTTTCTATTTAACATTAGCATAAAATCTCTCTCGCGCGCTCTCTCGCTCTTTAAAATATGCTCACACAATTTGCTTCTAGAAGTACAGTACACTTTGAGCGTGGGGGGTGTGCCTGTTCCCAGATCATTTACAATCACAATCCAACAGGAAATAAAAAATAATATTCTAAACGTCAGACTGTGTTCATTTCTGCCGTTGTGGGTTTTTTTCTTTTTTTGCTTTTTATAATTTCATAATTTTTTTCACAGTTTTAAAAAGTTTATATTTATATATATATATTTATATTTATATTTATAATTAAAAAGTTGAATCCATTTAAAGACTTATAATACAGGAGGGCTAAAGAGTCTTTTGGTACATTAAAACTGTACAGGCTAGAACCGTCACTGTCCGCCGTGCTGAGGCGCCGGTGGCCCAGGGTGGAGATGGTACGAGCTCAGCACCATATGGTTTGTTTAAAGGACGAGGGGTAACTCTGCGGGGCTGTCCCTCTCCCCTGAGCCCCAGCCTCCAGTCTGTGGTACGCAGCCAGCACCAGGGTGGAGAGTTTCCAATCTGTCCTTGGCTAAAGCGTCTCCCCACCCGAGCCGGGCCCCGCTCCGCGTCCCAGTGATCCGTAGTGCGAGTTGGGAGTTGCAAAGATCAGTGCGTCTCTTGGAGTTTTAAGTGCAAGGATGGTGCATTGTTCTCCTCAGGTTCTCCTCTGGTGTTCCCTCTTGCCAGGTGTAACCCTGGAGCAGCAGTGGGGGTGCTGCGGGTCTGGCGTGTGCCCAGTGGGAGCTCAGCTCCTCCGTGGATGGAGGAAGCTGAATGGTGCTGGCCCTGAGCCCAAGGTGGCAGCGGGGCTCTGGCTGTGGGATGCTGCAGGCAGGCACAGCTGGGTTCACACACCATCCCCATTCCCTTCAGATGATGGGCAGAGGCTTCCCAGCAGCTCCACGTCTCAGCTCAGGCAAGGCATGGCAGGTAAAGCTGGGTGAGGGATGCCAGAATCCAATGGCCTGTGATCTTCTCTCCTTCAAGCACCGAGCAGCAGCTTTTCCCAGTCGATTCCTGCTCCTTTACTGCACGCTCCAAGACGAGGTCTCAGTTTGCCACGTGTCACCTCCTTGCCACCTCCTTGCCCCCTCCAGCACTTCTGCACAAGGGGTGCAGAGCTGCAGAGGGTTCAGACTCTGCTCAAAGCAGTGGGAAGGCAGCATCCCGGACTGGGTTTTGGCTCCTCTTCCACCTGGCTCCTCCCAGCCTGGAGGATTCTCTTGTGCCATCTCTGTGCTGGGGCCAGCCCTGCCCCATCGTGCTCCACATGCTGCCAGAGGGGCCTCCAGGGAACGGCAAAAAGGCGCTGAGAGGATTGAGACGAGGCGCTGAGAGAGACTCATCTCCTTTCTCTTTCACCCTGTCCTTCCTATAAAGGGTCATGCGAAACTAAGCAGGAAAAGGGAATATAAGGACGGAGAGGAGCGCACGCAGAAGGCAAGAGGGTCCTTCCACACGCGGGCGGCTTCCGAGTTACTGATGGGGAAAAATGACACAAAAGGGATCCCTCCTGCCGGGGGTCCCGCTGGTGAAATGATCACGAGACCCATGTGCTTTCCTGGACCAAAAGGAGGAAGGGAGAAGTTGGTCAAGTGTCACCTTACTTAAAGCCACTTCCAGAAGAGCCTCGGGGGTTCAAGCACTACCACCACCCCCAATGGCACCTTCCTCGAGTCCTGTAACTGCTTCCCCAACCCCCTTCTTCAGCCCTCTCCTTCTTCCTCGCGTCTCTCGTGCTCTCCTGTCTGTAGTGTGACACAGAAATGAGCATTGAAAGAAACAATCATGTCGTCTGAACAGGCACGTCCTCAGGTTTGTCCCATCCTTTCCCAGGGGGTGGCATGTGTCCCCTGGGCAGTCAGCAGATGACAGGGACCCCGTCGGTGTTGAAGATCATGCCCGTGGTGGGCTCGTAGGTCCCTGCAAGGTAGTAGAGGTCCTCACTGTCTTGGTATTTCTTTGTCTTTAGCATCTGCTCATATTGATCCAGACCAACAACAAGACACTTGTGTGAGATGGTCTGGACATCGTTTTCATCCACGTGAGAGGACTGGTAGAGGGCTCTCTGCACAACAGGAACAGAAGGAAGGAGGCAGGAAAAAAAGGAGCCATTAGATCTCACAGCATTTACAGCATCATCTTCAGTAAGTAGGAAGAACACCCATCATAATGGGGATAGGGCTCTGCTCACACTCAAGAACCTCTCATACATTCCAACAGCCAGCCCAGGGGAGGGATACTGGGAATCTGCACAGGCCCATGACAGCCTGGACAATCCCTCCAGCCCACTGTACCTGAGCCCTGGCTTTCACTCGGCTCCCACTGATGGGAATGCTGTGGCTGCCAAGCACACGTACAGGGGAATATGGAGGCCAGGAGTTTGTCATCCTCACTCCAAGGATGCAAATGAAAAGATGTGTGCTGGATATCAACTCCCTGTTCCTCCCCACACCCAGCACCCGCAGCTATTCCCACCCTCCCAGAAACATCCATCCCAAGTCCTGGGCATTGCAGACTTGACAGCCAAAAATCAAGAGCCAGAGAAGTTTGGGGGGCATTTCCCAGCAGTATTTATTTGTTACAGGGTACCCAGCATTCCCTCCCAGCCTTCCACCACTCTCACCAACCTCCATAAAGTCCTTCCTCTGGTTGGATGCCTGCAAAGCTGTAGACAGACTTCTGCCCGATTTCTGATCCCAGCGCTGTGCCCAAGAAGAAAACAGGAAACAGAAATGAAAACCTGGTGAATTTGTTGTTTTTCCATGTCATCACCTCCTGCCCACCACTTGTGCTTTTGAAACTTCAACCCCTGCCCACTGCCACGGGGAATAAATCCTGCTGTAAACCAGCCACACACATGTGCAAAATTCGGTGTTTCTGAGCACCAGGCCCATCATTCTTACACTTTAAAGACTTGATCTAGCTCTTGACACTCTTTTCAGACAACACAAAAGTCTTTATTTCCTAGTATGAAGAAACCCACCCTTCTCTTGTTCAAGGGGCCAACACTGGGCTTGCCCACACCATAGGCAGCCCCCACAAAATGAAAGGATGGGGCCACCCCCTTCAGCGCACCAGTTACAAACTGGGCCTTGGGCATTTTCCTCATCGTTGGAAACATGAGGGAGCAAGGAGCTTTGCAGCCCTCTCAGCAGAGGAAACCAGCCTACCTTGCCTTCGTTGAGTTTCTTCCCAGGGTTGGTTTCTTCTGGGTGATAAAACCACTTGACTCGGACCACCATGTTGTTGCCCCAGGATTCCCACATGCTCTGGATGCGGCCAATGTAGGGCAGGTTGGGGCGGCCGGCGGAGAGGAAAACCGCGCAGTCTCCGATGCGGATGATCTCCTTGCCCCGCACGATGGCCTTGTAGAACAGCTTCCTGGCCTTCCCTTTCATTCCTCGTCTCTGCCAAGAGAGGATCATGCCAGTGGTCAGCCAGGGATCACCCATGTTTTCCCCACACACCACTGTTTGCCCTGTCCCACAGGCAACCCTTTGCTGTTGGCAGAGCCACAGTATTCCCACAGGGATTGGGGCAGAGGAATACACCATGCAGGATGGCCTCCCCAACGCAGTGAAAGCCAAACCCAATCTCCCTGCCAGCTGAACACCTGGCACACCCCACCAGCAGTTCCATCACCCCAGGAAAAGGGCAAGAGGCACCAGAAGGCAAACTCTGGTGGCTCAGAACTGCAGAGCATTTACCTGTGTGGGTTTCCCGAACCACTTCCACAGCTGCCGTGCCGGGAGGAAGGCAGCGATCTTGGGCCTGTTCTCCACGGAGGGCAGGCGCTGGCGCTTGGCCAGCTCCTTGGTGGTGGGCAGGTGGATGCCCTCCCGCTTCTTGGGACGGCTCTTGTTGCCGCTCTGTGGCGGTGCCGGCTGCTGCGCCGGCTGCTGCGCCGGCTGCTTCTGGCTCTGCGGGTGCGAGGATGCCCGGGATTTCCCTGCCTGCTTGGTTTGCTTGGGTGGGAGGGTTTGCTGAACTGAGGAACTCGGTTGGGCCTCAGCTACTTCATCGTCAGAACTACAGGAGGAATCTTCATCTGTAGTGGAGGAGGAAGATGAGCTGGAGCTCGATGAAGAAGAGGTTGATGAGGTGGAGGAAGAGGAGGAAGAGGAAGATGAAGAGGAGCTGCTGCTAGAAGAGGAAGAGGAGGAGGAGTTGGAGGAAGAGAGAGGGGTGGATGCTCTTGAGCTGGCTGAGCTGCTGTCCTGAGCCTCCCCTCGGTTCTTCTCAGCCTCCTCTTCTCCCTCTGACTCCGAGCTGGTGTCACTGCTGTTGCTCTCCGACTCCTCCACAGCTGCTGGAGCTGCTGCCTTTTCTTCCTGGTCCTTCGAAGCAGTAAGGCCCTCTGCTGAGGCATCAAACTTTCCTCCAAAGCTGGCAGGGGAAGGGTCTCCCTCAGCTGCCTTGGCTCGGGAAGACTTCTGCTTGCCCTCCACACTCACTGCAGCAGAATAGCCCAGACCCAAGAGACTCTTCCCATCTCTGCGACCGGCCAGGTTGGAATCCTCCAGCATCCTCATTGCCTCCTTCATCTTCTTTGTCTTTGGAGACATCACACCCTCATGGTCCAGCTTGATCAGGATTTCATTGTCATGCTTCCTCTGAGCCTTGACCACGGTGCCAAACTCTTGTGTCTCTTCTGTGGGCCGCCCTTTCTTGGCCTTGGTTTTGGACACCGAAGCATCGCTGGAGCCAAAGGCTGCCAGTGTTCCTGGGAGATCGCTGTAGGGCTCCGTGCCGAGGATGCTGCCAAACACAGCAGGCTGGTAAGGGGGTTGTGGGGGGCTGTGCAGCTTTGTGGAGATCTTCATTTTGCTGGCTTTCGACCGCTTTTCCTCTGTGGGAGCAGGAGAGCCTCCAGTTGGCAGTGGCTGCGATTTTCGTGACCCCTTCATGCTTGGCTTGCCCAAGCAGGCTGGCTTCTCTGGGACTGAGGAGGGAACAGGTGAAGACTCCACCTGATCCTTCTCTTCAGGCAAGGCAGCCTCTTCTGCAGAGGAGAGGAAACACAAAGACACGATGTTATCCCAGATGGGCTTTATTAGCTCAGACAGAACCAGACATCAATGCTGATTGGTCTCTGGCCAAGCATGGCTTGTTCCTGCCTGCTCAGGTACGCCCAAAGGGATACAGGGGGTGTCCTCACTGCTCACTGAACAGCCTGGCCTGGTGCCAGCACTTGTGAGCAGTAAGGGACAATGCCCAAGCGTGCTGCTTTAACTTCAGGAGAACCAAACTACAAGTCTCCTGCACCTTTGGCCCTACTGACGGCTGTAGGTATGCTCAGCTGGAAAAGGGACTCTGCTCCACATCCCTGACTGAGAGAAGGAGGCTGTCACAGCACATGCCAGCTTCTGAGCCTCCTGCAAACTGCAACCACACCAGAGCAAGATGATGCATAGGTGCTCTGCACTCAAGCATCCCCATCCAAATCCTGCTCCAAGCAACAGCTCTAACTTGGGGAGAACAGTGGGGAACTGTGCAAGGATTCCCTCAACTCCAATCCTGCCAGTGGTGGCAACTTACCAGCTTTTGCCTTGACACTTGGCTTTCTCCCTCGCCCTTTGCCTTTTGACACAGGCTCCTCTGACCCCACTGCAGCTCCCTCTTTTCCTTCCCCAGTGTCTTTGCTGGATTTACGGCTACGGCGCTTGGTGCTGGGCACCAAAAGGGCAGGGGAAGGCTCAGCACCTGCAAGAGGTCAGACAGATGTTCAAATGCAGTCAACACATAAAACAGAGATGTGATACAGGGAAAGTATCCCAACCAAATCTGCAATAGGGACTGGGGGCCTTTTTCCTTATGGGTGATATCCCACCCCAGCCCTGCATATCTGTAATTGACGGTGCAATCTTCATCACTGGAAATCTGTGAACTTGTCCCAAAATCTGAGGAAAATGGCCCAAAATTCCTACATTTCAGAGCTGGAAGTGTCTTGCAAAAAACTGAACAGCAAGACTCACACTGGATCTTGTAGTCAGGTGGGAGAAGCCGAATGTGAGACAGTGGGATGCGTCCTGTGTCCCCATCATCAAACTCTACTGTGATGAGATCACCATCTTCCTCCAGATCCAGGGTTCCTGTGGGATGGGCGAGCAGAAGATGGGACTAGGAACAAACACCCAAGTACAAACCCCTTGTAAGGGAAGTGGGGACATGAAGAAAGACAGGGGGGTTGCACCAGCTCCAAAGCATCCCATCTCCACCTTTCCTAGGCTGTGCAGGGAGGGCACAGAAGGCTCACTCTGCAACAGACAGTCCCTGATAATACTAAACCAGCCCACTCAGTGTGAAATTCCCCATCAGCAGCACTGCTCCAGAACACAACAGCCATTCCAGCTTGATGTCCCACCTGTCTCCACTGTTTCCCTCTATTCTTGCAGAAATTCACTTCTCTCACTGAAGTATCTTTTTTTAACCTTCATTTGGTAACTACTCTCAGCCATCATAAACTGCTGCTTTTCACTTTCTCCAAGAGAAATAAGCTGTGTTCTCGTCCCCTCTTTTTGCATCACCATTACTGGTTTATAAATCTTAAGTCATTATTCCCTTTTACACGTGCTGTGACCAAGAGCCCAAAAACAAGACCAGCCATGGCAGAATTGTCCAGAGCCATTCACCAACTTTTTCACGGGACCAGACTGGGGAGTTATGTGTCAAAGTTGTGAGTGTCCAGGTGATTTAGAAACCTCCACAGCCTCAGAAATAATTGATGCCTGAAATAAATTCTGACTTTCTGAAAAGTATTACATGTCCTTGATATATTTAAGCTCCTAAATTGCTCAAACCTCCTCCTGAATCTGCAGGATGTTACTAAATCTGCATCATTAATGAGAGGGGCATGACCTGGAAGGCAGAACGGGCCTGATCTCCAGGATGCTCACAGCAGAGCTCAGGGCCTGCCATCCCTGAGGACACACAGGACTGAGGCATCCCAGGTTCACAGCACAGAGCAGCTAGAGTGGCCTTACCTCGGACAACTGTCCCTGGGTAGAGGCAGCGGTACTGCTGGCTCCAGTAGGCTGCAATCCTCGTGCCCTCGGGCAGGAACCGCACTGAAGGGGGTTTCACATCGATGATCTGCTCAGGGCAAGAGGAAGGCAATTACTGACCACCCTGGCACCAGCACAGACCATCCCACCACACCTGGCATGGAGCAAAGCAGCTCTGGAGAAGGCAAGGGACAATTTCCTTGCTGGGGAATGGCCTCCTGTCTGCCCACAGGGCACCATGAAGGACCATCCCTGATGGAATACAGGACTAGTGCCTGCTGCCAGTGGGGGAGCTTGGCCATGGGGCAGCAAGCACACCAAGGGGAGCTCTGCCCACACTGGCCATGGGGGCAGGACCAGGGCATCACCGCAGCTGGGGAAGGACAGAGCTTCCAGCTAGCCTTCCCCAGCCCCTAACAGGGCAGGGAAACTGAGGACAGGCAGCCTTCAGCCTCACATACCGCTTCCTGCAGGAGCTGCTCCAGGCAGTAAATGTGAGGACGGTTTCCCCTCTCGCCTTCCACCACCACCCGGTATCTGAAACACAAAGGCTCAGTCAGACACAGCACATGGGAGACACCACCCCAACCAGGTAATGTCTCCCTCTGAGGATGTGAGAGCACTTAATGAGAGATAATTGGATTTTCCTCAGCACTGATAAACCAGACTGAACTCTCTTTCCCTCCCTGCCAGACTCCATCAGTCTGTGGGGCAGCCAGCTCTACACAACCCCAAAGTGACTCGAGCAGCAGCTATGTCCCCATTCTCCAGCAGATCCCAGGCAGATATAGCAGCCCAACTCACATGTCTGGTGAATGCACTGTCTTGACATGCCCAGCATAGAGCAACTTGTCATCCATGGGGATGAGGACACGCAGGCCATCTTTCAGCTCATCTTTGTCAATGATGCAGGAGCGAGGAGCTGTGAGGTATTGGAGCAAAATGAGGATTAGAGAGAACCACACAAGATAAAGGGACAGTGAGGGGAGAAGAAAACTTCATATTCCCAGCATCACTGTCCCCTAGGAAAAGGTCAGTAAGCCATTTGCAGAAAGGGCACTCTCTCTGGCTAGCTCTTGGTAATAAAAATTAATAGTGATAAATAATAAGTCCCCCCTCTTGGTAATAATAACATACCAGTCAATGAAAATAGGGCAACTCAGAGACTGGGCTTTAACTAGATGTCATAGTGAGCCATGATGATCAGGCTTAGTTTTTATTGAATTATCTGAAAACGTGGTACCTCCACCCCAAGGACTCATGGCTTTGGATGAGGAATGTGTGAAAGCAGCACGGCTGTCCTTTGAGCAGCCCTGGGAAACCTGCCCCGCTCCTCTACCTGTAAAGTCCTGCCCTCACCTGGTGTGGATGGCCGCTCAACCAGCATGCTCAGTGGGATGTTCTCATCCTCTGAGAAGCTGCTGTCTTGGTTGGGTTCAAAATCCTCCTCTGCTGCCATGCTCTCCATGAGCTTGCTGACAGCTCCTCCTTTCCCTCGGTTCTGCAAGAGAGGAAGCAGCAGATCAGCTGGATCACCACAGGCAACAGTCTGCTCCCATCTCACCTTCCTCCAGAAAAAAATAACCTGAGGATACCAGGACAAACCAGTCTCCACCCTTAGGAATTGTTCATCTCACAAACAGTTAAGTGAGTGTACCCAAACTTTTTGCTGCCTTTATCCCCAAGCATCACCAGCAGTTGACCCAAAGATATTCCCCACATCCTCTCTCCTGGAGGTTGGGAGAGATGCTGTGGATCTGTTGTTTTGCTCTGCTTTCACCACAGTGCTCCTGAGCCTCTGCCTTCACTGATCAGGTGCCAGGCATTGTTCCTATTTTGTCTCCAATCCCCATGATCTGTTCCTTGCTGTTACTCACACACCATAGAGTCACACTCTGAAATCATGTGAGAAGACAGCAATGTGTGTTACGAGAGATGACAGGCTACAGCAGTGGAGCAGAAACCAGCTGTGACCCAGTGCTGAGCAAGGCTACTCCATCACCATCTCCTGGGTCCTTGCTGTCCATGCAAGCTCTCCCTCCACCCCGTGGCAGCCTTAGAGAAAATTCTGCCTGCTCATGAATTTGGGGGATGAAGGCAAACGAACACCAGATGGTAGCAGCAGGTACTACCTGAGAGTCTTCCTTGGATTTTAGGCTTCTCAAACCAGCACTTTGCCTGTAACACAGTCAGCAAAACCTGCACCTGTTTTCCCTCCCTCACACTGCAACAGTCCAGGATACAGGAGGGCTCTGCCAGCCACCCTCCAGTCCAGCCACACTGGAACCAGCACCTCACCTCCTTTTTCACCTCCTTAGCTTTGACCTTAGCTTTGCTCTTCTTGGTGGAGCCCAGGGCACTTGCCAGGCTGACCCGAACATCTGAGGGGGAGCTGGGGATGCCAGGAGGAGACATGGATGAGGAGGAAGAGCAGCAGGGTGTTTCTTTACCCTTCTTCCGCTGCTAAAAATATAAATAAAACACTTCCATCAGTAAAGAGAAGATTGGTAAAGATCTGGATCCCGGGATAGGGAAAAGGTGGAGCAAGGCAGGCTAGGCACAGGTCAGATTATATTCAGCCAGCAGGCAGTTCACTGCCTACATCACATCCTACATCTCCCAGCTCTGCTTTCTGGCTTCACACATCTTGGGAAGAGCTTTTCATTACCCTGGAGAGCAACTCCTGCCCATCAAATCTTCCTCCAAAGAGCTCCAAGAAGATCCCAGTTGGCCTCATGTCACAACTAACTTGTCTAACTCTCCCCATCAGTGTTCCTCCGTAACACTGCCAGGAACTGGACTGGACCCAGAGCATTCAGCTGAGATGAAGAGCCAGTAACCCAGAGATCACTGTCACCCACAGACAGGGATAGACCTCAGAAGTCCCCACATAAAAGGTGAACAGCCTTAAAGACCAGTCTGGGGGGGTCACAGGTCAGCAAGAGGACAAGCTCATACAGAGAGTGGGAGATCATTGACTCTGGCCACCCAAACGGAAAGGATTTGGGACATGGACAGTGACAGAATTAAGTAACCAGCCCCATTCAAACACAACATGTTTTTACTCCCTGCAAGTCAGATCCAAGTCTGACAGAGCCTCCAGGCGTACATGGGGCTGACAGGGGTGACAAGGGGCAGCCAAACAACTGCTGAGACAGGACTCAACTCTCCTCTGCCTCAGTGGAGTTAAATGCCCTCCCCTCACCTCCAGCCCCCAAGCATCCCAACACCAATTTGGCCAGCGCATTCCTCACCTTGCTTAGCTCCTTCCTCTCCTTTCCCTTGCTGCCCTCTTTTTTGGGGCTCATCGGGGCCCCCTTGCCACAGCGCCCAGGTTTGGAGGCAGGGGTGGAGCTGGCAGGCGCCGTGGATGTCAGCATGGCTGAGGACGTGGTGGCGTCGTGGAGGAAGATCCGCTCACTGCGGCGCCGGTTCCACAGGTCATCATCGCTGGCCTCCAGCCCAAACTCAAAGCTCAAGTCCTTGGGGGATTTAAATTTCTTCAGCTTGCGGCCTTTCTCAGACCCCAGCTTGGCCTTGTCGGTGCTCCCAGATCCAGAGTCCAGGCTGCTGGGGGCCTGGCTTGGAGGGATGCTGCTGGACTCCAGCGGCCCCTTCTTCCCACGCAGCAGCCCTGAAGGCGACTTCTTCCTGATCTTGATCTCGCTCTCCGAGTCAGTGTACTCGAACTCTGTCCCTACGTGCAAAGGATTTAACCATCAGTCAAAGCCCTGGCTGAGCCGAGAGAGGACACATCCTGCTGGAAATTTCTGGGCTCCATGGGAGATGCTGTGCCTGTTCAATAGAACTCTTGCTTGGTCCCCTTTCCAATCCCCTCATCCCTCAGACCTCCATCTCTGACCCATAAAACACTGTGGAAATTCCCTGGAAATAAGCCTGCCCTGCTCCAAACCAGAGCCCAACCATTCAGGTGGTGTGGTTCAGTATGTTCCCTGCCTCCATTTTCTCCCTTCTCCCACAAGCAAAACCCTGCAGGGAAGCTCTGAAAAGATACTTTTAACGTGCCCCTCCTCAAAAAAGAGCTGCTCAGCTGAAACCAAGCATAAATCCCACAGGCTGATCCCTCCTTCTCTCCTAGTGGGAGCCTTCTCCAGTTTCACCTTTGTTTCAGGAGAACAATGTCTTTTAAGAAATGGAATAAACCCATATTTCAAGTTTATTTTTTCCCATTGGCCAACAGACACCACAGATCTTTTCATTGGCTCAAGTAGTCACCGTAAAGTCAAGAGAGGTAAATGATCTTTTGTCTGTGGAAAATGGAATTCCCCTCACACTGGCCTCTGCTAAGCACCACAGGCACAGCAGTACCCAGGGGCCTGAAATACTGTAGTAATGCCAAGATGTTCCCCACCTTCACTGAGTTCCCCTGAACCTGATAAAGGAAAGCAAGATCATGTTTCCATGGTCGAAAGAGAAACTGAAGCAGCACCTACACACCCAGCAATATGGGCAGGAGGTAGGCAAACAACATTCATGTGGGAAAATGAAAATGTACATGGCACAAGCAAGGAGAGCATCTTCTCTTGGTCTTTCTCTCAAATATACTCACTTCCCTGGGTAAATTCAGTCTGCAGGAAACTGCTCTCATCTTCTACCCAACCCTCTTCCCCTGAGACAACAGCAGCATCAACAGAAAAGGAGCCAGTATGTCAAAAACAAAGCTGGCAAGGCTCAAAATGAAAAACCCATTGGAAATTAAAACACTCCTCCTCTCTCACTACTGCATGAGGTAATTTCTAGATGCTTCCAGCTTCAAGGAGGGCAGGTTACAAGACAATAAATTCTTAACAGGGGCTATTGGAACAAGTTGGCAAAAGCCTAATATAGCATGGAAACAGTGCTAAAACAAGCCAGGCTCCCGAGGAGGACACCATTTTCCATTCCGAAGCATGCTATAAATTCCATTATCACTTAATAAATATTAATAGAGAATTTATAAATGGAACCCATATAGACCTGTCTAACCAGGAACAATGTCACCAGTGGGCACTTGTACAGCAGGGCATGGGGAGGTGAAGAAATGAAACTCCCAATGCATTTAAACTGAGACAGACACAGGGCAGAAACTCAGATTCTGGCACTGCAAACACATGAGCAGAGGAAGGAATGCTTGTTTCAAGTCTTGCTGGCTGGTGTCTATAAGGAAGCTGCTGGGATGGGCTGAGGGAAAGAGCTTTTCTTCTGCTCAGGTGTCCCTGCTTCCCTTGTGTATCCAAGATCACTGCATTTAGCACATGCTCCCTTCCCTAAAATTTAACAGCACTTCATTGCCTTCTGCACTCTGTCCAAGGGGATGCAGCATCCCACTGCTTGCCTTTGCAGCACGTCTTGTTGAGAATTTGCCAAGTAGGAAAAGAGGAAACTGACAAAGCCACAGTTGTCCCCAGGGAAGCCATGGCTGCAGCTGCTAACCTGCCATGTCCATGACTGGTTTTTGTTTCCCTATCGGGCCACTTTCTCCACCTTCAGCATCAGGACAAAGCAGGCAAAGCAAAGAAAGGGCAGCTCAGTGTCTGGGTACACAACCTGTTCTCTTGCAGCACAACTGGGACCTCACACACCGTCCACCTTGCCCCCACAGCACCACCCCAAACCATGGAACTCACCCATCAGGCTCTGCCGCTCCTCCTTCTTCTTCGCCTTCTGCTTGGCCTCCAGCTGGATGATGGAAAGCGGAGGGGGAACGATGGGGCTGGGCATCGCACTGGCAGCAAACCTGGCCAGAAGGCCCAGGCCACTCTCATCCAGGGCAGGTGATGACAGTCTGTCTGTGCCATCCGTGCCATAGTCCTCTGCTTCCTCTTCTTCCTCCTCATCGTCCTCCTCCTCCTCCTCTGAGCTGGAATCTGGCACGCAGAAAACAGGGAGCCCGTTACAAATCTCACGGAGTTGTGCACCAGCCATATTCCCAACCCGAACCGCAACTCTCCTGCTGCTCTGTGCCCACATAAGTGGCACTGAGCCACCCGGGACTGAGCCACAAGATGCTGGCCATGGACACACACGTGTCCTTGCAGCCATAGAGCTGGTGTCACCCTGCCTGCCACCACCCTGGAAGGACACAGCAATACAAGGTACAGCAAAGACTCATTCAGGGCAAGGAAGGGAAGAGCAGGGTGTTGGCAGATTTGAAATGGATGCCAGTCACCCCTTCCCTACAGCTTTCAGGAGGAATTAAAAGCCTCATTCCTTTGAAAATCCCAACCTTGGAGCTGTGGGATTCCCCTCCCGCCCACCAACACTTCCTCCATAACGAAATCCATTAACGTAACCAGAACCAGAGATCAGCATGGAAGGGGAATACCAGAGAGCAGCCTGTGCCATGGCGGGAGGCAAGGGGGACACAGGGAGGAGAAGGGGCAGGAAGCAAAAATGCAAAGGGGGGGAGAAATAATAATTCGAAAGCAATGGATTTGGAATGCATAAGGGAGGGAAGTGTAGGTAGTGTTGGAGACAAGGAGCAGTGTTTAAACTCTGCCTCAGAACTCTTTGTGCCTTTCATTTCCCTCTCTACAGCTCAGCAAAGGGAAGCCCAACTCAGCACAGGCAGGAAGAGCTGCCCACAGCCAAAATCTAATTCTGGCAGAGAAATCAGCCTCACTGCCTGTCTCAGCTGACACCTGCAGAGCAGTGGGCTGGGGGTTTCCTCTAGGGTGTGCATACAGCAGGTATTTTGGGGGTAGATGCTCCAAGAGTGGCACCTCTCCCTCCCTACAGCACTTCCCAAGAGTCTGTCAGCAGCTCAGAGGCAATTAATTTTAACAGCATCTCATCCAGTGAGGGCTGGTGAGCAAGCCACTTCACAAATGCACATATACCACACACACACTTATACACACACATATATGAGCACACAGATCTATAAAAATATATATATATAACTGCAAAAAGCGTGTCTGGAAAAGTTATTTCATTTCTCTTGAAATTGAGGGCTTAAGTAGGATCATTGAGGCTGCTGGAAAATTTCCACCACTAGCAGGAGCCCTGTTCTGAGCCCACTCCCCAGCTCCTACCAGCCACTATCCCTGCGTCTGAAATCCAGCCAAATGAGAAACCAGATCCCTTCAAAATGAGCTGGAATGAACATGAAAATCCTTTTCTTTTCATATACACCCTCTGGGATAGATAAAAACGTGCTCAACACTTGGTTGCTCAGAAAAAAAACCCATAACAATAACACAAGTGTTATTTCCATGATATTAAAAAGGACAGGAATATCAGAAAACAATGTTCTCATCCTTGTATTTTATCAACTGTGGTACTGGCAGCTTTTTTTGCATTTTTTTTTTGGTTTAACATGGGCAGTTTATCTCTGTAGTGTACATCTGATAGTCACAGAATACTAATTTTTAACTGCATAACAATCCCTTCCCCATTTCAGTTGCTCAGACTGGTTCCTCGTGATATAAAAATGCTACTACAGTCCTGCAGTTAATACCAAGAAATCCACAGCCATGTTCACTCCTTGCACAAAAACCACATGCAAAAGAAAAAAATCCACAGCAAGCTGTGATCAGATTCCTTCCCCTACCAGAAAACAGGGCATAACTACTGGGTATACATCACATTTTCCCAAAAAGAAAACATATCCAGATGAACTTTATTCTGAGACGTGAAAACCACCTGCCTGAAAAGCAGAAAAACTGTGCCTGAGTTCCCTGTGGGGTAGCAAGACCTTCTCCATACAGTCTATCTAGCTCTGAAATTCAGCAATTTTCAGCAAAAACAGAAAATAAATTAAAAAAACCAACCTGTACATCCCCTCATGCCAGACCTGAGAGCTGGCTGAGCAGAGTGGCTCAGTGAGCAGATGGGGAGGAAAACAGGGGAAAAAAAAAAGGGGAAAGTTTGCAGGAAAATCCCTTCATGACCAGGCCAGCCCCACTGGCTCAGCCACATCGACTGCCCAGCAGCACCATCCCTTCAGCACTCACAGGCTGCATGTGCAAGGGCAAAAGGGCGCCCAGCAGCTCCAGTAATTCAGAGGCACTCAGGTAAAACAGATTTAAAAGGCAGGATGGCAGTGACTATTCCTCAGGCTACAGAAAACACAGGATACAATGAGGTGCCTGGTGGTTATTCCAATCTCCTGCTCATACACAGCGTCACACTACAGAAAGAAAACTGAAGACAGTCCCTTGTCAGCATTTTTACCACAACACTTATATTTTTATCTGCAGGAGATACAATTTCCAGCCTGAAAATAACCCCATTTTAACACATTCACAGCACAGATCTATCCTCCTCCACCTCTCATGGCGAGGATAGATCTTGCTAACCCCACTTCACATGCACAACACAATCCCTGATCCTCTTCTTTCTCATTTTCCAAGGGACAAAAAGTAACAAATGAAGCAAAAAGAAGACATTTGGGGCTCTGCTCCAAGCCCACATGCTTCTAAACTAAGTCCCAAAACTTCTGGCCCTGGTGGCAAGTAAGCTGCTGGTGCTCTCTGTCCATCTGCAGAGCTCCTTGGAAAGACTGGTGTCTGTATTTAATGGGAAACAGGAGCTTTACTCCTACTGTACCCAAACTATGTGTGAGTTTAAAATTAACTATGCACAGATGCCTTTACACAATTGAAGCCTCCGTATTTTTTGTCCTGAAAAGGTGATTTTTAGCTAGCAACAACGAAAAAGACATTTTTTAAAAAATCTTTTTTTCCTTCAATGGTAATTCTGTTAACACTGAGAGAGGGTAAGGGAAAAAAAATGCTCAAAGTTAAAAATATCTTTTCTAATTGACATTTTTGAGAGCATGTATATGTGTGTATATACCCACACACGCAACCACACATGTACTCCACAGCCAAAACAAATAATACACTCATATTTAAATGTTACTGATGCTAGATAAACTGGAGCCAAGTTTTTTTTTTTTTTTAATTTTTACCTGCATTGAATTAAACCCCAAATCCAGTTAAAACTAAGTTTTCTCATTGCTTTTAACAGCTAAGCTGCCGTGATATTTTACTGTAGGAGAGCAGTAAATGAAGATTTGTTAATGATGAACAGAAATTGGTTAAGCAATTTGGTTTTTAGAGACTGATGTATGTAACAAAGACGGGTTGAGGAGGGTGTGAAGAGGAAAGGTTGGGGAAGGGAGGGAGTAAAAACACACACTTAAAACAGTCATTTCACATTGTAAAAATAAATAGTATGATTTTCTCATAACACCAAGCAGGCCTACGCATACAAAGCAGGCTAAGTACAGGCAGACTTTAGACAGCTACTGGGTCATTAACATCTGATTTCTGGGATCTGTCCAAATTCTGGAGGTTACTTATTTTTGAGTATCCAATTTAAGACTGTACTTTTTTTTTTTTTTTCCAAATAAGCCAATTCTCAAAATTGGAAGATTTTTTTTCCCCACATGTGCTGTGCTGTTGACTCCAGAAGTGCTTATGAAAAATTCAAAAATATTACAACTATCACATGGTAATATGTATGGAACTGGTTATCCCTCACTGCTTTTTTTTTTAAACTGGGGTAAAATTATCCTCTAAGTCAGGAAAAAGAGAACAGGGAAGGAGGTACTAAATTCTTAAGGAAAACAGAGTACAGAGGAGAAGGACTTATAGGTCTCTGGTTTCAGAAAGCTCAAGGAATTACCTGTCCTGGTGGGCTTTAGCCCACATTAGCAGCTTCCTCTCCAAGGTCACTGGATTAAAAACCACAAGCTTTGCCTCTTATCAGAATGGCAACGTGATGTTTGGTCTGTAAGAAAGCAGCAGGTCCCCCCCACATCTATCTCAAACCAGATGACAGAAAACAGCTAATCCCACCTCTGACACAGATACTGCAGGGCCAGGGCCAGGCAGTATCCCTGACAGGGGAACATTTCTGCACCATGGCCCAGAAACCTTTAAGGTTTGCATCTTGGACCCATCTGCAAATCCTGGGCTAAGGGGTTCTCCAAAAGAAGTTCTGCAAACAGCAAAGCATTTCTGGAGTCCTCACACACACACACATGCAAACCTTCCACGTGAGACTCTTCATGGACAGAGGAAAGTCGAAAGCGGACAGCAATCATCTTCAAAATTAAAATAACCAAGAGAATGCAAAGAGCTACGTGTCATTATTCATGGAGGCAACATCGAAACGTCTGAGGCTGACAGATGACATAAAGAAAAGTTATTTTGCCTACCTACATAACAATGGTCAAGGTTCAGGTTCATGGCTAGTGACCCTCGCTGAGAAGTGTCTGCCCTACAACCAGCCAACCACTTTGCTTCTTTAGTGCAGCGTGAGAGCAAATGCAAGAGACCGACACAGACATTCAAAGCATCATGGATAGGGGCAGGGGTGAAAGGGTTGGTCAAGCAGCTGCAAGGAGAAAGCGAGCACTTCTAGAAAAGCTGAGGTTATTAATCGGTTTAGTATTCAGGGAAAGCCATTAGAAACCCTATTACCCAAATATCCCTTCAAGAAATGCTTATGACAAAAAACAACCAAAAAAAAATTAAAAAAAATTAATTTGCAGGAAAAATACCTCCAAATTGTAACCAATAACCCCTTCCCACCTCCCTCTCCCGTACCCACCTCCCACCCCAGGGGGTTTTGCATCTTTGGTTTCTTTCCCCACCATTAAATGACACCCCAGAGGGATTTACAATGCATTTCCCCATTTGTTCCAGATTCCCCAACCTCCTCCCACATCCCCTCCCCTCCCCAGATTTTATCCCACAAAACTGGGATTTTTTGTTTAATTTTTTTTTAATAAAGCAGACAGGTTACTTGAAAAATGGACAAAGGGACAAGTTACCTCTCTGCTTACCTGGAGCAAAACCAAAAAGCAAACCCAAAACCCCCTCAAGAACTTGGCACCTAAAAGGGATTGATATCCTCAAAATTTCCAACAGCAGCAAACAAACAAAGAAAAGATGCAGGAAGGAACAGGGAAGGGAAGAATGGAAGTTAACGCAGACTCTTCATGGAAATGTGGCAATCTCAGCCTTACATAAAATCCACTATCCCCACGACCTTTCGAGTTCTCTAAAGAACAATTTTTAATTTTTTTTTTGATACATACATTTCTCTTTTGGATTTTCTCTGAAATGCATTGGTGGGTCCAGCCCAGAGCCACATCAAACCAAATCAACATTCTGTATCTTTCTGCCGTGTTCAATAATTCTCTTTTTTTTTTTCTTTTTAGCTCAAATTATCTTTCTTTGGAGGTTGGGTTTGGAGGGAAGAAAAACCAAACAGGTGCAGGGAGGAAATTAACATCAAAAAACTCAGAAAAGAAAAAAAAAACCAAAACAAAAGCCAAACTATCCAGCCCCGTTTTTCAATTAACAGCCCTGAGCAATGTAAAACACTAAAAGGCTTTTGCTGGGCTACATCCAGCTCTGCCATGTAACTTAGATAACAACTGGGGATGCTCTTGCTTTGCATTCAGCCCAGCCGAGCTACTTTCTTTTGGGAGCTGAGGGCTCATTAAAATGACCTTTCCCCATGATTATTATTTAATGAGTGTGCTCTAAAACAGAAACCCCTTGTGTCTCTGGAGGAAAAGTCTCAAGTAATCTCTTTTCCCACTGAAGTACTAATGACAGGCTGACAAAAACAAAAAAAAAAAAAAGAAAGCTGCAAGAAAAAAATTGGGGTGAGGGAGGGAAACTGCAGAGTCAAATTTAATGCAGTAATTGCCACATCCTTGAACACCGTGGGTTACGTCTGGGTATCCAAAAAAAAACCTATCACCTAAAAAGAGACACAAAAACTTGACATGTAGGTTTTAAAAAATTAAAAAGAAAAATTTCTGGTTGTTAAATACACTCTGCACCCTCCTGCAGCAGCAACAAGGAGCAAGTGCCTCTATGTTTTTTATGTGCCTGCCTAGAGAGAGTCTATCAGTAAACAAACATAAAAAGATAAAGCCAAGTAACAGGTGAACAAAATAAAAATTAAATTAAAGGGGTTGAGGGGAAAGGGGGAAGCCTAGGCTTTATCTGGACAAAGGCAGCAGGGATATTTGAATAATAGAGAGTACCCCAGACTAGGTTAATTCCAGTTCTACTGATGGGGAGTGGGAGCAGGAGGGGGATGCAGAGCAGGATGGAGTGAAGCGGCAACCTAATCGCCTGATAAGAGACACAGCAAGAGAGACAAGGTACACAGGTTTAGTTAAAAATGAACTCGGTATGTTTAATAAAGCTTGGTAAACCAAATCGCAGTACAAACATCAAGTCACACGGCCACACAACAGTACCCCGGTAATAAAATAAAAAAAAAAAAAAAGAAAAAAAAGGGGGGAAAAAAAAAGAGAAAAAAGGGGGGCAAAAAGGAAAAAAGGAGGGAAAGAAAAAAAGAGGGGGTTAAGAAACAAGAGGGGAAAAAGAAAAAAGGAGGGGAAAAGAAAAAAGGAGGGGAAAAAAGAGAAAGAGAGAAAAGGAGGATAAAAATAAAAGTAATTTAAAAAGCTCCTTTCAAACTTCAACAAAGCTCATGCCAAAATAAAATAGTAATAATTAAAATAATAATAGTAATAGTAGTAATAATGGTGGTGGTGGTAGCAAGGAAGGAAGTGAGGATAAAACTGAAGGGAGGAAGGGAACAGGAAAGCAGGGAGACATGGACACTAAAACCCAGTCGATATAAAAGCTCTAAAAGAGCCAGCCAGTAAAAATATCACAACGATACAGGTACAAAAAGGATAAAAAATAACCGTTGGGGTGATAAAGCAGGCTACGCTGCCAAGGACAAAGATGGCCGCCCTGGCTCCGACCATCAAAATGGCTGACCCTGGCCCGCCAGGCCCCTCGCCCCCGCCCCGCTCCCACACGGCCACAGCACAGGGTGCATTTGGGGGTGCGTTTGCTATAAATTAATAACCTTGATCGAACGAGTCCTCCGAGGAGTCGCTGAAGGAAGATCCCGCCTCGGCCTCCCTCAGCAGCAGGCAGAAGGGCTGCTTCCGCCCCGCCGCCGCCTTCGGCCTCAGCGGCCGCCCGGCCGCCACCACACTGCGCGGGGCCGCCCTGGGGCCGCTGGCCACCCGACTGCCCTTCCTGGCCGTCGAGCTGTACAGGCTGGGCGGCCGCGGCTTGGCAGCGGACGGAGGCTGTGCTGGCCACTCGTCCCTCAGGGATCCCTCCTCCTCCTCCTCCGAGTCTGTATCTGTGGTCAAAGCGGGTGGGAAGAACGTTACATCACTGAATGGGGGTTTGGGTGGGTTCTGGGGGGCTCTGGTGCCATCACTGTCCACCCCTGCCCAGGTGCTCCATCACAAGCCTTGCGCTCAACAAACACAGAAATTCACGTTTCCCTCTTACCGTCACCAATGGACATTCTCCACCTCCTGTCCTCCCTTAAGACAAGATCCAAGGAGTGTTTTTAGCTTGGCAGCACAAAAATGAGGCAAACATTTCCACTACATAAATGTTCACGGAAGGCACAGCACTGTCAACAACTCGACCATCAATCTGAATTTGTCTTCACTATGACAGTATTCAACATTCTTGACCTAAATCTCCTTTTCTACATGAAACAGCTCTCACAGAGGGTTTTCGACACAGGTGGCTGGAGTAAACCCAGCTGCCAAGAAGGCAGGATGTCTAACTCCAAATGTCTGACTCCAAACACACTGCCCCGGATGCTCCACGGCGTATGCCACAACTGAGCAGGGACCAAGCCGCTCCTCAGTCTGTGAACCATGGCTTTACAAAGCTGCTTAGCCTCGTGGGTGGCAAGAAATAATCCAGCCATCCCCTCTGGCACCTGATGAGAGGGACAAAAAGCATATGGCACCCCTGGACGCAATGTAAGTGGGTATAGATTGTCACCTCCCCACTTGTGGACATGCCATCAGCTCCACAACATTACAGACATTGTGGCATCACTCCCCAACTCCACTGCATTGGGTTGTGGAGAGGAAAACATGAAGAAAGGCAAGTTTAGGAGACCAAAAGCCCAAATATGCACATTATTTTGGACACCTAACTTTTCTTAAAATTTGTGGGAGTAAGATGCTCATTTCCCCCTTTGGGTCTCTGCCCGAAGTTTTCAGGACTCCAGCTAGAAAATCCTGAGGTCAGGAGGCAGGCAGAAGGACTTGGCACCAGTCCCATTTACCCTTCTCCACATGAGCAGCCCACCAGTCATGGGAGGTGCTGCCATATGCTCGACCTGCCTCCCCAAATTTATCATGCCTGAGTGACCAAATGACAGGCTAAGGCCCTTCCCTTGAACATGCACACAGCTGAAAAAGCAAAGCTGAGCTGTTTCCACAGTCACAACAATCCTGAGCTGAGACCTGAGTGACAAAGGGGCACACTCCTACACCAGCAGACTCACTGGACAGTGGTCAGAATGAAGCTCTCTTAAGTCTGGGAGGGAGTTTTTGTTCATGAAACCACAGTACCAAGTGCAAGGGCACTGTAAAAGCTCCCTCTGCCATGAGTTGAGGCTTTAGCTCCAGCAACAGCCCCATCCTTCCTCTTCCCATTAGCTCCAGAGCTCCCAGTCTAGGAGACATGTGTCTGTCCTTGGGAGTGAAGCACATTCACAAACAGAACTGCCAGGTAGTGTGTACAGCACAGTAAGCCAAAGGCTGTGTTCAAGTCCAGTGGACACAATGGCTCCTATTTCGCCACATAAATGGCTAATTTCATACCAAACATTTGTTCCATTGGAGAGTCACCAGCTCATCTTCCCCATTAGCGAAATTTCTAAACTAGCATTGCACCAAGAGATGTATTTGTTATGCACACAAACACCCCATAAAGGTTTTAACATGGCTTTAAATAGCTGCAAGCAAAGTGAAAGATATGTGTGCAAGTGAGCTGAGACCATTACACAATGGTCTCAGACCATAAACTCTGCCCCAATGTCTGCCTGAACTGTTAAAGACTCTCCTGTGTTTGGTTCTACTGTTTTCCCAACACTGTCAGCAGTTCAGATTTTTCCTCCTGTAACTGGGGTCAGTTGCTGGAGCCTTCACCTCAGGCACACTCTGGGTTCAGAAGTAACAATCACCACTCTAAAGTGGGGTGGGGACAAACACTGATGAGACAGATGGGAAGGCTCAGCAAAGCCAGCCAGGAACCAAGCCATGACACTGAAGGGCAGGAGGATGCTCAGGAACATCAGTGTTGCTGGCAGGCTTTTCCTTTCCAACACATTCTGTGGCCTAATCCTAAAGTCAAGCCCATTGAACTCAACAAGGACTTCAAGTCAACCAACTCCTAGAGAAGAGGCTGCATATGCTCATGTGACAGGTAGAAGGAGTGTCTACTCCCACCAAAAGCAAGAACATGGGTCAACTTCATTTTCTTAAGCATTTTTCCCCCCTAATGATGAATACAACACAGGTCAGGAAGACACACATTTATCGTGGCTACCCCTTGGACAGCAAGATGGGCAGACCATGCTGACCCCAAAGATGCAGCAGCATTCACTGGGAGGAGGAGGTCACTTTTCACTCACAAGCAAAAGCAGACCCATCTGCAAGACCCTTTTCAACAGGCCATAAAATCCCACCACAACCCCCTCTACAAACAGAAGAAATAAAAAAGAGGTTACTTACTATAGGAGTAGCTGCTAACTTCAGATATTGCTGGTGAATGGGAAACTTTGAGCTGATTTTTGACTTTTAACCCCACCTCCATCTTCTTCATTTTGGCGGTCACTTTGTTTTTACCTTCCTTGGTGGTTTTCAGTGACAGGCCCAGGTTCTTGGCCAGGCTCTTCTTCTCCTCCTTGCTGGGCAGAGCCTCATGGGCTGTGAGGTACCTGCTGCCACCTCCACTGGTTTTGAGCTTTCCCCCAGAGCTGTCAGCAAACTTGAAGGGGGATTTGAGCTTGTCTTGCTTGGTGAGAGACAGGGCCTTGTCAAGCTTGCTGGCCAGCTGCTCCTGATCTGATGGCACCTTCTTCTTTTTGAGCTTTAACTGCCGAGGTGAAAGGAAGAGACAAGGTGAACACAGAGCAATATCATGGCAGACCTGAGGGATCTTACTAGTGCACCAAACAGTCTCATGCATCTAGTTAATAAAGCCTCAAGGTGATAATCTTAGCCCCAGTTGCCATAACCCACCATGGTTCTAAGGAGGAAGAAGAGGAAGATGTCAGCAAACAATACAGTTTTACTGAGCACTACAAAATTGCAAGATTAACTTAGAGAAACTGAATGTTCTTCCAAAAGAAACATGTTCATAGAACAACATGCTTTGGAGTTCTTTCTTCTCCACACCACCTGGTTTTTAGGGTATGTCTGGGTTGGTTTTACAAGCTTTTCTCTAAATCACAAGGATTAAAAATCTTCTTTACCCAAAACTCAGCCAAATAAACATGGATTTCCACATAATCAACCAGCTCCAGAGGCTGGGATGCCAAAAACCCAAATACCTCTCAGCATGAGCATCAGCACCACTGCACTATAAGCCGGAGCTGTTACATCCTTTTCAGTATTTCTTGCTTCTTGAAAAAAGCAAATACATTTCACATGTGCTACAGCTAGATAACAGCAGCTCTAACTCAGTACTTTGCCTGCATGCATTTTGGATTTCATCAGCAGCTTAAAGCTCCAGTAAATATCTCATTGCCTCAACAGGAGCAGAAGAAAACCCTGCATTTGAAATAGCAAGGTTATGCTCCAGTTCCTCCCTTGCTTCGGGAGGTCCATTCCCCTGTGCTCTCTGAACAGGCAAAGGGATAAGACAAGCCCTGCTCTGGATTCAGAGCCAGTGCAGCACTGAATGCTCTGCCTGGCTCCAAGGCTCTTGACTCTGCTGCCTTCCAAAGAGGTTCAACCTCTGTAAGCCAACATTAGCCCCTCCACTGCACACAGACCTCTCCTGAGGAGCATCTAAACCCATGTGAACTGAAAGCAGACACTGAAAGATCACGAATCCAAGCCAACACCAGCAAAGCAGGAAAGAGATGGGGTTTTGGCCCGTGGCTCCACGCTCCCCACAAGGGCACTGACCTCATTTGAGAAGCTGGGAGCCGCATCGTGCTCTTCCCAGCTTGGGTTCCTCCCTTTCATCTTGCCACTGCTGCTCTCCACATCCTCGTCCTCCTCCGGGAGGGCCCCTTTGTGCCTCTTCTTCATGCCCTCACCAGTCTCAGAGTCTTCAGAGAGCAACAAGGACTTGCTCAGTCTGCAAGCCAAGCACAGGATGGGTCAAGGTGGGCAGGCTTTCCTCCCTGTGATCCCCACCAAGCTCAAAAGTGAGGTTAAATGCCTCCTAAGACAGTGGGGATCCTCAGCGGGAGCCAAGTCCACTGTGAAGTGACAGCAGTTTGGACAAGGTTTTCCACCAAACTGGAGAGCCAAGGAGCCCTTTGTGCACACTCTTGGCCACCAGAACAGATGAGGGTGCCTGAAATCAGAGACCTGCAAGGTGCCCTCTAAAAGGAAGTGCTTGGTATTTTGGTAACAGCCACCAAAAAGTGCCTGATTTGGAACAGAGCAGCAACAGGAAGGACTGACAGCTGAGTTGGCCCTTAAGGTCTTTTCCCACTTCTACTTCCATGGCCTCTGTAGGTGAAGAGAGAGACTCCTGAGGCCCAGGGAGGTGCCTCATTGCCCAAACACTTGCTTTGGTTGCTTGGGTATGAGCAGGAGTAGCAAGGAAGTGCCACGTGGGGTGACAGGGAGGGACAAAGGCACTGCAAGGACTGGCTCACTCCAGACTCCAAGTCTGGCCCCTTGTTGAAAGGCATTTGTGATCTATGTCATTGGATTTGCTTTGGGAATTGGGGGGGAAGGGAGAGGGTAAATAAATAAGAAAATAAAATAAAAAATAAAGTAGGTGAGACTATAAGCACATCTTTCCTGGCTCCCCAGCCATCTCCAGTAACTATCTGATGGATGATCAGTCAACACCTCAAGATTCCTACCAAGTTTCCATTTCAAGCCCTCATACGCTGCCTCCTTCACACTAAGCCTGCTGGTCAGACCACCACCACAAAGCCACTGACATGGGGCAGCCTCCTCAGTTTCCAGGCATTTCCCCTCCCTTCTATCCTCTCTGCTGACCTGCACAGACAGCACAACCAACACCTCAGGCCCTGGACACTGGCTGAGGGTACACCTCCATCTCTAAGAGCAGCCTCCTCCAGCATTCCTGTGATCCAAGGACACGCACACGCAACGCTGCCACGCACCCACACATGTACAACTCCAGCTGCCTCTGGAGGCCTCCAGCCTGTCCAGCCACCCAAACACGAAGAACAAAACAGGGAGCCACTGAGAGAACAGATTTCCAGAAGCACTGGTCAGTGGGAGCTGGGCACCTGAATCTGATTTGCAGTCTTGAAAAGGACATTTACAAAAAGATGGAGCACGCAGGGAGGCAGCTTGGAAATGCCTTCCCATTGGAGAGGCCATCTGTGGTAGGGTAGATGGCCAACACTGGTGAGATCCAAACAAGAGCAGCTGGACTTGCAAAAGAGAAAAAAGCAGAATAGAGAATAACCCAGATGCCTAAAAGAGAGATGTCAGGCAAAACCAACTCCCACTGATTCAGGGAACAGAGAGGAAGACAGAAGAAAACACAGCAGAAAGGTCCTACAAAGTAGATAAGGTGGAACAGCCCTGTCCTTCCCAGTTTTGATACCAACATCCCTGCAACTGGCTGTACAGCACTCGCCTGCACCATCTGCTCTCCTGAAAGCACACGAGGATGCACTCCCTGACTGCAAAGCCTCACCTACAGCTCCCTGCCAGCCACATCACCTCACAGCTGCTCAACTCCACCTGTCCTACCTGCACCCAACACCAGACACGTGCTCTGCCCATGGGGAGGGAGGACACTGGCACTGCATTCCCACCCTAAGGACACACTCACGTTAACAGCACGCGCTTCCACCACTGCAGCCAGCGGCTGGCCTGCCAACACAACGAGCCCCCACTGCATCCGAGATGCTCTCCCCAAGTCAGACCCTGGCGCAGAGACCCTGCCGTGTTCCCATCTTCCCCAAATTCCAGCCTTACTTTCCACTCTTGCTGTCACTCTTCCCTCTCTCCTTAATGGGTGACAGAGCGCTTGATCCAAGTTTCCTCTTCCTGGGCCTTCCAGGGCCTCTTCTCGCCAAGCTTCTACTTTTCTCGTCATGCTTTTCCCTTTAAAAAAACCACACGCTTCACTGTTAACCAAGGCAACCAAAAGAAAAAAAAAAAAAAAAAAAAAAGAAAAGAAAAGGAAAATAAAAAAAAAGGCAAAAGCAAACTTTGCAACCAAAAAGCAAAACAAACAGGGAAAAAAAGAAAACAAATCCAAAAAGAAGAAAAAGGGAAAATAATCAAAAGAAAGCAAGCAAGAACGGGTGCCAACCCAGAACCTTCGCCTGCCACCAAATTGCTAAACTGCGCTGCTGAAGCCAAGGTTGTCTCTAACACAAGTCTCCCACAGCTGCAGTCACCAGCTACCAGGCTGTCGTGTCACATAGCCTAGGAGTGTGCTGTGCAAAGCTCTGGCAGGATGTACCAGGAGAGGAGAAGAGGCAGGGAGGGATGGAGGGCAGTTTTCTCTCCCGGGCCGAGAGGCAGTGAAAGTGCCCAGCTGGAAAAAAAACAAGACTGGGTGAGCAGCCTGTGACTTACTCGGAGTCCCTGCGGCGCTGCAGCTTCACCAGCTCCCGCTGCTTCTCCTTGTAGCGCCGCTGCAGCTCCGCCAGCCTCATCCTGTAGTCCAGCTCCATCGCGTCCATGTTCTCGATGGCCGATTTGATGGAGTACATCTGGGGTGGGGAGGCAACAGAGGGTCAGGACACGTCCAGGGGGTGCACACTGAGTGCCCTGGCAATTGCCAAGCTGTGCAGCCTGGAAGAAAGCCCTTCATGTGGACAGGGGAGCAAAAACACCTTGCCCACCAGAGTGGTACCCAAGAAAACCAGCAAAGCAAAGATGCTCGGTGGCTTATGCATAGGGTGGCATCAGCTCTGAGGGACTGCAAGAGAACCTGCAGGATAAAATGCTCTTTTACCTTGTTTAAAAAGACAGATCACAATATATCCTATCTCAGAATACTTTCTTACTCTGTACAAAATAATTGATCAGTCTCTTCCATAGGGAACAGTCAGCAAATTAAAAATAAACATGGATAAACCCTCCTGCCACTACTTTTATTTATCCTCTGGCCAGAACAGTAACACACACAGGTTCCTCTGGCTCCACATTAAAACACCACTTCCAGGGCTGCTGAGGCTCCTGCTGAACCTTGATTCACAAACAAGGGAAGAACCCACTGACTCCTGTGCAGTCAGGAATGTGACGTGAAGGAACAACCAGCTTGCTCTGCTGAATGCAGAGGGGCAGCATGAGCCAGCACGACCCCCCAAACTGGGGCTGGGACAGAGAGTTGTGTGAGTGGATGCACTGGGGCTTTCCGGGCTCAGCCACACTAAGAGCTACTTACTGGTTCATCTTTCTTCTGCATCCAGCTGTATTTTTTGTTGGGATTCAGCTCCCGAGGCAGCCGGATGGTTTTCAGACTTTCCATAAAGGGGGTGGAAAGTACTTCCATGAGCATGTGCGTGCTGGCAGCCAGCAAACTCTCCAGAGTTGGCCGGACAGGGAAACTCTCTGGACCTGCTGGGAAGGACACAAAAAAAAAGCTACAGAAGATCTCATTCCAAGACTGCTTCTCCAACAGGCACAAGGAGGGGCTGATGGCCCTTTCTGGACCATGGCTGCTCAAGGAGCCCCCACAGCCACCCTTGGCCCCCACTTGAGATCTCCTGTTGTACTCAGCCATGGTGTAAGTGGCAGTTCCCTTCACTTCTCACCTCAGGAAGTTACTGGAAGGTGAGATTCTTTTCAGGACCTGCCAAGCTCTTGGAAAGCATCATCTGGAGCTACTGGGGCCTCGGGTGCCAAACCCCAACAGACTGTGGACTCAGTGCTTGCCAGTAGGGTGTTACCCTGGCAGCTCTCAGCAACTGGGGCTCCGTTTCCGCTACACATACCACAAACTGTCTAGACATGGCGAGGGCCTTTGGAAGGGAGAGCAGTACAAAAGCCACACGTAGCTCAGCCTGCTGCAACAAAAACCCTGCTCCAACCCCATGCGAAGTACCAGCCACTCCTGCAACTCAGGGCAATGCTCTCCTTGCTGCCTGGCTGAGGCTGCAAGAGATCCCTCCTGTGACTCTGCTCTCTGCCCACATGGAGAGCACAGGGACCATAAGCTGGGAGACCCGGCATGGTCTGAAGTTGACCAGACTCCCCAGTCACAACTTACTTTGCATTTCTTGCTTTCGTTTCTCCAGCTCCATCTCTGCAATTTCACTCAGCAAAGTGATCCCTTGCAGGAAGGAGTGCTCCAGGGTCTGGTCAGTTAACACCTCCACCTTCATCTGGGGTGGAGCAACAGTGGGGGCAGTCAACAAGGAACAAGCCTGAGGCATTTCTGTAGCAGCCACCAAAGCATTCATCCCAGCCAGTGGGTCACCTGGCTTGATGTCCAGATCTGGGATTTGGCAAGTGATTGCCTCTTCTGTGTAGGAAGGGAGCTCTGGCCCCTGCTCCCCCTCCTCAGGAGGCAGGCTGGGAAACTCCCTTGCCCGGGGCACATCGGTGCTCTGCAGATCCATGGCTACAGAGGCCTCTTCCCGCTGGGGCGTCAAGTCCATCTCTGGTGGCTCGCTCTCCGCATGCACAAGCAAACCATCATAGTCCATGTGCATGGAGCAGGTTTCTGCTCCACTCCCACTCTCTGCCTCAGCCTCTGCTTCTGCAGGACAGGCCACAACCTGGTAAGAAGGTGGGCAGCTCTGAAGGTCTTCCTGGTCCTGCTCCATAGCACCCAGGGCTTCACCCTGGTGCAACAGGAGATTGCAATTGTCCACGTTCTGCACTGGGACGGCTGCGGAGGTGGTGATGTTCAGAGTCCCCATGTCTTCCTCACAGATGCCTTCTTGGCTTTCCTCCATCTGCACCTCCGATTTCACTCTCTCTTCCAAGGATTCCTCTTCTGCTGCTGCTTGGATGGGCTCTAGGATTTTGGACGGAGACAGGTGGATGGGCTTGACCTCTGAGGAAAGCTCCATGTGCTCAGAGCCTTCAGCAGGCAGCGGGACGTCAGGAGCCAGGCCATCCGCATCAGATGCTGCGGGGGGCTGGAGGAGGTAGGGATAGTGTCTTCCAAAGGAGGGAGGCAGGGACTGGAATGGATATCCAGGGGGAATCTCTGCAAGATATCAGAAGGGACAGACTGTGTAATGGCTGGGTGTCCAAAGCACCTTCTCTCTCGCTAAGGCATAGAGCTGGTTCTCTTGGCTTTCATGATCTCTGGTCTCCTCCTGTACTCAAGCAATAGGTGCTTTGGGCACCTCTCCTGACCAAGCTGCCACATGCAGCAGCACCCCAGAGGCCCCTTCTGCACCTTCCCAGCACTTTCATGCAACTGGAGAGAGATCTGCCTCCTGCATCTTCTCCCACTGGGACTCCAGCCCTGGAAGAACCAACCCAGGCTCAGCCCAAGGGAAGAAGAGAGCCTACAGCCCCAGGCATCCAGGCATCGATCCCAGTCCATCATACCACCCCTGCTCCTTCCCTCTCCCCTGCCTTTTAGAGGAGCTATGTGGTTTTTCCTAGGGGAAGGGACAGAAGCAGGAAAGAGCCGAGGAGAAAAAGGGAGGTAGGCACAAACACAATGGGACTCTGCCAAAGCAGGGCTCTCTTACCTGGGAACAAGGCCTGATATGGACCAGCAGCCTCTTTTTCCAGCTCCAGGTCTTTCTTCTCCACAGTCTCGGGCGCCTCTTCCTTTGGAGGGATGGCAGGGGCAGGGGGTGGAGAGGCGGGGGGCGGGCTGGAAGGATGGGAACTGGGGGTGGCAGGGTAGGAGTAGGCTGGCTGCGAAGGTGGCTCCTCCATCTTTTGGATCACCTCAGCTTTGAGCACAGACACGGGTGAGGCCCTGGGAGAGAGGGGAGGTGGACTCACAGCCTTGCTGTAGGACGTGGAGGTGCTGGGAGACAGCACAGGTGGTTTTCGGTGCACCAGTCCCGGGGCAGAGGAGGAAAGGCCTGATTTGGCACTGTCCAGGTTCCGTTTGGTCACCTTTTCTTCCATATCCACACGCTGCTCATTTGCCTTCAACCTCTCCTGTGACAAAAACAGACCAAAACTCAGCACAACACCTGGAAAGTAGCACTGACCTACCACCAAGCAAGACCAAAGCATAGTCTTATCAAATATGCACTGGAATAAAACACGTTCCCCAGTGCAAGACCATTTGAAGATCAATCTGACAAGACGGTGACACTGATCTACAATAGCTTCTCTACAAACTCCCAGCTCCAGGAATCATGAGAAGGATGTCTCAGCTTTCACTTGCATCCAAAGCAAACCATTTCTATTTCCAAGCCTCCAGCCTAACAAGCCCACATGCAAAGGAAGGCTGAAAACCAGAGGACCATTATAAAAATGAATGGGTGTAAAACACCCAAATGAAAGCTCATGACTTCCAAAACCTTTCAGTGAATGGGAGCTGTCTCCAGGAGCCAGCAAGTCCTGCAGCTGCTTCTCTGAGCTGCTCAGGAGGTTTGCTTGGAGGTGACCAGGAATGAAACCACTCAGCTATGCAGAGACATCCCTAGGGAAGGAATCCAGGTTGTGCTGCTGCTGCTAGGCAGCTCTCCTGACAGCACTGCTCAATGACTCTACACCAAACCCCTCCAAAACCCACTGTAACTGCAGGACACACCAAATGCTTCACATCCCAGGGACCAGGGCAGGATCACTCAATGCGTCCATATCCTTGAGATGCACTTGCCACACAGGCACAGCTGCATTTTCTCCCCAGACACTCCAACTTCAGGCTCATTTCACGGCCAAGCAAGAAGTTCTTGAAAACATACCACGAGCTGGGCACTCCTCTGCAGCTCCATGGCGTGGGCTGCTTGCTGCTGCAGGATGTACAGCTCGTGCTGCCGCAGCAGCTGCTGATGGGAGAGGAGCTGGAGCTGGTGAGCGTGCTGGAGGGAGCTCCTGGTCGGGGGGTACATAGCGGGCCACAGGGGGGGTGCCCGGTCCATCAGCTCTGCTGTGGAATGAGCAGAGATCCACTCAGGGAGGCAGCAGGGTAAGGATGGACAAAGGATTCAGGATCACTCAGGGCAACACTCGCTACAGTCCCAGAGTGTGGGGGATGCCAAACACTGGGCTATGCAGAAATACAACCAGAAATCCCCAGTGGGGAAAGTGTGCTGTGTTCCCCTTGGCAGCCCCAATCCTACCACCCCTGTGCCCTAGGGCCATGAGACTTGCTTTCCAGGCACCCTTGGTTTGACTGTCCGTGGCTGAACCTATGAATAGATTCTCCTAACCAAGGATCAAACTCTGCATGGTCTTGCAGGGGATGAAGAGTTTCTGCTAAGATTACACATTTCCATCTCCAAAAAACACCTAATAAGAGGCCTGCTCACATCCACCCTACAGCTGTGGCTGCTGGTCCCCACAGGTATGTACGCTCCTCTCTGGCCCTCTCAAAAGTCTGTTTTCCCCACAGCTGTGAAAGAATGGGCCTCAGGGACACACTCACATCCTTACCAAAGTGTGGCAAGTGCTCACTAGGGATCACAACAAGCTGCCCTGACTGCGGATCTCTGGCAAACTGGTAGGCAGAAGGGAGAGCTCCCCCCATGGCAGGGGGGAAGCCTGGAGTCATGCCCTGGTGCAGGGAAGGGTGACCAAGTCCTGGAAGAAAAAACACCAAAGTCACAACTCAGGGGATGCAGACAGCTCCTACCCACACAAGAAGTTATCTACTGCTCCAAAATGCCTCCTTCCCTTTTTCTTGTGCTCCTCAAACAGCCTCACTGGGCTGCAGCAACACTTCTCCCTGGATTTCACCAGTGTGAACACTCCATGACACTGCTCCCTCGCAGGGCACTCACCATAGGGATGGCCAGCCAGCCACATGGAGGGGCTCCCTGTCCTGGGGAGCCAGGGGTGCGCTGCCAAGTGCGAAGCCGGGTCTGCAGACCAGCGCCCGGAGCCCGCCAGGGCTGGGCCTCCTGTCACCATGAGGTTGGAGTTCAAACCGTTCGTAGCACAGCTAGAGGGGTGTATTCGGGCAAAATCTGCCAGCTCCTTGCTTTCTCTGGGGATGGAGGAGGCAAGAGAGAGAGTGAGAGAGGGTCCAAGTAATGAAGAAGCACAGAGTATGGACCAGCCTGCAGAATGAGTGTTTGCAAACCAGGGTCAGTCACTCGAGGAGAGCTGTGATGGAGATGTCATGTCTAGAATAAAACATTCCACCCCTCCAGCCCTTTGGAGCAGGCATGGACTTGCAGCTGTCTATTAGGTGTGCTCTGCTGAGGACTCAGGAGCTGCCTATAGCCCTGTGTACCCCACTCAGCATCCCTCACTGCACCAGGAGGATGGATGCAATCCTCTCCGGACAGGTTGTCCCTCAGCTCAGCTTGTGACACTACGGCAAAAGACCTCATCTCCCTCCAACTCTCACCTGAGCAGCTTCTCCTGATCCCGCTCCAAGCGCCCTGCCAGGAGGTGGCTGTCCCGGTGGCGGCTCCTCTCGTCCCCACAGTCATCTTCAGAGCGTCCGTGCCCTACGAGACAACCCAGCGCCATCAGACAGGACACACAGTCTGGAGAAAGCTGTCCCCTCTCCTCTGGGCATGGAGGAGCAGTATCAAAGAGCCAATACACCCAAACGCCAGTGTCTCCAAGGATGTTCCAGGTTCAAATCGTGAAAGACCAGGCAAGGCTCTCTGTGTGATCAAGATATTCTCTCTAAAGTAATATTCTCCTCATAGCACCCAAGTGCATGTTTTCTGAGGTTCATGTCTCCAAGACATCAAGGGACTACTTGCCAAGCCGGGCTGGTCTCCCAGGACAGCACAGCCACCAACCTGGGAGCAACAGGGCCAAAGGGACCACTGTGCTGAAGGACAATGGCAAATTTCTCATCCCAGAAAGAGCCAAGAAGCAGCTAAATCCTGCATCAAACCACACAGTCCTTCCTAGAATATCTCAGGGAGGGGAAGGATTTTATCTCTGCACTTTCTGAAGCATCTTTTGATCTTGTAAATCAGTCTGGGAGCACTGGGTATGCTCTGAATCCCTATCCTTCTGCAACAGGCAGAACCAACAATACACACCCTCACAAAACCAGCACGCTCCACTATGCAATTCAGCCCATTAGCAGGAATCTGCATCCCCCTCTGAGACACGCAACAAGAAAGGGTCTGATGAGGTAGGGACACATATGGCAGATGAGAGCAGGAATCCAAAAGGGGGCTGGATGTTTGGCTGGAGAAACCACTTGTCCACAATCACAACAGCTCCTGCAAAAAATACAACCTGGCACGGTAGCAGCTGCATCTGTGAGAGGTTAGGAGGTATCTTCACAGGAGCGAGCAGCAGAGCCTCGCTTGGCTCTGCCAGGACCAGGTATTGAGGCCACTCTTCCTTTTATCCAAGGTCTTCACTGCAGCTGCTGATTTTTAAGCTTGCTTTTCCCTAGTTTTTTCCCCTAGCTTATTTCTCGCATACTCATTTTTCACACAATTCCCTGTTCCCCCTCTCCACACTATGCTTGGGTGATACAATCCACTCCTAAATCCCAGCCCTGCTTGCAGTGAGCACCCAGCCTCACAGGACTGCACCCCAGCAGCCCTTCCCAGGGTCCTCATTCTCCTGTCTGGATATGGTTTGGCACACGGGAAAACATCTCGGAACATCAAGTCTATTCTGCTGACAGGCAGTCTTTTCAAGGAGAGCTTTAGTGTGTATTTCCACAAACCTGGACAGCCCATGGGTTTTTTGCTGTCAAGTCTCCAATTCCCTCAGCTTTTACTGTCAGAAGGAATCCAGGAACAAGACAACATCTCTCCCAGCTCCCTTCCCCAAGGCTCCTTCCATGGGCTCCAGACAGAAAACAAAGATGCTTTAAAACCTGGCACACAGCTCTCCCTCCCGAAGGACTTTGCAGGGTCACCACATCTCCCTCACAGCCTGCCAGGACACTGCCCAAACAGCCCCCCAACTCACTGAATGATGCCCCCCACAGCCTCCATTGCTCACTTTTACTCCCCAATCTCCACAGCACCGGGGCTCACAAATCCCTCTGGAGCCCACATATCTTCCACTGCCTCTCTGCCAGCATTCCCCTTCCACACCCTAGCCCAAGGTTCTCCCCCTTTGAAGCCCCTTTTCCTATTTTTCTTCCCAAATCAATGCCCAGCTGTCTTTTTGGTGTCAGCAATATGGAGCAATTCCTTGGAGAGCTCACAGCCTCTCTCCCTTCCTTGGCATGAGGTGAGTTAACCCCCACCACCACAATTTCATTTAAAAAGCATTGTTATTTTATCATCGCTCCTCCCTCTCCCATCTAGACTCCTTGCACTACATTATTTCTAGACGAGTTTACCATCTTTTTTTCACCTCCCCATCCAAACACACACATTGAAGGACCTCTAATTCCCGCCCAGCCTCCATCCCACCAACAGGACAGTCTCTTTTCTGGACAGAACGAGGATTGTCCAGACAGTGAATGATCATTCTGTCTATATATATGAACATGACGCACGGACTGCATAGAAAAATTCAATCAGTTATGCATAGAGGAAAGGCTTAGGTCCGTTCCCTTGACAACCAATGCCTGGTACTAAATACTTGCATTTTACTTGCCAAATACTACAGATTAGCCAACTAAAGCCTGCTTTCTCCTTCTTAAAAGGTCTAAACATTCAAGCATCGTCCACTCAGCGCAAGCAAGCTAATGTTATTAGACGAATATCTCCTGGCACACAAAGGGGGGGCAGCATTTGGGGGGCGAGAGGAGGAGAAAAGCAGTCTTGTTTTCTGTCTGAAAGCCAACTGCATCACTTAGCAACGAGCCCAGAGGCCTGCCAGAATTCAACCCTTGTTTGCAGCCTTTTAGTTCGGCTCAGTAAATTACATTTAACGCAAGCTAGGAGCGTCTGGGACGATTGAACGGCTGAACAAACAGCTCCCTGTGCTGCCCACGAGGTCCTCGGCTGGCTCCCCCCCGGCTGTGGGGAGGGCACTGGGAGGCGATGGGAATGGAGAGAGGGGCTGCTGCCTGAGGGAAACTGCATCTTGCCACTGAGTTTTGGGAGAGGGGGACAGAGGCAGAAAAATGGGGAAGACAAGGGCTAAAAATAAAGAGCCAACCATTGCTCACCAACCGCTCGCTTTGGCATTGCTCCTTGGCACACCACAGCCCTGTGCTGGGCAGCCCCCGGGTGTTCTCTTGTGACACAAGCCAAGCAGAGAACCAAAATCTCTCTGGTGCCATCCCCCTCCTGCCAGCACCACGGCTTAAATCAAAACCATGAGATTACAACACCAGCACAAAGGTGGCTTGAGAGGTTTCTCTGTCACTCTCTTTGCTAATGGATCAAACTCATGGAGCTGGATTGTCCTCAGAAGCAGCCAGAGGGACTGGAAGCAGGGACACAGGACTGACTATCTCTTGCACAGGGGGTCTTGCTTCCCACTGTGGTTTACAATGTCCTTGGCTGGCAGGCAAAGGGAGCTGAAAATGCCAAACTCAGTTCATGGCATGCAGCCTGCACAGGGTGGCTGCTCTTCCCAGGGAACAGATCCTCCAGGGAAGCCTGGAGACAAGCCCTAGGGAACCTACCTTTGATGCTGCTGAGAGACAGTGAGCGATCCCGGTCTGCCAAGCTGGGCCCCAGTTTGCTGCTGCTGCTGCTGCTGCTGTTGTCCTTCTGCCGGGCCACAGCCACAGCGATGCCAACAGGCAAGTGCCTCACCTCCACCTCACCCTGGGAGCCGATGCTCTCACGGCCGAAGGATTTGGCACTCTCAGGTCTCTCAGGGTCCCTCTTTAGCTGCTTTGCAGGCTGCTGCAGCAGCAGCTGCTGCACCTTGGAGGCTCCCAGCTGTGCAGAGTCCAACTTCACATTGCCCAAACCCCCAAAGGGGCTCTTCTTGCCACAGCTCTGCCGGGACGCCGTCTCCTTGGCAAAGCTGCCACTGTACTTGATGAGGCTCTGCATGGCCGAGCCTTCGCCGTGCGAGGCAGGGTGCAGGACGTCCGCGGCGCCCCGCGAGCCCACCACCGAGGACCGCGGCAAACCGCTGGGGTCAAGGTAGACCTTCTTGGCTTCCTCCTCCACCCGGCTGACGTGGTTGTGCTGCGCGGCCAGCACCGCCATCTGCGTAGTGGCAAAGTTGCCCATCTCAAAGGGCTTCCACTTCTGCTCCGGCGGTTTCAGCTGACCGTGGTCCAGGTGCTGCCGGGAAGAGTCCAAAGTGCCATAGACCTTTGCTGCTTCTTTGGAGCTGGACCGCTGGAAGCGGTCCCGCTCGCAGGGGCGATGCTCTGCCTCCGGACTTGGCTTCAGCAAATCCTTGGAGGCCAGGAACTCCCTGCTCTCCGGAGAGCCCAGCCCCGGCCGGTTGAGGAAGGGTTCTGAAGTGACCTGTCTCTTCAGTGCCATGGAGTTTGTCCTGATCACCGAACCCTTCTCTCTCAGAACCTCCATCCTTTTGGCATCACTGTGACAAGAAAAGTCCTGGGACAAGAGTGTGCGGGAGGCATCTGCAAGGCAACGCTCCGTGGGCGACTGCAGCACCCCCACCTTGCCAAGGTCCTTGTCCTTCCCCTTGTTGTCACGGGCCTGGGAGGCGATTTGGATAGGCCCGCTCCTCTCGTCGTAGGCTTCGACCGAAGGCACGAAGGTGGGGGCGATGACTTTGTGCTCCCTCCCCAGCTCCTTGGCCGGCGGGAAGATGGTGTACATGCTGGAATGGACGGGCTGCGGAGGGAATGTTGTGGCCGGCGTCATCTTCCCCGTCTGTGAAGGGTGTGGGGATGGACAGCTACAGGAGACGTGCAAAGCGCCCACGGAGGGCAGGAGGGGCTCCCCCCGCTTCAGCCGCTCCGCGTGGGCGTGCGCAGAAGGCCTCATGTTCTCATCATGCCGAGTGGGATCCTTGGCACAGCGGTCCTGCTCGGCACCCAGGACCTTCAGCATGGGGTCCCCGCCACCGTTGCAGTTGCTGAGGGAAGAACTCTGCAGCGGGTTCTTGGACTTGGGTTCCCCACTGCCTGCGCCCCGATTTGGCATGTGCTCGGCCAGGAACGGTGAGAGACGCTCGCCGACCTTCACCGCCTTCTCCACCACACTCACTTTCCGGTCGCTGTCGGGCTTGGTGTCCTGTGTGAGGTCGACCACGCTGCGGGGTCGGGGCTCCTCCTTCGGTTTGCTCTCCTTCTTGGCAAAGGGCAGGGACAGGTCGCTCCGGCACGCCCGCTCCTTCCCACCAGGGTCTTTCAGGCCTTCTTTCGAGCTCTTGTGCAGCTGCCCAAGGTCCTTTTCCCGGAGCAAAGTGCTCGACGTGTGGCTGCCCACAGTCCTTGAGAGGGGAGGCTGCGGGTGCAAAGCGGACTGGCCTGCATGGCTGGACAGGTAGAATCCATCTGCAGAGTAAAAGCAACCAAAATTATCACAGGCTTCCACCCCCTTCAGTCTTACAGAGAGACAGGCAAGAGGTGGCAAACCAGGAAAGAATGGATTTCAAAAATGCCTTAAACAGAAATGCCCAAGGCAAAGGAGACCAAGCAGGTTCCTCCATGTGGGATGCAAGACATCCCTGTCTCTGATGCACACGGGGGCTTCACAGAGGGACCTGGCCAGCATTCCTACTGGACAACCACATCCAAAATCTTGGTACTGCTCAGCCCAGGAAACATCCCTGGCTGATCACCCAAGGGGTGATCTTCACCCCCTAACACTCCCAACATCCAGCAACTCTAGCAGCCAAACAATCCCAAAGGACAGGGTAAGTACCCAGGAGTGACTGTGGGAAGGGCACACAGAGTCCGAGACTCACCTTTCTGCGACTCAAAGAGGCTGTGCTGTCCCAGCTGGGCCAGGAGCGGACTGCCAGCACTGGGAGGTTCAAGGTGGCTCAGGGGAATGTACGATGGGTAGAGACCGTTAGGCAGATGGGAAAAGCCTGCAGAAAATGGGAAACAGAAGAGGGAAACATGTTTTATCCCAAGCAGCACGCTGCCTTGGAACAAGCGCTGCAGGAGCACAGACTGTTGTGGCTGTCGGTCCCTCACACGCCAGGAGCGGCGGCGGGGACGCACACGGTGACAGCACACACAGCTCAGGGTGGGACCACTGCTCAGGGACCCCACTTCAGGTACTGACCCTCGCTGCGGGTGCCCCAGCTCACCCGGGGCACGTCTGCAGCAAATGGAGCATGCTGCTTCCTCAGCACAGCCTGACACCTGAAGGCTCAATGACCAAACCACCTGGCTGATGTTTTATCACAAGTACAGTGACCTGTGGGTGAGGGCACTCCCCAACGTGCTTCCAGAGCTGTGATAAGACCTTCTTGCCAGCACAGCTTTGCCAACACAGCTTGTCCCTACTGCAGGTGCCCAGCACTGGGTACAGGCTTTGGGGAAACACGAGAGCATCCTCCAGAGCAGCTTACAAAAAGCACAGTTTCACATATCCAAAGACAGCATTTTATCTCAGAGGAAGGCAAAAAGTGTGACAACCATCCACGAGCTGACAGGAAAACAGCATATCCCCCTGACCCTGCTGCCAGCGGTCTGGATGTCCTGGACGCTGGGTCCCCAGCAACACCCTCATGCAAATTGTCATCAGCAGCATTTCCTCAGTGAATACAATCACCACAGTAGTGGTAATAACACTCACTGTTGACTACACGCAGCAATTCCTCTCCAACACTGCCACCAAACGACATCCGTGCAACACTACAAACTCAATCCTCCGCCAGAACCTGCATCCCAGTCCATGCTATAATTTAAACCTGAGTAAAAGCCATCAGGAGAATCTGAAGGAGCCAGTCAAGCCCTCTGCAACCCTCCTCCCTTCCCCTCAGCCTCCTTTAGCAACTAATGTCCCTCAAATTCAACGATCCCACTGAAAGCAACAAGTTTGTCAAGAGTCCAGCATCCAACTGGCTCAAAACAGCGTCGCACCAAAACCCAAGGGGAGACAGAGAAGTTCAGTCCCCGAAGCTGCACGTGGAGCACCATCTGCGAGAGCTAGTCAATATTTCACATTATTTAGACAGCCAGGATCTCTTTCGCGTACATGTTTGCATCCCGGCATATGTGCCTCACCGACGCGGTGCTCCGCGCCGCTCCTGGCCCGCATCCATCGCCCGACAGATCCCAGCGGCATCACCCGCACACGCCAACCCTCCAGCAGCAGGACCAGGGAGCTGCTGTGCCCGTGCAGTTCAGCACCGGGCCCATTCCCAGCAGGTAAAACCTGCTGTTTAACCTTGAGCACGCTGCTGCAAAGGCACTGAGTGTGCACACACGCCTCTCCTTGGTAACCCCAAAACCTCCACACTGAAGCATTTCCAAACACCTTTTCTTACTCCAGAGCTGGAGAGAGCCGGGTAGAACCCAGGAACACCCACCCTGGCTTAGCTGTGAGCAGCTCCACTCCACAGCACATTTGCCTCGGCTGTGTTACCGTCACCGCTCCGGCACGGCTGGGCTGGCAACGAGCCAGCATCTGGAGCAGGAGCAACACATTTCCGAGGGAACACTAGTCCCATCTGGCAGAGCACATGGTTGCAGCATGGCAAAGCCCCTGGAGCACCCCACGCCACACCAGCCCGGAGGCTCCAGCCGCAGATATCCCCACGTGAGCCCCTTCTCTCAGCCAGACGTCAATCCCAGCTGCAGCTGCTCCAGCAGGCGGAAACACCGGCACGGGGATCACACGAAGACACATCCCATGCTGCAGGCACCACTGTGCAGGCAGATGCCTGTGGCATGTCCCCACTTGCAGGGGTACAAGGACATGAAGCCACCTGCAGGGCTCCCGGGAAGGGACACACTCCAGCACTGCCATCCAGCACAGGGACACCTGCACACAGCTTAAGCTACTGGTATCCAAAGAGGCATTTTGGTACCAGTTACATCCCTGATCCTCTGAGGGCATCTCCCTGCTTTTGGCATCATATTCTGCCCAGGGGTAACACAGCTCAGTCCCAGCCCCAAATGTTCTGGGGCTTCCTCCCCAGTCAGCATCATCACATCCTGCTGCAGTGACCCAGCCTCAGCTCAGAGCTGCAGGAGCAGGAGGAGAAACGGGAAGTGTCCAAGCTGGGGACAGGTTCAGATGGACAGATTAGGAGCCCTGCCACCTGTCACCATGCCAGCTGGGAAACAGCAGCAGAACTGAACTGATGACACCTGCCAAGCCCCAAAGCCACATCACACCAGGCAGCCCTTCCCAATAACTTCCAGATGCCCACAGCAGCAGTGCTGCTCCTCAGAGAGGGATAAGCCCAGCACAGGAGCTCAAAGCACATTCCAAAGTTTTGCAGGTGTGGAAACTGAGGCACAGGCAGGTGCAATGACTTGCTGCATCATGCAGCTGACCAGCAGCAAAACTAGAGAACCACTTGAACTCCAGCCTCAGGTCCACCAGCAACACTGTTTTTCCTTGCAAAGTGCCTGAAGAGGCTGCACAGGCTGTATTTACCGGGCTCGTTCCCTGCCAGGAACCAGAGCCAGAGTAGGAAGGAGGAATCCGAACCACAGCTTTTCTGGGGATGAACCCAATGCAAATCCAACCTCGAGGCACTGCCAGAGCATCCCTTCCTCCATACAGCCCTCCAGCAGCCACGCTGGTGTAAGGCTTGCACGCAGCCCAAAACCTGCTGCCCCAGAGCCCTGAGCAGGACCTGGAGGTGAAGCTGCTGCTCCATGCGCTCAGGAGCTGCACTGGCAAGAGGCGGCCGCGGGTGAGTCGCTGCCTCCTTGGATCTCCGTGCCAGAAAGCGATGCCAAGGGGAGAAACTCTACCGCAGTGAGCAACGCACAGCTCACCCCAACCATGGGCTTCTGCCAGGAGGAAGGGAGGGGAAAAGGGAAAACCACAACCATCTCCGTCTGCCTGGGGCCAGAGTGTTTGCTGAACCAGCACAAGATCTGCTTTGCCCAGGGACACGCCAACAGGTCTCAGCAGGCTGAGCCACGCTCCTCCAGCCGATTGCTTGCCCAGAGGCGGTCTGGCACCACAGCACAGGCAGGGAGGTGCGAGTTGGCAACGCTGCCAAGTCCAGACTGGCTGTGCCCCCCCCCCCCCTTCCCTGCCAAGTTACACCATGCCAAACACATGCGTGTGCCCATTAGCTCGGCCTCTGACTGCCTGGGAAAGGCACCACCAACACTTATCTCATGCCAGCAGCGACACACATGGTCCAAAGCAGCCCAGCTCTGAGGGTAAAAGGGTTCAGGGCACAGAGATCGTCCCTCAAAACACCTTATCCCTACAGCCAGCAGCCAAAACCCAACCCCTGTGATGGTCCAGTTGCTGCAGTGGATGAGCACACCTGTCCTCCTCCTTCCCAGCTCCAAGATTATAAAACATACCTGTTTTGCACAATTGAGACATAAATCACTAAGGGCTGTTATTAAAGGAACTTGGCGGGTGCAGATGTGTCATCCCACTTGAAAACATCTTCTTCATCTCTGTTCAGCTCTCCAAAATGGCACGGGTTCTGGGGAAGAGGTACGGCTTCGGGTGACTCACCACCAAGAGGGGATGTGACCGATGAGGAGATGAGATACCAGCGACCGCACAAACCACACACGAAACGTCTGGAGGCCGAAGGTCGCACTGGGGGAAGTGGGAGGGAAACAGACCCCACGTGCTCAGCCTGCTTGGGGTTGCCAAAGGTCCTTGTGAGGAGGGAGCTGACAGAAAGCACCGCCAGGCAGAGCTGGTGAAAGGGGTGGGCAGCCATGCCCTCAGTAGAGGGGGCTGCCACTGGTCACCCAGAGTTTTAGACCTGTGGGGCTCTCTCCAACTTAGACCCTCACACCTCAAGACTGAAATTCAGTCCCAGCTGGACAAATCAGTAAAGCCTGGGTTGTTAAAGAGCCAGACAGGAGGAGGGCATGCTGGAGGCAACATGCTGGAACTGAACAGATCTCCCCTGTGGACACAGCTCCGGCCAATGAGCCAGGCTACATGCCCGAGGTGACATGGGTGTGTGCCAGCACTGGGAAAGCTGCTCCATCCCTCCTCGGCTGTAGGTGACTGACACCTTCAGCATCCCCATGCTGCCCTACACACTGACTGCCAACCTGCTGCAGAGGGGACAGCTCACCTGAACACTCATGAAAGGTCAAGGACAGCAAGTGGGAGCAACATGGAGATGCCACTCAATGAGGAATTCACTCTCCCAGTCTGGTTCCATGTTCCCAAACTAACCCAAGAGCACCAACACACCAGAGAAAAGCAGCATCCATGAAGCCTCTGCTCATGCCTTGGGACAGCCTTCCAGTTGGAAAAGACTCTTTAACCAAGTCCAGCACAGCTGGATAGCGCTGGTGGCTGGCATGTGATAACAGGTGGCCACATGCACTGCTGGCTGCAAAGCACACCCTGAAGCTGTATGCCAGGCAAGAGCCATCCTCTCCTTAGAAGCCACAGCCCTGGTACCGGAAGACCAGTGGCCTCTGGCACCCTGGGAGAAGTGAAGTAACTCTCCCCCATCTGCCCGTTACACGTTTCTGCCACTTATGAAACATTTCCAACTGCCAGCATCTCGCCCCATCCTCCCTGGCCATGCTGGACGGACACACTGCAAGGCCTCAGGCTGGCACCATGCAGTGCTCTGCAAGGGGCTGTGGCCACAGAAGCCTGGCCCCTTGGACCCTCCAGTCTGAGCAAGGCTGGGAAACACAAGAGCGAAGATTTGGGTTTATTTCCTTGGGATATTTTGAACTCTGGGCACTCGAGAGATTTGCAGCCTGGTTCTCAGCTGGCTGCTGGGTGCAGCACAGAGCAGGAGCTGCAGCCACTCTTGGCCCAGAGTACAATCACCTCTTCCCCAGTCCAGCTAGCAGTGCCTCACAAGCAGCCAACTGGGACAACAGTGCATGCCACAAACAGCTGGATAAACGCTTACGTCCTCCCCGGCAGGGAGGGAGGGGAGGAAAGCAGGGAAGGTCCAAGCACAGTGAGTACCTTCCCACCATCGGCAGGACGGACACCACACTAGCTGCCTGTGCTCACCCTGATCACTGCAGTCCTGATTCTCTCCCTGCAGAAGCAGCAGATTCCCAGGAAGACTCTTTCAGGGCTCCCCCTCCAGCACACGCCTCCCCATCTCTGCCCCGCGCAGCTCGGCGAGGCACGGCCGCAGCTATTCCTCATGCACACATTTATGGCTGCAAACAGCTGCGAGCCGGAGTGCTGACAGTGTAAATCTTTGCCACCTCCTCCCCTGCCTGCCAGGGCAGCTCCAGTGACACCCGAGGCACCGGAGCTGCTTTGACTCTGTGCCATGCACGAGACACCAGCAATACGAGCCCCTGAACATGCCGGGCTGAAACCAAAGCCCCCGGATCAGATGTGCGTGGACTCCAACAGCGGCTAGTCACTATCCCTGTCCCCAGCAGCCCCAAGCTGCTGTCACAACCCACCACCCTCTGCTCCAAAAACTGCCCCAAAAGCCATATTTACACCCCATGCCACAGGACTGGCAGTAGCTTCAAAGCCCTAATTTACAGCCTCAATTCTCTGCATCCCCTGAAAGCCTTCGATCCCATCCCTGGGATCCAGAACAGCCAGGGCAATTTAACTCCCCATTTAATCTTCTAAGGGCCCTGGTGAGCTTGGAGACAGCATCCTCTGGCGGGGGGTCCACACTCCCGGCCTTTGCTGACTTGAACAGCGCCGCGCCGCTTTCCTTCAGCTGCACAAATCACTACCTTAAAAGCCAAGGCGAGTTCTCCCTCCAGCTCAGTACAGCTCTGTATTGTTTCTTTTAATTTTATTTTATTCCACGTGGGAATCTGTGTCCAGGCTGCTTTATTTTTAAGTGGCTCTTACTCAGTATTTACTATCACTCACAGTTGCGTCAGCACAGGAACAGTGTGCGCTCGCACCAGGTTTCCAACCAGCCCTCCTGCAGCCGTTCCCCCCATGCCAATGCCGTGCCATGATTTTCCTGCAGTGCCACCCTCGTGGTGAATCACCAGCCCGCCACAGCCACAGGACACTGAAGCACAGGGCATGGGGGGGTTCCCTGCTTTCATGGAAATAAATATCATAAGGCAGAGCCCTGCCGCTCACCTAGGAGCTGGAACAGCCCCAACAACCTGGAGATGGCAGAGGAGGAGAAAATGGGAAGTGGCTAGAAGGGCTTAAGGGACTAGTGCTCACGCCTGGCTCTGCCCCAACGTCCTGCAGACTTACTTTCCACCGTGCAACAAAACCAAGGCAACCCAAGGTATGCCAGTGCCTCAGAAAAAGGACACCAACAGGACACCCTGAAGATCCCCCACAAGGTCACCCATCAGCTCCCCGTTTACAGCATCTCCATGGGGACAGCAAGAAGCCACTTCAGGGACATGAATTGCTCTGGCAGAATGAAGGTGGCTTTTCCTCACACTGGAGGAGCCAGGATGGAAACCATCCCAGTGGGATTCTTGACATGATGTGCAGCTGGTCCACTCAGCCTGAAACACGGGGTCTGGGTAGCACTGATCCGGTCCCATGCTAATCCTGACACTCAAACCAGTGTCAACGCTCCTGGGTCACTGCCAGCTGCTACAGCAGAAGCTTCTCTCACATGTCCCCAGCCTGAAATCCCCCACCACGTCGGATGTCTCTCCTTTTCCGCTGGCATAATTAAACCTGACACCCCAAATGGGGTCCACTGAAACCTCCAAGCTCTCACTACACAACCACACAGCTCTCCTCAAACAGCAAGGAACGACTCAGTGGGATCTTTAGCTCCACATTTACTGAAATGCTGTATGGAAAGTGGAAAAATAATAATTTGAACTCTCAAACTGATTAGCAGAATCCCCAGGAATGTGGAACCTGGCTGCTAGTTTGCAGTCTCACCTTCCTCTCCTGATTTTCTAGGACAGCATCAAAATGTGTTTGCTCTGGTTGGGTTCATCCTTCATGATGTTAAAGATTCTTCAGCCACTGGTGTCCAGCACAGGCGTTCTAAGACTGACTCTGCTCCTGGCACTGGGTGCACACTTTCAGTACAGGTGCTTCCCCTCCTTCCTAAGCACGGAAATTTAACCCATCCCATTTTTCTAAACTGTATAATTGTCTTAACCACCCAAATTCAGTGCAGAAGACGATTCAAACAAGTGAGCTCCCCCACCCCGAGCTCTGCCCGCACATTTAACCCAGCACCACCCACGAACTGTCCCGTGCCTTCATTAGAAAAGAACTCGTTACCCTTCACTGCCAGAGCCCAGAGAGCTACAGGAGCTCAGTGGGGGAGCTTATTGTGGGATGGCACCAGTGCTGGTCCCCACATCACCTGCACCGAGTGCCTGCCAGCAGCAATTAAATCAGCCTTCAAAGAGAGATCCCAGCTTTCCCAGCACCATTAGCCGTGCCCTGGAGGGAACATGGTCTATTTTCAGCCACAATGACTTAAGATCAGGTCACCAGCAGGTTAAATGGGACTGTGCAGCATCATCTCCCTGCCCTCCCATTGAGAAATTAAACACCACTGTGTGATGGGCAGCAGCAGCCCTGGACACACACAGCAGGTGCCCACGGAAAGGTAAATGCCACCTGTCTGCTCCTCTCCTCTGCTTCCCACCACTGGCCATGGACACCCACTGCCCTGGCTGCCTTCCCTCTGCGTGGGGTGGTGGGTGAGGGTTCACTGCAGAATCACCCCTGGGTTCCTCCCTGCCTGTCCTCTTGTCCAGCACAGTGACAGCTCATGTCCAGATGGTCCCCACCATGCCCAAGGGCAGGAGTCCTGCAAGGAGCTTCACTGCCCACAAACCCAGGCCCACACAGTGCCAGACCAGGACTGCTCATCTCGCCCCTTCCTCCCAATGGCCCAACTGCAAGTCCCCAAGCTGGGGATTGCCCCAAGCCACCAGTTCCACCAGGGCTTCACCACAGCCACCAGAAAGGTGGCATCTCCCCACAGCAGCTCCATCTGCTTTGCTGGTAGGTCCACCACTGAAACCCAACCAGCCACTGCACCGCTAACATCTGGCAGGGAGGTGGCAGCTGGATGCGGGTTTGTTTTGCCTCCCAGGCTCCTGACAGGCGCAGTCAGCACAAGCGGGGATGACTCAAAGCCCGGGAGACGCAGCCTTCATCGCTGCTTATTTTAAACCCTCTTGTCTGCAAAGCAGCTGCTGTGGCTCAGCACCTCTCGGGTTACCTTGCAAAGGGGGTGGCACTGCAAGGGGAAACTGAGGCACAACCCACAATCAGACCTTGACACCACATCACCAATGCCTGCATGCTCAGCAGTCACTGAGCACAACACAGGGAGTCAGCAGCAAGAGGGGATCAGCTCCGAGAAACACCCCAGGGCTGCAGCAAGGACACTGCCAATGACCCAAAAGTGTTCATCAGCTCTGGCTTCATGATTCCCCTTGGATACAGCATGGCTAGCAAGTGCAAGGTGAAGCTGGATGCTCCTGCATGTGCTGCTCTGTGTGCCAGGGGAGTGAATACATCCCTCTCCCAGAGCCCAACATTGACTTAAACAACATCTACAGGGGCCTAAACCACCCTGGAAAAAATTCAGCAATGGGCTGCAGGCATCTGGGGGTGGAAGAAAGGGATCCACACACGGATCAAAATCTCCTAAGACTCTATTCCTTAGGAAACCAGGCTCAAAAGCTCAGCCTCTGCCAAGCCCTTCCTCTTGACCCCACACTCAGCCTCTTTTCCTTCCAGAGGCTCTTGCCCTTCCCACACCCTCCTGAACATCAGCCCACACTACCTCTTCTGCACCAAAAAAGCACTGAACCATAAAGCAAAGGAGTATCTGTGGCCAGCAAACACCAAGGACCCCACACCTCCCCGCTGCCAATAATGGGAGATAAACGCAGAGGCAAATATTATGTCAGTGCGCCTTAATTCCTGATGAATTATGCAAATCCGTATTCAAATTGAAGCACAGCCCTTGGGCTCTTGACAAATTGCCAAGCTGGCCCTGATGACACCAGGCAGGGACGGCCAGCTCTCCATCAGGTGAGGCACTACATGGGTGCCCTACATATGTACATACACACACGTATGTGCTTGCACCTCTGAGCTAGGGAGAGCAAGGAGCACTTGCAAGAATAGTTCAAGAGTGACTTTTGCATTTCTCCCTCCTCCCAGCTGCATTTAATGTGTCCAGGGAAGGCCACCGAGCTTTCATATTCTCCACAAGATGGAAGCAGCTTTGGCCTGATGGCGAGATGCAAAGCAGGACAGAAGATAAAATCCACCATGTCCAGGGCTCAGGAGAACAGGTAGCAGAGGTGGGCAGGAGGGGAAAGCCTAAAACACTTGTGCCAGTGTGACTGTCAGCCCTGAAGCCGAGGAAAGGAAGATCTGTCCACAAAATAGTCACAGAGGAGGCTCATCTGATGAAAGTAGGAATTTCCGATCCCACACAAACCCCGAACATCCATTAAAAGTAGCAGAAGAATTGCTGCTTTGTGTCACTAATCTCATTAGGGAGAAAGCCCCGCTGCAGTGCCGGGATTGCAAAGGGAAACCCCGGCACGCTGCACACTCCAGGAGCCCAGCACAGTGTGCCTGCTCATCCGAGCGCAGCCAGAGCTTCCACCAGCACCCCAGCAAGGTGCCTGCACCCTTCTTTACTCACCAGCCCGGATCTCTACTCGCTGGAGCATTATCTGCTTGGCTTGCGTGTGACACAACATGTGGGATGTCCCCACGCCCAGCAGACCAGGACACAAACACCAGGATGACACACACTGCATGGCAGTAACACGGGAGCTGCTTCATCCACACACAGCGACCGGTGCTGCCTGCAAGCGGCAATACAGCCCAATCCCTCCAAAACCCTTCCTCCCCAGCACAACAGCCACTGCTGTTATTAGTTTTAATTTTTTTTAAATTAAAAGCAATTAAACCAAATGTGTTAAAAGCATATTCAACCCATGGGGAATTCTGCGGAGCAGGGATGGGGGCATGAAGGGAATTGGGGCAAGACATCCAACCACCAAAGGTAAAAAGAGCTCTTTGCTGGCAGGGATGCATCGGGAGGAGATGGATGGAGACAGAACCAGGAGCAACCTTTGCAGAAGTTGCCGGGGATACAGCTCCAGAGAGACAGGGCTGAGTGTCTTAAAATTTCTCTTATTCCTCTAAAGAGGCATATTCCCTCCTGAATACTGCTCCTTCCCTTGCTCCGAGCCCACCATGTTTGGCTTGCCTGCCTGCATCCAGCTCCCTCAAAATGGCTCTTTGGCCACTGTTACGCTGGCAACAAAATTTATTCCCAAGGTCACTTCAATCCTTTTGCCACTATTTCAATCTGGCTGGATTTAAACAAAACCCAGCCTCAGACACACTGATCCCCCCCCCTCAGCCCCTCCTTTCCGCCCATCACTTCCTTGATTTAGCGATGCCAAACTCTCAACTACCTTTCGCTTCCCATAACCGTCAGCAGCAACAGCTGGAGAGGAAAACGGGAGCATATTGTGCACCCAACAGCTGATCCTGGCGGCGTGGGGAGCGAGCCCAACTGTCACCGCCGCGGCGCTGCCGGCTCGGGCGCTCCCGCCTTGTGTCCCCAGCCAGCGCCCACAAGGGACCGGGCTAAAGGGGCTGTGTGGTTGTTGGACCCTTGGTGTTTAAGAGTTGGGGAGAAGCGAACAATAAGCAAAGCAAATAAACAGCAGAGAGGGATGGTGTTGGTGGGTGCATCGCGATGCCTGCAGACATCCAGCTGTGCCATCCCAGAGCGAAGCCAGCGAGAAACGCAGGGATGGGAGGAAACATGGGGAGAAGGAAAACGCCAAATCCTCATGGCGAGGGTGAGGCAGACACACTGGAGCAGTCTCTTCCCAAACTTTGCTTTTTGAAGAGCATCCCCAGCTGGAAAAGCCAGTGAGAGGCTGTGCAGCAGGACACAGCACTGCTCCCTCACCCCGGCTCCAACAGACAGGGAACTCAGGGCTGCCCTCAGCTCCTCCACCCCGCCTGCATTTTCAGGTTGTTCAGGACGCACCACGCTCTCCATTTCAGCAGCGAGGCTGAACAAAGCACTCCCTTGTCCTCGGCACCTTGAGCAGCCGATGCTGGATCGCGTTTCCTAACTCAGACCAACATCTCCTCGTCCCGGCACGGCAGCTTTCGTGTCAGCACATGCCAGGCTGGCCCCGATTCCCTGCACCACCTCCTGCCCGGAGCTTTAACTGGACCAGTTTAGTACACAGAGAAAACACACCGGGCCTTGTTTGGACTCGTCGGGCACTAACCCCAGCTCGGGGAAGTGATCTGACACCCTCGCGCCGGTCGCAGCCGAACCACAAGGCGCTCACCTGGAAGGCTGCCATAATGGTGTTAATTCCCCTTAACAATGTTCACTTCCATATTCATCAGAAGATGGTGAAATGACAAGATGGGGGGTTATTTACTATATGATTATAAACTATTTTCAGCTTTACTCTGGGTTATCCTAGGAAGGAGATCTAAAATTTCCCTTACGAAAGCTCTGCTCTGCTAACCACGTCTGCAGTGAGATTAATTCCCAGTGATTTCCATTTCTCCAACAGCTGCTGTGCTGGGAAAGAGCAGGAGCTTGTCCCCAACACCAGGGACCTGCCTAGTGCCCCATGCCACCCCCGGCTAGGATTTCTAGTGCCGGCTCATCCTCCAGATCAGATTTTCTCTGGCACACCATCAGTCGGGGATGGGACCCGTGGCTTTCCAACCCCACCAAGGAGACTCTGTACTGGGTAGAAGGGAAGGCTCGCTCCAAGTGGGAGAAAGGCTGCTAGAAACCACACTAATAATTGACACCTTTACCAGCCTTAAGTGCCAGAGGCAGGGACAGACTCCTGGGAAGGTGTTGGAAACCCTCACACAGCAAAGGATCCCGAAGGACCTTGCTCTGAGCAAGTTTACGTCACCACGTTGGCCTTTGGGCTCTTGTCCGTGTTCCAAGCCCAACATCCCTACCAGCTACCATTGCTTGGGACAGGCATTTCAACAGAGGCTGCAGCACAGCATGGACAGTCCTTCGCCACTGCTCCTGAAGGACAGAGATGCCACCCCACAGCCCACCAGAACCCTGGGAAAAATCACTGGGACATTGGAGAAACCCAGGAGCTCACAGTGGGAGACTCACAAAAATGCACAAGTTCCTTTTCCACCACCATTTCAGCCCAGAGACTGCTCCTGCCTTCCTCACAGCCTGTGAGTTGGCCGCCAGCCCAAGGGAGCTGCAGGGACATCACTCCATGGCCGAGCACTTCCTCCACCCCCGGGGATGCCGGGTGTGAAGAGCAGAGTGCGACAGGACCGAGCACAATATCGCTGCCCAGCGCAGACCAGCACCACCTCCCCCAGCGCCACTGGGACAGGCACGCTCCCTGCTCTGCCTGAAACATGTCTCAGAAAGTATTTCATTTCACCAGGGCCCCAAGGGAGGGGAAGCATCCTCCCAGGCAGGTCTCCGGCCTGTCCGCATTCCTCCCAGTGTTACACCGAGCCCCTGCCCCAAGGAGCCCCCTGTGCTCAGCCCCTCGCACCACCCCCTGGGCGGGCAGGGAGGGGGAACCACGATTTCAAGGGCCTTTAAACACCGATGGTATTTTCCTTGCAGCATCAAAACGTGACCAAAAAGAGCCGTGCCGAACCACAGGCAAAATCCCACCACTGGCCCGGGAGCCATCGTGCCCTGAGCAATGCGGAGGAACGGGGCACGGATCGCTCCAGCGCCCCATCCGTGCTATCCCGGTCCCTCTCTCTTAGCAAAGCAAGTTTAGCATGGATGCAGTTTGATGAGCGAATTGTGCTTCCACTGGCACTGCCGACGGCAAGGCCTCCTGCAAAATCTGCGGGCTCAGCAGAAGCACCATTTTGCCATTAGAAGGATGGCTATGGCAGGATTTTGCTGGCACAGCAGCACTGTCCTGGGGGATGGAAGGGTATTTTTATTTCTTTTCCTATGCTCCTACCTGGCCCAGTTGTCTGGAAAACTTCTCCCCGGGCACAGCAGGCGTGGAAGCAAGGACGGTCTCCAATCTGCCTTAAATCCCTGCATTTGAATGCACATGCTAATGTGAAGCAGGAAAGCAGGGAAACCAAAATCTCTCCCCTCTGTCTGCCCACTTTCCTTTCAGCAGCTGCTCTGGAACTGGATTTAACACAGTCAGCCCTGCTCATAGTGGTGTGTCCCTTTTCCCGGGCACTGAAAAGTGTTTCTGAAGCATATTTTAATGGAAGAGGCTGAGCATCCTTCTATACAAACACCGATCTATTCCTGCAGTCCCCCACTCAAGAAAGGATACCTCAGCACACAGCAAAAAGCACATTTTTATTAATTACTATTAATATTATTTTAAACTCAGAGAATCTTTTTTTGGGTGTGAGTGATCCTTGCTCATACGCAGTCCCACTGCTGCCTGGCAGGGACACAGTCCCAGAGCAGCCCTTCGCAATCGTGTCTCAGGGAGCCTTTTCCACCTCCCCCAAAACACAGCGTCTGCCAAGAACAACACGCTCCTCTGGGATGGAGGCGAGACCAGGACCCAAAGACAGTGGGATAGGGAAGGAGCAAAATGATAAACTCTCGTATTTTGAGCTGCTGCAGAGCAGAGCAAGCCCTTGCTTTAATGGACTCAGCTGCCTCATTCCATCGATTGCAGCCTTTTTTTAAGCAACATCTTCCCAGCAAGATCCAGGCATGAAATTCCATTGCAAACAGTCCCTCTCCTCTGCTATCCCTCCACAAAGCCCATCGGGAGCACCACCCTGCCCTCCTCAGGGATGGGGAGAAGGCGATGCCCAAGAGTACAGAGAGGATCCCGGCACGGAGGGCCGGCTCAGCTCCCGCTCGGCCTCCAGCTCACTCCTCCCTCCATGCACTTCCAACAAAGGGGCTTCTGTCCCTGTCCTCCCGGCCCGCACAGCAGCGGCCAAAATGCCACCACCAAGCAGAAATCCCCCAGAGAAGAGCCGAGGGTCCAGGGGTCACTGGACACAGCCCAGGCGCCTGTACTTCGGTGCTGGGGCAGAGCCCCGCTGCCAGAATGAGCAGAAGGTATGGGAAAAACAAGGAGTCGGTGCCGGCCGTAACTGGATTCTCAAATATGGCCAATAGTGCTATTTTTACAGGGGCGTATTTATTTTCAGAGGACGCTGGGATGGATTCAAGAGTCTCTTTCTTCAGCCCCGCGGTATTTAAGGATCGGTTTGAACTGGCTCTATTTAAAGGCTTCGCCTCCTGCCCACTTTTCTTAACCCCTTGCACAAGCCTTTGCTATCCACCCCTCCTAAAAACAAAACAACTCCCCCCAAAAAACACAACAACAACAACAAAAAAACCCACCAAAACCACACACCAACAGCACTGCGAACGCAAACCTACAAAGGGCCCCTCGGTAGCAGGAAGCAATCATCATTTCAGGCGATACTGTTAAAGCCATAAAAAACAACAAAAAAAAATATCCCTGCCTATCCCACTGCTGTGGTTTAATGGGAGTTTCAGCTGTTAATTGTACAGATCTTTTTAACGGGAGTTTAGCCTGGTTGGGAATTGCCGTGACAAAGCCGAGCTTTGCGAGGATTGTGCCGGGGAACGGACAGGGAGACCGGGCAACACTGAGGTGCAGGGATGGGGGATTTCAAACAACTCCCAGAAAAGGGAAAATAAAAAATAATTTAATAAATAAAACAAGAACACAATAAAAAAAGAATTGAAGGTATCACACACCAACTCCCTCTGTGAGGAGACCCAAATCTAAGGCTTCCTCCAAGTACGGTGGGAAAGCTCCCAGACAGCATCACAGAGATTGGTCAGCTTGGAGAGGCCAGAGCTCTGTGCCTCCGTCCTGACCCGCCTGGATTTCAGAAAATGAAACTTTGGGAGAAAAAACAAAGCAAAAAAAAGAATAAAAAAGAAAAAAAAACAATTACCCAATAAAAAATAAGAATAATTTAAAAAATACCAAGAACCCACACTCGGTTTGGCTTACAATTGTTAAGATGAATTTTTGCAGAGATCATATTCTGCTGCAGTAGGAGGTGGAAAAAAATAACCAGGGGGAAAAAAAAAGGGAGGGAAAAAAAAAAGACAAAAGGGAAGGAAAAAAGAAGGTGTTTGCCCATGTGCTTGGCTTCGTAGCCCTGTTCGCTTTACACCTCTCCTCTTTGCACCTGGGAAATTGGCACTGCCACCTAGTTAAAACTAATAAATCTTTTTCCCTCGATTCAGGCTGCTTCCTTCTCTGCAGATGTTGGCAATCAGGTTTGCAAATTTCAAAGTCATTCATCCCGGGCGGCTGGGAGAAAAGCAGGTTTATTATTGCAAAACCTGTCACCCTCCCAACGCCTAAAGTAAACTCCGAGTCACCTCTCCACGCCCAGGGGAAAGAAAGGGGAAAAATAAATTTAAAATAGAGCCAGAGAGGGAAATCAAACGGTCAGAAATCCCTTATGTCCTCCCAAGGAAAGCAGCGAGCAGGAGTGTGGGCAGGAGAATGCGGCAGCGTCCTCCCAGCAGTGCCGGACTCCGCGAGCCGCTGGCAAAGGGGGCTTGGAAAACGGGAAAAAAATAAAAAGCCCCCAAAACCCAAAAGCAATTTAAACAAATAAATAAAAAGTTGACTGTGGAAAAAAAATAAACTGCGTATATTTCAGTGTCTGCCTTTTATTTTTTTTTTTAATAGAAATGCAGCCGTGGGGCTGCCCGAGGATGAAGCACGTCGAGAAGGAAGAAAAAATATGAGGAGGGAGCAGTCACTGCATGGAAGTTTTGTTTGCGGGTTTGAAAAATAAGAACTTCAAAGAAAAAAAAAAAAGAAAAAAGATCGGGGAAAAAAAAAAAAAGCAAAAAAAAACCACCAAAACCAGCGGTGCCGGCAGCGCTGCCCGGGGGCAGCGGGATCTCAGCGGGGCTCGGGCTGCATCGGGCAAGAAATCAGCAAAACAGCCCCATTTCACCCCTTTTTCCCAGCCCAGGGATGGTTTTTTTGCCTGGCCGGGAAGCACAGCGTCGGGCAGCGCAGCCCTGTCCCTCCGCAACCCGGTCTGCGCCTCTCCCAGCTTACCCGAAAATCGGATTTATTCCCCGGATTTATTCCGCAGCCGCCGCGGCGGGGATTTTCCTCAGTGCCAACAAAACCGTACGCGGGAAGAGGGGACTTCTATCGGCTAGGAGCGATTTTTTCCCACTATTCCCCTATTTTTTACTCCATTCCCTTATTTTTCCACCATCACCCTATTTTTTCGTACTTCTTCCCCACTCTATATATTTTTTTTTTTTTGCCAAATCAAAACCACGCGAAGCAGAAAACACTTGGGGAAAAGACGCGAAAAAGCCGCGAACGCATAAATATATGACTATTACGACGATATTTGTATTTTGGGAGGGAGGCGTTAAAGACCGATGCCGGGTCCGCCGCCCGCGACCGCGGAGGGAAGGCGCGGGGGTACCGGGGGTTCCGCGGAGCCTTACCCGGATGGGAGTGGAGGCTGATGCCCGATGCGAGGAATTTTCCGGGCTGGAGGGCGGCGGGGAGCCCGGCGGCCATGGGCCCGGCGGCGGGGGCCAGGCGGCCGGTGGCTCCCAGGCGGTGGCTCTCCATGGCCAGCCCGGAGAGCAGCGGAGGGGGGCCGTGCACCGAGCGGGGGGGCCCGAAATCTCGGCCATCCATCATCCACTCGCCGGCTTCACGGAGTCTCCTGGATCGCTGTCGGTGCCCGCCACCGCCTTCCCCCCCCCCT
>JACBWW010000025.1:7715200-7795658 GCA_020086605.1 Lanius collurio | reverse complement strand
GCACAGGGATGTGGTTGGTGCCCTCCCCCCAGTTCACAGCAGTTCTGATCCCGCAGCTCTGAGGTTTGTAAAGCCAAACGTGTCCCAAACCGGTGTGGTTTCAAGTCCAAATAAAGACTAATGGGTTTTTTTCCTTGCCTGGCACAGGAGGGTGGGGGTATGTGCACAATCCCACCCTGTTTTCCTGCTCTGCCACCTGTGCACTCACTTCCCCCCCAAATCCTGAGCTGGGACCCTCAGTGCCAGGACCTGCCCCATGCTGGGTGCCCTTTGCTTTCCACAACCTCCACAAGCCCCTGGTACTGGGCTTTTTTCACAGCTAGACTGGCTCTTGTATTCATCAGGCTGGATTTTTTTTTTCCCCTTTTACCCTATAATAAGCTTTTTTCATCCAAGATCAGGGGGAAAAACAGGCAGGGAGGAGGGCAGACATGCACAACCCATAGAACACTTTGAGAGGAGCACCAACCCCAGAGCTGTAATTACTGCCTGCGTTTTTTGGCTATGGATCAGCTGCTAAATTGGTCGTAAGGCACGGAAACGGCAGTTACACCTTTCAGCGGAAAAAATGTGGTTTAGTGGAGAAACGTGCATGGGAAACCTCCCCAAAACTGCAGTCCCCATACAACACCCCGCTCTTACAGGTTCTGCATTTGGAGTTTAAAACAATCCTCCATCCAGGTGACCTGAGCTTGGAATGACAAGACCTTCTACATCAACAAAGTAAATTGGGGATTCTTTCCTTGATCTGTCACTTAAATCAAAAATACCCTCCTGGATGCAGGACACGAGCAAGAGAGAGGCAGGAGCATGTGATATTTTGAGGTTCAATACAAAATAGATACCCTTGGCTCCAGCAGTTCTCCGTAGCCCGACCCACAGGAGCTGTAGGTACTTTCATATGCATACAAAACATTTTAAAATGGAAAATATTCACAGCTGCTCTCGCTGTTTTGACAGGGGGGAAGGAATCGCGGGGCATGTTAAGGAGATATTAAAAGCTGTGGTTTGAAGCTCCTAAAGCATTTACTCAGCAGGAGAGCCAGAGAAAGAAGTTTAGAAGTTAACTGCATACTTGTGTGCCTTTGCTCTGTCCTTCTTAAAATTCACCTCTCCTATCTGCTTCTAATTTAAACAAGCAGAGCCCTCCAGGAACTGGAAAATCCAGATTTGCTGCATCTCCCAGGGAAAGACGATTTCCTACGTGCCCCCCCCAGTGTGAGGGTCCTGCTGAAGGTTAAACTCGTGAGTGCCTTTGGTTTTGCACCAAGTTAATCTCCCCACAAAATAAAAGACTGGGGAAATGCTGGTGAAAACTGCACTGATGTTGCTGGCTGGTCCCCGGCTTGGTCCCATCCCTTTTCCAGAGCCAGACGTGGATTTCACCACCACTGCCAGTACTGAATGCTCATCCTCACACCATGCCCTGGCCTGCTTCAGCTTCCCCGCCTGAAAACACAGTAAACCCATCCACCTCCCCAGGGTACATTATGGTGGCTTAAAATTAACACTCAAAGATGTATTTTCAAATCCCTTCATGAAAGGCATCAGAAGCACTGGGTGTTAGCAGAATAGATCCTTCACCTTTTAACAGCTGTTAATTGCCATTAAAACCAAACCTGCACAGCTTTATTGGAGCAGCATCCAAGTTTCCGTGTTGCATGCTTGCATCTGCCCTCAGTCGTGCTCTCCTGCACGTGCCGGCTGCCACGACGAGGTGTGGTGGATAAATCCTGTCTCACTGGTGGTTATCTTGCACTTTGGGTCCCATTGTACGGTTTCCTTGTGCCAGGTTTTTCCTTCACCGTCCTGTGAGTCGTTGCACCAGTTGTAAGAAGCCCAACACACCTTCCTTTGACTCGCAGCAGGAAAGAAGATGGGATGCAAGACTTGTTCCCAAAAATACCCCGAGGAAGCAAGCAGGAGCCTGCCCTCAAGGAACTGGGTCCCTGAGGCTGAATCCAGCCTGCAGCTGCCAGCAAAAGCATGTGCTGGTGTCACAGGGATGGGAATAGCCCTCTGTGACCAACCTGGAGTAAATCCAAGTCATCAACAGGCAGGTCTGGGAAAAGGCTGCCAGCACTGCCCCCCCCCCATCCTATGTGCTGTGAGTCCCTTCCCTGCTGCCTTTGGGGTTTATTGATCTGATCCCTTCCATGGCATCCCCCCCATCACCCTGCAGCCCAGATCTGGCTGGAGAAGCCAAGCGCCAGGCAGGGGAGAAACCCTTGGGAAAATGCTTTGGCAGGAGTTTTCCTGCTGTCTGTGAAGCTGTTGGCTCCTCACATCCCTCACAGGTGCTTTATGCACTCCCAAACAGCCAAACCCACCCGGGAGTGCCCTATGCCTCCAAACTGCTGATGCTAAAACACATGAGGTGGATTCAACAGGGTAAGAGGGCAAGAAGTCTCTGTGCTTCCGAGCATCTTGTTAGACCCCAGGGTTTTGTCTCCTCCTGGATCCCAGCACAAGGAGGGGGTGTCCAGGGCTGGCTCCCAGGGCTATCCCATCTCTTTTCCCATCACCCCAGCCCTCTGCATGGGGGAAGGGGCAGTTGGACAAGACGAGCCCTTTCTGCTCCACAAAGCTCGTCAGCCAGCCGCACTGGGCTTATAATTATTATTTCCTTAAAGACGAGCCGAGCAGCTATAGACAAAAAAGTCCCCTCTTGTCGGAGCTGGAATTTGATGTCCTAACGACTGTTTTTGTACCGCGCCTGAGAGGAAAGAGCTCCGCAGGAGGGGGAAAGAGAGATTTAATTATAGAGCTGCATTGTGATTTTGCACACATAGCTGGCTGTTGTAATCAGGTTACAAGTGTATCTGATTTTCTTCCCTCCCCTCCCTCTTCCTCTTTCTTTCTTTTTTTTTCCCCTCTTTTTTCCCTCCCCCTTTTTTCCTTTCGGTGGTCCAAATTAGTTGCTTATGTTTGGGTGCTGCAGAGACGAGCTGTTATTTGCCTTCACTGAAGATCTTGATCAAGGGAACATCGTTTCCAAAGAACCTCAGCATCTCTTTGCCGAAGGAAGGCAAAGGTTCCCAGCTCCAACAGAAACCCCTGGGGCTGTGCCGGGCACTCGCATCCCGCCATCCCCGGGCTCCCTTCCCTTCCTACCACCAAAATAAGGGGATACACCCATATATATATATTTATATACACATGTATCTTCCTCCCCCATGCTCCCCACCAAATTCCTTCACATCTAGGATTCCCTCAATAAATTGATGTACTGGAAGAAGAGGAGGAGCCCAGTTTACCTTACCTGGGGCAGGAGAAGGGAAAGAGAGGAGACAAGAACCTTTTTAAAAGAAACTTAATATTTTCCCTATCTGAGGCAAGTGATGCTGCACTGGGATTGGGGGCTGTTGTTGGCTTCATTTAGGAATCCATTGTTGTCCATGTGAATTCTTTTTTACATTTCAAATAACAGGATTATTTCCCCAGGGGGTAATATCCTGTAATTTGAACACAATAATGGGAATAAATTACTTACTTAGAACTAATAACGACAGCCTGATTCCAATATATATAGGAACTGTAACAGCTTTGGTTAGTTAAAGTGTAATTGTGTCGACGGATGACATTTTCTTTCAAAGGAATCTGAATGACTTTTAATTAAATTTGCTGGGGGTGGGGAGGAGAGGGAGAGATACTCTGGGAGATCTCGGCTGCTGAGGCTGCGGCTGGTCCCAGCCTTGGTGCCCCAAGTCCAGCTTTGCCCCAAACTGGGTGTCAATCCATGGTTGTGGACTTTAAAGACCAGGCACAGAACAGAGGAGAGGGAAACCAGCAACAAACCCCCACAGCCCAGGGGTGGTGGGATGGAGAAACGGAGGGAGTGGGGAGGATGAAGAGCACAATGAGGCTGGAGCGATAGAGGGGATGGAAAGATGGAGCCCAGCCCACTTCCCAAGCTCCAGCCTGGCAGAGGGCAGGGCAGTGCCCATATCGTGCCCTGGGGCACCACAGAATTGCCTCTACCTGTGCTGGGAAATGGAGGAGCTGACCGAGGGCAGGAGGCACCAGCAGCCAGGCAGGGCAGCTCTGCTGCTCCCAGAGCTGCAGAATCCCTGAATGGTTTGTCTTGAAGGGAATATTAAAGCTCATCTAGTTCCTTCCTCTGCTGTGGGCAGGCACACCTTCCACTATCCCAGGCTGCTCCAAGCCCTGTCCAGCCTGGCCTTGGACACTTTCAGGGATGGGGCAGCCACAGCTTCTCTGGGCAACAAGCGCTAGGGCCTCCCCACCCTCACAGGGAAGAATTCCTTCCTTATATTCAATCTAACTCTGCTCTCTGTCAGGTCAAAGAGATTCCCTTTTGTCCTGTTACTCCGTGCCCTTGTCCAAAGTCCCTCTCCAGCTCTCTTGGAGCCCCTTTAGGCACTGGAAGGGGCTCTAAAATCTCCCTGGAGCCTTCTCCTCTCCAAGCTGAACACCCCCAACCCAATATTGTTACCTCAGCCCAAGGATTCCTCAGGGAAGGCAGCTCTGACGAGGGGGATCTGCAGCAGCAGCTGTGAATCCCAGCTCCTCACCCTCACCCCAAAACTCCCCTGCAAGCCCCGGGCTCTGCACATCTTCTCACCACCGCCTTCAGTGCCAGCCGCTCCTCAGGTTTATTTCTGAATCAGCAGCATGCAAGGTTCCCTTCAGAGACAGACAAAAAAAAAAAAAAAAGCTGCAATGTGCAGAAAGCCAAGTTCCTGCCCCGAAATAATCTTGGAGAGGAGCGGTGTGCTGCTGCCAGCGGCTCCAGCCTCCTCCAGGACTCATTTTCCTCTGTTTATCTTGAAAATATTTCTGCGCTGAGGTCCCACCCTGCGCGGCGGAGCCCTGCGAGGCTGCCTTCAGCCTGACACACGGCCTCTTGTTTATCCACAGCGAGTTTTACAAATAGCTTATTAAGCCCAGAGGTCTGTTTGCTGGAGGAAAACCTCATGAAGCAGCTCCTGCAGCCCCCACAATGCTCCTGCCAGCTGTGCCCCCTCCCAAAAACTCTCTGATGTGCATCGAGGGGCTCAGGGCTCTGTAGCTGCAGATATTGGTGTCTGCTGGGTTTGGGAACCTCTCCTGCTTTGATAAAATAACCAGAGTGCTGCTGATGGATCTCCCGCCACTCTCACCCTTCCCAGGGCTAGTGTGCCAGCTGGGATTTTGGCATGGCACAGGGATGCTGTGGCACTACCAGCTCTGGTTCGTGTGAGCCCACAGTGGAGTTGCTGGGTAGTTTTTGCTTTTTGCAGGACCCCCCTGCAAGGGCTGCTGGTTTTGGGAAGGTTGCAGGGGTTTGGGTTGCAAAGAGCATATTTTGGGGATTGCTGAAAACATGTCCAAAGCCATGAGAGATGAGGACAGTTGGATGCTGTATATGGTGGTCCTGGCAGGAGCCCAGTGGGGCTGTGCCTCAAACTCCCTCCTGTGCCTCTGCTGCCCACCTGGCCATGGGACTGCCAGGAGGGAGCTGGGATGGCATGGGGGTTTCAGCCCACAGAAAACAGTGTCAGAGATGTCCCACTGGGCTCAAGCCCGACCAAGCAACTCTCTGGCCACAGGGTCCCTCAAACCCATGCCCAAGCACCTCTGTCCCTGCTGCCACCGCTGTCCTGGGCAGGAGCCTGGCTGTGCCAAATCCCCAGCACCCCATCCCCACCTTGGAATGCCCATCCTGAGCGTCCCCTCCCCAAGACCCCCTAAAACATCACTCCTGGAGCGCACAGCTAGGCAGAGCCTGTAACACAGCAACATTCATAGCCCAGCTAAGGAGATTGAGTTACCTGCCCCTGGAAGAATAAAGGAGGCATTCAGCCATTTTTTTAAAGTCTTTTCCCCTGCCAAGGCCAGACACCGCGGTGACGGTGGCACACAGAGGCAGGGAAACATGAGCCCTCGCCTCTCCCTCCGAGGGTGACCCCAATCTGCCCCACGTCCCCCCCTTCTCTGACCCTTTAACACCCAGGGAAGCACATGCTTTGCTCACCCGTCACGAGCTCCCTTATCTTTTAATAAAACCTTTAAGAGCAGAAGTCAGGCAATGCCGGCACAAAGGCAGCTCAGCCTCCTCCCGGGACATTAATCATTTTCTTTGACACGTTTTGCTAATTAGCCAAAGCGTTTGCCTCGACAGGGGAGAAATTGGGGCCTGGGAAAAAAAAAAAAGAAAAAAAAATATTAGAAGAAGGGGGAGAGGTGGAAAGGGAGGAAGAAATGGGGGAAGAAGGAGCTGACGTCACCCCTGTGTGATCCAGCATCCCCGAGCATCACCTTGCTGGGAGAAAGCCCAGTCCCAAGCCCATTCCAAAGATTTTGGAGCACCCTGAGCTGCAATACACATTTTACCTTTCCCATCCCACTCTTGGTTACCCCAACAGTGCAGATTGCAGCCATGAAGGGTTACTTGAAACGCTATTTGGAGGTTTAACTCATGGCTTTATCTTTTACATGGCTGTAAATCCTCGGGACACATGTTTCCTATCAGCCCTTGATATTTAACATACAATAAGTGTCTTATTAAATCCCAGGGACTGGCTCCATGCAGACCTCTCCCCCAGGTCCTGTCCTGAGGAGATCCCAAAGGCAGATGGGGCACCCCGGCTTGGGCACAGATTTTGGGTGTAGAGTGCGTTATAACCAACAGGGAGAGAAATAGAGTGGAGTGAAGGCTCCTCTGCACAGGAATTCAGCCTTTAAATTGGCTGAGCAGCCACCACTCCCACACATGGGAAAACCCCTCACAGTTTTTAAAAATATGTTATTTTTAAGGGTTTTCTGGCAATGCTGTGGTGGCCAGTGAGCCCATCTGAGGCAGGACTAGCTACTGCCTCAGCATGACTTCTTTTCTCTAGGAGTCCAACTCAGTTTTCATTGGACCTGATGTTTTCTGGATGACAGATACCATAGAGAAAGCAGCTCACAGTGAATTCCCTCTAATCCATGGCATTCAAAATAGAAAATCCCAAGGAGAAAGCATTGCCTGCTCATGCCTCCCTCCAGCCCAGCATGGCAAAATACTGGCTTCTGTCCCATCCCTGTGCATCAGCTCTCCATCCCAACTCCTTAGGGAAGGGCAAGGCAGAAAACCACATGGCACAATCCCCTTTTCTCCACAAAACTGAGTGTAAGAACAACAAAATTGGGTTATACAGCCCCCACATGATGTAAGGACACCCCCCTGCTCACAGCAACTGTCCATCCCCATGAATGGGTACAAGGGAGCTGGAGCAGCATCCCTGAGCCACGTCAGTCCTTTGGGGAGTGTTAAAACAATAAATCACAGCTCTTCACTCCTCTCTAGCACAAGTTTCTCATTGCTGCAGGATGACACACACCATCTCCTCCAAAACAAGGCCCTGTATTATTATTCTGTTTCTAATTTGGGGGCTGGAAATTATTTTCCATGCCAGATTCCAAACTAAACCATCACCCTGCCCCCCCCCCAAAAAAAATTGCTGATGTGCTTTCCAGAGAGGAGTGGCACGGCCAGTGGTCTGTGAGGAAGGGTGAAGGTGTGATACACAGCACTGAGCATCATGGAATATCCCTCTCAATGCCCATTTCTAAGAAAAAAACTTCTTAAAAGAGCCAATTCAGTAAAATGCAGAGCTGGCCCAAACTCCGGCTACAGCTGAGTCTGGGATGGGCTGCTCCCACTGGGAAAGGGCCGTGTTCCATCTCTGCCATCTGAAGGACTTATAGAAAAAGTGGTGAAAGGTGAGTATTTGGGATGCAGTGTGGGGCTGGGAACTCAATGGGAATCAACATCATTCCCATTCTGAGTGTTTTAACCCAAATCTACCAATGGATCCTGCTTGCTCCCTACAAGGCATTAGGAAGCCAAGCCACACAGCAAGGTCCCACTTCTCCGTGTCCTGCCTGGTCTTGGGGACAGTGGGGACACTCAGGACAAGCCTGGATGAGTCCCCAGCCCCATCACCCCAGGTTGTGCCACAAAGCTTGGGGAGAAACTTGTAGGGGCCCCGTGCAGCCGGCGGCACTGGCAGGAGTGCAGAAACCAACACTCAAGAAGCTGGTGGAAACCCTCCAAGCTTCCAACGCCGTTGTATAAGAGCTGCTCAAAAATACTAATCCCCAAAAAATTCAACCCTGCGAGCATGACCAGGCTGCCTCCCAGGCAGCCGACAGAGCGTGGCTTGCACAGCCAGCCCTGCACACATCCAGGGGGGGAAATACCTTCAGGTGAGCGAGCTCTGCAGGAAGGTCGGGGTCCCAGATGTTTTCATACCCATGATCCTTTAAAAAAAGACAGGCGAGCGAGGCACGGAGGCAGGATCACCCGACATGCCGAGCGCCGCTGCAAAACAAGTCGTTTTTCCATGAGTCACCAGTGGAAAGACCAGATCAGGCATCCCACGGGTGGGCTTGGCCGGAGCCAGCTCCACATCCCCGCCACGGCCGGGAGGATGCTGCGAGTGCAGCCCCTTCGCTGCCCTGCTCTCAGGCTGCTTTCCATGGATTCCATGGAATCCCCAAGCGCCTCGGGATGCGGGCATGGATCCTGTGGTGCTCAGACGTTTGTACCACGGTGCAGGGCTTTCTCGACCCCCAACCACGGAATTCCCCACGCAGACCAAGCGTGTGCCCTTCCCCGTGGCCTCGGGGCTGCTTCATTGCTCTGCCGCTGTCCTCTGCACCTCCGTCGTCCCCTAAAACTCTCCGGGACTAGGGCAGGTAGCGGCAGAAAGAAAAACAAATTAAGAAATGTGGAAGGAGCGCCCCGAAACAAATGGGTTTGTTTAATCGGTGGCGGGAAGGGGCGAGAGCGATGACAGGCAGCGCAGGAAGTCCCTGGGATCGTAAATCCCGTTGGGAGTGCACGAAGCCAGTGTGTTTCCATGCGCTGGGTGGGAGGTGGCGGGGAGGGCGGCTGATAAATTTTAGGGAATCTGGGGTGGGGTGTTTTGGTGTATAAAAAGGCGGCGATGAAGGGGAGGTGACGTCCGGGGCAGCACCCAGGGCAGGGTGCCGGAGGCAGCCCGGGAAGGATCGGGGTCACATCCTCGGCAGGGCTGGAGCTCCGTCCCGTCATCATCACCCGCAGGATCACAGCAGCCCTGGCTGTGTTGTGGGTACAGAAACGGCACGTACTTGTTGCTGGCCGGCTTTCCTGGCAGTCCCAGGCAGGATTTGGCTGCGCAGGAATTTGGAAGCTGCCTTAAATCCAGAAAGAAATGAGAAAAGGCTGGGAGCGACTTTCTGAGCAGAGTTCAGCCGCAAATCCCCGCTCGGCAGCGGCTCCGCCCCGGCGCGGCCGCCCTCTCCCGACGCGAGGTCGGAGACCTGCCGGGGATCGCCTCCTCCTCCGTGGGGACATCGAGGAAGGCTTCCGTACACCCCCGATACCATCAGCTCCCCCTCCCCCTTCCCAGAAAGCCTCCTTGGCCGCAATGCCCCTCAGCACCCAGCCCTCCATCCCACCTCACCCCGCAGAGATGATCCCGGCGATGGGTTGTAGCTCTAGGAAACTCCATAAATCCCATCGCCTTCGCCCCAGGGCTGCCAGGGGCTGCTCTCTCCCCATGGATGAGCTGGCTCAGCCATGGACTGACACCAGGCTTCACTCTCTTACTACTTATTTGGGGGGAATCAAGGAGGAAAGGGATGAAAAAGAGGCAGGAGATGCTGAGTGCTCTAAAAATCAACAGTAAAAACGTAGAGAAATTAAAATTCACCCCAGACACTCCTCTGGATGCTCAGGAAGGTGCTTCCCTACCTCTGGAGCTTTGCATGGGTGGCTGTCCTCATCCTAGGGTTGGTGCTGGGGTCACTTCAGCCTCACATCCATCAGGAGTCCAGCTCTGGCTCTTCACATTCCCAGACCCATTTTCAGGGATTTGCCTGCAGCATCCTGGCTCATCATATTTGTGGGAAATTCAGAGTTTCTTAGGAAAAACAAGCCCAGTGCCTGTGGTGGAGGATTACTTGTATCCCAGGGACACTCTGGGGTGGGGAGGGTCCTGGTGATGGACAGTACCCAGCCCTGCACCACTGAAATTCAGGCTGCACCTTGTCTCAGAGAGCCAAGGAGGAGCAGCCAAGTGCTTTCCACCCCAGTGATTTTCTATCTCATTTAGGAGAATGTTTTTAATTACTGCTGCCATTACCCCGTGCACTCTCTGTGTAAACACAGCCTCTCCATGGTGGTTTAAACGGACTGAACTCACACACCTTCCTTAAAGCATCCACTGGGAAAAGCAACCAGCTTCAATGCCCAGTCAGAAGGGGAAGCCCAGATCTGGGAGGCAGGATTTCTGCAGGAATAAATACCTCAAACCCATCAGCTCTGTGTTTCCCAGCTCTCTCCTCATTCAGGGATGGGAACCCCATGCCACATCCCCTGCAAGTTCCCACATTTGCCCTAAAGGGATGTTCCCACCTTTTCTCCCAGGCTCAAACACCATCATTTCCTACAGCACCTGGGACACGACAAACATTATTTAACATCCCAGCTAGGTTTTATATATTAATCCTTAACTCCCAAACTCGTGATTGCAGGGGAAAAATCAAGCCCAGTGAGAATGGGATCCCAGCCACAGCACTCCCAGGTTTGTGAGCATTGCATTTGGCTTCTTGAGCCTCATTTTGGGGAGCAGTTTTTCCATACTGGGCTGTGTCTTGTGCTGCCTCTCCCTGATGAAGAAGCCCTTGAATGCCATGGAAAGGGCTCAGCTTTGCTTTGGTGAAAAGCTGCTTTCTCAAAAACCCTCAAAAACAAGCTTTCTGTAGGAAAAATAGATGGTTTGGGATGGCCAGGGGTACTCCTCAGGGATTCAGGGCTGGATTTGCCCATCCCCACAGTGTGCCCATGAGCCCCCCAAAAAAGCCATTTTTTCTCATTGCTAATAACTCCCTGAAAAGAGGAGAGGGAAGAAAATTCGTGCCCTCACTTACGCAGAGACAAGGAAATGCCATTAAACTAAACCAAACAAACTAATCCAGAGGCAAAGAGAAAAATCACATTATCCAGAATCATAAATCCCAGAGAGGGGTATTTACAGGCTGAATTGCCAAGTGCATTGGAACTGCAGAGCATCCGAAGAGCAGATAGCCATAAAGGCAGACAACGGCCCTGGAAAAATGCTTTGATTAGGATCTGGGCAGCATTCAGCCCAGATGTTCATTTGTCAATGGAAGAGGGATGGGGGGGAGGTGAGAAAGGCTTTAAATTAATCTTTACAACTAGAAAGGAGCTTGTAATACACACCATATGGGGAGCAACGTCCTTCGAGCCCCCTCTCCTCCCCCCAGCCCCAAGTGCTCAGAGCCAGGCTGGGACCCTGCAGCCAGAGCATGTCCTTCCTCTTCCCCCCCTTTTCTCCATGCACCAAACACCCTCTGAGCCCAAACCCCTTCCACATGTGGTTTTTTTTACCGTGAACAAAACAAACTGCAATTCCTCTTATAACACCAGATCTCTTTTATTATTCCTCCCCCCTGCTGCAGACCCTGGTACCTGCTCCCCTCTCCCTCCAATATCCACACGTAGGGGGTTTTTTAACCCTTCCAAACCACCAGCAGTGGTGAGGGGGGGGTTGTGTGTGGAGAGGAGGGACGAGGCTGTTTATTAAACGCCAACCATTCAAATTAATTCCCCTAATGGACTCGCCGACATCATGGTGTGCATTTAAATGAACGCTTTGTCATATTTCATAGCCAACCTGCAGCTCTCTGCAGAGCAAACCTGCTGGAAAGCCGGGAACAGCAGCAATGACAGGGACAAACCTACAGAGAGATAAATAAGAATTAAATACAAATCCCAAATGCAACATGGAGTAGGGGGAAAGACAGCGCAGGAAGCCCTTGGAAATTTGGAGGGGCAAGCGAGAGCCCAGGCAGGGCAGAAAGAGCTGTGTGATGGCTGTGGGAGATGCTTTTCCACATGGGAGGAGGAAAAATCCTCTCACTGCTGGGGCAGGAGGCACCAGAGAACCTTTGGCTGGGATAGGGAACCCTTGCCCAGGCCAGTACAAAGCCACTGTTTCCCAGTTGGAATCTGGGCTGTGTTTGCTCCACTGAAGCCCTGGGGAGCCCCACCATGGCCAGGACCAGCTCCAGCAACCCCAGCTCAGCCACAGGCACCCAGCAAGGAGGGGAACCCCCTCCATCCTGCATTCCCCTGGACCACCAGTGTGGGGATGAGGGTGGAGGTGCTTGGCCAGCATCCCTCCTTGCAGCACGGGCCGGGCTGAAACCCAGCCCCTCCTGGCAAGCTGTGACCGCAGAGCTGAACGTCCCAGCTCCTGGCAGAGCATCCCTGCTGCTCCTGAGTAAACAGCTCTTCCCCCCAGCACCCCTGGGACAGCCACAGGTTACTCACCTTGGCTTCAGCTTCAAGAGCTCCTGGTCCTTTCATCCGCTTGATGGAAAATTTGTGTGCACACAGCCCCCGTGTGCTGCAAGCACCAGATACCTCCGGCTCATCTGGTTCCTCCTCTGCCCCCACCTTTAACAGCTGCAGCAGGGATTTCTTTCCACCTCTGAGGGTCCTTCTCCTTTCCTCTATCCTGCCCCAGGCAGCTTCTGTGGGATCTGGAGGATAAGGAGGGGCTGGGAGAAACACTGCTGCCTCTTTCCTGTTTGGCACACTGGCATGACCAAGGGTTTTGACACAGCATGAGGGCCAAGGAAAGGGGGAATTGTCATGGTCCAGGACAGGGAGGCAGGCAGCAGCCCCAGCCACACATTTGGCACAGGCAGGAGAGCAGGGGGAGCAGTGAGTGCTGGCAGCCAGGTCTGCCCCATCCTTCCAGCCCCACTGCAGGCTGAAGGTCCCTGAATGTGGATTGGCCAAAAAAGCAAAAATCATAGAATCCTAGAAGGAAGGGACCCTAAAGACCATCCCGTTCCACCCCCTGCCATGGGCAGAGACACCTTCCACTATCCCAGGTTGCTCCAAGCCCTGTCCAACCTGGCCATGGACACTTCCAGGGATGGGGCAGCCACAGCTTCTCTGGGCAACCAGCACCAGGGCCTCCCCACCCTCACAGGGAAGAATCTCTTCCTAAAATCTAATCTAAAAATCTAAACCTGCTGTTTGCAGAAGGTTCTCATTTAGGGAAACATCTGGAGTCAGCACTTCTCCCCCAAAGGGCAGCGAAGGGTTCAGAGGACACCAGCCCTCATGCTGGGAAGGAAGAGGAGGAGGAAGAAGCCCATTTTCCTCATCCCCGAAGGAAGGGACATGACATATTTGTGCTTGGTGTCTGTCACCTGGCCTAAAGTGAGAAAGACACCATCCCCCCTGGCAGGGAGAAGCTTGAAAACCCCCTGGAACCCCAAGCACAAGAACAGCCCCTCCAGGTCCCAAAGCTGTGGGTGCCAAGCAAATGTTGGCAATGCCCAAGGTCCTCCCAGGGCCAAGGAGACACCCAGGTTTGGCTGAAGGACCCTGGGGACCCGAGGGGACAGGAGGAGTAGGGATGCTTCTGATCCCCTGGGCTGTGGGTGAGTAGGGGAAATGGCTTACAGAGGGACAGCACACTGGGGACATGGCTGGTGTCACAGCACAGCCAGGGGACGTCACTCCTTTTTCCACATCCCTCTGGGCCTTTTCCCCGGTTGTCCTTGGCCCCAGCCAGCAACACGTGGGGTGCAAACAAAGCCCTTCCTGCCACCCTGGGGATCACAGGTGAGGAAAGGTCCTGTCCCATCCCATCCCATGCCGGCCCGGGCAGGTCCCCAGGAGCCGGCAGGGCCAGCCTGCGGTGACACTGGGCTGCAGTGACATCTGCTGGGCTCCCACCCGGGCCCCCAGCCCGGGCTGGCCGCAGCCCCTCCGGTCCCGAGCCGGACCCGCTCCCGCGCTGAGCCGGAGTCTCCAGCCAGGGCTCTGCTTTTCCAGCCCCAATCCCACCCTGATCCTCTCTCCAGCTCCCACTCAGACACCTCCACACCACATCCCTCACCGCCAGCGCCAGGAAAAGCCTCCTTTGCCTCGGCCAGGGAAGAGGGGCAGCACCCCCAGTACCCATCACCAGTGGGAGGGGTCCCAGGGGGTGGTCTCGCTGCTCCTGAGGAGACCAAAGACCTGAAAAACCTGCATTAAGGGAGAAAATGCACAAATTAGGAGTGGGGGGCAGGGACTGGGGAGGGGAGGGGGGGGAGTTGTTTATCTAGAGCTGATTTTGATATTCCTCTTTCAAATATCAGCAGGATGCTGAGCCTCGCCTCGTTATGCAAATAGAAGCAATTAGAGCTCACCCAGGCTCTGCCCACGTGATGGTTTATGGCACTCGCAGAAATCCTTCCCGCTGCATGAGAGGAATAACAACAGCTCCCTGTGCCTGCTCCAGCCCTGCCACGGGATACGGGAAGGCTGGAGATGGGAGCCCCAGAGCTGGGACAACTCGCCCATCACAACTCCCAGGTCTCCCGAAGTTCTCAGAGGAGGATTTTCCAAAGGAAGAGTCTCCTCCTCTTCCAGGGATACACCAGCAAGTCTCACTGGTCCTTGGGGTGTGAGAGGAGGGGGAAGGCATCACTGGGAGCAGCTCCAAAGCCTTTTTCCCCAGCAAGCCACAAAGTCAGCCCCCCAGCAGGGCATCGCATCACTTTGGCACTTGAGTCCGAGCGGATGCGCTTTGCTGAACTCCAAAGAAAGAGGCAAAGCAAAACATCCTAAATTCCCTGCACTGGGTTTAAAAAGCACAGAAAAGTCACCCCCACACCAGCTCCAGTCCCACCTCTGCCACAGCAGGGGGTGGTGGTGGCCCCATTCCCTTCCAGCACTTCACCTCCCCAGGGCCACGCACCGACCTGCAGGGACCAGACACGGGGGTGTAAATCAGGCTGGACTCCCATAAATCCATCATCTCCCTCCTGATTTACATCCAGGTAGCCAGGAGGATTTATTCTCAGTACCTACCTTGAGCTTCCCACCCCCAGAGGAGCACAGGGGAAAGAAAAAAAGACAGGCTCTTTCAATATTGATCTTGCTCCTAAATCTCGTTTTTTTCCCCTTCTTCTTTGGATGCAAATGGAGATTGATGAGGCCAGGCCAGCAGCTCCTCACCTCTGAGGGTCATTTCTCTATGCTCCTGGGGGGAGGAGTGGGCAGTGGGATCCCACAAGCCCACAGAGGCCATCACCCTCTCATCCGTGGGCAGGAGAGAGCTCCCAGCACCTGGGTCAGCCCAGAGGCACTTGCTGCAATGTGGGATGAGGAACATCTTCATGGATGGAGCCGGATGAGGGATATCACCATGGATCATTTCAAAGTGATACGACATTAAACCCAGCAAGCATCCCACAGGAAGTCTCCAGGCTGCATCCCTGCTCTGACTCCATCCGTGACTCCATCCCTGCATCAGCAGCTCTTTCCAGGGCTCCTAGGTTGGAAGAACAGCAGGGAGCCCTTTCCATATCCCCAAACCAAAGATACTTCATCTCACAGAGGGAAGCAGTCTTGGAATTCTGCAGCCACAGGATGGTTTGGGAGTAAGACCCTCACACCCACCCTGAAGGACACGCAAATCTTTAGGAATTACCCAGGCATCCAGCAGGAGCTGCAGGCAGCAGGAGCAGGCAGGGAGCTGGGAAAGGGCTGAGTCAGCACCCGGAGAGTCGCCCCCAGCCAGGCCATTTGTCAGGCAAAGGTTGGGAAGGAGCTTTTCTTCCGTAGCAGGGCCAGGCAAATAATTCATAGCGGATAAATAATTCACCAGGAGTTTAGCCGTGCTCTGGCAGAGGATTGCCTGCGAGCTGTTAGCAATTATCCCGTGTTTATTTGCGATCCTGAATTTTTAGGTGAGTTATTCAGACAAGCCGTTGCTGGGCTGAGGAAGAGCCCGAGGAAAGGAGGCGATACCTGAAATGACAGGAAAAATCACCGTCAGGAGGAGTTGTGGCAGCGGAAGGCGCGGTGGTGTGGTGATTACTGAGCATCTGTGGTGCCGGGGACACCCCGCGCCGCAGCCCCGCGGCCGGAGGCCACGCAGGAGCGGCCGGATGGATGCGGAGGAGGCGCTGGATCGTTGGGTTTCCACCTGCTCCATTCCCAGCAAAGAGCCCCTGGATATTCCTGCGTTTTCCATTCCCTACCAACGAATTGCTCTGCTTCAGGAAGAGGAGACGAAGGAGAGAGCGCCAGCAGAACAAATTCAGATTTCTGTGCAGATGAGCATCTCCTAAATTGTTTTAATGAAGCGTCTCCTTGGTTCTCCCAGCTGCAGGGATGCTCGGTGGCTCCTCCACAGCCATGCAAGCCCATGTGCTGGGGACAGTGGTGGGGACACCCACACGTGTCTTAACTCATCCAGAGTCATCAGCCAAGGGCTTGCCTGCAGTGGAGACACACAGAGATGGGCTTTGGGGGGGGAAAAATACCAAAATACTCAATTCAAGCAAAAAGAAGACGTTTTCTTGAAGGACAAAGCAATGGTTGTAGTAGGAAATAAGGGCAGCAGCGATGCAGGGACAGGGGGAATGTCACAGACAGGCTTCTCAGGCTCCAGACACTGGACCTGCTCCGAGAGAGGTTTGGCTCTTCCCTTGCCTGGAGCAGAAGGTCCGCTACAGCAGTGAGGAGAACACCAGGCAGCTCCATCTGCTCTTCATTCTCAGGAGATGAGACTGCTGAAGGAGAAGACTCAAGGCCAGCTTGGACAGGGCTTGGAGCAACCTGGAAGTTTGAAAGAGATGATCTTTAAGGTCCCTTCCAACCCAAACCATCTGGGATCCTCTGAAGACTCAGACCACACAGGCCTGACACGTTCCCAAAGGCACAGCAGTCAGGCTGGAGTCACCTCTCTTCAACATGAAGACACCACTGGAAGTGAAAGGACCCCAAACTTCCCACCTGCCAAGAGAAGCTTGGCAGGTAATTCTTGAAAACATCCAGATAGACTGAAGAATCTAATAATAGTGATAAAATCAAATACAATTGCACAGTTGGATATTTTTAAGCCCATTATGTGATTTTAAGGGTTTAACTCACATTTACTCCTCAAGGCTGGTGTCCCAGAAGCATGACCAAGTGTCCCTGTCCCTTCCCGTGGTGGGACGCAGCTTTGGAAGAGCTGGCAGCCACTCTCCTGCCTTCCCAGGGCCGCTCCAGGTCTGCACAGTGCCCAGGGACACAGCAAACCCCTCTCCCCTCTCTTTTGGAGGGATGTGTCCCGGTGCCACACTCTCCACACATGGCACAAAGCGTCCCCCCGAGCCAGGAGCTTTGGCAAACTCCCCTCCTCGCTGACTGAGGCTTTGCAAGGCTCCTGAATTGACAAACCTGTCTCTCCATGAGCCAACTGCTACAGGCTCCAGATCAATGGAACAGGTAAAAAAGAAGAAAAGCGAAATAAATTTGCGTGACTGTTCCCTGACGGATGTTTGATTCCACAAAAGGAACACGTCTCCTCTGGCTGGGCTGAGATCCTCAGCAATAACAACCACTCTTCTGTTTTCTCTTGAGTTGCCAGTCACGCATTTTAAATTATTTTTAAAAAGAGAAAGGAGAAAAGTGATCACCTCGGGAGATGCTGACTCGGAGGCACAGTCCCATGGGGAAAAAGGAGGTTCCAGACCCACACCAGCTGCTTTCCAGGCTGCCAGAGCCCACCCAAAGGAGGATGAAGTCCACAGATTTTTCTCACTGACTGGAAGGGACTTGCTCTTGGGTGTCACCCACTGCCTCCCTCCAGATGCTCCTCACCCTCACCTGCTCCCTGCCAGCTCCCAGGATGTTTGAGCTATCCTCAGCACGCAGCCATTTATTTCCATCTCAGCTGGGACAGTCTGGAAAGTCTCGGTGAGTTAATCCATGGTATTTCACCCAAATTTGACAAGGGAGTGATTCATCACATGCTGCAGACTGGCAGGAGGAAAAGCCTGGCAGGGGGGATGACATGGCAGAGGTTTGGGAACAGGGAACAACCCCAGGGCTCAGAAGTCCAGGGGAGTTCCCTGCTCCCTTCTAAGGCTGCCCAGGTGCCTTCACCATGCTGGGTGGGAAGACCAGAGGTGGAAAAAGCCATTGAGCACTGGGAAGGGGAGCCAATGGCCAGGAATGGTGATGGGGACACTGGGGACTCCCTGACCAGTTCACACCAAGCCTCTCTTCAGGTACCAATGGCTCTCCAGTCCTTGCTTGGTCTCTGTCCACTGCCTTGGCTGTATCCCCTTTCCCAGGGCTGGGGACCAAGACCCAAAGGAACCACAGAAGGAACTTCACCCCACCACTGAGCCAAGGGCAGCCCAGCTCAGCCCATGGCTGGGGTCCCCATGAAGTCCTGTCCAGGGTGAAGAGTCCTGCCTGATGCCAGAGGGTCCCCTGGGATCTGCTTGGCTGCCTGAATACAGCTGGGCTGGGCTGGTGAGAGCTGCAGCCAGGCACTGGCACATAAATGCACCATCCCAAGCCTGTGGTGGATCAGGGAGCAGCCCACGGACACGAGAAGACCTGCCCTGCCCTATCCCATCCTGTCCCACCCTACAGGAGCTGGCTCACCAGGAATCCCCCACATCAGTGCTTCACCAGTGATAAATAAAGGAGGAATGTGGTGGCTCTGGCCCCAGGATCTGCCAGCTTTTTCCATCAGAGAAGTAAAACCAGGACTCTGGAGGTTTAGGTGCCCTCACCCCTGCCAAGGCTTCCCCTTGTGCCACTGCTAGCCCAGGGGTGACAACGAAGGTGCCCAGAGTTCCTGTCCCTGTATGGCCCCAAGGAGAGGATGGGGCACAGCGAGGCACCCCAACACCCCCAGGATGGGGGGAGAAGTACAGACAACAAAAAAGAGCTTTTATACAAAGAGCTTTTATACAAAACACAGATAGATCCATCCCAGCTGATGTGAGAGGATAGGAGAGGGAGGAGGGAAAAGCAGCAGCTGGGATTTCGCAGAACAATGTGGGGAGAAAGAAGAAAGAGGGAGGAAGATGAGTGCGGTTGGGTCGCCTGTGGTTGTCAGCCCTTTTCAGAGGGAGAGCAGCGGGAAAGTCAGTGATCAGCCAGATCTGAAACCAGACAAAACTACTTCCACATGCCAATAAAACCCCAAGCATGGAGGGTTTGCAGGGCTCTGGGGCCCCCATGCTGCCTCTAAAACAAACCAGAGGAGCTGGGAATCTCAGGCAGGAGCTGGGATGTGGAAGGGAGCACAGTGATGGCATCTGACCTTTCCTTCCTCATCATTCCCCCCTGCTTGCCCACTGCAGCTCCTCCCTCCTGGCATTATCTGTATCAAAGGGACACGTGGAAAACAACTGGGCAATGCAGGCATTGCTTAGTGATCCTGGGTGATCCTGGCTCTCCCACGTGGGTCACTTGTGAGCTGGGTGGGCTCCAGCATGTGGGATTGGGGATTGAAGGGCTGGAAGCATCCCTGCTGCCATGAGACAGCCCCTCCCCGGGGAGCCTGATGGTCCCAGCCCTCCCCGTGCTGGGATGGGGACATCCAAGCCACAGATGAAAGAGACCTGCTCCCACCTGTGTCCCACCTCGGCTGAGCCCTTACCTCACCCTGGCTGAGTCAGCAGCCGTAACTCCCGTGCAGGCACCGGGACCTGGCCGGAGAGGGAAGCAGCTGCCGCCCTGAGCCGCGATAAATCACCCCAGCGAAAGCACAGCACCCACCGCCTGCTCCCGGGCTGTAAATCTCCAGGAGCAGGAACCAGAGCCTCTTATCAGGAGAGGCCACATCCCTCTCCTTCCCCAGCCCTGCTCAGCCCTCGTGCTGCCCACGTGGGATTCCTGGGGAGAGGAAGAGGATGCTGGGTTACCCTGAACTGCCGGCAGCACCCACAGCCTTGTCGGGCACCACGTTCCCTCCCGAGCTCTGCACCCCCAGCTCTCGCTCCCATGCTCAGGGGGATCATCACCTCCATGGCCAAGACCCAATCCCTGTCCCTCAGCCTCGAGGAAACCTCTCATCCTTTCCTGTTAGCCCAGCAAGCACAAGGGTGGGACAACTGTAATATTTTCCTCTTTGTTGCAAGATTTTAAGAAACCTTGGACACCTCAATCCTATGGGAACATCCTGTTCTCTGGGGGATACAGGGGACAGAACCAAAGGCAGTGATTCCATCCTCTCTGGACGTGGGAGAGGATTGAGGAACACGTCCAAGGTCACACCAAGGAAGGTCCTTGGGCACTTTGGGCATGTTTAGAAACTGAGGTGTTCTCCAGGCAGCCTGGAAGTCACTGCCATGCACAACTCCAAGAAAGGCTGCACAGTGGAGAAGAAAACCAAGCACAGGTCTATGCCCCCATCATCCCATTCCACCAAGGCAAATCCAATGGGATCTACAGCCTTCTCCAAGGGAAAGGGTGACCAGAGTGACTTACAGAGGGTGGAAATTCAGGATCAACTCCTGTCCATCACAGCAAGGAGATTCTGGTACACTCCTGCAGAAGAAAAGCAGGTGTGGAACACCGACTGCTCAAACCAGAGCAGCATCCTGTGGCATGGTCACCAACAATCACAGGAGGTGACAGTCACACCAGAACCCTGCTATAAATGAAGAGAGACACATCCTGATTGGAACAACTGGGCACAAGTCAGAGCCTGATTGCAATGGGCTGCTCGCACATTTGCTGGCCAGCTGAGCCGTGCTCCCGCACAGCTTGTAGGGCAGGGGCAGGATTACGGTGGAAATGAGAACATTCCTCAAAAGCATAGCCCCTGATCCCAATGGAATGGGTCACTCTCCCCACGGTAAAGCCAACAAGGCAAAAAATGGTAATGAGAGGTTTGTAGGTACCGCTGAACAGCAGGTCCAAGGTGCAGAGAAATGTTACCCCAAGTTTTAAAAGAATAAAACCTGGTGCAAACATCAGAGCTCCTGCAGGAGGCCTGGGGAAAGCCCTGTCCTCTCCACTGCTCTTGGTCCTCTGAGATTTTCTCCTGTTCTGTTCCCACCCAGACGAGCTCGGTGATGGGCTGCATCCAACACCTGTGAGCCATGGGGGAGCCAGGAGGCTGGAGACACAAAACACCTCATCACTTTTGGGAATACCAGCTACTGTCATGAACAGGGCTTGGGGAGCTCAGCCAGGCTCACTGCACCAAGCCACAGGCTTCTGAGAAGAAAGCCCCAATCCCTGAGAGATTTCAGGAAGCCACCCAGCTCCATCCACACTGTGACAGGACCTGATGCACCCCAAGGCTTTGCTGAGCACGGCTGTCCTGCAGGGTCACTGCCCCCCTCGAGGGAATGGAAACCACAGCAGGGTTTTATGATGGCATTAAACTCAATGTTCCCAGCACCTCTGGGAGTGCAGGACCTGCTCAGAAGGGTTATTTCAGCCTGAAGGGCAAATTTACCACAAACAAATCTAAATGGAGAAGCAGACGGGGGTTTTTGCACCTTCTGCCAAGAAATGTCGGGGCCTCCAGCATGAGAGGGGCACAACTTGTTCCTTCCTCTCTCTTCTCCCTTTCTTAGTAAATTAAAAATACTGGTAGTAAATACCTCTTGGCTTTATCATCTCCCACCAGAGCAGATTCAATTAGCAGCTTCCCTGAGTGGCAGAGGTGTGATTTACTCCCAGAATGGGATGTATTAAGATCCAGGGCAGCAGGAAGTTTCCATCTGCCCCCCAACCAAATTCCCCAACCATTCCCACACTAAGGATCAGATAAGCTTTCCTGCTTCCCTTCCTCATTAATGGGTTTTGGAGGCACAGCCTGTGGTTTTGTTAAATAAGCCTTGAGGACACATTCACCTGGGAGAGCTCACACCAGATTCCTTTCTTCACACATCCATGGGATGCTCTCTACATCCAAGCATCCCCCAAAACCATGTTAGTACCCACCAGCTGGGCACAAGATGCTCCACACCCCCAGCTGGCAGCTGCTGCTGACACCAAAAACACCCCAAAATATCCCAGGCCCAGAGGGAATTCCCATGATGGTGGTAAGCAGCTGAAACCTTCACAGCTCCTGGATGAAAACAGCACCGTGCCCCATATGGGGGGTTCAGCCCCCTCAGAGGACCCGAAAACAAGTTGTTCCCTTTCCACCCACATCTCATCCTCCTGATGCCCAGGGATGGGTTTCCACACATCCCAGAGCTGAGTGCCCAGTGTGTGCTACTGCATCCAGGGAGGAGAGAATGATGCTCCACCACGATGCTCCACACCACTCACACCAAGCCCTCTGCATCCCACGATTCCCATTTGATTCCCCTTTAAAGGGGCTGTAATGCAGTGTGTATTTATACTTCAAAACAGCTTGTTTGTGTAATTGCCAAAAAAAATGTTAAAAAAAGAAAAGACACAAAACAGCCCTGCTACAATGACTAATTAGCTCGCTCCTGCCTCGTCCCCTGTAAACAAATGTATTTGTAACCAATTTGCAAGCACTTTGCATAAGGGGCCCAGAACACTCGTGCCTGTTTGATGCATTTTGACATTAATTTGATAATAGCGGCTTAACAAGGAATCCAGGCTCCCCAGCTATAAATATGCTGCTTTTCCACTTCCTTTTATCTGCACAGTGAAATAATGTTTTTCCCCCTGCTGCAATAACCACCATCCAACCCTTTCATGAATGCCCTTTATGTCCTTTAGCATTTTCAAGGCTGCTTTGCTTTTTTTTTTTTTTTTCCTCCTGCTGGAGAAAGTAAAAGGGTTTTATTAGTTGTATTTTTAATTCCTGTTCATCAGGGGGGAAGGAGAAGAGAGGACAGTGATAGTGCTCTGATAATGCAGCTTCCAGAAGACAGGGAGGAGAGACTTGTTTGTTCAGAAATATTGCTCCATCCATTTGTGTTTCCTAGGAAAGGGAAAGCTAATCCTTTTCCTTCTCTTCTCCACTCACCATGGCTCTCACCTAACAAGGCTTCACCACCACACCAAAAACCAAATTCAAGCAGAGTGAAAATGGGAATGGGACCCTGGAGTCCACTCTGATGGCAACCAAAAAGCACAGAAAGGGCTGGATCATGGGTACTGAACCAGGGCTATGGCTCATCCATGCCCTGACACCATCATTTCTCCTCCTCGTCCTTCCCAAGACTTTCCACCCCTCCCCACAGTCAGAACCTCGCTCACACACCAGTTCTCCCTTGTGCAGGGCAGGTATCCTCCACCTCTGCCTCACCTGCCAGCCCCAGGGAGGGTCCAGCTGTGGGGCAGGGAAGTACCAAGCCCAAAATAAGCACCTTGGAAATTGTCAGGTGCATCCTGTGGCCACAGACATCCTTCAGCCTCTGGAGTTGAAGCAGTTTGGCCTCTCTCCTCCACACTCCCTTCTCCCCTGCCTCTACCTTGGAGCCAGGGATGTACAAACTGCTTCCAAACTGACCCAGGGGGTGAAGTTGCACTTGCAGCACAGACACAGAGGACTTCTCCTCCTGCCTCTCCATTCCTGGACACCTCCCAGAGAACGTCCCAGCAGGTGAAAGAACCAGGACCTTTTGCCTCCTTTCCCTGACACTACTCCACGTGTCCACATTGTGGCTGGGCAGGTGAGGACAAACGCAGAAGCACACCGAGACATCCAAAAGGAAAATCTCTCCCTGTGCCAAGCTGAGCTCTGCACCCTCAGCATTCCCACACCTCCACTCTAGTTCTCCTTCCTGGAAACTGAGTCAGGTCCCTCCTTGCCAAGTGATAAGTTGGCAGAGGACATGAGATCAGTACCAAAAGGGGAGAGGGATGCTCTGCACAGGCTATCCCCAGGTTTCCTCCCACCAGTGTTTCATACTGACCACAACCCCTCCAGCCATTTCCCCTGAGTACTCCCCTGGGATCAAGAATTCCAAAGCCCTGTGGCAAGTCCCAGCAGTAAGATGGAGGCTTAGCAGAGTCGAAAAGCACATTCTTTCCTCAGCCTCCTCCCTCCTTATCTCCTTCTTGCCGCCCCCCAAAGCACATTTAGATAAATGTTATTGGAACAATAAAATCCATAACTTAAACACAAGCACAGGAGGGATGGAAGGAGGGTCTCCACTCCGTGCCTGGGTGAGCAGACCTGCCAGAAGAGAAAAACAGAGGAGAGCCCATGATCCCCTTTATCCCATGATAAAACCTTGGATTACTACGGGCAGACATCCCAGCACAGAGACTCTCCTACAGTCCCACCACAAGTCCTGACCAGACTCACTCACCTTTTAAAAACTGATCACACCCCAATTCTGAGGCTCTTCTCTACTTCACCTACCTGGGGTGAGTCGACTTAAGCACATGAGTACATGAGCTGCACTGTTTTCCACCAAGCTGCTCCTCCTGTGTGTTTGTGGATTTTCTTAACCCAAAGATGCTGAAGCCTGGCTTCCCCTGTGTACCACCATCCCTAGGAACAGCAACACAGAGACAGCTCAACAGGATGCACATTTTCTTGACCACTGATCACACAGACGAGCCCAGGGGCTGCATGGCCCCAGCACATCCCTCCCACTCCCCTGCAACCCCTCAATGTGGGTGGCAACACCCTTTCAGTCACCACTGCAGAGCCCCAGGATCCAGGGACCAGATGTGGCTGTCAGGGCAGAAGTGCTGCTGCCAGGGCAGGTTAGTGCCTGAGCAGCTTCATTCACCACGAGCAGCCCATACTGCCCATTCCCACCATCCCAACTTCCCCTTCCTGCAGCCTCAGCCAGCCCAGCTCAGCAGTCATGGTGGCATTGATGGGATTTTGGCCATCCCAGTTCATATTTCAGCAGGCACTTGATTTTAGCCCTTGGCTTCACACAAAGCAGTGGTGCAGGTCCTGTCTGCTGTCCAGGGGCTGGAGTGGTCAGAGCAAGGTGTGGGTGGTGGCCTGGGGCTGCTCAGAGAAATGGACCCTCCTTGTGTCACCAAGGGTCACTCACCCAGGGATAATGGTTACAGAATCCCAGAACAGCTTGGGTTGGAAGGGACCTCTAAGATCATCTCATCCCAACCTTGCTGCCATGGGCAGGGAACCTTCCACCAGACCAGGCTGCTCCAATCCCCATCCAACCTGGCACTGACTGTTCTGTCCCACAGCAGCACAGCTCAGCAGTGACGCTCAGAGATCCAAGGAGAAGCAGCATTTCCTAAACACAAAGTAGCTCCTTCTCCAGCTGAGCCCACAGCCCCAAACACCAGAGAACAGCACCCCCAAACCTCAGACACAGAACAGGGCTATAACCCCAAAGGTTCTCATCCCAGCACTCCCAGTGACACTTCATAGCTCCCAGTGCAGACTGGGGGGCTGCTCCCAGGCACAGAAAACCTCAGACACAGGAAAACAGGGCTATAACCCCAAAGGTTCTCATCCCAGCACTCCCAGTGACACTCCACAGCTCCCAGTGCAGACTGGGGGGCTGCTCCCAGGCACAGCCCTGCCCACACATACCTCACTTGGCAATGCCAAAGTGTTCCTCCTGAGAAGGTGGCTTTGGGTTCCACACTGAGAGGGAAATAGGAAGCAGGAGTCAAGGAGACAGAGCTGGTTCCAAATGCTTCACTCTTTATTTGTAGTTTTACATGCCACCAGCGTACATGAAAGTTGCACATTCAGAATTCGACTCACTACGAGGACAAAGGGCCAGATGCAAACACAAGTGTCAAACGAGCGCACGGATGGAGGAGCCCGAACCCAGGAGCCTGTAGGGATTTGTGACCAGGCTGTCACCCTGATGGCACTTGGGGTGTCAAAGATGAACCCCCAGTATTAGGGCCACCTCCCTTTGCCATTCCCAGGGTTGTGAGCCGGGTTTTCTCTCCCAATGCGGCACCGTTCCCTTTCAATGAGCTAAACAAGCATTTTTGGTAACATCTCTACCAGAACTGAGGGTGTTTGGAGACCAACTGCCCATTTAATGCTTTCCCGAATTCCCCTTTCTATCAGTGCCAGCAGTTTTTACAAGGAGAAACAATTTCCACTTGCTGTTTAGAGGGAGAGACGACAGAAATAGGGACTCTTACAATGACATTTTATTTTCAAAAAAAGTTTTGATAGAAAAACATTTTCCCCAGCAGCCTTGGGCAGGGAGTTGCAGCTTCCACTTCAAAGGACAAACTTCAAAAACAAATCCAGTGTCCTAATGGTTTTGTGCTACATACTTAATTGTCATACAGCTAATTAGCAATGCCTGATTTCACATTCTCTGTACATAGATGAAGTTCACAAAAGAAGGGGCTACTTAAAAGAATAAATAAAACAAGGCACCAGGCAGCCAGGCTCCGACAACATTAACATAAAACGTTACACTTTACCATTTAAAAAACTGAAATAAAACCCCCATCATGATTAAACCTATATTGATCTGCCTTCCTTCAGATCTCAGAGCTTTGGATCTCTGCAAGGAAGGGGGGAGAACACAACATGGCAAGCGGGGGCTTAGCCTGTGCCTCTGTGTATGTATTTCACCAGCATGCAGCAGAGATCTTTAAAATTCTAATTATTTCCCCATCACCAAGTAAGATCGGGATCAATAGATGGTACAGACTGACCCCTTTCCTCGAGTGTCAGGGGGGAATTAAAAAAAAAGAAAGGGGAGGGCGAACCGAGAGCATCAGAGGTCAATGCCACAAAACAATAGATATTGATGTCTCCATTCATTTCAAACAGCGGAAAGGTCAATGCCTCCCCTGCTTCACGTTTTATGGCTGAAATCCTGCTGCTAACAGCAACAATGTTAGTAGTCAGATCTCATCCATCCTTTTTTATTATTATGATTATTTCTAACCAGGTTAGCCATTTTGAAAATTTGACGAAAGCTGGGAGCAGCAGTGGGGGGCTGGGTAGGAGGAGAAGAGGGGAAGCTGCCCAGGAAATTAATGGAAGAGATGGTTCCCATTAGTTTTCAAGTCTGCCTGTCCCCCCTACCTGTGCCCCAGTTTGTCCCTCACTGCCCCCTAAAAAATGAAAAGGGCCTGAGGCAACATCCCTCCACTATTAATCACTATTCCCCGTACAACATCCCAATTGGTTTCTATGGAAATGATTCTCTGGCTGGAGTACCCCGGCTGCCTGTGCATCTCAAAGAGGCAGGAGAGCTGCAGTGGAAGGAGACTGGGCTCTGCAACAGCCAGCACAGCTCCTGCACTGCTCTCCCTGCTCTCCCAGCTTTGGCTGGACACTCTGCTGGAACCAGCCAAGAGGGAATTGCATCCCCTTTAGGCAAGTGAAACAACCCTTCTGCACTGGTTCATTCCACCAGTGGGAAAGTCACAAATTTCTATGGCCCTATCCTAAAAAAGCACTGCTGGGAGAAGGCACCCAGCACCTCACATGGACAGTCCCACACACTTGTCCGTCGTCCCAGGACTGTCACAGCTCTGAACATTGACAGGTCCTGCTCTGCTCCCCAGGATCCCACAAGTCTGGCAAAGGAGGAGGCAGTGATGGGAATCAGAGGGAGTGGGGTTGTAGCTCTGCTGCTCTCAGCCCACGTCAGTCCCAGGTCCTCCCTCTGCTCCCCAGGGAGCAACACCTCACCTGGAGGGGAGTATTCAGCACCCAGGGAGCCTCCTCCTCCTCCACAAGTGAGGAAACAGGCCAAGCCTCACGAGGTGTGTATGGCTTCCAGAGTGAGATCCATGACTCCATCCGGCCCTGCCTCCTCTCACTCCCATTTTTCCTCCTCCCTGGCAGACAAGTGACCACAGTCAGAGGTCTCCTGAAGGAGAGACAATTACCACACAGCCCCCTCTCCAAACAGCAGTGGATACACTGCCATTTCCTAAAGACACTATGAAATCAGCTTTGCAAACAACTGAGGAAGCAATCCTTTAACCTACACTCCTGAGAAACCTATGGGAACACAGATAGCTTAGCCTGTCTGAATTCCCCACACCAGGGTCACTCCAGACCCTCCCAGCCTGCAGGAACCAAGTGCCACTTTGCCAAACAAGACTTAGGACATGAACAGAGCAGTGAACAACGTTGAGTTTTACACAAAAACAGCACCTGTCCCAGAATATCCTTCTCCCACAGAACCACAGACACCTTAGCGGTGGTCAAAGCAAAGATTTCTGCTGCAGTTCCCAAAGATTGGAGGTCTGCTTTGGAAGGCAGCAGGGACTGGGATCCTGCAGAGGCACTCCCTGTGAGAAGGGCACCTTCTGGAATTGAATTCATTTGTTTTACACTACGGACAGCAGCATCAGCAGGCTCAGAGATCACCTCGTTAGATGCTCACAGATAGCGGGAGGGAGATTTCTGGAGAGATGGGGACAGAGGGGAGGGGGGATTTCATATTAAATAAAATCCAGGAGCAGAACACCCCTCTCTCTGCTCCGCTCTCCTCCTCTGCAGCTGCCTGCCGGAGCCTGAGCGCTGAGTGGGCTCCGAGTCCCATCCACTGCTCCACTCAGAACATATGGAGCTGTGTTTAATAGCCCAGCTCTGCCAATTGGGGACTATTAGGGTGGGTTCTTTTCCCAGTGTAAATGTTGCAGAATATAAATTGTAATTAACACCGATGCCAAAATAGCACTTAGAGAAAATAAGCACATTATTAACATCTGGTGAATCCTGCCTGGAGTGCAAAAGCAGCGGAAATTCTCACCCACCATAAGAGAATTTGTAGTAGAGACATCAAACACTGGCCCAGAGCTGGGGGTAGAAGGAGATGTTTAGGTCTTTATCACTATTTGGGATGCTACCTTTATCACCTGTGGGTGACCTTTCCTAGCCCTGGATATAACTGGTAGCATCATCAGGACTTGTGACCCACTGGCATGAATACACAGATGCCAGAACATCATATCCCTGGTGACAGAATGACAGTGCTGTAAAACACCCCTGGCTGCTGCTCCCGTCCAGCAGGACACGAGGCAGGTGGATATGGATGTGCCAAGCCAAGTGCACAGCATGTTCCATCAGGTGACTGCAACCCCAAGAGCAAAAGTTTAATGCCACAATCAAGCAACAGCTGGTTTCTGCACACAACTGTCCCCCAGTCCAGGTTTTCCAGAGGAACAGGAAGAGGTGAGTTGGCAGCACTGCCAAGCTCTCACTGATGCCACAGTTTATTTATGGAGGGGAAATCCCTGCTGAGGGTGGGAATACCCTCACTCATACCAAACATCAGCATTCCTACACAGGACTAAACAGGTTCCCTAAGGCATCAGAGAGCTGCCTCCACACCCTCAGCCTTCTCTCTGCCCTGCCCTGAGGCCAGAGGCACAAGCTGGACAAAGCAACTTTGCCAATGCTTCAAACAAGGAGGAGAAAGCAGCTGTGCAAACACCCTCTGCTTCACCCTCACTAGTTATCCTAGGAAAGACACACGGACAAAAACCAGGCAGAGCTGAATTGTCCTGAACTGGACAGAGCAGCAGCTCCTGTTCCTGCCAGGAAGCAAATCTGATGTGCTGAACTGAGGGAGGAGGAGAGAAGAGAGGGAGATTCAAATGGGTGAGTAATAAGACTAGAGGTAGAAAGAATGACCTCATGGGGAGTGGGAGGGAATACAGTGGCAGGAGCAGGACAACAGCTCCTCACACTCACCTGCTTGGAGCCAAAGCTGAGGCAGAGCCTCAAACACTCGGGGAGTGCTCAGATCTCAGCTGCAGCATTCCTGGAAGAGCACGAGCTGGCCTCACCATCCTGCTGCCAGCTGCATTCCCAGGCTGTGCTGGCTCCCTGTACTGAGAAGGGAAGGGAGGGAGACATGGGAAAGATAGCAAACCACCAGGGATTGGTCTCAGCAAGGCACAGACCTGTGCTAGCAGAGCCTGACACTTACCTGCTCTTTACTGTAACCGCTCTGAGCACAAGGGTTATCACAGCCTGGCTCAAGATTTACACCTGTGGGACAGAATTCCAGGCAGGCTCACACGTGGCTGATCGGAAAGTAAGGACAGAAAGTCCTCCAAAGCTGGGAGATGCGTTTTGTTCTCAAATCTATCCCATCAGACCAGGCTTCCTATGAACACTGAGGGCAGAAGAGTGTTTGGGAAGATGGCATCTTGTGTAGAAAATGCTGACAAGGAGATGGGCACATAATCTTTGGACGACTCTGGGCCTCCCCAGAAAAGCAGAGCTCAACACATTCGGGATTTGGGTGAAGTTAGACAGCTCTGGTCAGCAGCTGCAGAAGACAGACCTGGTGTGCTACCAAGGAAAACTCTGCCACCCAGAAACGTAGCTCCAGGAATTTGTAACTTGGCTTTTGGTACAGCTGTCTGATGCTTTTAAAAGTGCTCAGTAAATAAGGCAATATGAAAGTGATCCAGACCACTACTGATGCCTGAGGAAGTTCTGTGGAGCAGAGAAGCTGACTGAAATCACACTGTGAAAATACTTCATAACATCTCTAAAATTAGCATGAGCTCAAGGCATGGGATATAAGGACAGAACTGGAACACTACATTCCCATCTACACTGCAAGACAGACTGCATATAAATCAGATCTGAGCCTCAACTTATTCACTATAGGCACCATCTACCCTAGGACAAGGATTTCCAAAAGAGCTGAGAACTTCTTCCACCACACCAATGGAAACAGCACCAGCAGGAACATACCACGGTCAAGGTGTTAATGACCTTAATTTTTTATCGAAAATTTTTTAAAAAGAGTCCTTGTGGTACTTCTCAATCCAAAAAAAAAAAAACTAAAAACAAACCAACCCTTTAAATATCTGTGACTGCACATGTGTGACTACTAATGCCTATCTGTAACATAGAAAAGATGTGATGCACTTCAATTGAGCAACACATTTTTGTGCCTCTGAGCTGGCCTAGGCTTTCTACTTTGCCAGAAACAGACCAAAGCAAAGAATGATTTCCACCAATACCACAAAGCACACTGCCAACGTACACAGGGGCCCTTGGGACAGACACCAGGGGACACAGGGGGAAAGAGCATCGTTAAGTCAGATTCTCTTACCTTTAAATTCAGTAAAATAACAAAACAATTCATATTAACCGCAAGGAAATACTCATCAGACTCCACAAGCCTTTGAGACAGGATTTTCAGATGCAAGCAATATCCAATAGATGTTTCCCCATTGCAAAGAACCAGCTTTTTTTTATTTTGCAACTGCACCTGGTTAAAGTGATTGTACAGCATCCAGTGAGGTGGCCAGGAGCCGAGGATGGGCAATCCAGGCCATCAAGAAGCTACTCCATGGGTTCACGCTGACTTGTCCTTTCCATGCTGTGACAGTCACCACCACAAATTGGGAGGTTCCTCAGCCACTCTGCTTTTAAACAAGGTAATTTCATCCAAGTGCCTCATGGGGACATCTCTGATGACCTCTGTCAAGTCCTCGTGAAGCAGAGGGAAAATGACGACATTTAATGCAGGGCGTTCTGCCTGGAAACTAAATCAGACACAGGTTATTAGCCAAGGAAAAATACCAATTCTCCAGTGCAAGGGAAGGGGATGGCCTGGGTATCGATCATGCAGGATGGGGGCAAGGAAGGGTTGTTCAGAGGAGGCAGGAGGGGCAGCTGGAACTCCAGGTCTCCCACTCTTCCCTCTCTGTGTCAGTAGGGAGTTCAGGCTGGGTCTGCACCCCTTTGCAGTGAGTCTGCTAAGTTGGCACAAGCCCAAATTACACCTAAAATTGAGAGGGAGATGTTTTAAAAAAATTAATAAAAAATAAATCAAGACACGTAAAGAGATCCCAAGAGCTCTGCCCAAGCTGGGCAAGGTGCTCAGCAATAACAATTTAAACCACCTGCAAACTAGTGGCAAGTTGCAGAGCCATTAGGAAAATCAGGCCAGAGCAGTGTCAGGCATTCCCTCAGGGCTGAGCCTGGGATTATCACTTCAGGCTGGGTTGTTCTGCATGCAGAGTCTACACTCTGCAATTAGAGCATAGGCAAGTTTAGAAAGCTCAGATGTGCAGGTAAGTATTTAAGTGTGCTCACACACACACACTGCAGCCTTCTTTTTAATCCAGGCTGCAGAGCAAAGGAAGAGATTTGCAAAAGTTAAAATCATTAAACCATGTAGAAAGAACCATACAGAAAAAGCCCAAGTGCCCACCAGCAAGTGCTCTACATGACAGCAACCTGTGAGGAAGAGAAATAGTATTACTCAGTGCAGTATAACAGGAGTTCGGTCTTTTATAGCTGGGGGGGTAAAACTGTAGCATAAATACCCTTAAGATGAAAAAGATTTGTGACTCTTAGTCCTTTGCCACCAACACATTTCCTTTGAAGGGTGTGACAAGGACCTCTCAAGGAGGCAGTCACACTGCAGCACCAGTCCCTGGAGGCTGACCCAAGCTGTGTTGGGTCCAAAGAGAAGCTCACTGCTCAACAAACTTAGACAGGTGTGTGCCTGGAAGATTCCCAGCTCATCTCTAGCTCTGAAATGGCCAGATTTCTGTCAGAGAGGGAATGGCTGGAGATCCATCTGCTGGAAACACGCGTGAAAATCCCAGGTAGCAATACAGCCAGCTGAAGAAAGGAATACAAGACACTGACACTTCCTGGGAGACAGAAAAGGCATTCCCATCCACAAATGATTTGGAGTAGAGCTGCCAAAAGCATAGCAGAGAAACTTCAATTCCCAGGCTAGCTGCTCAGCCTTGGTGGGTTGAATTAATTTGCCTGAACCTAAGTAGCTGCAGGAATAAGAATTTCCAGTAACAGAACTACCTGGGGCAATTTTATATCTCTCTGCATCACAGACCTGCCCTTCATGCCTCATGCCTAAGGGCTGGCAGAAAAGGACACGGCTCCTCGAGTGGATCTGGGGACTTGTGTCAGAGCTGTGCAGCTTCTTACTTCCACAGCACTGCCCTCAAGAAATCAACCAGCAAATAACTGCTGATCTGGGAGGCAGCTGGTAAAGTCTGCAGTGAAATCACATAAAATACAGCCAAATGTCTCTTTGATAGTCCCTGCTCTGCCTCAGCTCTTCATGTTTCTTATCCAACACCACAGTCATGCAGAGAAAATCATGTTAATAGACCAAGTTTACTGAAGTTCAGCAAGGAAGAAACTGCCATCTCTCCACGGAAAAGAAACCTCTGCTTCCTTCTTTGTATATAGACTCTCCCAAATTGGACTTGAGTCCTGCCTCCTCCCCATGTACAAAATTGTAGCTTATAAGCAGCCTTTACACGTAGCTATAAAAACAAGAACCCAGACAAGCTTACATGATGAACTGCCACCGAGACAAGTGAAAAACCCCAACGCAGTAAGTGTCCCTCCTAAAGAGGCTGGGTTTATACCAGGGGTTTGAACTTGATCTTAAAATAAGAGAAAAAAAGAAACCTTTGTAATTTTCTCCCCCCCACAACAGGAAACTGTATGTTACTGCAAACCTTGTAAATTCCATACCCCAGCAAGTTGACGCCGGAGAATTCTTTCCATGTACAATTTGCATGATTTAAGAAAAAAAAAAAATCAAATGCACATGGTTCACTATTATTCTCAGCTAAATGTGCGTGCAAAGCCTCTCCTTTAACTGCCTGTTAAAAAACACCCTGATTTTAACGAGCAGCTGTCATAATGTTAAACTGGGATTAGCAGTTCCCAAAAGCAGCCTCCCTCTGCAATCTATGCTCCTTTAGTCCTTCCCCGGAAGGCAATTCCTTTCTTCATACACCTGTCCAGGTGGGCTAGATTAAGTGAGAGGCACTTAGAGCACTAGTTCGAAAGGCCCCAGGCATGGGGAGGAGATAACAAGAAGGGGAAGAGAGTGAGTTAATGAGTTGCAGAACAGCTCCTGTAATCTTCTTGAGGGCTCTTTCCTCATTCCACACCTGGATGGACTTCAAACTCCATCCACCTCTGCAAACGCATGGCTTGTAAAATTAAAACCCGAAGGACAGAGAAGGATGTTGACCTGGGGAGACAAAAGAGCTGCAGTTTCAGACATGAAGCCCTGCTTTTTTTTTTTTTTTTCAAGGGAAAAAAGCCAAGGATATGCTTGCCTGCTCTCTCCTACAAAACCTCCAGACTAAACTCATCATGATTAATTAAATGAAAGCAAGTTTTCTAGGCAACTGACTAGCATCCCCTTCAAAACAGATCCTTTAATCAGAAACAACCAGTGGGATAACAAAGAAAACACCTCCCCTCCCCCCACTTATATTTTCCAGCATAACCTCTGGTCCAGCAGAATCAACACCAAAGCAACAACCACCCAGTGGGAATTTCCACAAGGTTTCTGAAGTGTTCTCATGTGGATGTGGACACAGAGCAGACCTGGTCTCAGCAGCTGGTTGGAATCATCCATGGAGCTGGGAAAAGAACGGTGAAGTACACCCTATGTCACAAATTCCTCCGGGCATCAGCAGAGGTACAGTGTCTCTCTGCTCTTAAATCTTGAACTGGTTGTATGTGGATGAAAGGGTTAAGGATGCTTTGCTATTTGTCTCCAGTATTATCCCAGAACAGGTGTGGACTGGACACAGTAAGGTTATTTTCAAGTGAACAGCTTGGTAAATAGCCTAACACTATGCTCTCAATTACTTCCAACCACTGTGGCAGCATCCAATATGTAGGTCAGGGACAAAGTCAAAAAGAAAGAGAAAAAGTCTAAAGCAAGGCTGCACTTTGATCAGATTCCCTCGATTTTAGCGAGACAAAAGAGTCCCTCCCAGGAATGCAGTTATCTCCTGGCAAACATTGACATGCCTCTCCAGAGAGGACAGTGAGTCCCCAGGAGATTCCACCTGCTGATATATCCAAAGAGCAGCCCAAAGCCATAGGGAATCTCACCAGCCAGCCTGGAAGGATGGATTATACCCACCCTGCAACCCTCTGCACCACAGACTCTGGAAGGTGACAGCTTTCTGCACTAGGTGCTGCTCAAACTTGCCTTCTTTACTTGTAAGGAAAGGCAGTATTTGGGGCTGAAGAATGTACTTCCCCCCTTGAGATTTCCAGAGAAAACCAAGGAAAGCCCTAAGCCAATCAGACATTTCAGCACATCCCACTTCACAGAAGCTGGCAAGCAGGATCGAGGGCACGCAGGGTGGGATAATTAAGCACTGCCAACAAAAGCAGCACACAGCAGATAAAGTGAGGAAATACAGTGTATCAGGAGTGATCAAGGGCAGATCTCTGACCTCCACAAACCCAGCTGAGCTCATGGAAAAAGAAGCTCTAGAGAAGGAGAGGAAGGAAGAAAATGCTAAGTTTGATTTGGGGGAACAGAGCACAGCAGGGACAGAGCAGATGGGGACTCTGGTAGGCACAACTTTTACAAATGCAAACCAGTCTCTGCTGCAGTCACACACCTTCTCCCCTCTATGTTTTAACCTTCCCCACAGGCTGATGAGCTGTTTTTGGAGAGCCGCAAGTTTCTCAAGAGCAGAGGTTTCAGACCAACTCACTTTTTATCCTGTATGCAGCTCTCTCACCAACATGCACAAAGCCCGGTTAATCCTCTACCAGGCACAGCCTGTTTTCACTGGATGACTTGCTCACACCTCGAGGTTCAAGTGTGGCATCTGTCTTGAAAGCTTCAGCCAGCATACCTGAGCCAGCCTGGAAACTCCCTTCCTGAAGCATGGCACGGTGGAATGGAGGAAGTGCCAGGACAAGCTGGAGCAGCAGGCAGCAGCATGACCCAACATACACACACACACTTTTCTCATCTTCTCAGGGAAGGCCAGGCAAACACTTAAGATTTGTTCCACTGGCCGTGCCCTGACCTCAGTACCAGGGAGCTGCAAATCTCTCCTTGCTTACAGACTGCCAAAGAAGCTTCTCCAGAGCACCTTCTAAAAAGATCTGGCCTCGCCAAAGAAACTGCAGGTGGGATTCTCCCAGGCCCCTTCCCCTGGGAGCAGGGAGAACTTTGCCTCCCACTCATCTTTCAGAAGCCTCTCAGGGGGATCCAAAGCTTCCCCACACCGACTCTAAAGCAGATCCACTCTTTAGTGCCATTTTCTCTTCCAGCCCTGCCAGAATGCCAGGGCTGAGCAGACTTCATTTCCAAACCTCAGAAACGGACTTGAAAAGTTCCCAAGGAAAGCTGTTCAGATTCCTCTGGCTGTTCTTAACTCCACACAATGAGTTATTTTTGCTATAAAGTGTTTTCCTTTAGGAGTGTCTTCCATTCCTTCGTGTCTATGTGGACAAACAACATTCTTCCAAAGCTGCTGATTTTCCCACACTAAGTCCCATCACTACAGTCTCCAACCTGAGACCAAGGGGTGTAGATGGGTTTCTGCAAATCACTCACACACATCACTGCCAACCCTCCCATTATCTTCAACGCAGCTTCTTCCTCTGCCACTGCACTGAGCCACAGGGAAGCAGCAATAACACATCAGACTCATCCCGAGCCGAGGCAAATTACATCTCTCTGCTGTGGTTTCCCTGTAAGGCATGAATGGCACTCTGCTACTTCTCCTGTGAACTGAGGTTTGTATCAAACACGCCTGCAGACCGAGGTTCCTACATTATTTTGCCAGCTGAACTCTGCATCACTCAAATGTGACCGGACAATTAGAGGGGGAGGGAATAAGAACCCAAAGAGCGATGCCAGAGCGCCCAGGACACGTCCTAGGGGAGTGCTCTGCCAGAGCAAGCTGAAAGTTATTTCCTAATCTCTTCCACAAATTAAAAAGCTACTGCAATAACTGCTCAATTAGATTTATTTTACTATGGAAATGCTTTAAAGCTGCAGTTAATGCTTCCGTTCAGCCTTTTACACCCTCATGAAGAGAAAGCACGACAGTGCTATTCCAGTATTATTTCTCAGCCAAGAGAGAGAGGACAATCCTTGAAAGTTATTTCATGCACAAACCAATCGGCCCGCTGAGGAAGGTTTCAGAACTGAATTCCTTTCAAAACACATGAGCTGGCAGTTAGAACGAGCCATTTGAGTCAGCCACAGGAATGCATTTAAAGAAGGGGGTTTGTGAGTACCCCCAAAAGAAGATAAATTAATATGGTAAACTGGGGGTGGTCCCACAAGCCCTGCTGGCTTGTAAAGTATTTAAACCCACCCATAAACTACATCCCTGATGGAAGCAAAGGTGTCTGGGCCACACCTCATGCATTCAACCTTCGCCAAGCCTGCCAAGGAATCCTTGGGCAATGCAAGCCGACAAGGATGCAGTTTGTTATTCAGTCTGTGACAGAATGATTCAGGGGTTTCCAAGAGCAGGAAATGAAACAGACAATGAAAGCTTGAGCAGGATGCTAATGATTCACTACACCAGGCTGGTGATACATTAAGTCCTCTGCAATCCCACTTGTGCAGGGCCGGAGCCCTCAGCACGCTGGGGCTCGTGGGGTGGGATCAGCAGCCACTGCCAGCAGCTCTGGGACCAGGAAAGCCAGCAGTGTACAGACAGGGATGTCTTCAAGGCCACAACGAAGAGAAGGTGCTGAAGGGATGCAAAATCAGCTTGAAAATCTTGAATAAGCCCTAGGTGCTCACAGCAGCTTTTTGCAGTGTCAATAGGAGTGCAGCAGTCAGGTGGGCAGTGCGGGAGCGAAGCTGCAGGACTCAACTGAATTCAAAGATGATCTCACAATCACCTACTGCCCCTACAGCCCCCTCCGCCCCCTCTAACAGTAAAAGAGAGTCCCAGAAGGGATTTTCTGAGGCTGAGACCACAATGAGAATCCAGGCAAGCAGAATGCTGCAGGGATATCCAGGACAAGGTGGAATATTTAGTCCTGGGGTGAGCAAAAATTCATCTGTGATAGCTCAGTCCTGTGCTAAATGCCAGGAGATGGACTGGCTTGCTCAGCACTTTCCAAATACTCATTTTCAGCCTTGTGCTCCCACCTGGAAGCCCTGTTTCTGCAACTGAATCCCAGGAGGCTGCTTCATCCCTTCAGCAAGCTCACAGCTCTCACAGCCACACAGGGCCACTGGAATCAGCAGTTTAAGAAAAAGGGAAGATCCAGCCAAGAGTTTCACATTAAAAAAGGACAATAACAAGCATGGGGAAATTTAGGTAATGCTACAGAAGACTGAACAGAAGGATCTAATTCAGACTGAAAGCTCTTCCTAGAAAGTGGCAGGAATCTTATCATGAAAGTCACTTCAAACCAAGCAGTGCTCATACCTGACATGGGCACAAGGAAGGGTAAGTTTGTGTTTCTCTTTCTCTGAATTTAGATCCCCAGAACAGTGAGATTGTCCTAAATGAGAAAAATTCTCTGCACTTTCCAGCGCTGATTAATCCAAGAGTGACCTGAGTCACAGAATCACAGAATTGTTTAGGGTGCAAAAACCCTCTAAGACCAAGCCCAACCATTCCCACAGCACTGCCATGGTCACCACTGAACCATGTCCCCAAGTGCCACATCCTCATGGCTTTTAAATCCCTCCAGGGATAGAGACTCCACCACTTCCCTGGGCAGACTGTACCAATGCTTGACAACCCTTTGGTGAGAAATTGTTCGTAATATCCAACCTAAGCCTTTCCTGGCACGACTTGAGGCCATTTCCTCTTGTTCTGCCCCTTGTTTCCTGAGAGCAGAGCCCAACATCCCCCTGGCTGCATCCTCCTGTCAGGGAGTTGTGGGGAGCCAGAAGGTTCCCTGGAGCCTCTTTTACTCCAGGCTAAAGACGCTCAGCTCCCTCAACTTCTCCTCATGGACTTGTGCTCCAGACCCTTCCCCAGCTCCACTCCCTTCTCTGGACACACTCCAGCCCCTCAGTGTCCTTCCTGAAGTGGTGGGCCCAGAAACAAACCCAGGATTCAAGGTGTGGCCTCACCAGTACTGAGTTGCTCAGGTGCTTTGCAAAGCCCTTTGCTGGAGAGAGGTACCAGTGTGGCTGGGGAACAGGGGCAGAGAGCTTAGGAGGGAACTGCCATGTCCTCACTCTGACCCCACAGCTCTGGGGGGATGCTGCTCCAGGACCCCAGGCAGCCCCACCCCTCTGCATCACCTCCTAAGAGCTCTCAGACTCCAGGAATTTACAACAGCACTTCTGGAAGACATGAACAGCTGAGCCCAGCTGCCCATCCAGCACCCCAAAACACACTCCAGCTGCCCCATGGTTTGTCCCTTGGATTCCACTTCCATAAATCACCGCTCGCCTCTACACCTTGACACTTTCCCCCTTCTTTATGAAGAATCCCTAATGATGCCGTGTTCTCAGAGGTTTTGTTGTTTTGCTTTGGGGTTTTTTTGTTTGTTTTTATTTTATTGCAGCTTTCTTGATCTTTTTCCAAGGTGTTTTTCCAAGGACTTTTCACTGGCTTGTATTGTCTGGTGTTGTAGAGTCCTTGAAATCACTACAATGATAGGAGCTATCTAAACACTTCAGCTAAAACCAACAAAACTCTAAAGACACACAGTGGAAAATAAAAATCTGTCCTTGAAGCCAAGGGGATATTTGCTGAAGCATTTCCCATCCCTTCGTCCAGCCTGTTTTCTGATGGCAAACTTCACCAGGAAAGCAACTGCTCCTGCACGTTTGTGAAGTGCCCACTAACCACACCATGTAGCTGTGCAAGCCTGAAGTCATCCAAATTCCTTGCCCGCAGGATTTTTTGGGCAGAGACATACATGCATATAAATACGGTTATTTAGTGTGCAGCCCGTTGGTAAATGGTGGGACCTTCCATGGGTCACAGCTCCATCTACTGACTCTTCCACAAAATAACACTGTGGAAAAGCTTGGGAAAGCTCCTGAAGGGCTCATCCCCTTGGACCTGCCTTTGGACACACGGGTCTGTGCAGGAATTTAGAAACAATCCCATCACAGCAGCTCAGCCCAAAAGGGCAAAGCAAATTTACCTTGTCTGCAAAGAAGCCTCTTGGCACAGAAGCAGGTCACACCTGAACCTACAACCACATGCCCTCAAATTGTGGTATTTTACTGTTTGTGGAATTAATGCTTCAGTGGTTTGAACAGAAAGAGTTATTTAAACAGTGACAACACGTGCTTGGAGCTGAGCACTCCAGCAAAGTTTGGGTCCAAGCATAAAATGGGAAACATTGTGTTCATTGGATCTGCTGCTATGTGAAGTGTGGCAGCAGCTGAGCACCATGTGATGGGGGAAAAAAATGTCAATTTACAGAGAACCTGAGACAAGACCACCGTCACATGTGAAACCAGAGGGAAGATCAAGGAAGTGAATATGGATCACTCAAGCCACATCTCCCACTCTAACCACCACGCTCTTCTTATGTGCAGAGTATCTCCCTGAACCATAAAGGAGCTCACCCCTCCCATTCACACTGAAGGAAAAAGAATAAAGAAAAACACTGCAATGATTTATCTGCCCAGAGGGAAACAATCTTTACAGTTTTCTCTACAGCTCAGAGGAGACCTTGCCCTTGCAAGCCTCCTGTTTGCTGATGAGGCTCCAGATGAGCCCTGTTCTGCTTATTGTGTTTCATTGCAAAAGAGCCAGAACTGAATCAGAAGCTTTTAATGACTCAAATACACGAATTAGTTTGTCCCAAATAGCAGCAAACTTCAACCAGAAACTGCTCACCAGAAAGCTGGACACCACAGGGCCTGGTTCAAAGCTGTCACAAGACTAAGAGACATGAGAACAACTCTCTTTTCAGGCCAGTGGAACAGAAATACATAACACTAACCTCCTTTTACAGTAAAAAGGGAGAGTTTGAGAAGCAGTTCAGGCTTTAAGCCATTGCTGTGATGCAGCAGATTTAATTCCCAAGCTCCCATCACCACACCCTGTATATTCATCATCTTCCAGTACAATTCCACAGCTGAAACCAGTCTGTTCTCCCCAAATAGGTTCTGGCCTCTTCTGTTACCCAAATGCTACTGTTCATTCACACTTGAAAAAGGACTGCCCTGCACTACATTGCATTTTCGAGCCTTCTCAGCTCTACCTTCTGCAGCAAACTCCTGATACATGACCAGCCCTGGGTCTTTCCCATTCCCACTCACATTTCTTCTTTTTTTTTAGAGGCACTGGGAGAATGTGAATTGCTTTGGCCCCATCTTGCTGTTCAAAGCCATCTTTCAGCCTAAACACCACCACTATAGCCCTAAAACAGGAACTCTGACCCTCAGTGGGACCTGAGGAATATAGATCAATTGCCCCAGCTCAAGAAAGGGAGCAAACAAAGGCTCGAGGTCCCTCCTCTCACCTCCCTCCTTCCCACTCACTCCCCATGTCTCACACGAAGCATCCACACACATTCCAAACAAATGGAAAAAAATAAGCATAAATCACCTAATTTCATTCTGGCACGAGGACAGATAACTTCCAGCTTGCTGCCTGATGTAAAATTTGGATTAAAGAGTCACCAGCAGCAAGCTTTTAGAGGAAGCCATGCTGTGTGAATTGGAGCCTTACCCACAGATTTAAGCTCACACACAGATTTTACTGCACATCTCTCTGCCTTGGAGTAGCAGACAAAACGCAGTCAAAAGAAAGTCAATTCCTGACCCCATCCCAAGGCACATTTGTGCAAGGATGATAATGGGATTGCTGGAGAAGTCACGTGGGTAAAGACTTGCTGATGGCTCATGGAAGACTCCAGGCTTTGCTTACACATCATTTTCTGTATTTTGTTTCTTCCATTTTATTACTGGAGACAGTTGCATGAGAACAGGATCTTTGTTGCTTAGGAGAGCATCTGCTCCCACTGCTTATCCTCCTCCTGAAGTCATAATCTTACGTGACATCAAAATCGTTTCCAGAGCCACCAATTACAATGTCACAGAGGATTATGACTTCAGGTGTAGAATTTGCAGTAGGAGCAGATGCTCTCTTCAGAAAAAAAAACCCAAAACCCAACATTCAAAAAACCCTGTTTTCATACAAGTGTCTCTATTAATAAATTACAAAAGAAGAAAATAAGTTTGACAGCCAGAACTGTCGCTAAATATAAAAATAGTTTTTAACATTTCCACAAGGCATCAGCTGCTCTTTGGAAAGTTCCCAGGGTTTAGAATATAAAGAGGTAGAGAATGTAGTGAGAATCAAGTCCATGACAGAAAAGGAGAGAGAAAAGACTGCAGAATGGTAGATTTCTGCTCAGTAAGTGGACATCAAAATTTTGGGCAGTGCTGCAATGGCACCTCAGAAGGGAGTGAAAATAAAAAACGGGAACTGAGGATTTTTAGTTCTTTCCAAGGATTCCAAAAGCACAACTGAAATCAACCCAGAAACGTTTCTACAGATATGAAGCCCTGTGTAAAACAAACTTAAAGAATCCTTGTCACATCACAAGGAATTTACTCAGTTGTTTCCAACAACCCCTATCCCAGAAGGACACAGAGGCTTTCAGAGGCAGTAACAATCTCAGGAGCAGTTTGGTAGGGAGCTAATATAGTCACAGCCTTCTCTGGATTTGATCCACGGAAACAAGCCAAGTGTAATAAGTCAGTTTGAAGCTGGAGGAAGGCTGGGAGGGAGGAGCACCCTTTAGGATGCACTAATAACGCCGTGTGATTTGAAATTTTTATTAGAGCTTAACAGGGCACAGCAACAGTAGGTGACAAAGAAAACAGACTGAAGGCGGGGAAATAGCCTTCTAGAAAAAAAGATAATAATGGAAAGTCTGCTGCATGGGAAATATTTTGTAAGATGACTGCCATTATTAGAAGATTTCCAAATGCCAAGCATAATTAAAAGCTCTCTTTTCAAATGCAGTTCACGGCTCACACACAAACGTTTCCCACCACGTGAGCCTCAGAACGCTGCAAGGGGCCAAGCAAAATGCATTTAAGAACTGCCAAACGTGCAAAGGCAGTTTGTACCAATTCTCCCCCCTCACCAACCCTCGGAAGAAAAAACCCTTCACAACAACCCTTTAAAGGCTTTGAATTGCGCTGCTAGGGGATTATCAGTAAGTGACATTTACAAGTGATTAGAGGACAGAGAATTATCTTAGTCACTTGTGGGAAAGGAGGAAAGCTTCAAGGTCAAATCTCTCAGTACTTAAAATGTCGGCAGATGTTTTGTTTACACAAAAAGTGTCATTTGATTTATGATGGAGCTTTGCATCCAGAACTTCAACTCAGCCAGCGGAACTGCAGAGAACATGGGTGGGAATGGAATCAAAAATTCATATAATACCTTCGAATACTTCACTGATTCACTCTTATTAAAGTAAGAGGCTGGCTTATGTGCCAAACAGTTACACATTACCTATTAGCTCCTTGGAACAAGAGCTCCAAGCCATATAAACCTTGGCAAGCAAGGGAATGGAGATAAATCTTCAAAAGCTCCAGAAATCCCACATCCACCCCTTTCCGCACTCACCTCCGGACAATGGACTGCTGGAGATTTTTGCAAACGGTAAGAGATTCTCCCATAAACATGTGGCACATGATGACCTCAAGGCAGTTGGCCATGAATGACATCACTGCGTCAGACTGCAGAGTCCCGCTCCGGGAGACGATGCAAAGCCGCTGGAGAGAGGAGCAGTGACTCAGTGCCTGGAAGAACTGGGCGCCTGCACAGAAGTATGGCTGTTCCAGCCTGCAGGAATAAACAAAAACAAGTCAATGGGCAATTCATGCCTTGGACTCTCAGACAAGAGGGGAAGACACAGCACATTCATGGGGGGCTGGCAAATGGATCAAGCAGTGGCTCCAACCCTGAAGGACAAGGGCACAAATAGGCAGAAAGGCTCTAACTGCAGAATTCTGGCGCCCACAGGGAATAATCCTGGAGTAACCCCGGTTTCGCAAGTTTCCCACAAAGTATGGAGGGTAAGACAAGCTTTGGATCTAAGCAGTAGATCCATTCTGGTCTTACAAGCACAGCCTGGATTCTGCTACCTGACACCCACCAAGCAGGCGATGTGGATTTGGGCACCTTCTGCTCCAGTGTACAAACACTGCCCAAATTGGTCATATTTTCAGTTTACTGCTGGGGGAGAAGCAGGCATGAAAAACACACAGTGCACAAAGAGTGATGCAGAACTGGGGCCAACACAGTGACCACAACCAGCCCTGGCAAAGGATCAGAGCTACAGCTCTCCCACAGGGAGAACAACCACCGTCAACTCAACCTTTACCTTAAACACCTGGCCCAGGGAAGAGAGACAGGATCCTCTATCGCAGTGATCCAGGAGGACAACAAAATGACACAGTGAAGCCATACCTGGCCAATAAAGGATCTGTGCTTAAACCAGCAGCCTAAGTGGGTGTGACTCCCTCACAGAAACCAGCCTGCAGGGAGCTGAACATGCTCAGGGACCGTGCCACTAGGAGAGTTCATCTGCTTAGGGCAGATTTACTACTGGTCTTCAGAGCACTTGGGAATCTCAGTCATTGGGTCAGGAAAACCAAGAGCTTCAAGAAGGTTAATCCATTAGGTGATAACAAGCTGTCGGGCCCAACCTGATCTGGATAATCTCTGCATAGGCTTTGTAATATGCAGGGGTATCTCAGAAACTTAATCCTGTTAATTGATAAATTCTGTTTCAGCCTCAGTCTGTGACTGCTGTCAGGTGGCATTGCCTGGAGAGATCCTAAGAACATATCAGTACTTTGGGTAATAAGTTAAAATTCATATTAATAGAATGGGAAACCTGTTTAATTTTTCGACATCATTATTGGGGCACTGTAAATTTAGGACAAAAAGCACAGAATCTCCAGGATCCAGGTTTCCAGGTGAATCTCTGGGACACACCAGCCACGCTGCCCTTCACTCGCTAGATGGCAATGTTGCTTTGGAATAGCCCCTTAAACTTGTTCCTCTGCCTGGGAAGCTAGGAAGGTAAAAAAGGGTGGAAACAGCAGGGAATTAGTCAAATTGAAAGGAAACTACATTATCAGGAGGAAGTGCTAATTTCTAAAATCATCTCAAGCCGGTATAAAATCTTAGACTTTACTTGAAACAGAAGAGTGACAGCTTCCACCCAAATGTAGTACAAGGAGACAGCCCTGCTGCAGCCTTCATTCCAGGCTCTGTGCTGCCTCCCATCTCTATCGCTCTCGGCCTCCATTTCAAAGCCTCAGGAAGCTACAGGGACTAGGATGAGCAAAGCAACACTGCACACCCAAACTTCCTTCCCTAGCCCTCAGTTCCTCCATGGCCATTAACTCTCCTGAAGATTAAAGACACATTCACATAACCCAAGACCTTGAGCAACTGAATTCCCAACAGCTGCCATCCCTTGGATGAGAGATCAGCACACTCCTCCCTCGTTATAAATGGGAAGTGATGGAAAATGAAAACCTTCCTGAGCTGTTTTAGCCCCACTAGCTCCCCTCACTATTGCAGTGGATCAGGAACAGGCACACAAACACCAGTCTCAGGTGATAAGCAGTGATTTCAGCCACAGTAACAGAACTGTGACCTTGCTGTCCCAGCTGCACAGCATTTTGGACCTGTTTGTTAACAAAGGGGGGCAATGGGACTGACAGGTTCTACAGTTTCACTGAAAGAGGCTGATTAGGGAAAAAAAAAAAAAAGAAAAACCCCATCTCTCTAAAGTTGAAACATCTGTGTTCATATGGACTGATGCAAGGAAACCACCACAGTTTCCTTTCACAAGCACATTTTGGCTACCATGAATCTCCTCTGTGCATCCTTTAGGATCAGACCCTTGGTAGGATCCTTTAAATCCTACCAGGAGAAGAATAACAACAGGACAAACTCTAAATCTGGAATGCTTTCAGTGCATTGTAAAGAAAAGAAATAAAAAAATAAAGAGGCAAGATTTTCATACAAACCCAAAGCAGAAAAATATCTCATTGGGATACCTAAAGAAAACACTCCATTATCTAGACAGTGTAGGAATCTCTTCCTTCCTGGAAATTTAAGAGATGTACGTACACAAAGACAAAAAGTCAGCAAAGGCATGTAGTATTTAACCAGCCCTGACAAGCTGCTAACTCCCAAATATGCAGCATGCACTCTTTCTTATCTAAAAGGAAGGCAGTCACAGCACTTTTTGCTCCTAAAACACTGGTTAAAGGGCATATCCTGAGCCCTCAAGGACAACACGTGATGCCTTCCCGTTCTCCCCAAGTCAGGAAGGAAAATACCCAGTTTTCAAGCCATTGCAGCTACTCTAGAGTAGAATACTTTTAACAGTAGCCACAACAAACCACACATCGCATTTCTGGAGTTCCACAAACAAAATGGGAGATGTTCAAGGGCAGCCCCTCACCTGAGATCTCTCAAACACTTGCAGTGTTTCAGCATGTCCGTGAGAGCAGACATATAGACCACCTTGCCCATCATGCCCAGGTTGGCCAAGGAAAGAGTCCGCAGGTGCTGGCACTGCAGCCCGATGTTGACAAGCCCAGAGCCCGTGAGAATATTTGGCAGCTGTGCTAAGGTGAGGCTCTGCAGGTAAGTCAATTGGCTAATGGCAGCCACCTCTGAATCCCCCACACTCTGTGCCCGGACACAGGGAGGCAACGAGTTCCGAATTGCTGGCTCGTTGCGGGGCATGGCTGAGGAGAAACTGGACCCAATTATCTCCAAGGTTTCCAAAAATCGGAGGCTTCCCATCAGAGCCCAAAACACTGAAGACTCAATCTTCTGATTTGCCTGGTCCCCTAAGTTCCTTGGATATGTCTGTATCCCAATCCGAACTTTCCTTCCAAATGTTTGGGGCACCAAATTAGGTGTGGTGGGAGGCTTCTCCACACTTGCAGCAACATCTGTGATGGAGCAGACTGGTAGTGCTAAAGAGAGCAGGTGCTTTAGCCTGGACAGGAGCTGGCACAGGTGGTTCCCTATGCTTTCAGAACTGTGGTGGTGAGCTGCTGACAGGTTCAGGTGTCTCAGGTTGCAGCAAGACACTACCAGGCTTTCCAAAATGCTGCTGTCAATGTCATCTTCCGCTTTCCGAAACAAGGACTCCGGGGCCAGACAGTGAACGCAGCCACTGAGATTCAAACTGGTCAGGCTTTTAAGATCCTTCCCACCATTAATGACTCTCTGGATCAGGTGCCCACCAGATAAGGTGCATCGGCTAAAGCTGAAGTAGAAAGGGTTGTTGAACTTCAAGTGTTGCAGGAGCCCAGAGCCGTTAATCCAGGCTTTGGGCAGTTGTAAAGCATCCAGACGTACATTTCGAGCCATGGAGTCCAGGAGGTTTTTGGTGGCTCCCGTCTCCGCAAAGCTGCCGGGGGCAGAGATGAGGAAGGCATGGAGGTTCTCAGGTGTCCGATCACTCAGCACTGCCAAGTACAGCCTCACCACCTCCTGATTGACGTAGCCAGGAGCCAGCCTGGCGTAGAAGATGCGGAGGTTCTGGTAATGGGGCACGTTGCTCTCACCCACCATCAGCTGCCCAGAGAGCATAAACCCCTCCCGCGAGCGATCGAGGATCTCAAAGTACAGCAGCAGTTTCTCAAGGCTGGTGCAGCACGGGACGACACCGTACGAGGGCGTGTAAAGGGTTTGCTTCAGCTCTGAGACACGGCTGAGGGTGGCTTTGCACTCACTGCTCAGCTGGCTGGCATCAAACCCCGGGTTCACGTCGATGGCCAGGGAGCGCAGGTGCTGGAGCGTGGAGAGCATCTTGGAGAGCCGGAGAGAGGTGACATGGCAGCCAGACAGGTTCAGCTTGACCAGGTTCTTGCACCGTGTTACGTGGTCGATAGTGGAGCTGGGCAGCCAGTAGCACCCAGCCATGTTCAGCTGGTAGATCTCCTTTCCAATGTCCCTCATCAGCTGCTTCACTTTGTCTTTGTTTACCTGCACCCAAACAAAACCACATTCAGTGAGATACACAGCAAAGGTGGGCACTGCCTCAGTTTCCCAGCTGGAGATGGGGATAAGAGTGGTTGGCACTTGGACTACATAGCTCATCCAAAGGTTTGGGGATGGCAGCACAGCCCAAGAATTATCATACTGCTGGCAGCTCAGTCTGCCATGCTTTGGACTCTTAAGATCACACTTCCTTTTGCTTCTGTGTTCTACATTACAGACTGTTCAGCAGCTGAGAGCAGAAGGGAAAACCAACTCCATTTTCTACCAGCAAAGCCATTTCAGCAGAACTGGCTATGTACAGAAACTCAAATTGAAAGAAGAATGTTTCCATTCTCCTTCATTTGGTTACCTCTTTTGGAAATGAGCAACAATGGCTTACCTGCACTGGCTGATGCAGTTCCCACTGAATATATCACTCTTCCTTCCCAAGCTTTATTTCTGTTATAACATGCACACAATTTCTGGCTTTGCTGACTGCATGCCTGACTGCAACACGCACAAGATTTTTTTGCACAACATGGAAAACATACTTTGAGAAAATGGTAACTTTATACAACCACACTTACAAATGGAAGGTCATGTTTACTTTCATTTCAGCGTCCAGAAATATGGAGAAGTTTCCACTGACAGTATTTTATATAACTAAGGGAACACAGAGCTGTTCTAACAAAGCATTCTGGGAAATAAATGCTTTTATAAAACAGCTTATTGTGTATTTGATTTCAGAGTTCAGGAAAAATCTATTTATGCATACACATTGGAAAAGTCTACTGTTTGGCATTGTTTTTCAGAAGTCAGATTTGCCCTCACAGCTAACAGAAGAAGCAAGCTACTCTCCCCACCTTATAGTCCTTCTGAAGCAGAACTGTATGTGTTAGACTCTTGTCAAGGCAAAGTGTTGCAAGTTTCCTGCAGGTTCTCCTAACGTTCAGGACCAGGTCTGTGCAAGGGACGTAGCTGAGGATGTGCAGAAGGATCTCATCTGAGAACTCCATCAAGTTGACTCCATTGCTTTCCTCCTCACTCTCCTCACTTACGACCTCCTGGAGGAAAAAAGAAATAGGAAAAAGAAAGGGAGAACATGGAGCTAGTGCAAAACTTCACACAAAGCCATGGTACTTTCACTTGGTCTTTCACTGTTGGCTAACATTTCCATTCATTGTACTTACTTTGCAACTAGAAAAGTGACTGTCCATCATCCTTTCCTAAATATATCACAGCAATCTCTTTCTACATCCTTCCTCCAAGCGCCACCCGTTTCAACAACCTTAAGAGTTATATAACCATGCATATATACATATATATACGGCTATATATATCTGTTTACACATACAGACACACACCAACACTGCAGTCCAACATCACCCACAGCTCTTGTGCAACACACTCACACCTTAACGGCAAAACCACAGCCTAAACTGGCACTAAGGCCAGGGCAGCTCCTGAGGGGAAGCGGGGCTCCTCCACCGCACAGCCCCTGTGAGCCCCCCGGAGACACAAGGCGAGGGCGATTCCGGCGTCCTGGCCCCGCCGCCGAGCGCCCTCCCCTCCCCCGAGCCCGGCTCCCGCTCCGAGGGCTCCCGGCTCCCCCAGCCCGGCAGCAGCCCCGGTTACCGGCGCCCCGAGGGGGCAGTGCGGAGGGGAAGCGGGGGGCCAGCTGAGCCCCACAAGCCCCGACTCACCTCTCCGCAGCGCAACATAGCGGCAGCCACACGGTCCCGCCGCAGCCGCCACCGCCTCGCCGGGCCCCGCTCGCAGCGGCCGCGTCCCCAGCTCGCTCCCGCCGGCCCGGCCGCCTCACGGCTCTTCCGGCGCGGCCATGACCCGGTTCCGCGGCAGTGCCCGCCCCGCGCCGCCATCTTGAGCGCGGCGCGGCCGCGGTGCGGCGCCATCTTGAGGGCGGCGCTGCCACGGTGGGAGTGGCGGGTCCATGGAGTCAGGGAACGCTGAGGTCGTTCGCGTTGGAAAAGAGCTGTGAGATTATCGAGTCTAATCATTGACCACCGTGTCAACCAGACCGGAGCATTGATGCCATATCCAGGCTTTCCTTAAACACTTTCAGGGATGGTGACTCCACCACCCACCCAAGCAGCCCCTTCCAATACCTGGCAGCCCCTTCTGTGAAGAAATTCTTCCTGATGTCCAACTCGACCCTCCCCTGGCACAGCTTAAGGCCATTTCCTTTCATCCTGCCCATTGTTCCCTGGGAGCAGAGCCTGACCCTCATCTCACTACAACCTTACCTCAGGGAGTTATAGAAAGCAAGAAGGTCCCCTCCGATCCTCCTTTTCACCAGGCTGAGCTCCACCAGCTTCCTCAGCCACTCCTGGTGCTCAAGACCCTTCCTCATCCCCATTTCTTTCTCTGGACATGCTCCAGTGCCTCAATATCCTTCTCGGATTGAGGGGCCTGGAACTGGACAGAGCACTCGAGGTGTGGCCTCTCCATATGTGAGTACAGGGGCACAGGAACGACTGCCCTCTTGGCTCTCTTGCTGGTCACAGCATAGAATACCACAATGGTTTGGGTTGGAACTTAAAAGATCATCCCATTCCATCCCACTTCCTCAGGTAGGGGCACCTTCCACTATCCCAGGGTGCTCCAAGCCCTGTCCAGCCTGGCCTTGGACACTTCCAGGGATGGGGCAGCCACATCTTCTCTGGGCAACTTCTGCCAGGGCCTCACCACCCTTACAGGGAAGAGTTTCTTCCCAATATCACCATGCTACCCTTAACTGATGTGCAAAGGGCCATGCAGAATCACCCAGGGCTGCTGTGACCACAGCCACTGCACACAGCCATGTCCAAGAGGAGCAGCTGGCTCAGCACAGTGTAGCTCCACATAGCTCCTATCCCAAATCTCAAGTACAGACAGGACTGGAGTGCTGGAATTTCCAGTTACGTGTATGCTTCAGGAATTTTGTTCACAGAAAGTGTGTTTTAAAGATGACCCATAAAGGAAGATGAATAACTTGCTATTTTATTCCTGCTTGATTGTTGCCATTTAAGGCCATGAATTACATTAAGGGTAAATTGGGGGTTTCGCTTAGAAATAGCAAGTGCCTCAAGTCTTGATTATGTATTTTGCTTTTAGGCCTGTGAGAGAGCTCGGGAGTCAAAGAGGAAAAACATTTTTAGATGAGGGAGAGCCTCTGTAGAGGATCTGTGCCTGCTTTGTTTGTCATGTGTTTCACTTGAATAAAAGGTAATCATAAATTAAATCCGGAGGCCTTTCAGTCAAGACTGACTCGTTTGACATCTGGGAAAAATACCAACCCACCATACTTGCAGTCACCAGGGAAAGCAGAGACCAGGGTGGAGGAGACCTGCATTTCCAATGCAAATGATAAATAAAACCATCAGTGAGTCCCAAAGGCAGAGGGAAGGCCCTGCCCAGAGAGCCGGGGCAGCTGGAGCAGCCGGCATTTGGAGTAGCCATGGGTTCCCTCCTGCCCTGGGGAGTCCAGGGGCCAGACAGAAGCTGACAACCCTGAATAAGTACTGGGGACAGAGGGTGGTGTAAGGAGCTCCTGAGGAGAAACCAGGCTTTGTAAGAGAAGCTGCATTTGGACTTGTGATCCACCAAATAAACGAGCAGTGTGTTGGTACAGATCAGACACAAAGGTTGAACACAAAGCAGAAGCGGTCAGTAAAGGAGGAAGGAATTGAACATCTACATCAAACTCTGGCATTTCTCTTCATGGCCTTGGGAGGTGGTCAGACAGTGATAGGGGAAACCCTCCTTCAGAATTTCCTTTCTGAAGTGTGCCTCACTTCAGAAATTCGCTTCTCCATATGGGTAGACTTTGGTCACCTTACAACCAATACACGTTTTCCTAGCCCAAACAAGGCAGGCACATATCTTGCTGTCCCAGTCCAGATAGGCAAACAAAGTAATGCCAGTATCAAGATATTTTGCTCTGTATAAAACAAAATATATTAACTTTCAAGGCCAGACTGTCCTGGGGATTTTATGTTTTTCCCCTCTGGAAAGTCTTTCTTCAGTTCTCTCCTCTTGAGTCTTCTTAAGTTTGATACAGCCTGAACATCCTTTTGCCAGCTTCACTAAAGTCCAGCCCAACTGCAGCAGGCAGAGCACTTGGTATGCTTGGGTGGATTGCTAGCTCCACTGCTGGAAGTGATTCTCAATCCCTGATATGGTTTAATACTGTAAGGCCTGCTAAAGTGGATTACAGATGGCTAAAATGCATGTCAGGGCAGGGTCCAGGTCAGCAATCCTGAAAAGAGCAACTTCAGAGACCAAGGCTACTCCTACCCCAAGCACAGTGAATACCACAGACCCATCCCTGAAGGAGTACCTCAGAATGGTCCTTTTCTTAACCTGATGCTTTGTACTCTCTGAGGTGACTTCTGCAAGGAGGCCAGTTTAGTCTGAATGCTCTGAGATTCCCTGGGATTTTTGTTCACAGCCAGCTGGCACCTCTCCTGGAGGAATACGTGCTCACTAACGAGAAAACAGGACCCTCCTCATCCAGGGACCGTTTCTGGTCAACTGTCCCTGACACTGCTGAGAGACAATGAGGCCCTTCAGGGCTAAATCCTGAGAGCTGCAACCGTCTCCTTTGCCAAGGACATCACTAATTCCCGGCGGTGGCTTGATTCCATAAGCAGCTCAGTGAGGTGACTTTCCAGGTCATCAGCTAGTTGCAGGTAAAGTGCCAGTGACTGTCTCCAGCAGGAGGGAAAGTTGGGAACTCTGAGGGAAGAAAGTGTAAAATGTGTTTGCTCAGTTCCGTTGAGCTGAGCCATCTCTGCCTGGGCAGCTACAGGGAGGTAGGAAAGGGTTGGGTGACTTGGAAGGATCTAGAGCCGGGTCCCGCCGTCTCTGCAGCCCAAGGAATCCCAGGACGTCACCAAGGCTGAGCCAGACAGCAGGACGCGCTCAGCCTGGCCCGTGGGTGGATATATTAAAGCTTCTGGTCTCCCCACAACCCCTGGCTATTTGTGTGCTGGAGAAGAGGAGGAGATAGCCAGGGCACTGATTATTCCCTACACAACTTCTCATTTAAATCTACCATGCCTAAAGCCCAGACATGGCTCCTCTACTCCTCCCCTGACAGGCCTCTCGGCATTGCCCCACCTCTGTGAAACAGCGAGGGGTGAATTGAACCCTCTGAAACTCCATGGCAGAGAAACTGTGGTTGAAAAATCCCCTCTCTTCCAGCACTTGACATTCCTGAGAGGAAACTACTCCAGGCTCCCCAGTGCTCACTGGAGTTGGGAGTAGTGAGTAATGCTCACAGTTGTCCCTACCCGGCACCACATTCTTTTCTCCAGCATGTAATGGCCCAGAGGAGGGATAAACGGACCCTTGCTGGAGCAGCCTGGAGAGTGGCTGTGCACACCATGGCCTCACACTGGAGAGGCATCGGGAAGGATTGTGGTAGGCTCAGCCTTATTTTACTGAGGGGCTGGTTACCCAAAACAGCAAGTGAAATGGGAAGAAAGGAGAAAAAGCCCTGCAAAGTGTTAACTGCCAGCATACCTCAGTTGGTTCTGGAGCACGAAAATCATCCTCACTACCCTGTGTCCAGCAGCTCTGCACCAGTCTCCTTGTGCTCACAGCTCTGCTCACCTGAGCTGCTCTAAGCCCTTGGGATTTTGCTGCTCACTGCTTTCTCACCACCACCAGTATCTTCTGTTCTTTGTGTCTCAGCACATTTTCCCACAGCAATCAGTGACCATTTCAGAAAAGGCTGAAGAAAGGCACCCCATTTCCCTATTGCTGTCATCTCTTCTTGCCTTCTAGCCTTTTTCCTACCCCACTTCTACCAGCTCCCTCCCCAGGAGCTGCCATTGCTTTTTCCTCACCCCATTGCCCCAGGACCTCAGGTTATAAGCCCAGTTTGGACTTAGCTCGAACCTGTTTCACCTCCTCTGTTGCAAACTGGTGCTTCCAGTACTCGTCAGCTCAGCCCAGAGTCTGCACCTCCAGCCCTGCCAGGCTCCTATTGCACCCAGGAGGGAGCCTGGGGAGATGAAGGGCAGAAACCAGCAGGTCCACCCTGAGTACAGTACAATGCCAGAGCTGGAGCAGGCAGAGGATTAAAGAGGAACTGGAGCCTGTTCCCCGCCTTTCATCTGCTGCAAGCACACCACAATCATAGCCATTAGCTCTTCAAAGGCAGGCAAGGCTGGCAGAGCCTTGGGAAGCTTCACTCTTGAAAATGCTCCCAGGCCTGGCCTCCAAGCTGGCATTGGTGTCACCTGGCTCAGCTTTTCCTGGTTCCTGACCCAGTAGCCTCAATCCTGTCTCCTTTCCACAGATGTGACTCCAGCTCTGGGGAGCTGTGGACATTGCTGTGCCCAACAGGGTCTCAGCTCCCAGCATGGTTTTGTGAGGGGTCTCCCCTCTTCCACAAAAGTAGAGAAGTTGATCAAACAAGGCAGAAGCTTCATAAAAGGTCTGGAAGACCAAAGGCTAGGTAGAGCCAATAAGCCCAAAACCTTCCTAGCAAAGGCTGGGCTGAAGGCAGGTACCTACACTTGAGCTGTGCACTCACTCTGCCAAAGCCTCCTCCCTCCTCCCTGCACCTTTTTCCCAGCCCCACCCATGTAGCACTCCAGTGGCCCTGCTCTCTGAAGTCAATTTTTTCCACTTCAGACTTCCTCTTGCTTTCACCTGAATGCTACTCCACCCAGCCAGCACACTGCCAGGGCATGAATCTCCCTGCCTGAACCCAGGCCTTCCTCCCAGGGCAAACTGAGAGCAGGACAGGCAAGCTGTGACACCTGGAGCAGAGAGAAGTGGGGACACTGCCCCATGTAGAGCTGCAGACTAGTCAAGGGAGCGTTGGCAGAGGGAGAAAACAGCTGCTTTAGCTTGGCTATGGCATTACTACACTCCGTTCCATCAGTCCAGCATGAGACATAGAAAACTGAGAAGACAGCAACATCTGAGAAAGTGCAGCTCAATTCCTGTTAAGCCAAACTCTTCCAGCAGCTCCCTGTTGCACACACTAGCAGCATCTGGACAACTCCACCCCCAAGGCACCCTTGGGAGACCCACAGGTTTGGCAGGCTCAGTTCTACCCCTCCCCTATAATCACCCAGAACCATCTGCCTTGTTCCCCAAAGCACCAGCATCCCCCCAGCCTGATAGCAGAGCTGTGCAGCCTGGAAGGGCGAGATGAGAGCAGGGAGCAACTGTCAAAAAATGGCATGGAAAGAAAGAAAATGACCACCACCAGTCAAGCCTCTATGGTGTGCACTTTTATTTCAACTGGTCTTAAGTCAGTGTACAGGTAGCCCCTCCCTCCCCCACATACTGGCACCACTTCTCCTAGACCCTGCGGGGGACTGTAAAGCCTTCATTCACATCTATCACTGGGGAACACAGGCTGCTTGCTTGACAAATCGAAGAGAAAAAGGATCAAGTGTGTTTTGTTTTTAAGGCGGAAAGATACAAAAAGACACTTGTCGGGTTACATAATTTACAGACAAGCAATTATAACCTAACACCAGCTTTAACTGGTGGACTCCCTCCGAGCTGGGCTTTGCCTTCACAGAGGCGAGTAACTTCCTGTAACAATGCATTATAATATTTGGAATGACTATTAAAAAAACAAACAAATGTACAATCAAAGTCCTCAGATGCATTGTAGAACTTTGGGGGCGTTCGCTCCGACATGTTTCATTTTAAGACTGCTGCTGACACCTTCACCGTTCCAGTTTTTTAATCCTGAGTCAAGCGCCAAAAAAAAAACAAATAAAGCCATGCCAATCTCGTCTTGTTTTATGCGCATTTATGGGTTTCGTTTCATCACAAGGGTGTGGGTGTTGGTAACAGTCCGGTTTAGAAGCATTTGCGGTGGACAATGGAGGGTCCGGATTCATCGTACTCCTGCTTGCTGATCCACATCTGCTGGAAGGTGGACAGGGAGGCCAGGATGGAGCCTCCAATCCAGACAGAGTATTTACGCTCAGGTGGGGCAATGATCTGCAGGGAAGAGGAGGAACCAGTCAGACACAGCATCATCACACTACATGCACAGTCCTGCAAGACGGAGCTGCCTAATTCCCTTATCTAACCTCGGCCAAGATACCATGAAGTCCAAATGGGATCAAGACACAACCTTACACACCCACCTCTCTCCTTTGCAGCCAGTCTTTAATCCCATTATTCATACAGTTGGGTGGGTGTCATCCCATCCAGCCCAAGGCCATTAAGGCACCAGACAGACATGGTTTCTATCTTTTGCAGCAGGACTCTAGCTTACCACCCTCCACCCATGCTGTGTATTTCAGCCTAACAGGGGTGCTGAGATGTTCTGCCAACTCCATCCTAGTACCTTGATTTTCATTGTGCTGGGTGCCAGGGCTGTGATCTCCTTCTGCATCCTGTCAGCAATGCCAGGGTACATTGTGGTACCACCAGACAGCACTGTGTTGGCATACAGATCCTTACGGATATCCACATCGCACTTCATGATGGAGTTGAAGGTAGTTTCATGGATACCACAGGACTCCATGCCTGTGAAGAAGAAGTCTCAAGTCAGCAAAGGCTCAGACAGAATCAAGGAAGCCTAGACAAAACTACAGGCAACCAAGAGACCAGCAGCCCTTCCAGCAGGAAGGCACTATAGAGCCATGGCTGGGACAGACTCAACCATTGGCTTTACTGACCCAAGTCCCTCCAACAGCTTTAGGCTGTGCGGCAATTGAGGATGACTGGTGGGACAGCACAAGTGTTGCTACAGACCAGCAGTAAAATAGGTACCTCACTGCCATAGTCTCCAGCTCACCCTTCACAAAAGGAACATTGAAGGGCACAGGGTATCCTAGGAAATTTGGACTTACCCAGGAAAGATGGCTGGAACAGGGCCTCGGGGCACCTGAACCTCTCATTGCCAATGGTGATGACCTGCCCATCAGGGAGTTCATAGCTCTTCTCCAGGGAAGAGCTAGAGGCAGCTGTGGCCATCTCCTGCTCGAAATCCAGGGCGACATAGCACAGCTTCTCCTTGATGTCACGCACAATTTCTCTCTCAGCTGTGGTGGTGAAGCTGTAGCCTCTCTCTGTCAGGATCTTCATGAGGTAGTCCGTCAGGTCACGGCCAGCCAGATCCAGACGGAGGATGGCATGGGGAAGGGCATAGCCTTCATAGATGGGCACAGTGTGGGTAACACCATCACCAGAGTCCATCACAATACCAGTGGTACGACCAGAGGCATACAGGGACAGCACAGCCTGGATGGCTACATACATGGCTGGGGTGTTGAAGGTCTCAAACATGATCTAGAGAGAGAAAGGGAGGGGTTGAGTCAACAGCAAAAAACAGGGTTCTTGCTACAGGTCTATACTAAGTCCATGCAAGTGGTTTTACTTCTGCCCCTAGATAAGAGGTATCTCTACACTCCCCCTCAAAGTCCATGCTTATCTCACCTGGTCTCCACCCACACCTGCCAGGTCAGAGCCTGAGCAGGGACATCACTGCCACAGACCCATCCACATATCACAGCAAGGAACAAAACAAATGCCAAGTGATCTACAGTAGAGTCACTCAAGGCTGTAAATGGATTAGTGTGGCTAGTCAGAAACAGCAGTTAGACAAGTTGCTAGTTCAGACTCAGAGAAAGCCAGCTTAGAAGAGCAAACAAAACCTGTCAAGGTCCAGCAAAGAGGAGACTCAGGTCAGGAAAGGAAAACCCTGTAAAGATGGCAAAAAGGGAGAATAGTGGTGAAGGAGGAGAGAGGACAACATGGAAGAGGAAGAGCTGGCCTGCAGCAATTATCTGCTGTAGCTGTAAGATGCAGAGTTCTACACACCTGTGTCATCTTCTCTCTGTTGGCTTTGGGGTTCAGGGGAGCCTCTGTGAGCAGCACAGGGTGCTCCTCAGGGGCTACTCTCAGCTCGTTGTAGAAAGTGTGATGCCAGATCTTCTCCATGTCATCCCAGTTGGTGACAATACCGTGTTCAATGGGGTACTTCAGGGTCAGGATACCTCTTTTGCTCTGAGCTTCATCACCAACATAGCTGTCTTTCTGGCCCATACCAACCATCACACCCTGCAGAACAAAGACAATGTGGTAAGTACAGCTAAAAAGTGGATAACTCCCTTTTACCAAAGCTAAGTCTCCAATTATTGTCCCCTTCCTGTCACCTCTCGATCAGGAAAGACATCCCCCCAGCTGCTCCAACACACTGCACAAAGGCACTGCAGGAGGCTGCATTCCCCACCAGATGTGCTGCAGCGCAGAGGCCTCTCATGGTACAAAGCCAAAGAAAAGAGCTTCTTGTCTCTAGGGGAACCACTTCCACCAAACGCTCCGCTCTTTTGTTAGATAACAAGCACAGCAGCCACCTACCTGATGTCTGGGGCGACCCACGATGGAAGGGAAGACAGCACGGGGGGCATCGTCCCCGGCGAAACCGGCTTTGCACATACCGGAACCATTGTCAACAACAAGCGCGGCAATATCGTCATCCATGGCTGGCTACGGGAGGAAAGGGGGAGACATGAGCATCCCTGCTCACACGCCGAGCCCCGTCCCGCGGCAGCAGGCGGGAAGGGAAGGCGATGGCGGGAAGCGCAGGCAATGCCGCCAAGGCCTTCCCCACCCATTTCCTTCCTGCCAGCGCCGCTCCGCTTCGCCCAAGCGCCCGCTAGAGGGGGCGACGCCTCCCAGATTTCGGCACTGCGCGGATTTGGGACAAAGGAAGTCCCTGCGCCCTCTTGCATTATTACCATAAAAGGCAATGGATGGAGAGCGCCGCGCCTCGCCCGCCACCGGCTGTCGGGGGGACGGCGGCGGCCACTCCCTGGAGCGGGCGGGCGTGGCCGCCACACCCCAGCGCCCCGCCGTGTGCCGGCCAGCAGGGCTCGACGCCTCCGCACGGCCCCGCCGGTCACGCCCGGTGCTCACCCCAGCGCCCCGCCATGTGGCAGTCAGCGGGGCTCGGTACGTCCACCCAGCTTAAGGGGTCACGCCCGATGTCCACCGTGTGCCAGGCACGGCCAGCAAGACTCAACCTCTCTGCACAGTCCCCAAAGCCTCAGCCGGCCTCTACAAGGAACCGCAGCAGAACAAGCGCTGGCCACCACGCCCAGCCCACTAGTCAAGCGTGACCGGGGCTCTGCCCCATGGACCGGCAGCACGGGCGGGATTAGAGCCAGCATCTTATGCAATTGCCACCCGCCCAGGCTCAGCCCCGGCGGCTCCGGCCGCGCCGGTGTAATCCGGTGGCGGGGGGAGGGGGGGCGGCGGCAGCTGCCGCACATGTGCCGCCCCATACGGGCAGCCTGGGAAGTGTAGTCGGAGAGGGCAGCCTGCCTGCACCTGCGCTCCGGGCACACGGGAGGTCCCCCCTGCACCCCCCAACCCCACACTGTTCCGATCCACAGCCTCGCCCCATGTAGGGGGTGCCGCCCCTCCTCGCAAGCAGCAGCGACCAGAATGATTCGGATGTGCGGAGTGGGGGGGATCGCCCCTCCTCACCGAGGACAACGCCCCCGGGCCCCGACCCCTGCACGGGCGGCTCCGCCGAAGAGACAAAGCCCCGCGCCCCCCGTCCACGCCGCCGCTCCCGGGACACAACAGCCGAGCCATCCGCTCCCCCCCTTCCGCACCAGCAATCCTCTTATGGGGCGGATTAACCCCACGGGCTGCAGGGACGCGACCCTCCTCCACAAGCATCGCTTCCCCCCCCAAACCGGCCTTAAACCGCCAACTGCGTCCCTACCCCTTACAGCGCGGCAGCGCGCTACGGGGCCGCCACCCCGCCAGCGCACAAAGGGCGCGCCGTGTCCCAACTACCCCGATCACACCGATATTCATAAAAACACCGGCTCATTGCCGATATAATTAATATTATTATTTTCTTATCCCCCGCTGTCGCGATGCCACTCTCACCTTTGGGGAGTTGGCGCGGTCGGAGCCGGGGCAGGCGCAAGGCGGGAGCGGGGCGCGCGCGCGGTGAGGGCAGGCAGAGCTCGCGGCGGCTCCCGCCCGCCGCCCGCGCGCGCTTTATATGGGGCCGCCGCCGCCGCCGCCTCGCCATAAAAGGAAACTTTCGGAGTGCGCCTCTCCGATTGGCCCCGCGTGGCCACGCCCCCTAAGGCTCGCCCCGCCCCGCCGCCCCGACAGGGGGGAAAATATTGAGGTGGGGGGGAAGCGAATGGAATTGGGGTGGGGGTGCGGCCCCCGGTGTCACTGGGCTGCTCTGGGCAGGGGGCTCTTGCCTCGTGCTCGCCGCACTCCGCTGTTCGCGGTGTTCTGGTGCCCCCGTGCAGCCCCCCCCACCCCAACCCTCACACAAAGCCCCGCTTGTGGGGATCCCGGCCCGTTCGCCCCCCGTCTGTGTGGGAGCTGGGCGGATGCAGCCCCCCGGGAGAAAAGGGGGTACCCGGGGGCAACGCGGTGCGGAATCTCGGGGGTGCTGCTTGCCCTGCTTGTGGCGCTGCCCAGCGCGGGGCACGTGGAGCACCCGTCACCTGCACCCCTGGGCCGGGCGGGCACCGGTGACCCCGGCCGGGAGCGGGACGAGCGGGACGCGGGGCCAAGTTCACTGCTGATGTCAGCAAGCAGCGGCGACACGGCTCCTGCCAGCCGCCGCCAGGCCCTCGGCCCTTGGACCCGCCCGGGCAACCGGGAACGCCGCCGGCGCCACCGGGCACCATTAAAGACCGTTTGCCTACGGTGGCAGCGGCACCTGGGAGAAGGGTATGCTCCGCTGGCTCTGGCTCACACATCGAGTCAAGCAGGGGGCCCTGGTCCCCCCTCCCTATCCTGCCCCACGCTGGCAGGGGACACCGTGGGAGCAGTGGTTTGGTCAGATTTGACCAATATTTGTTTCTGTCCTCTGATCCAAACCTTGCTGGAGTAGGAGACGTGGCTGCTCCAGCCCAGGCTGCCTTTTTGTAATTCCCTTCTTGCCTGTGACCATCCAACAGTGGTCGGGAATAAAGGAGAGGGCAGCGGCCACAGAGCAGCAGGCAGCAGCAACCAGAGGGCTTTGCATCTCCAGAGTGTTGTGTGAACACGGGCTGATTAATCAAGTTAATTAAACAGCCCTGTAAGTAAAGTAGCAGCAGCCACTCGCAATCTGTTGCCGGCTGGGAGCACACAGACTTCAGCGTAGGGACCGTGGATGTGTAATCTCAGCCGTTTGAAAACAGTGGTGACAGGGGTAAAAAAAAATCTCGGGGGAAAAAAAGGCTCAAAATGCCTGTTCTCCGTGGGATACCCCTTGTCCAGCATCATAGAGGGGGGAGTCAGACCTGCAGTCAAGGTCTTGAGGCTACACCAGTAAGCTCTTTGTCATCAAAGAGCTGCAGAGATCACGGTGAGGATGAGAATGAGGATGGGGCTCCCTCCCCAAACTGCCCGTGTGGGTCTGCCTAAAGGCGGCCCAGGTATTATTCCTCCCCACACCTTCATTACTCCCTGCTGTGGGATGAACAAAGGAGGAGAGCAGCCGGAGGAACCTGCAAAAGCCTGTTGAGATGGAGATTTGCAATTACCTGAGGGGGGATGGGAGGCGATGGGACACCAGGCACAGATGGGAATACAAGAGAAGCCCTTTTCCTTCGGATAGCATCCCTTTCCCAAGAGTGCCTTGTCCTGGTAAAGGTGCTCCAAAATTCAGCAATGCAGCTGTGCCCAGGTGCTTTGGAAGGGGCGGTACAGAGAGACAGGAGACCTGTGGGCTCTTCTGGGCCACCCCAGGACCATACCTCATCCTGCAGGACAGAGGTGGCCATGGTGATAGACGTGTTCTGCTGGGCCACTTTGGGATTATGCCATCCCCTCCACACTGGAGATAGCCACAGTGATAAAGAGATACCCCAGGACGGTCCCCATGAGAAGTCCTCAGTGGAAGGGAACCCAGCTGAGGGTTCTTGCACGGCCATGCTGGAGTGGAGCTGCCTTTGCCCGGTCATTCCTCTGTCACCTCGATGTGGATCATGCAAGATCTCTCTATCACAGCTTCCCTTGCAGTAAAATGGGAGTCATCGCTGTTAATTACCTGCCTCACGGGGAATTAATTAATGTTTGCATTCCACTTTGAAAAGGCTGATTATTAATTAGAAGATTATACGTCAAATAAGGGGAGCCACAAGGCATGGGTAGAGCTGATGGTCCTGTAGCTGGGAAGCGTGGTCCACAAATGTGCTGATAAAGCAGGAAAAAGTCCAACAATATCACTGGGGTCATCACCCCAGTTTGGGATGGAGAACAACAGCAGGAGGTCCGGGCCAGGTGGGGAGGCCACCAGGGCTCATGGGGGTTTTGGGCAGCTGGATGGGGCGTGCATGAGAGGGGTGGGATGCTGTGCTCTGCTGCATCCTGGTGAGCAGGTTGGGTGGAGCCAGGCTGGGGAGCCACGATACAAGACATCCCATTAGGCAGGAAGGGAACTACCAGGCAATTACTCTTGATTATTGGACTGAATCAGAAGGCAATCAATCTGCCAGCATCCGGAGGGCAGCAGCATCTCCTGGCTTTAGGGACAGCGAGGTCTGGCCTTGGTGCGACAGCAGGATGTGGCCTCCAGCACACAGCCAGGTGCCACCGCTTCCTCCCAGCCTGAAGACACCTTGACAGCAAAGCCACCAGCCAGTGACCATGTTCACCACTGTGTGAGGGACCAGGCCGACTCCCTGGCTGTGGCTGGGGCTCTCTTCCCATCTCTTCTGTGATGTTGCAAGACCTGAGAGGAGAGAAAGGGGAACTGAGCAAAGAGCTTCCCAGCTGCCATGTTAACCTTTGGGCAGATATCACAGGCTCCCAAGTTCCCATGTTTTGCTTCATCTCTCCCTGCTTGTCCTTGGTGCTTGGCTCTCACTGCCTCTGGACAAAACTATCTGAGGGAGGATCCTCCTGCCCTTCACCAGCTGATACTGTGAGGCTTGAATCGCTGCACTTGTGGGACAACATGTGAGCTCTGCTTTCCCCTCGCTTCTCCCAGCCCTTCCCCTAGAGCAGAAGCCCTCTGCCCATGCAGGGATGGCCTCTGCCACACTTTTGGGGAGAGGAGGGTCAAAGGCGAGAAATATTCCTGGCAGTTTTTGGAGTTGGAGTTTTGGCTTGGATTTCTGCATATCCCCTTCAGTGCCAGCTCTTCCATCTCTCACCCTGTCATGTGCTCAGGCCTCCTTCTCTCCCTCCTGCTGTTGTCACAATGAGAAGAGAGGTAGAAACTTCTGAAACCGCTGCAGTCTGTTTGAATCACCTTCACACAAAAATCATGGAGGTGTTTTTGAAGCACTGCCTTTCCCTTCCCTTCCCTTCCCACTCCCCAAGGGGAAGAAGGAAAGGTGCTGACCACATCCCCTGTTTCACAGGCACAAGGACCATCTCAGCACCTTCCTCTTTCAATTTTCTCTTTGCAGCATTAGCTATAACAAGAATTTGCAGGAGGTAAAATCTAAGCAGGAACCCCAGGCCCATTGCTCCCTTTGGAAATATTTGGGGGCCTCACTGCAGCCCCCACCTCTCCCTTTATGGGAACATACTCAGCATTAAAACCTGAAGCAAAACAGCCCCTGAGATTTTCCTGGCTTGTTGCGTTGCATCCCTGATGCCAGCTCATCCCTGACAAGCTGCAGGCTCGACTCTCCTCCTTTAAGCATCATTCTCCACTCTCATACACCCCTCCCCAAGGTTTCTACTCCTTTGCATTGATCCTTGAGCTCTCTCTGATCTATCAGTCCTTTTGCAGAGAGAGGACAGACTTTCCGTTCACAGACTCCATGTGCAAGGGTGTTCTCCCCTGATTTGCTGCATCTGCATGGATGAGCTAACAGTACATCAAGCATCCCTCCCATTCACAAGGAATGAAAATCATTACATTGTATCATGCTGGAAAACCGTATAAATTCACCATTTTCCATTTTCAAGGCACAGACAATCACACTTGCTAGGTTTTGCTGAGGCTGTTGGAAAGGAAGCCCTGCCCAGGTAGCCATGGCGGTGGCAGGGCACACGTGCCTGGTTTACAACCTGCTGTCCCTGATAAGTGGACTTTGCTGGAGGGGTTGAAGCCTTGAGCAGTGATTTTTCTCCACCTATTTCTCCAGCCCTCCCTGTCCCTGCTGCCGCCAGCCTTGTCTCTCTGTGCCCCTCTGCCTTCCCCAGCCCTTTTATTGCACATCCCTGAGCTGATCCTGGTGCCAGCATTTCCAGATCCTGATGCTGGCCCCGAGGTCCCCCAGCTTACAGAGGCAGCAGGAGTCTGAGGCTTCATCCCCAGCTTTGTAGGCAGCCAGGTCAGCATCCATCAGCTGGTGCCCAGGCTGGCACTCTCTACCCAGCCCCATCCTGGTGCCCCACAGCCCTGCCACCCTCCCTGGGCTGCGCTGGCCCGGCCAGAGCAGAGCAAAGCCCTCCCTTCCCCCACGGGTTAAACGTGCTGCCAGGGCTGTTTTGGTTGACCTTGATAGCAACAGCCTGTGAGGCCTGAGCGTGGAATTGTTTTCAACCCAAGGTCATTCCGCAGCACAACACGATTACACCGGCACAGCCAGACCCTGAGGCGGTGCCGGCCGGGCTCCCAGGCTCAGCCCTGCACCCTGGGCATCTCTGAGTCCGCTTCTTCCACAGCAATGGGACAGGTGTAAGCCATATCCTGTGCTGAATCTTCCCTGCAGGGACAGAGAGTGGTGGAGCAGCCCTCCCCTCCAGCCAGGCTTGGCATCAGTTTCAGGGCATATTTCCTCCAGCTAAAAACAGAAGGGGAAGAGAAAAAGCTGATTTTCCCTGGGTTTTTTTCTGCATGTCTCAGCCCTCTGGTCCCACTTCACACCACCCCCATCACCACCCAAATGGTACTGAATGACCCCTCAGCTGTGATGCATCTCCAAGGGGGTCTTGCCCTCAAGGATGCTCCCTGGGGTTCAGTTACCTGTCCTGGCAAAAGGCTCCTGCAGGTTTCACATGGCACTATGCCAAGCCATACGGTGTGTTTTCAACTGCTTCTTAATTACATTGAGAATTGATTTTTCTTGGTCTCTGATGATGGAGCAGGGGAGCAGCTGGATGGAGTTTTCTGCTTGTACTGCACCTAGGAAATGAAACAGATCCCGGGCTACCCAAGCATGCCAGGAAATTCACTTTCATCTCTGCTGGGCTAGTGGCCCTTTCCATCTAGGGGCTTCAGGCCTTTGGCACAAGTGATCTCTCCTACCTTGGAGAGAGGGGGAATAGTGCTGCCTTTGTTTTCTGTGTGAAAAACAGAGTCAGGAGGAGCAGGGATTGGCCATTGCAGGGCCACACTCAGTCAGGGTGACTCTCCTGCCTGTGCCAGGTGATATAAGGCACTTTGTGACTCTGCAGATAATTCTGGTTTGAGGCATAAGCCCCCTTTATCTCCAGCAGGATGTCAAAGGGGTCTGACCACTGTCCTGGTGCTGCTGTGGGTGCACCCAAAGGTGGGGGGAATCCCCACCCCTCCAGTGACCCCAGACCTGCACCTGGCTCCTGTCCCTGCAGGCGCAGGGATGCTCAGGGAACAAATGGGCGAGGCAGGGTTTGCCTGTTCCTAGAAGGAGGGATGCAGAGGCACCCAGGAACTGCTCTGGGCCCCGTCCCAGCCCTATCCCTGCCCGGGCTGGCCCCCAGCTCTGTTTGCACAGCCACTGCTGAACAGTGACGCAAGCGGCTCTCTCCAGGCAGGGAGAGGGTGACAGAGGAGTGGGACCTGCTCTAGTCAATGCCCCATCCACTCCTCTGAGTTTAAATAAACCTTCAGGGGTGATTCAGCAATTACACAGCACTAAGCCCTTTCACAGAGCCACTAGAATTGAAATCCAATGACTGTCCCTCTCTCCCCACCTTTGGGAGCAGGTGCATGGGAGGAGAGCCCCAGGTGGTTTTTATCTGGTGCCAGGCTTGTGTCTGGTCCATGTGGCTGGGGTAACAGGCAGTGATGCCACTTACAATGGCCTGGCGGTGGGGAAGGAGAGAGCACAGGCTTTCTGCAGGGTGATGCTGCTCCCAACCAGCCCCTCTGGTCCAGCTCACACCAAGATCTGCAAGCAAACCCAGGAATGAGCCAGCAAGTTTGCAACGATATCATCCCTCTGTTATCATCCTGAGGCCACTCACACACAGACTGGGCACAGAAGGAAACTACCACCACAAAGCCCAGGTGCAGAGGCACCAAGCCCCCCTGCATTTTTCATTGCTCTCCCAGCCCATTGCCCCCAAAGTTTCCATCCCTCACTTGAGACAGTATTTCCACATGTACTTTGTTTGGCTCATTTCACACATTCCTGCTGGCAGGTGATAAGATCTCAGGAGAAAGGCAAACCAAAGGCCTGGGTGCCAGGCACTGGCTGTCACTCCCCTGACTCATTAAGGTACCTCTGCTCCCTCCTCACCAGCTCTGATCTGGGAGCAGTGAGGACACATGGATCTTCATTCCACCTCAGGAGGGCTGTGAGGTGAAGAGCTGCATGGAGAAAGTGTGGTGAAATTCAGGTGTCTGTGTGAGTTGTCACATTCCCTCCTGCTCTTGAGGAGGGCTGCAGAGCTCTTCTCTCTCTGGTCCCTGTGCCACCCTGGGGTGCCCACTCTGCTGTCCTGCATGGGTGATGTGTGCCTGAGTAGGCACTGAGCCCCTCTGGGGTGGCAAAGGTGTTATCAGCTCTGCGAATATTTGAAAAATGTACTTGAGTGCCATTAGAACCTCGAGCACTTGCAGGTGGCACTTACTGGAGCAATGGCACAGCCCTGGGGACTCCCTGGCCCAGCTGTCCCCAAAGCACTCTTTGCTGGCATGAGCAGGGTGGGGTATGAAGACACCTCTCCTTCCTCCAGCCTTTAACAATAAATTGGGTTAAGACTTCCACATTCTTGCTCTCTTCCCTTCCCCATGCCAGAGTCAGAGCAGTGTGGGGTTGCAGAGGTGGTTTCCAGAGCTCCTCCACTGCTGGAGCATAGAGCAGTAGAGGAAGCCAAGTGGGCACAGGGGCCACTAGGGCCCTGGCGGGGCTGAGATGGACACAAAGAGTGGCCACTGTGTTTATGGTTTCTCAGCCCAAAGAAGAGGTGAGTTAGCATGCAGAGAAAACAGGCAGTGATTTTCCTATGGGGCTTTGCAGGAGCCCTTTTGGTTCCCAGATCATTACCCAAGGCTGTGAGATGGCTGCACAGCACATCTCATTCTGTGGGAACCCTTGTTCATGTTTTGCAAGAGCTTGGGGCAGATGGGGACAAGCAAGAGGAAGAAAAAGCAACCAGCTGCAGTGACAGGAATGAGGAAGCCCAGAATGTGGGGCAGCTCCAGGCCCAGCACAGCCTGGGCTCAGTCCTGGCAGCAGCCTGGCAGGGCAAAGGGTGTCCCAGCTCTACCCTGGCATTGCTCAGCTCAGATCCCTCACTCAGGGCTGGATCAAGAACAGGGGGCTCATCCAGCCCCATGGGACCAGAGCTTTCTGCTTGGAACCTGCAGGCTCTGGGACCAGGAAAGGTTTTGTCCTGCCCATCCGACACTGGGCACATTGCTCCACAGATGAACCCGGATCCCTTCCCTGGACTCTTTCCTCTGCTGTGGAGATCAGGGAAAGGCATGGGACAAAGGGAGGGTGAGATGGTGAGGGTTCCCCCTCCTCACCCAGGTCTCTCTGGACACATATTTTAATTGACACTGAGTGGCCGAGGGACCGTCCCAGGCAGCTCTCGGCACAGCCCAGCCTGGGGAAATCAGCCTTAAATGGCAAAACCTGGCCCTGTCTGCGGTAACCAGCTGGAGCAAGAGGCAGCAGAAACCGGAAACCAGAGCAGCTGAGGCCCTCCGCCCCCCTCCATAGCTTTGTAAACCTAAATTCAGCAGGAATATACCTTAGAAATGATCTCTTCCCTGCTCTGCCCTGTCCAAGCGCTGGGGTAGCCCTCCTATGGGAGGGGTGCCCTGGATCATCCAGCACCCTGTTCATCCTGCATCTCTGTTCCTGGGACAGGCGCAGGGAGAGAAAAGGTCTCTGTATTTCCCGTCCCTTGTGCATCAGCTCAAGGAACAATGAGGGACAGGAGCCCCCTCCCCAACCTCCCATTGTTACTTTTGTGTGTAACTCCCAGCAGATTCCAGGGCATAAATTGCTTCCAAGAGAACTCTCTGTGCTCAGCAATGAAAACTTTTCTGAGCTCCCCCAGTCTCCATGCACTGGGGTAGAGGGAACTTGGATGCTCACTCATCAGGGGAATTCTGTGCTGGTTCTCAGGCTCAGCTGCTGTAAAGGAGAGCCTTGGATCTGCTGGCAGCCTGAAGCCCCCAGCAAAGCTGTTTTTTTTCACTGGGTTGTGGACAAAGCGGGTCTCACAGTGTAGGAGCCCAGCAGTAGCATGAATTTCTTCCCATAAATCACCAGTCCCACTTGTGCCTGGTGTATTGGGAGCTCACAATATTTGTTTTGGCTGGTTTGTTGGCCACCCCACTTGTTTGGGATGAATTTATTCCTTTCACTTGGCTCAATCACATCCTGACAGCGAGCAGGCAGAGGGCTATCAGCCAGCTGCTCCTGGCTAATGCTGGGGTGGAGCACCAGCAGGTCCCATGGATTCCCATCTCAGGGCTGGGACAGAGCCTGGAAAGCTGTGCGATCCCAACACTGAGACTTGCTGCGTTACCATTTCCCAGCACGTTTCTCCATGAGCACTCTGCCAGCAGACTCATTAGCTGTGACATCTCATTAAAGCAACCATCCTTGGGGGAATTGGCTCACACACAGGAGCACTGGGATTGGCGTGGCCCCTTTCCTCCCCACCTTCAGACAGGAGCGAGGACAGAGCAGTGGGAGAAGCCCCATCCATTGGGATATGCACAGCAGCTCCCCTCACTGAAGTCAGAGGGAGAAGTCTGTACACATCAAAAAGGAATCAGCTCAGCAAAGTCACCATTATTTAAAAACCCCACAGACAGTCACAGCTCCCATTGAGCCTGTGGAGGAGGCGGCTTTCTCCTGTGCCAGGACCGGTTTCCCAGCTCACCAGCCCAGTGGGAATGAGGCTTTGCCTGCCAGCCCCACTCTGACACAAGGTCCCCACCCTGGCTGGCCAGGGGACAGGGAGTTGCAGCACTTATAGCTCCTGGACTGGGAGAAGCATGGAAATGGCCTGGAAACTGGCTCTGGGTGGATTTAATCCCATCTGATTTCCCCTTCTGTGAGCTTTTTCCAAGCCTTCTAACATCTTTTTCCATGCCTAAATAAATATATTTCCAGCATGGAATATGCTCTTCTTCACCAAACAGGAAAAGACCAGCCTCTTCATCTCCCTTTGCCCCAAAAGCCCTGAGCCTTAAGTCAAATAGGACACAACCATCATTGGGTGGAGATGTAAATCCCATAAGTCAAAGACCAATTTTAAACAACAAAATGGAGCTGTGGGACACCAGCAGAGCTGTCAATTGCTGCAACCGTCCAGGCTGGTTGATTGTCACCATTAAAGGTGATGTTACCACCACCACTCAGCATCACTGCATCACTTCCAAGCTGCTTTCCCACTGCTTGATCTTGCATAAAAATCACATAAAATCAGGGTCCAGGGATAGACACCCCACAGTCTGCATGGAAAGGGTTTCCTCACCTCTACCCCACGTCTCCAATGCTGACAGTCCAGACCAGAATTTCTGCCAGTGGCCATGGAGGACAAAGTGGTCCCTTCCTCCACACCTTGCCCAGTTGCATCTCCTGTAACTTCTTTTCTTCATCCAGATAAAGAGAAGTAGAGATTTCCTACTGCCCAAGCACTGCAGATGCTCAGCATGTTCTGGGGCAGAGGAGGCTTTCCCCAGCCCATCCCAGCTGGCTCTGCAGCTCAGGTCTCCCAGCCCACCTTCACCTTGCTTTATTTATAATACTTCACACCTGGCAGGGCTGAGCATGAGCAGCTCAGTGAGGAGAAGAACAAAGATGAAAAGAGGTTTTAAACCCCTTCAGCCTAATATTTTCAAGCCTCAGAGAAGCTCAACCCCTCTCAGCATGAGCCCTTGGTCCTAGGAGGATGCCATTGTCCCTCCAATGCAGGCAGCAGAAACAAGCCGGAAAAAAAAAAAAAAAGGACTCCAAGCCCCTTCTCTGTGGTTTTATTTTTCTGCCAGCAGCTGCCAGGAGGAGTCATGCTGCTCGAGAAGGTCAGAGGGTATTTTTTCCCCATGGATTGCCTTGACCCAGGGTTGCATGAGCCCTGCCCTCCAGCCAAACCCAGCTGCCAGCAGCGGCAGCCGGGCCGGGCGCCCGCGGGGCTGTGGGGACCGTCCCCTGTCACTCCGTTCCCACAGTCCCAGCCTTCGAAGGTTTCACCTTCTCCCAGGCGGAGCAGTGCTAATGACAAGTGAAGGATGGTGCCACACCTGCACAAAACCATTTTTGGAAGGACACCTGGGGAAGAAATGTTTCCCATGTCGCTGCTCTGTAATTAGCATTAATTACTTACTAGGGCTTGTGAAACCTCTTCCCCATTTACTCCCGGCAGCATCTGACGGAAACTGTGGGAATCCCGTATGGCTGAGTCAGCCAGGAGCTGGGGAGGGGTCGATGGGCCCCCACAGGGGGCAGGGATGAGTCTCTGGGGTCCCTCCCTCATCCCATGGGGACAGGGTTTTGGCCAGGGGGCTGCAGACCTGGTTAACACACCAAAAAACAACTGATATCCCTCTCACCCTTCCCCACAGTGCCACTGTCCTTTCCCCATCAGGGCACAACTTGGGACATCCCAGGGTTTGGGGGGGCTTGCATGTACTGCCCTTTAAAGCATGGCAGAGTAAGAGACTCCTCAGCAGCACATTTCCTCGGTTATTTGCCTCTCCCTCAGCTCATTGCTGTCAGCAACACCCCAAGGTGTTATTATAGACCGGGGGAAAATCCACCCCAAAAACCTAACCCCAAGCAGCCACTTTGTCACCACCCAATGGCAGAGTACTGCTGCCTGAGTCATTTCTTCTTTCTTCTTCTTTTTTTTTTTTTTTTTTTTTTTTTAATAATATTAATGATTAGAATGAGTCAGGACGTTTCATCATCCTGGAGTGGCTTCAGAGTCATCTCACCCTGCCCCAGTGACTCCTCGGTGGCTTGGGGCTGGGGACACATCCAGCCTTCCCCCTCCAGGGTGGGGTGCAGCTGCTGCAGCCTCACCCCCAAACTGGCAGTTTTGGCTTCAAAATAAAATAATAAAACACAAGGCAAAAAAACCTCCCCACCTGCAGGACCTGTTTTCTGTTGTCTGCTTGCAGCAGCTCAGGGTGCTCCAGCATCACAGGTGACCCCAAACACCACCCTGGGTGCGGGTCCCAGTGGCACTGGGCATCATGATGGGCACCCCAGGGGCAATGCCCAGGTGACCCTTAACTTTCCACACATTATCATGTCTGTGACCTCCAAGGGTGGTCACAGCTCCCAGCACCACGTGGGACCCCAAGGACCCAAGCGTCCCTTCACCCTCCCACTTGACCTAACCTCCTGTCCATAAATGGAGAGGTTTGAGAGCTGTCCCCAGGGTGGAGGAGGAGGAGAAAAAAGGAGAATAATGCCAAGAATGCAGGACACAGCTGAGGAGTCCAGTCCCAGCCCCTCAACACGGGCTGGGGGCTATGGGACGGCCAGCCTGGGTGCTGAGGCAGCCTGGCCAAAGCCCAGTCCTGTCCCTGCAAGCCACCCCACTATAGTCACTGAAAAGGTGCTATTTTTGTTTCTCTTTCTCTGATTTTCTCACCAGCTGGGGACTTTCCAAGGCTGGGCTGCCCCATTTCCATCTCAGCACTGTGGAGCAGCTCTGGGGTGCAGAGCTGTGTCCCCACACCCAAGGAGTGTCTCTTTGCAGCAATGTGTCCCCTGCAATGCTGTCACCTTGCAGCAGCGTGTCCCTGAGCAGATGATGCCCCCACCCCTACAGTGGTGTCCCCTTCTGGTGAAGTGTCCCCCTGCAGAGACACATCCCCTTTCACCCTCTCTCTTCACCCCATCACCTGTGGGAAAGTCGCACTGGCACAGATGTGGGATGCAAGGGTGGCCTCAGAGGCGGGTGGCACAGAGGGTGCCAGCAGCCACGCGCCCCAGCTGGCACTGCAGGCCAGGCCTCTGCTCGGGGCCAGAGTCCAGCGCCTTAAAATAGAAAGTGAAAACATTCGGGTGCCCTGTCCGGATGGGCGAGGGGGGCCCGTCCCCACCTCTACCAGCTGAGCACCGCCCCAACATCTCACGACCCACCCTGCTCACCAGCCACCCTTTTCCCAACCCACCAGTGCCCATCCCCAAGGTCAGGGTGGATCCCTTTGGGTTCTCTCGGAGAATTGCTCCAGCGGCTCGCTCGAATCCTCCATAAAAGGAAAAACAGCCAGCAGGTAGCACTGCCAAACTTAGTCATCCCCAGTCCAGCAGCGCTCGCAGCTCCGTCAGCAGCAATTTCCTCTCCACGCTCCCCTCTGCGCGGGGGGGACAGGGAGGAGCAGCTGTGCCTCGGCCAAAGCCGTGCCGAAAGCTCCGGGCTTGGCTGAGGGCTGCTGCTGGACACGCTGGGCTGGGAAGATGCTGCCATGGTCCCAACCAAGATCCGTGGGGGAAATGAATACCCTGGGGAAAACAAAGTTTGGCACCTGGTGCAGTGGTACCGCTGTTGGTCAGGCACCACAATCTCACTTTCAGTAAAGAATTTCTTCCTGAGCACAGATGTGTGGATGTACCTGGGAGCACCCTGAAGCACCTGGAATTTGGTAGGCAAAGCCTGTTCACTGCCCATGGGACAGGTGTCACAGAGCCCGTCATTAATGTAAGCGACCTCCAGCCCCTCCAGAACTCAGGGACTGAGTGCTGGTCCCTTCCTGGTGGTGGGACGGCTCCAAGGGTGACCCCCAAGCTGTCCCAGAGCAGGGCACAGGGCATCCCTGAGCCCCCCCCCCCCCCCCCCATGCCACACCCTCCAGCCGAGGCTCTGCCTTGATTTCCCCACTGAGGAAGCAGGGCTGACTGCCTGCTCTGCTCCAGGGCACATTACTGAGCCGGAGAGGAGTGACCAGGGCCCAGCATGGCTCCTCATCCCTGCAGGATTGCCCATGCATGGCACAGTCACCCGGGATTGAGTCACAGGCAGCAAATGCCCTCGGGTGTGAGGAAGTGACACCTCCTATTGCCCCAGGAGACAGCCTGGGTGTTGCTCCAGGTGGCTGTGTCACCTACACATTCTTGTCACCTCACCATGGGGTCACAGCATCACTACAAGGTTTGAAGCCTTCTCCCAATAAAGGAGGGGAATCAGACTGGTGGCATCCCCAATGCACAACAGGGTAAACACCCCAAAACACTCTTGGGGAGATTGTGCTCAGCTGGCACTAGGGTTTTGCAGACAGACTGGCTGCCCCAGCAAATGATTCACCCCAGCAATAAAAAATTGGAGATGTTCTGGTGACGTATCACAGCACCAAAGGCGCATGCAGGGCCATGGGGTGTGCAGTGTCCCCGGGGCTGAAGGGAGTGAAAGGTCTGTGTGGGGGCCAGGTGCTCTCCAAATCACAAAGAGAGGTTGACGATGCTGAGAGTGTCACGTGGTGTCTCTTGTCCCTGTGCTGGGTACCACAATGGGGATCAGGCTGTGGTGAAGAGACTGGTTACACCACCGCTTTGTCAACTTAGTGAGAGGTGAACCATCCTGAGTGGACAAGCTAAAGTCTGCTGTGAGCAGCACCGAGCCTGCGGCTTCACCAGCAGGGATTTGATGGCATTGGAGCACCCAGTTCCCCGTGCTGTGACACCCACTCCCAACCTAAGCTCAAATCCTGCAGCACCCGCTGCCAGACAGAGCTCTGTTCGTGTTCCCAGTGATGCCCAAGAGGAAGCGACCTGCTCCCAGAGAGAAACACCATCCCCAGAACAATGCTCCGGTGGGGCCGGAACAAGCACAAGCCCCCACCCTCGCTCCCCCAGCGCTTTGTTCGTCTCCATGTTGTCCGTCCGGCCCCGGCTCGCCGGGACCCGCCCACCTAGCCGGCCGTCCCGCTGCAGTCCGCAGCCGCGCTGCTGGGTGGTGCTGTTGGGATGCTCACTGCGCGCAGCGGGGAGGGACCCGCGCACCGGCACCGCGCACCGAGACCGGCACCGCGCACCGAGACCGGCACCGCGCACCGAGACCGGCACCGCGCACCGAGACCGGCACCGCGCACCGAGACGCGGGACAATGCACGCCGGGATCCGCAGTGCGCCCGAGATCATGAACGCCAAGGTGAACAGAGCACACAGGATCGCGCATGCCGAGATGCACAGGGCACGGGGGATCGTGTACGCTGCGCACAGGATCAGGCAGCCATGAATCCACAAGGAACATACGTCCTTAAGCTGCTTGTGCCTGTCGCTGTATTAATAAAAAAATCCTGTGACAAGACAGGCTGCAAAATCCCGGAGTTCTGATTGTGTCAATAACAAAGAGAAAACATGAGTGGATCAGGGAACCATCCTGATCCCCACCAGTNTTCACACCAGCAGCTCCCAAGTTTGCTGAGCTGGAGATCAGATCCGGTCCTTCTTTGCAGAGGACACAGGGAATCACGGAATCCATGCCCAATGGAATTACTCTCAACTCATCAAGGGGCTACAGATTCTGGGACTTCCCCCCACTCTAGCCACCCCTCCTCGCAGATGCCACAGGAAGAACATCTTCAGCTTTCAGCCCAGATGTGGTTTTCCACAAATCAGATGGCAAGCACAGTTGGACTCCTGCTGCCTCAGTTTCTCCATGTGCAGAGTTCCCTCCAGCCCCCCTACAAGGATGCACAGGAAGCCCAGACACTGAAGGGAGATGGACAAGGATGTACATAAGGAGATAAATGCAGGGCTGTGAGGTCTCCTGGGTTGTCCAAGGGCCGATATCCTGGTCTGGGACAGCACTCCCTTCCCTCCTGCCTTCCAGCAGCCTTTCCATACCAGCAGGTCAGTTTGTGTCACTGGGACAAGCAGGACTGGGGCCTGCAGACCCCCCTGTCCAAGGGGTTCTGCTGCTAGGAGAGTCTGCAATCCCATGAGAAAATGCAATGAGGAGCAAGATACTGTCACTTGGGGACTCAGTTCAGTTCCTTTCACCACTTCCCACATTTCTCAGTTGCATTCCCTTCTGCATCCCCCCCAAAAAAGAGAGGGACTACAGTGCCCCTAAACCAACACCCACAAGAATCAAGGAGGGCCAGGTGGGAGGTGCGGGGCTAATCCCCAAAGGCCCCGTTCCTAATCCTCACTAATGGACTCTTTTCACTATTGACAATGGAGTTATCCATCTGGAAGGGGATCTCTAGGCTCAGGAAGGCACAGCTGGTGGGGCCAGGGCTGGGCAGGGCAGGGCAGTTTGACCCTTCCTCCCAGCCTGAAACCGCTGCTTCCAGCCTCTTCCCTGGCCAAAATCCCACCTTCCTCCTGCAGGTAATGATGCACACTCTGCTGATGCCCTGCATCTCACCCCACAATGCTTCAATATCTCCATCAAGGAGCCAAGCAACCCCCTCACCTCCTCTCCAAGTAACAGGCTGTAAAAGGCCCCCTGCCCCTCTCAGCCCTATATAGGGATCCCCTGGGACATCCCAGCTGGCTCCTATTACTGCTGCTATTACCAATACCTCATCCTTGAAGAGATGCTCCCCCTGCTCTGGGGGTGTCTTGGGGGGAATCCCCTGGTCCTGCTGGGGCTTGACCTCAGTTTCTCTCCAGGATGAGCCTCAGCCCCCTGACCCCACCAGAGGGGACTTGTGCACCTGTGGGCGCAGCCCCCGAGAGGGTTTTGGCACCAGTCCCCTGTGACAGCATCGTGCAATGTCCATGTCCCCTCTGAGTCCTGCAAGAAGCTGGGGAGATGGCAAACACAAAAACACGAGGTGTCACCTCCTCCTCGCCCCCCATCCACAGAGGCTTGATCAGAGTCTGCTCGTCCCCATTCCTGACATCCCCCCTTGCTGTGCTCTGACTCATTTCCAAGCCTTCTCCATCCCTCTTATGTCCTCTTTGGGATGTGCTGTGCTCCATCCTGCTCATCCACAGTGTCGTGTTGGGTCCTGCCAGAGGTGGGGAGCACCATCCCAGCCATGCTCAGACCAGATGCTGCAGATGCAGAGAGCAGCTGTGCCCTGAGAATTCAGGCAGCAAACGCCTGAACCTTCCCTGCCTTCCCTTCCTCTGCCCACCAAACCCTCTGGCAGTCCTGGATGAGGCCGTGAGCAGAGGCAGCATCGCAGTCAGGGCATGGATGGCAGTGGGAAACACGGATCCAGGCATGACTGAGTGAGGAAATCAGAGCAGAAAGGAGCTGTTGTCGCACGCTGAGTCACCTGCTCTGCCCGGCGCTGCCGAGCGCCTGGGACGGGCTATTTTGGAGCTGCGTGGGAGATGCTGATAACACACTTTCTTCTTCCCTGCAAGCTCCTCTGTGCTGACTCTGCTCTGCAGCAGGGAATTAAAAATGGGGACAGGCAACAGGGCTGGCGCTGGAGTCTTCCTCTGGGCCTCCTGCTTGAGGTCTCAGCTACAGAAGCCCCCAGAGCTCTCACATGCTCCGCTTGCAAACTGGGCAGCAAGGAACAAACACGTTCTAATTTTCTTTTTTCCTGTTATTTTTCTTTTTTTTTTTTTTTTTTTAAGGCCGGAAATCATCTCTTGACAATTGATTGTTTTGTCCCACAGAATGCCCTGTGTCTCTCATGCCCTGCTCCTGGGCGCTTGCACGGGATTACAAGAGCCTCGTGTCCCAGCAGAGCCCCCAGGGACCAGGCAGGGCACCGGGTCCAGGATGAAGAGCATCATCCCCACCACAGAGGTTAATCACTGCTACACAAAAGGTCTTTTAAGCTTTCCTAATAAAATTCCTTCTCCTGCTGGATGAACCAGCCTCCGGCCTCCACCCCACCTCCGCTGGGTCCTCGGGGGAGACAGAGGAAGGGGCAGGTTTTCGCTTTAGTTTCTGGTAATGTAAAAACCACACCAGAAAACACCAGAAAATGAGCTGGGGTGGGAAGAGAGGGACAAATTCCCAGTGCAGACTGTCTGTGTGCTCTCATCCACTTCCTTCCTTCGTTTGCCAGTGTCCAACATCCAAACTGCTTGCAAGGTGCTTCAATTGCTCTCTGGATGCAATTAAATTATGCTAAGGGGATAAATCCAGCTAATAGAGCTGAGCAAGCCATATGACCAGTGCCGTGACTGATCCTGATGTCCAGGAAACAGGAACGTGGCTGAGCCTCCATCATACTCCTCCACTGTCCCTTGCTTCCTGAGCAAACCCCCTTGGGGCAGCATCCCATGGGAAAACATCCCTGGAGCACGATCTGCCTCTCCAAGCTCCTCTCTTAGGGCTGCTCTTTGTTTTCCCTGGTGCTGCTGCTTTTTTTTTTTAAATACAATCTAATACAATTTTAATGAGGCCGGGGCGCCTGCCAACTGTCGGGAGGGCTGTCAGAGAACCTCTGCTGAGCTGGCTGGTGGCATATGGCAGCAAGGCTGGGGCAGCCGGGCACCCCGGGGTGTCCCCATGGCTCTCAGCAGCAGCAAGGGACAATTGGGGACCTGGGAAAATGCAGCCTCCAGCCAGGATGTTGAGTCTCCACCTGGGACGTGTGGTCCCTGATCTCTGGGTGGTTTTGGCAAAGCCCTTTATCCTGCTGGAGGATGGCTCGATGGCTGCACAAGGTCAGTTCATCCTGCACAAGGGCTCCTGTTTTCACAAACCCTGTCCTTCATGGGATGGGTGTGGCTGGAGAGATGGTGACCACCAGCAATGCATCCCCAATCTCTGCTGAACCCTTCCGTGGGGTGAGCAGGCATCTGCACTGTGGAGGGGCTTCCCAGGCCCTCCTGGCCCATCTCACAGCCACTGTCACCACCAAGTGGGACATCAACACCCCCAGGATGGGCTTGTGTGTGCCATGGACACTGACCAGTGCATGGGTGTCCCAGGGAAAGCAGGTGACTGGTGTCCACTCTGCTGGGGGTGAAAACCAATGAGCAGCCCCCTCACAGTGAGCCCCCAAACTTGCTCCATCAAGGAAGGACAAGGAGGGCTCAGGCCAGGCTGGCGGCCGGGATGTGGCTTGAATCCAGGGGACAGATGTGCACCGAGGGAGGGACCAGCTTTGGACACCCTGTGACACAACTGTGCCCAAGGGTCTGTGTGCTCTGGAGGGCAGGAGGGGGACACACAGCCCAAAGCATCCCTGGCTTCTGTGCCCTGGGCTGGTCCTGCTGCCTCCACACTGTTCCTTCGCCTGGGGACATCTCCCACTGCCCTGGGATGGCTCCACTGCCCTCCTGGGAATACAGAGCTGGAACAACCCATTGCACCCTCAAACTGTTCACCAGACATTGCTGTACCCTGCTTTTGCTGCCTCTGTCCCCTCTGAGGCCCTGTGCCCCTCCCTGGCACCGTGCCAGTGTGCCCTGCGTCTCACCCTCCCTGCAGAGTCCAGTTCTGCCTTCCCAATATCACAAGCTCGAATGAAAATCCCGGGATTATTCACAAATGAAGTCTGGCTGCCACAAAAACTGTCCAGGCAAGCATGAAAATCCGAGGGTGTTTCTGTGCCTGAGGCAGGCAAGACAGGGGTCACTCCATGATCGGCTCTCCTTTTCTCCTGACTTTTCTCTTTTGGAGCTGGGATCTCTTTGAAGTCCCAGCGGGTGAGGCCCACAGCCCCTTCAAGAGGATGTGGCCACCTCATTCTGGAAAGCCCTTGTCATGGATGTCGTGTGCCAGGGATTGGGCCTCCAGCAGGAGCAGGGGTGGGAGGGCTGGGGGGATGACCTCAGAAGCGTTTAGTCACGGTGGCTTGCAAAGATGATGGGAAATGCAATGTGCAGAGGGAAACCCAGTGCCTTTCCTACTGCTCCAGAGCACCGGCACGCACGGATGCACTCAGGGGGTGAGCTTTGGCTGCTGCACCCCCAAGTTAGGGGGGCACTGGGCACCCTTTGCCACCACAGTGACATGTGAGGAGGTCTCAGATGGTGTTTGGGGCTCTCCCATCCCCCAGGAGCACAGGGTGCAGGCAGGGTGGTTGCAGGCAGGGTGGGTGCCCGCTCTGGAGGGACAGGATGTGCTGAGCCAGGCAGTGCCATCCATCCACGCAGTGCCACCATCCACCAGTGTCACCCAGCTATGCCACGCTGCTGAGCGGTGGGGAGAAAACAGGGTGGGTTTTTCTTTCTCTGCATAATTGCTTTTTTTTGTTGTTGTTGAGGAGAAAAACTGTTTCTTTCCTGGCCTCATCACCATCTGCCCGTGGCGGCCGGGGAAGGCAGAGCCCAGCAGCTGTGGATCTGGGCAGCTGCTCGGCCTCACAGCCACATCTTAATGCAGGGGGCTTTTGAGGCAGAGCAGCAAAAAGGATTTACTGGATCTGCCTCACCGGAGCTTGGGGGGGACCTGTTTCCAACCCACACAAGAGGCTGTGAGGTTGGCTCTGGTTGGCAATGGTATGTCTGGACTTGCAGGGCTGGGCAGCAAGGATGAGCGCAGAGCACGTCTGGCCAAGACTTCCAGGAAAACAAAACTCATCCCAAGCTGGCAGGTTTGCCCTGGAGAGGTTGTGCCAGTGACCCCCGGGCAAGGGCGGGTGGTGCTGGCCTGGGGTGGAGCAGGGGCTCTAACCAGTACAGCCAGTGCAAAACCAGTGGAGCCTGAAGGGCCTTGGGATGTAGGGTGGGATGCAATCCTGCCTGGGGTGGATGAGCCTGGGGCAATTCTTTGTGCCAGCCCTGAGCACACAGTTGAGCCCTTGCACCCGTGCCCACACTCAGCTCTTCACTTGACCTGCTTCAGCTGGGACAGGCAGTTTAGATCCATCTGAAAATCACCCCATCTGTCCTTCCCATCATCCCTCTTTCTCCAATTTTCTGATTCTGCACATCCCCCCAGCCAGCTCCCCCCTGTAAGCCCAGGGCTGTGCTTGAGCCAGCTTCAAATCAACCCCTGTTGGCTGTGCTCCTGCTTATTGGTTTGTGTCCCTGTTACAGACACAAGAAGTGTCCCTGTCCCCAAGGAGCAGTGGGCAGCACCCCTGGGCAGCACAGGCAACTCTCTCCAGGCTGGACTCTTCCCATCTCCAGGTCAGCCCTCCTGTAAGTGCCCCCAGACCGTGGCCTCACATGCACAGCAACACTGCCCACCCATTCCCTGAGAAATGGCCTCAAAATGCCCCCTTGTGCAGGAGTGCCTCTGTTTCTTCTTCTGGATTTGCTGAGGGAATTCAGTTCCCCAGGGCCAGGATGCTCCAGCCTCACTGGTGCCTGGCACAGGGTGCTGGGATGGCTCAGAGATGGCAGGAGGCCACAGCATCCGTCACCCTTCTCCCCATCTGTCCCACAGCCTTGTGGCGTGGCAAACAGCCCAGGAGGGACAGAGGGGTGCAGGGGGGTCTGACAATATCTTGGAGCGGGATGGGGATGTGCAATCAGAGGGACACTTGCAGTGCAGGAGAGGGACTTGCAGTTCAAGTTGGGGTAGTACAGTGCAAGGAGTGGTCTCATAACATGGGGGGTCCTGCAATGCTTAGGGGGTCTTCCAATGTGTAGGATCCTGCAATTCAAGGAGGAGTCTTGTTTTACAGTGGGGGTCTTGCTATGCATGTTTGGGGGTTCTTCAGTTTGAGGGGCCCCTTCCTGGAGGGGTCTTTCCATGCTGGACTTGTGCTGGAGGAGGAGGTCCTGCAATTCACGGATGCTCCTGAAATGCATGGAGAAGTCTTGCCACGCCAAGGGGTCTTTCAGTGTATATAGGGTGGTCTTACATTTCAAGGGGGCTCTTGCTGTGCTTGGAGCAGTCTTGTCATGAAGTGAGGACTTGCATTGTGTGGGGCCCCTGAAATGCAGGGAGGGGTCTTGCCATGCACTGGGGACTTGCAGGGGGGGTGTCCCGTGATTCAAGGAGCCTCCTGAAATGCATGGAGGGATCCTGTTATACAATGGGGGTCTTACAAAGCGGGAGGATCCTGCAATTCATGGGGGCTTTTGCATTGCAGGGAAGGGTCTCTGCATGCAGGGGAGTCCCGCAGGAGGGAGGCGGGGATGATGTCCTGCGACTCGAGGGATTCGATGGGAGCCTACCGTTCTC
>JACBWW010000025.1:7616639-7710228 GCA_020086605.1 Lanius collurio | reverse complement strand
TCGTTGTGTCGTCCCCCTCCCTGCTCAACCCCCTTCTCACACCCCTCCCCTGAAGCCGCCGTCTCCCCCGGGCACCCCCTGCACCCCTCAGCATGGCTGCCCGCGCTCCCTCCCCCAACGCCCCATCACGACCCCCCCCGCATCCCTCCCACATCCCTTCCCCCTCCCGCATCCCTTCAGCATCGCCTGCCTGGGGGCCCCCATCCCTCCGGCACCCCCATCCCCGCACCATCGCCTCTGCAGGGCGCCCGGGGGGCAGGGATGGCGAGGGGCCTGCCTTGGGGTGCAGGCATGGACAGGGAGGGGGGCTGGGAGGAGGTGAATGGGGGTCTTCCCTATCCATGAAGGAGGCAGGGCTGTTTCCCTCGCCTTCCTTCCTATGGAGCTCATTGTTCGCCCAACAAAGCCTCCCCCAGTCTCCCCCTTGCCCGAGCACGGCTGAGCCACGTGCCCAGCGGAGCAGGGAGGCTGCGGGTCCCACCGGGGGCTCTGGTTCCCCCCAGGGGCTGGAGTTCCCATGGGTGGGGGACTGGGTGGCAGCGTTACATAAGGGGCTTTGCCAAAACTCCCGCATCCTGCATCCACCCGCACAAAGGGAGCCGTCCCTCCGCACTCGCTGTACCGGCCCCGTCCCCTCCGCTCGCCGGAGGAGCCACGGTGCCACCCGCCTCGGGGATCCGGTCACATTCAGGGCTGCCCGCGGGTGCCCACCGAGCATCCCAGCTCCGCACCCGGGGGTCCGTGCTGGAAGATGGGGGGTCCCCGCTCTGCGATGCCGGGGGTGCCCGGTGTGTGCCGTGGGTGCCCCGGGGCTCATCGCCGGCGCGCCAGGTCAGGCCGGCGCACGCCGGGTGTGGGATGAGTGCGAGCATGCAGCAAAGCCTGGAGGAACAGCGGGGAATTTTTGTGTGTGTATATACTTCAAGGTTGCTGCTTAACCCTGATCCGTGCCTCGGCAGCTCCGTGCATGGAGCTCCCTGCCTTTCTCCTGTCCGAGGGCAAATCCTGCCCTGCAAAGCAGCCCCTTGAAAATCAATAATTAAATCTGCCAAGATCGGCAGTGGGGATTGTTTTCCAAGGCATGGGGATTTGGGGAAGAGGAGGAAAGGATGGCGGTGGCGGGAGGATGGCGGGAGGCTGCCGCAGCGCCGTGGGGGAAGGGCTGCTGCAGCCCTTTGTCACCGGAGATGGGGAAACCAGATGTGGGGGGAGATGTGAAGGACGGAGTGGTGGCGGTGGGGGACCTCGTGGTGGGGGGGGACCCCATGGAGCGGGTGGGAATGCTGCTGGCCGACCCTCCGCTTTGTCTAATTCGGAAGGGATGGGGGAGCTGGAAGGGGGGGAACAAATCTCCCCAGCAACAGAAGGCTCTGGGCTGTGCCCGGCCCCTTTCCAAGCAAAATACAGCGGGAAGGGCCGCGCTGGGGCTGCACATCCTCGCTCGAGTCCGTTTTGGCTGGGAAAGCCGTTTCCACCCGGTTTATCCCTCCTGATGGCACTGAAAGGCTGGGAGCTGCCACTTTCTGGGGCTCATCCTCCCTTCTCCCATTGTGAAAGCGCCGTGTCCCAAGGTTACCAAGAAGGCAGCAGAAACAGCCGTCGGAGGAAGCGGTTCCAGACAGCCTTTTCCCCCGCCGAGCTGATAAGGGCCCTGCTGCTGGCAGATGCTCCCATGGTCATTGGGAATGGGGGATGTGGGATGCGGGCAGGGAGTGACTGTAGCTCGGCACAGCCTCGTGGGAAAAGGCAGCTTGTTCTTGTGTGGAGTCAAGGAGGGAGCAGGGATGGCAGTGGCTGTCCCCCCTCTGGCCCATGGGAGGAGCAGAGATGGGTCTATGGGGCTCTTCTGTGGTTCCCTTGGCAGGGATCCAGCTTCGGAACAGAATTGTCCCACCAGTGCCAGGTCAGCTCCTGGCTTGGAGTCTCCTCCCTGTCCCGGTGTCAGCATCCCCTGCACACAGGGCACAAACACCCCCGGGGCAGGAAGGGATGGGAGCCAGCCCTGCCTCTGCTCCGGCACAGGGGCTGGGGATATGCCTGGCACTCCTCTTCTGCCTCCAGCCCCCGCAGGACAGGATCCCCGGGTTCCCTGAGAGTTCCCATCTCCCCACTGCACCTCAAACGGAGCGGAGCCGGGTGCTGCCAGCAGCGAGCAGCCTCCTCCCCGCTCAATGGCTCCTTTCTAGCCCGGCTGCGGCAACAAAGGGCCCTTTGTGGGCGCGAGGGTCCCGGGGGCAGAGCGCTGGAGTCCTCCCCGCTGGGCCCCTGCCAGGCCCCCGCCCGCCCGAGGTGTGCCCCTGCCCCCCACCCCCATGGGGGAGAGGCTGGGCTGGCTCGGGAGTGAGGAATTCCAGGAAACGGGATCTGGGGAGGAGGGCGAGCGAGAGCAGCGGCGAAGGGAGCACTGCTGCCTGGACATGCCGCGTTGGCAGGGGGGAGCTCTGCCCTGGGCCAGGAGCCCTCCCGGCATGGGCTGAGCCGGATTTCCCCCCCTCAGTTCATCTTGGTGCCACGGCAAGGCAGGAAGATGCGGCTCCAGGGCAGGGGGCACGAGGGCTCGGATGCAGATTTTCATCTGGAGATGCCAAGTGGCCTGCTGACACTTGGGGGATACCACAAAGCCACAGGAAATCCACAGGGAAGGAGGGGTGGGTTTTTCAGGAAGTTCATGTTTCACCCCTACCCATGACCCCTTTGCAGAGCTGCACCCCCAGCAGAGGAGCTGCTGGTTCCCGGTGCTCCAGGAGGTTGGATTTCGACAAAAACCTGTTTGGATTTCTGCAGGGGTGCAGTGTAAGCCCAGCTGAAGGGCAGGGAGGGGGCAGGAGGAGTCTCTGAGCACGTGTGCTGGTGCAGTGCCGGGTGGAGGTGCCAGAGCCCCGCAGGGAGCCCAGACCTGACCTGTGCTGGCAGCGCTGGCTGCAGCATCCCAGCTGCAATTGGAGAATGGAGCATCCCATCTCCATCCTGCCCTGCTGCCCTGAGGGCCTGGGCGCTCTGCAGGGTGCTGCCAGCACTCCCGTGGAGGAATCCAGGCTCAGGTTTTTTGGACATAACTGTGGGGTTTTGAAAGGAGAGTTGGAAGATGGGAAAGGTGCTCCTCTCCACAAAGCTCATCCCTCAGGCTCTCACTACCTTCCCAGGATGGCTCATGGGAGATGTTCTGTGTGATTCGAGTGCAGAGGGAAAGTTTTCTACATGCCCTGAATGCCCCCACGCTGGGTCTGCAGCCGCCCATGGTATGGAGGTCAACACAGCTACAACAAACTCTGCTTCTTTAGAGGGAAGAGCTCAGCTCTGTGGGAAGTACAGGAAGGTGTGTGCCTGCTCTGGGATGGCCATAACCCTCCTGGTACATCCACAGTCATGGCTGGAGAGCAGCCAAGGCTCTGGCATCAATCCTGCAAACCCATGAGCCTGGAAACCACGGCAGCCGAGGACTTGGGGAGCCTTCTCCTGCTCTCTGAGGACCTCAAGCCCAGGGACTCGGCATTAGGAAGCCCTGGGGAGACAACATGCCTCAGCCTTCCCAACCTCTGCATTCTCCCCAAGATCCCTGTAGCAAACCCACGTTGCAGATGGAGCCCGAGGACATCCCACGCTGGGAATTTTGGGGAGCGCAGGCGTACCTGCACCCCCCTCCCAAAGAGCCGCTGTGTGCTCGCCCCCCTCCCACCTCCAGCTGTAATTAGCAGCTTCGTCAAGGTCGGGAAGAGCAGTGCCAGCTCCAGACTGTAAATTTACCAAGAGCATTAATTAATCCATGATTGCAGTGGGAGCGGCCGGGTCGGGCGCTGCGGGAGAGCGGCTGCGGCTCCCTGCCACAGCCCTGGGCTGCCACAGCAGGGGGGTGGCTGTGGGGACAGCCTGTCCTCCACCGCGGGGACATGGGCACATCTCTGTGGGACCCCCTGCTTCCTGCAGTTTCCCCCATCCTGCCCGGCTCCGAGCCCCCAACTCTCCCGCTGCAGCCCGGTTCCAGCCCTTTGAAGCCTCCTCCTGCCCCAGTGTAGCCGCATTCCTTTGTGCTGAGTCGGTGTAACCCAACCCCGCGCTGCTTTTGGGGAGGGGGTGGTGGGAGACCCTCCTTCTGCCGGGTCCTTCCAGGCTCCGGGGAAAGCCAAAGCTCCGCACAAGGCGAGTGAGGAAAATGGGCTGGAAGAGAGGTGGGGGAGGCCGGTGGGTGCACTGTGCTCCGTGCTGGGGGTCCCTGGGGAGAGGGAACAGTGTTTGGAGGCTCCTGGCACTCCCTGTCCTGTCTCCAGCCTGGCCAGTCCTGCTCTGGGGCACACAACATCCCCCTGGCTCTGCCCAGCCTGGGCCCTGCTGGTCAGTGAGTTCTTCCCAGAAAAGTGCAGTGAGGGGAAGCGTGACCCCCACTCTTCCCCCTCAAACCACAGGGACCCACAGCTCTCACAAGTTTGGGGGACCCAGGGGTGCTGCCAGCCTTGAGAGATGGGCTGTGTCCCCCAGGGTCTCCTCCCCACAGCCCAACCTCACTGTGAACCCCCACAGAGCCCCTCTCTCTCCGTTTCACAGCTCTGGATTCAGGCTGGAGCTGCCTGACGCCAGGATGGAAAATCAAAACCAAATGTTCCCACAACCACCGGCTCAGCCCCCGGCAGTGCTGGGAGGCGGCGAGTGTGAGATGGCTCTGGGAGCCGAGGATGTGGCCAGTGACGCTGGGCTGGTGGCCATCAGCACCCATTGCCCCCTGTGCTGCCCAAATACCCTGGGGAGTGAAGCACCAGGGTGGCTGAGTGTCCATCAGGAGAGTAATGGAATCACAGAGTGGTTGGGTTGGGAGGGATCATGGGCAGGGACACCTTCCACGAGACTGGGTTGTTCCAAGCCCCATCCAACCTGACACTGAGCCCTGCCAGGGGTGGGAGTTGCAGAAGGTGCTGGAGGGGGGGGATGCTGTGAACAGAGTGGCAGCCATAGGCCAGTTGGGATGTGGGAGGTAAGACTGTGGCCAACAAAACAAAACCTTCAAAGCCTAACCCCTTTGGGAACAAAACCTGATCCCTTTGGTAAAGGTGGGAGATGGATTTGCAAAGCAGAGGCTGCTCCTGGGTGCTGGAATGGGGCCTGTTTGGAGACACAGATGGGTGATGTGGAGTCCCATGGAGCTGTGTCTGCAGAACAGCTGGGTGCAGCTGGTGGGATGTCCTGGTGGCTTCCCAGAGCAGCGGGGCCACCAAGACTGCAGTCCCTGAAGCCCTTCCAGTGACTGTGTACAGCACTACCTGAAACCCCAGCAGCTGAGAAACTGGGATGCATCGTGGAGGTGTGAGGGGCTGAACATGTGGCCAGCCTCCACCTCCTTCAGCTGCTCCTCATCAGACTCATGCTCCAGAACCTTCCCCTGCTCCTTTTCCCTTCTCTGGACATGCTCCAGCACCTCCATGTTTTTACTTTAGTGAAGGGACCAGACTAGACACAATGTGGACTTGAACCCTTTGCACCCGTGCAGCAGGGAAGGATGCAGGTGTGTTTGGCTCTGGAAAATTCATCCAGTTCCTCTAAACTCTCATTTTACTAAGCTCAGCATTGGGACAGAGCTCTGCTCCCCAGCTCCCTCCCAAAACCCAGCACTGAGCTCGGCCAATGGCTTTGGCTACAGCTTGTGGCTCGCATCCCCAAAGTGTTTTTAGGCTGAAATCCACCAAGCTGGAGAGCTCTGGAGCAGTTTTGGCCCTGCTAGCCCTGACTAAGCAGGTTTGCTCGGGCTCAGTGCCTGAGGTGGATGCACACGTGGCTGGCGGTGGCCCAGGGCTGTGGCCAGTGGCCCCAGGACCATCTGCATCCACTTCTGCCAGGGAAATGCTGTCTCTGGTCCCTTGGGTGCAGGGATGGGCCATCCTGGCTGGCAGAACTGAGGACAGGCTGGTGCTGATGATTTTGGGGTGTCAGGGAAAGGCTTGGCTGCCCTAGAGCTTTCCCAGGCCTCCTGTCCCTGCACACCTCACTGCCCCAGCGAGATGTGGCAACTGTGGATGAAAAACGGTGCCACGGTCCTTAAACACGCCATGAGCTGGGATTCATGGGTGCTGCAGTGGCCTTTGCTAATGGGTTGAGTAACCTGGCTGTCACCTTTGGGAAAAACTGCAGCCCTTTTCCTTATAAAATATCTACTTTGGTCTTTGCTTCATTGTAATGGAGCTGCTCTGTCAGGAGTGGAAGCTCATGGCTGCCCAGCCCTTGTTTAGGGCCTTAATACCAAATATCCAAATGAAAACTTGGATTTGAAACCCAAATGCCAGAGGGGAGATCTGTGGGAGGGATTTGGGAGCCACCAAAGCTCACCCAGTAACCAAGAGCCCCTCTCAGTTGGGTTTCCTGCACCTGGACCTGCTGGAGGTGGGTTGTTGTCCCACCCCCCCATCTCCATCTGTCTGTGCTCTGTAGGGATGGACCTTTCAGCCAACCAGGATGAGGAGGGTGACCAGGAGACCTACCAGCTGGAGATCAACAAGGACACCAAGAAATGCGCCTTCCGGACCTACACCGGGAAGTACTGGACCCTCACCTCCAACGGGGGCATCCAGTCCACTGCCTCCACAAAGTGAGTCCCCTGTTCCCGGCAGCTCAGGGCAGTGCCTGTGCTTCAGAGAACCCTCTGCATCTCCCAGGGGAATTCAAGGGGGATTTTCCAGCATGGATGCTCAAACCAAATGCTTCCCAGCAGAGGCAGTACATTCCCGGGAAACCCAGTGATGGGTCGGGGCTTGCCGCCCACGATGCTCTGGAAGTCCCTGGGGCCACATAATCCTTCCTGGCTGTCTGGGGCTGTCGAAATGCTTTGCCCTGCAGTTCAACCCTGAGAGCCAGGCGGAAACTCCAAAAGTGCCTTTGGCTGCCTTGCCTGCCTCCTGCCCGCAGGGAGGCCACCACAACATGGCTCATCCTGCAAAAAGAGGTTGAATCGGGCTCTCCTGATCCAGCCGTGACCTTTCCAAGCCAGCAGGGTGGCAGTAGCAGGGTCTGTCTCTGTCACACCCCACTGACTGCCCTCTCTGCCCCACAGGAATGCAAGTTGCTACTTCGACATCGAGTGGTGCGACAAACGCATCACCCTGAAAGCTGCCAATGGCAAGTACGTGACAGCAAAGAAGAACGGGCAGCTGGCAGCCTCCATGGAGACAGCGGGTAAGGGACCCTTGGGCACCCCACATCAGGGCAGCAGGGGATGAAAAAAGCCCTCCCAGAGCCAAGCTCTTCTTCCAAGTGATGCTCAGGCAATAAGTTCTCTTAGAGACTGATGTGCTGTGAGATGGGGGGACAGATGGGGTGGATGAGAAATGGGTGGGGGGCACAGTCCCTGCTCCTGCCAGCTTTGGGGTCTGGCTGTGTGCCCCTGTAGCTGCTCTCACAGCCCCTGTCCCCTCGGTGCAGGCGAGACAGAGCATTTCGTGATGAAGCTGATCAACAGACCCATCATTGTCCTGCGTGGCGAGCACGGCTTCATTGGCTGCCGCAAGGTCACCGGCACCCTGGACTCCAACCGCTCCTCCTACGATGTCTTCCAGCTGGAGTTCAACGACGGCGCCTACAACATCAAGGGTGAGTCCCCAGGGTGGCTGCAGGCTGGAGGGTGGGGGCCTTTGGGGTCCCCATGCTGGCTCACGAGGCCACCATGTCCCCTCTCCTGCAGATACCACTGGGAAGTACTGGATGGTGGGGAATGAGTCATCCGTCACCAGTAGCAGCGACACCCCCGTGGACTTCTTTTTTGAGTTCTGCGACTATAACAAAGTGGCCATCAAAATCAATGGCAAATACCTGAAGGGCGACCACGCCGGGGTGCTCAAGGCATCGGCTGACACCATTGATGCCTCCACCCTCTGGGAATATTAATGCACTTTAGGGTACCTCCCATTGCCAACTTCTCTTTTCCTTCCTGTCCTCTTTTCCTTTGGGTTCTGTTTCTCCTCTCTGTAACAGGATTTTCAGACTGGCTTGCCCTTCCCTCCTGCTGTAGAGTTGGTGCGTTAAGTGGGAGGTGGGTCTCCGTAAATGCCTGTAAGAACTGGAAAAGTGGTGGGGCTGCCTGCCTATAGCTTTGTAGAGGGGTCTGTCTCTATCCTCCCCATCCCTGCCTCCCTCCAGGTTTGCTGGGCTTGGAAACCTCTATCCCCCTCCTGGCCCCGAGCATCACCTTAGGTAGTTTACTTGCCTCTCCTTGTTTTTAAAAAGGGAATAAGATCACCTCTGTGCTCGCTTCTGCCATATCAGCACTGGCACAGCCTCAGACTGTGCTGCCAGTGTCCCCCGGAGCATCTGTCCTGCCCTGCCCTGCTCCAACCAGGGGTGGAGTGATGGTGCTGGGTTCAGCTGGCTCCTCCTGGCCTGCCCCAGCAGCTTCTCTCCCCTCCTGGATTGTGGGGCAGGTTCATCCCCAGCTGAGCTGTAAGAGGTGACCTTACATATCACAGCATCCCTGGGGATAGGGCTGGCATGTGCCAGAACATCCCTGTGGAAGGGCCAGCAAGCTGCCCCTCCCCCAAACTCCTGCAAATGGTTCTTTAGGGTGATCCTGTCTGGGAAGCCTCAGCCTTTCATCTCATGGAGCCCCGAGCTCCTCCTGTCCTCCACCCCTCCTTGTGCTTCTGGCTCTGCAGGAACATCCCAGACCCTGATGGTGGGTCCAGCCTGCCCCGAGGCTGGTCCTGCTGCTGTGCCTGGAGGGAAGGGTGTGGGGGGACACAGAGCCAGCCCGTGCCAGGGTGGGGGCTTCATCCAGCCCATCTTCGGTGGGCTTCGGTCCCGGCAGGAGCTGGGCTGGCCGACGTGACCTCCCCGGGGCGGTGGCTGGAAGCATAAACTGCAGATTTTGGTTTACAGAATAGAAAAGTTCCTTAGCAAACTTTGCACAGTGATATTTGCTCAGTACCTTTGTTGTTGTTTTTTTCTCTCTCGTAAAATACTGGAACAGTGAAGTGAATCACTGAACACCTAATGCTGAATTAGGAAGCGCCCACTGCTGCAGGCACCCTGAGGGGGCAGCTCCCAGTCCCACCACCCCCAGGGCACCTGGACTGGGCTCTGATGAATAGAAACCCTACTGGAAAAGGAAAAAAGAAAAAAAAGACCAAAACAGTATTTTTGTTAGTCTCTATTTATATATGCTCTCCATGGCACTGTGTGACCAGCTGTTGTCTGTACTAGGTCTGCATTAGAGTTTAACGCTGTCTGTAACGGGTGATGCTGCGTGTTCCTTAGGGTGTTGAAAGGCACTTTATCCTTTGGGGCCTTCCCAGGGCCGGTATCTGCTCCCTACAAACACACCAAGGAGCCTTTTCCCGTGTGGGCCCCCTCTGGAGAGGGGGAGTGCTGGTCCCACCCCACGCCAAGGGTGCTCTCGGCATCACTGCCGGGCCAAACCGGGGCCGGTCCCTACTGCTGGAGGCCAGGCAGGGGCTCGTCAGCCTTAAAGCCATGAGGAGGGACTCCCCTCCACAGGAGCTTGGTGCTAAATTCAGCTGGGAGAGCGAGTGGCTGCCCCCAGGCAGGGGGACAACTCCAGGCTGGGGTCCCTCGTGGGCGCAGAGGATCCCAGCTGGGACTCTACCTCGGCTCTGCACTCACATCCAGGGGTGCCCGCGCCCCCCGGCACCGCATGTCCCCCTGGGGACCAGGCTGCCCCTCGAAGGACCGAGTGTCTTGAAGCCCTGTGTGACCCTGTGACTTGACACACTCTCACTGGCCTTCACCCCCTCCCCGTGTCACCGCCTCCCCATCCCTGTCACGGTCCGAACCATTTAATTCCCGCTCCGGCTTCTCCCGTGTGACACTAGGTCAACATCTCTCCTGTTTCCTCTTACCGGATGTCGTGACTCTCTGAAAACATCTCACTCTGAAAATTTAAGATTTGGGTTTGTTCATTTTTTTTTTATTATTATTATTTTTTTGTAAGTGCCATTTGTATAACTTAAAAAAAATAGCTTCAAATGGAGAAAGATGAATTAAAAAATAAAACCTGCATTCAGATTCAAACTGCTGTGTGGTCTGTTGGGGCTGCAATGGCCTTTTAATGAGGCAAGAGCCTGAGCATGGGGATTTGGGGTGGTGGAGCCTTTATCTGGCAAAAGTTGAGCTGGTTCTGGAGGGTTGAGGAGCTGGTGGGAAGGGGATGGTGACCAGGTGTAAAGGCAAAGCCATCTGGAGGCTGGGTCACCTCTGGAGATGCTCAGAGCAGCCTGAAGCCACCGAGCCCATGGGCACCTGGGGATGGGTGACCCATGGATGGGGCAGGACCACCTCATCTGCGAACCAGCTGTGCCCCCACAGAGCTTTGTCTCTTGATTCAGGTGTTTCACCTCCATAGGCTGACCCAGGGGGGAGGGAAGAGCACTGGGGTGGGAGGTTTGGGTGCATGGTTGGGTGGGGGGCAGCAGTCAGCCTCCTTTACTTGGGGATGTGAAAAGGGCAAGATAAAGGACTAAAGTGGAAAGCCCAGCCCAGCCCACGTCCTGCCAAAGGGGCCAGGATGTGCCCCAGGCCCACTCAACAGCTGAAAGGAGCCCTGAAACTCAACCAACAGCACCTCCAGCACCTGCACCAAGAGCAGCCAGAGCTTCCTGCCCGTCACCACCACAACCTGGCTGGGCACCAACAGGCTCCTGTTTGCCCTGAAAAATGTAAAGCTGTTTGGAAAAAGCAAAGTTTGGGAAAGGGGGGGGGCTGTCCAGCTGCCCCCAAGCACACATCCCAGGGGGCTGTGGAGGGCATTGCCTAGAGGGACCTTCACCATCAGATGAGGGGGGTTGAGCCTTGCAAGGATCAAAGGAAGGAAGGAAGGATGTTCAGTCCCGACTGTAAACAGGGAGAAGTTGGGGCAGGAAATGCTGAGCAGCTCCGATGGCCACGCTCAGCCCCGCTGTGACATCGGTGTGTGCATGAGCAAACCTGGCTGTGACACCAGACCGTGACACCCAGCCAGGGGAGCAGGCAGCTCTGCCAGCTCCCATCCAGGGAAGGGGCTCTGGAGCTGCAGAAGGACTCTCACCCTTCCCCTCTTCCCCAGCTGCCAACACACATTTCCTTTTCTCCCCTCAAGGCCAGATCCTGCATTTACCATAATTCACCACCACTCCAACAAGAGGGAAAATCCCCTCAGCCTTCCCCCTCCATCCTGGTTTCCATTTAAAGGAGCAACTGGAAACCATTTTCTATCCCATCCAGTTTTTCCTCTGAAGCACATGGAACAGATTAAGCTGTTCCAGGAGGGTCAAATGGGTTTTGCCTTACGACCTGGGGAGTTTTCACCAGCACAGGCTGGGATCTGGCCCCACTCCCTGGCACTGTCCCAGCACCAGACTGGCACAGGCAGGGGATGAGAGGACAAAGTCTTGGCTGTAAGAAAAGCACACAGGTGAAAGCCAGAGTGCACAAATTTATTTACAAAAATTCAAATTACAATATAATACAGGAACTTTTTACACACAGAATATTAGAACTGTTTACTACCAGAATGTAAAGAAAAATATTTTTGTTTTTTTTTCTCTTTTTTTTTTTAATAAACCACCTATTTATTTTCAGCTATTGTTATACAAAGTTGCAGAACATGCACATCTTTACAGGTCTTTTTTTTTAATACAACGTTTTGCTAAGTGCAAATACTAAGTTTCTCTCTCCACCTTTAAGGCAAGTAAATGGGACACTGCAATTAGCTGTTAAGAAGTACCTGTTATGGGATCAGCCTGGGCACAGCAACCTCCCTCATTGCCTTCAAAACCTTTTAACAAGCAGTCCCAAAGACTGGGGCAGGAGGGGAAATGGGATGCAGGAGTTAAGACACCAGGTCAAGACTGTATTGGGTGGCTCAGTAAGTTTGGGCTTTTTTTTTTTTTTTTTTTTTTTAATAAATCAGCACAGATTCAGAAACAATTTGAGATCTCCAGGGTTACAGGGGAGAAGCAGCCACCTGCTTGGGCTGCAAATTTTTGATGCAATGGGTGTTTCCCTGGGGAGAAGATCAGTGCTGGGAGTGCTGGGCAGGGTGCACCTGCACATCACAGACCAAGCACTGATTTATCTCCTCTTGGACACAAATAAGCCCTTGGCTTTGGCAGGAGACACAGGGAATCCTCTCTTCCCTCTATATCCTCCAGGCTCCTCCAGGGCCACAACAGCTGTGCCAGGGCAGCAGTGACCCTGATGGATCACAGTGACCAACCTCCCCTTGCCACCTCTGCTGACACTCCTCCAGCCCCTCTGCTCCACATCCACACCTCCCTCTGCCACAGCTCAGTTCTCCATGCCCATAGGACTGGGCCACCATTTTTTGCTGGATGACCATCCTATTTCCTTCACAGTTTGGGCCACTGGTTCAGCAGCTGAGCTGTGCCCTGGCTGCTGTCCCCCCTCCACTGCCTGATCCCTCCTGCACCCACCAGGAAGGGCAATCAAATGCCTTGGAGAGCCTGGAGGGCTCATCCAAACCAGCCCTTGAGCCCAGAAAATCTCACCTATTAAATAGACAGGATTCCCTTTCCATAAGGGAAGCCACCACTGCTTCTTCTGACCTGGGTCTGTTTTCTCAGCAGCTGTAACAAAGCCCTCCCTCCCCAAACCCAATGGGATTCCTGCTCCTGGCTGCTGCAGGAATCAGTCGGTGCAAGGCAGGATTTAAACCTGGTCAAAGCCCAGCTGAGCAGCAAGTAATAAAGCTCCTGCAGCCCCCAGACTGCTGCCAGGAATAAACTAATTCAAAATAGAAAATTCCAGTAGCAAGGGAATAGCAGTTGGTTATTAATGCTAGAGAGGCCACGGCACAGAGGAGCCAAAGCGCTCCACAGGGAACATTTGACCCACAGGCAACGGGAAAAACACTCAGCTCCAAAAGGCATGGAAACCCTCCTGTCTGGGAGACCTTCCTAGGGAGAACAGATGCTGTCCCAGGCCCCTGTCCAGGAGCATCCCACTGACACCCCGTGTCCAGCGCTCCCTGCACACCCGAGGGGACCCGGGGTCCTGGAATGCTGCACATGGGGCTTTGGCAGAAACTGTGAGGTGGAGACAGGAAATTTTACCTGAAAAAAACCAAATAAACCCACAAAACACCTGGATGCTGAAATACAGGGGGGGAATAACAGGAGGGGGAAATGCACCCAGAGAGTTCCCAGCAGGACAGAACAGGATGAAGGCCAGAACAAAACATTTGGAGAACAACAACACAACTGGGCTACTAAGAGCTAGCCCAACGTTCCTGGGAAGAGGGGATTTTTCCACTCCAACCATTTTCTTTTCTAGACAGGGCCTGTACTAGACAGCACAGGCAAGGGCTGTGGAGAAAGGGCTTTGTGCCACCCTCCTCCCACAGCCCAGCACTGAACCCCCCACTTCTCCCATGGAAGTTTTGCTTTTCCCTCACTTCCTCAGCCCAGCAATACTCAGGTTTAACTTTTAACATGCTTTTCCAAAGCCAATTAGGCTGACACACACATTTTCATGAGTTATTTGGTGCTGTGGAAGCAGCCAGCTTCCTGCAGCATGAGGCTAGAGCTGCCCATTGGGTTGTGGGGTTTGGGTATGGGGGCTCCCAACTCGCTGCAGCTACAGGGAACATTCTCAATTTTCCTACCACAGGACACATCACTGCCTACATGTCTTTCTGGCAGTTTCCCAGGCAGTTTTTGCAATAAAGGGCACAGCTTTGGCTCCAGGTGGTTCCAGCAGCTGCCTGAGCACTGCCAGAAGCTGGGGGAGGTTTGGGACACCAGATGAAAACAGCAAAGCAAAGGCCACGTTTCAGAAGTTGAGGGGCACACACTTCTAGGGGGAAAACTGAGCCTTTCAAAGGGGGTGAGTTCAATCCAGCCAAAGATTTGGGTGCCCAAATCTCCTGCTACTTCCTAACACCCCCAACCAGAACATGGCTCTGGGCTTCCTACCAAGACCTTGGCAATGGGACAGCTGCTTCAGCCCCTCTGCTTGGAGAGGTAGGAACACTAAAAATGCTACATTGACTTGCTTTTGAACAATTTTGAACAATTAATTTCTGCCAGCAGGATAAAGAGATTCTGGAGAACACAGGAACCCCAGCCCTGTGCCTCTCCACAGACAGGAGGGCTGGGACAGTTGCCTCCTGTTACCTTGTTCCTGAAGGTCTTAGGGATGCCAAGTGTCTCCTCCCTTCCCCCAAGGCTCACTTTGCTGCTCTGGCCAGCAGGAAGGCAGGATTTTTGGAAATTCCCCAAGGAACAGCTGTATCCCTGTGTTCCACAAAGTCTTGCTTTTCCTCCCAACAGCTGCCTGAACAGGCTTTAATAAAACAAAGCATCTGGATGCCCAGCACAGGGGGGAATTCCACCCCTGGGAAATGTAGCACCAAACCCTGTTGCAGCACAGGTTGAAATGTTGGATCACAAAGGTTTGGAGAAGCCCTGGAGAGGGTGCAGTGCAGGGACACGGAGTGCCCTGGCTGCTGGCTAAACCCCAGAGGGGCTGGAGTGGGGAAGGGGTGATGTGATGGGATGGCTTTGCCCTGCAGTGACTCTGCCAAGTGCTGCTGGGGGCAGGTCAGAACCGGTGCCGGGGCTGAGGGCCAAAGTGCATAGGCAGGTTGTGCTCCAGCTGCACGTTGATCTGGGGAAAGTCAAAGTTCACCCTCATGTTGGGCAGGGGAGGCACGTAGGGAGCGGGGATGGGGCCGATGTTGAGGGGGATGTTGTTGTACATGGGGCGCACGGGAGGGAGAGGGAAGGGGGGGTGCACGAAGGGGTACGGGGGCATCCGGGGCTGGTGGAAGTTCTGAGGAACCGGTCTGGGGATGACCTCAATTCTCTGGATTTTCTCCATGGGCTTTTCCACAGGAGGGCCGATGCGCTTGAAGCTGTTCTCTGCACAGGGAGGAGAGCAAAGAACAGTCACCCCACAAACCAAACTCCCTGAGCTCAGCCCATGGTGTGACACTTGTCATTGCATCCCCCATTCCCAGCACATTCCACAGCATCACTGCTGGCCCTTCCCTTGCTCCAGGAGCCACAGAATGCAGCATGAGCTCTCCAGGCTGGCTCCTTTCACCAACACCATCCCACAAAGAGGGAATATTTCCTTCACTGGGATGCTGGGCAGCCCCTGTGCTTCCCAAGACACAGCTCAGAGGTTTTGCTGTCCCTCAGCCACTTTGCCAAGCAGAGAAAAGATATCCACACCACTGGTGCCACCCGAGAGCTGGACACAAATCTTGTGCCTGCTCACAATCCCAGCAGAAGTCTGCAGGCAACAGCACTTTAAAAACAATTCCCAGGAGGAACAGAATCCAGTGAAGGTCCAGAGACCCATCAGTAGCTGGGAACACTGTGCTGTCCCATCATCCATCCTCAGTCTGATCCTGACAGTGACTTACCCCCATTCTTCTTCCTTTGCTCCTCTTCAGCCTCCTTCTGAATCTCATGAATTATCTTCTCATCATCTTCCTAGAAATCAAGGAATACACCAAGAATCAGTGGGATAATTCCTGCAGCAGCAGCTTTCTGTTCTCTCAATGCTGCTTTGCTTTTCAGCACGTTTTCACAGGGAAAACCAAAAAGATGAATTTGGCTGAATTATCTTCATTTGGGGCTGGCCTAGATTTACCCAAAAGCAAAGCTGTGATGGAGGAACTGCAGCAGCACAAATAACCTGCACTGTATGGAGTATGACCAAGATGCTTGGATCAGCTTTCCAGGGAGATCAGCACTAAAATTCATTGACTTGATGGAAACCAGAGAACTGTGACCCAGCTCCACTCCTCTGAAGAGATGTTAATCTTTTAAATGGCAATAGTCTATTAAATATTTACATTATACTAGCACTTGTAGAGTTTTTGGCCCAACAGCTGGAATTAACACAACTTAAATCCTGGCTCTAGTAGCTAAATGGTGCCATTTAGATCTTATCTGTAACTCTGAGAAGGGCATAAATTGAAATATGTTTCTTTAATGTCTGTCTAGAGGTTATAGCAAGAATATTCAGAGCTGCTGCTCACTGAGAACACAAGGATAAGCCAGAAATTGAAATTGTCCTTCTACCTCTCATCAGCTTCAGTTCTCTTAACTCAAAAGAGCATCAGTGAGATCCAATAATGCAGTGAAGCCTCAGGTGAGTTTCTGCATGTTTGTGGGGATGAAACCAAATGTGGAGGTTTCAGGGAGAGCAGTTAAATCTCCAGGACAGTGTTTGGAACCCTGAGCCCCATAGGGCACAAGACTCTGCTTGTTTTAGTCACCCTAATTTCAGTACTGCCAAAACACAAATTTCTTCCTGAACACTCTTAATGTGAAAAATATCCCTTATTTTGAAGAGTGCTCTGGAACTAAACCCAAAATATGCTTCGTGCATGCAGCTACACTGGAAGCTTTTTAAGCTTCCCAGTCCCCAGCTGACAGTCCTGCACATGTAGAGCCTGGGAAGCTTGTGGAGAAGTCCCCTCCTCCACCACCAGATAAGGTTTCCCTGGGAGACTGAAGTTATCTTAATGTGCACAAAGCCAAAACCTCAATACTTCCCTCCCTTTTATTATTCTGTGAGTCAATGGTTAAAAATTAAGACTTTCCAGGACATGTCTTTTTTTTTTTTTCTTCTTCTTCTTTCCCAAGCAGGCTGCTTGCATGGACTGTTAATTACAGCCTATCTGTCTCCATAAAAGCTTCTGAAGAATGGCTCTTCTGAGCTTATATGGAATGCCTAACTACCCCCCAAGTATCCGTTTTCCCGGCTGGAAAACCACCTGGGCATGCTCCACAGGCAACCAAACATCCCCTGCTCTTTTGATGCCCCAGCAATGCTCTCAAAGCTTGGTTTCACAGCTTTAAGACTTCTTTTTTTTTATTTTTACTTCTCAGACTACTTTTTTTGCAATGCTGTTGAAAATGGACACAGCCACCGTGCCCATTTTATTGTTACTTACTGGAAAAGATGCATCTGAAGGTTTGTATGACAAGAAATGTATTTGAAGCTCAGCTGAGCAAGTATCAGTACCTCCTTTCCTCACACAAAGGCATAAATCTCACCTTGAAGCTTAGAAATGTGGCCTTTAATTTAACAAAATGCTGTTACTTTAGTCTAAGTCTGTGATTACAGAGTAAACTCTTCCCTGAGAGGGTGGGGAGGCCCTGGCACAGGTTGCCCAGAGAAGCTGTGGCTGCCCCATCCCTCCAAGTGTCCAAGGCCAGGATGGGGCTTGGAGCAACCTGGGCTGGTGGAAGATGTCCCTGCTCATGGCAGGGAATGGAACAAGATGATCTTAAAAGTCCTTTCCTACAAAATCTATGATTAACCCTGTGAAATGGTGCTTCCCAGGGACACCCCCTTCCTGTCACCACCCCTGCAGCTCAGGTCAGCTGTGCATGAAATTGGACATATCAAACACAACTTTATCGGACCCTCCTGCAGCCAGGGATGCTCCAGCCTCCCAGTTTAAACTGCAGCTGACCTCCCTCTCCTGGGGCTGGACACATCCATCTGCCCCAGGGCTGGAGCCAGCTGCACTCACCCGAGGTGATGCTGGATTCGATTACTGCAGCCCCCAGAGCGCTGGGGAAAAGGGGGAACAGCAAACCCCATCTGCCAGACCTCCAAACTGACCCCCAGAGCTCCCTGGGACAACGTAAAATGCATCTCCCCAAAGTGCAGCAGCCACAGATCCCACTCAGCCCCAGCCCCCCGGGGATTTCAAGAGGAGCAGAGCTCACAGTGCACCCTGGACACAAAAAACTGCCAGGAACAGACCTGGATCAGGATGACGAACTCCTGACTAGTTCTGAAGCCACAAATCACAGCAGAGCCACAACAAACCACATCTCCAAGAACAGAATTTATCAGCCCTGTTGCTTCTCTGCTGATAAAAGTGTAATTTCCCATTGGAAGGTTAAGAAGTGCTTACACCTAATCCCACATACAAAGCCTTGGCTTGGAAATTTTTTTTTTTTTTGCACCAGTATGTCTGAAAGACTGGTATCCATTAATATCAAAAGAATACAAAAAACCTGCACAACAAGCACCTTCCTACTTAAGAGGCTGACATTAAATTTGGCAAGTGATGAATATACAGCACAGTTCAATACCTGCAGTATTTAGGAAAGATCCACATCCCAGATAGAACAAAAGAATTGATGATATGTAAACAGCAAGATAATTTTAGGACATTCTGAAAGAAAGCCAGATGCCACAAGTTCTGCCTAATACATATTGTGCAGGTCAGAATTAAAAAAAAAAAAAAACCAAAAAAAAAACCCAAGTCCTGGTACTATTTCAGTGAATCTTGCAAAAAACTTCTAATTCTTTGGAAAGCAAAGGCTGTTTTTTAATACCATAGTAATTAGAGAGATGACAGATTCATCGAGGGGTAAAGCACCCACACCAAAAATTAAGATTTCATTAGCACACTTATGGCTGGTTTTGTGGTGAGAAACCTTTTAACATCACATGGGGTGGAGGCTGCAGAAGGATTTCAAAAGCTCCTTGTGTCCATTTCCCTGCACGGGTTCAAGTCCCTTAATAAAGGATTAGATTATAATTTTAATGACCTGTTCACAGGCTGTGTGGATTGAAGGCATTTATCTTGTCAAGTTAACAGCCATCTTCCTGTCAGCTGCCTTGCCTACAGCAAGATAAAAAAAAAAAAAAAAAGAAATAAAGAAGAAAAAGCAACTCCCCAACCCTGGGGGGGTCTCAGCACTGGGGAGTCTTTTGAGCAAAGATGAAACTTGGCTTTTCTGCCACAGAGGAAATGCAAGGCAATGCTACAACGTGGCCATTCCCCACGTTCTGCTGCATCACAGGAGAAGGGAGGTGGCCAAGAGGAAAATGCAAAGGATCTCTGAGATGCATTCACCCTTTTTATCTGCAGAAAGCAGACGTGGTCATTAACAGCAGCTGTGTTTTCAAGAGACAAAACAGGACCGAGCTTTGCCCCAGACCCAGCAGCTCTGTGCAGGAGCCATCCCATCCCGTAGCCAAGGAAAACAAATGCTCATCCCTGGCCAGTTCGGGAGTCTGCCCTCGCCATCCCCCACCTGGGAAAGGATCTCAGCATGGAGGAGGCTTCTCCTTTCAGCCCTCTCCCATTGAATCCAGGGAATGCAGTGAGCACGGAGCCAATCACAGCAGAACGGATGGCTCGGCCTGTGGATGGATTAGCTGAGGAGCGGGGCTGGGTTGCTAAGAGAGGCACCTTTTCATGGCAGGGAGGCCTGTCACAACAATGCTGCTGCAGAGGAGCCTCACCCAGCATCCACACAAGGGCCCTGCCACAAGCAGAAAGAGCTGCTGGAGAAACAAACTGCCCTTGGGAATGAGAAAATACAGCAGCAAAGGAGATAAAAGCTCAGCAACTCACACAGAGACAACCTCCCCCCAAATAAAACCTCCTCTGCCCAGAACAAAAGTGCCATCCAGGGAGCTTTTGAAAGCTCTGTTTTTATCTCCCGAGCTTCTCGTTATCTTTAATTATTAAGTGTCACCGGGAAGCGGCTGCCACCTCCTGAAAAGAGGGAAAACAAGAATCCTGGTGACTATTTCTGGGCTCTGCAACCCCTCCCCTACTTTAGAAAGTGCTCCACCACCACTGCCTCCCCCTTTCTGCCTCTTTACTGCTTTCTTTTTTCCACGTACGTGTGGCCGCAGCCGTTCCTAATAAACTTGAAATGATTTTTCACGACAGAGGCTTCCAAAGGACTAAGGGGTTTTGTTTCAAATCATTCCCAGATCAGCTGTGGAGAGCCTGAGCAAGAACAGGCATCGGCTGTCTCCGGCGGGTCCTCCATGCAGCAGGAAGCAGGGATAAAAGCAGGCTGTGTTGTAACTGGAACAGGGCATCCGCAGTGCTGCAGGAAAAGGGGGGCCGGCATGGGGACGAAGCACACGCCGGCGTTCAAGAAATGCAGAGTTATTTTAGCAACAGGCATTCCCTATCGATGGCTTTCTGTGAGTTCCCTGGATTAGCCATATGCTTATGATTGAGGCATTTTATAGCAGTTAAAAAAAAACCCCAAACCCACCACAAACCCCACATCCTAAATTTAGGGGGAGCTTCCCCCCCTGCTTTGAAATCCTAAAGGCAGCACTGTGCACTTCATGCATTTCCGTGATGCATTTGAAGTTTTACACAGTCTTTTCTCAACATCATCTTTTTATAACACTGGAAGGAGGGATAATTGCAAACACCTCATGATGATTAAGTCTTCTGCTTTGAACTTTAATGCTGGGCCTTTGGGAGGGTTTTAGGAGTTTACTGAAAACATCTTAAAACTTTAAAGCCAAAAAAAAGTCTCTGTGCAACATTACTGATGGCCCAAAGATGAGTGTTAAATTCAAAATAATACATTTGAGAGCAGAACCTGGTTTACCAAAACAGCCAGAATACATTAACCACATTGCATCCCGGGATTTGTAAAAACTGGATGAAATGCACACAAGCAGCCTTAGGTTTGCTACAGATATTTAGAAATCACGGCAAACACAGCCCCTGCATCCCAGAGCCAATTCACAGAATTGTAAAGTGTCCTGAGTTGGGAGGGATCCACAAGGATCATCAGTCCAACTCCTAGCCCTGCACAGACACCCCAACAATCTCATCCTGTGCCTGGTGTTGTCCAAAATGCTCCTGGAGCTCTGGCAGCCATGGGGCTGTGACCGTCCCCTGGAGAGCCTGGTCAGTGCCTGACCACCCTCTGGGAGAAGAACCTTTTCCCAATATCCAACCTAAACCTCCCTGACACAGCTCCAGCCATTCCCTTGAGTCCTGTCCCTGCTCACAGGGAGCAGAGACTGGAGCCTCCCCTTGTAAGGAGCTGCAACCCCGATGAGTCTCCCCACAGTTTCCTCCAGCAGAACAAACCAAGTAGCCCCAACCACTCCTCATTACAGCTTCCTCTCAAGTCCCTCCACATCTCTCCTCTGAGTGCTTTCTAATAGCTTTATTCCCACTGCTCCTTCCCAAGCTTTGTCTCTGGCAATGTTGCATCAGCCCCTCCTGCAGCTCCGGCAGAGCAGAGCCAGAGCCCGCACGGACTGTGGGACACGAGGATTTTTGGCCAGGCAGCTTCCGGGGAAGGGCTCCTGGCACCTCCTACAGGGGTGCAGGGCACCAAACAGCTCCAGAAGAAATGCAGAGATTAAACAATTCCTGCCTGGCCCCCCTGGAAGCTGCTCACCACAGCCTGACTGCAGCTTGTCTCAGAGCCAGCAAATATTGCACCGATACTTTTAAATCAGACTCCAGCCTGATTACAGCTTAGGGACAAGATTTTAACTAACCTTTAATTATGGGAAATTTTGAAGCCTCTGCTTTACTCTCTCAAGATCATTTGAAACAGAGACTAACAGATGCTGCCATTCCTAGAGGACTGTCTTTAATTTGTTTTTAACCCAAGCTAATGAATAGGTTTACTTATATTTTCACAAGAATTGTTTCAGACTCAGAAAACATTAAACATTTGGAAAAGAACAAAGGTTCCCTATTTTAAAGAAACCTGAATTTTGCTGTAAATAATAGGGATTTAGATTCAAACCAGATCCTTCAAAGGTCATGCCTTGGATGGACATTATCCCTGGCATAGGACAGAACACAACTGATGCAATGGTCTTTTGCTCTTTCAAGTCTCTGTGTCAAGACTCAAATTCTTTTTCTCCCTTTACATCTACCAGGGTAGCTCCTGTTTCCATGTCCCATATAAGAGCAAGATCACCCTAAAGGGGTTTGGTGGGTGTCCCTAAGCCCCTTATGAGGGAGGACTGTGCACACACGTACCCACCATCATTTCAGCTTCAAGCCAACAATTGAGTTTTATGTTATTCTTTGCACTGCAGCAAGGACAGTCACCCAGCTTCACCTCCCCAGCCCACCAGCACTCTGCCATCCAAAAAATAATTAAATAATTAAAGAGCAGGCAGTGCCAGCTCGGTGCTGACAGTGGGAAATTCTTCTTTGCCACAACATTGGTTAATTAGAGAGGTGGAAAGGGCCTGGTGACAGTGGCCTTTTTGTGCTGCTTATTTATTTATTTATTTGAAAGTACAGTATGAGCTTTTTTGAGAGGCCTCATGTTTTCTCTGGCTCTGAACAAATGCCATCCCCCAGCACAATCAGCAGCCTGACGGGAACAACGGATGCCAGCGCTGCTGAGCCCTGAATTGCATCCTGCTGGAAAATGGGGAGGAGTGGGACAGGAATCCAGGAAACTCAGAACCAGGTGTCAGAAACGCTACAGGGGTGCCTGCAAGGAGGTGTCTGTGTGTAGTTTAACAGCTCACATTGACAGGATAATGGAGGGAATAAAAGCAGGCAAGCAGAAGACTTGGAAGCTTATGCTGGTTGTGACATTGCTGGGAGATCCCCAAGAGCCTGGAGGTAGAAAGGAGAGATTTAGAGTAGCTTTTCCCTGGCTCTGTGCAGATGCAGGATTGTGCATATTCCCTGAAGAAACGGGGGCTGGGAGCAGCCTGGAAAGCTGCAGAGACCCAAGAAAAAGAACCACTAGGAAAAAGGAAGCTCAGGCAAGCCCTGGGAAGGCAGATCCACATTCATGTTGCTCTACAGCTTTGCTAAAATCAGGAAATTCAACTCCTGCTCCTTCCAACACTCCTGGATTTACAGTATCGAAGACCTCTATTTACAGAGATTTACTTGCTGCAGCAAGTTTTCCCAAGCCTGTCACAGATAGGAGCTGTATTAAATTACTACAGCTTCTCTCATAGCTCACTCCACGCTTCAGCTCTCCCTCTGCAGCTGTTGACAACAGCCCTGAGAATGGACCCAACTACAACTCTGGGCTTGCAGGCAGTTTTCTGATGGATGCATCTCTGTGACAGGATGCACAGCCAGCAGTCAGATCATCTGGGCACCAAAACCACAATTTCCCTTGCCTCCAGATACCAAGCCATGCCAACACCATCTCAGCTGCAAAAGTAGGAATGAATCCCAATAGTCCCAATGCTGGCTACTGTGCTTGGTGCCAGCACTTGCTCCCCACCAGCTCCTTCCACAAGCCTCGCTCTCCAGAACAGCACTCAGAGTGCTTGCAGCCTCAGCCCTCGTCTGACAGGAGCTGTTTTACCCTAAAGCAACACCAGCTCCTTCCAAGCTGCGGTCAGATGTGACTCTGTGCTGTTGCAAGATCCCAGTGTGGTTTTTTAGCTGCCTTGGGAAAGGAAAAAAAGCTCTGCTGGCTAAAACAGCTTTCCCCCTGCTGGAATGTGTGTATTTCAATGCGGCGGTGTGGACGGTGATTGAAACTGGGGTGAGAATCATTCACAAAAATCCTTTGTTACTTACTGTGGGGTCTGTCCAGAGGGAGCACTTGGCACAGTCCTGGCAGGGTGCCCCAGGAGAGCGGGGGTGCTGGCAGAAGTGGTCGTAGCCGTTGATGGCAGCCCGGCAGAGGTAGCACATCTGGGCGCCGCAGCGGCACGACATGCGGTTACAGCCCTCCGACTTAATCAGGCCTGTCCCACACTTGTGGCATTTCCTAATCCGGGCAGCTGTCATCTTCTCCTCTCTGCAAGAAGAGGGAGAATTAGCAAAGGGGTGTTTGCACTCACCAGCATGAGGTAAAATTACTGTTACACTACCCCAGCGAGGCTTTAACCCTCTCCTCTTTCCTCCGACTCCATCCCCAAGTCCACCACTGTTCCAAGGAGGTCTGGGCTCAGCTCCACTTGGAGCCAGCCCATGACAACTCAAGAACAAAATAAGAGAAAAAAAGTCAATCACTGGCTGCATACTGCAGCCCTGATCCTGGTTTCCATGAGAGCCAAAGCACCAAGCTCTGGCTTGGGAGGAATTTGAGATGCAAGTTCAAGGGCCAAAGGGCACATGGATGCTTGAGTTGGCTGAAGGAAAATAAAGCCAAGGAGTTCAGGAAAAGCAAACATTTGGCTGCCACCTCTAGCTTTTATACTTGCCTGTTGCTCTGGCTACAAAGTTGCCGCCACCACCTATTTCTTTTCCAAGCCTGACTGCTATGCTCCACATTTACCCAGTGTTTGTTAAATCTAAATCAGTAACTGAAAAATAATCACGTTTCCTCACAGAGGCTCTCTTTTCTCTAAGATTCCCTACATACATTTTCCAGAGGTTATTGCTTTAGGTTTAAGAGATGGGTTTTCATCTAACAGAGCACAAGTGGGAATCCAAGACAAAGCTCAATCGGTGTTCCCAAGGGACACCCTGGCAGTGACACACACTCCAGCACAGGCTCAGCTCACAGCAAGACTATTTTGGCACAGAAATGAAGAAAAGCTTGGCCATTTAATTAAAAGACTTAAGAATATAAATTATCATCCCGAGGGCCAATTTTCTGACCACTGGAGATCACGTTACACTTTAATTCACAACCTAGAAGTGAAATTTGATGACAGAAGAGCAAAGCCAGTGTGTTTTCATGGAGGGAAGCACAATTCTCCTGGCACTGGGGAAGGATCATCCTCAGCCAGGCATCTCCACCCAGCTGCTTCAGTGTGTCTGCAAAGTTCACATATGTTTGGGAGATGGCAGGGAGGTATTTTTGAAGACCACAGCAGTGAACCAGGCTATAGCACAGCCCCACAAACTGCTCCATCAGCACAGCCAGAGGAGCAGGGAACAGTGAGGTGGGAACTTCCCGGCCTTGCAGACACCCAAGGTTCCCACACAGTTATACCCAGCATGACCTGCACCCAAGGCATGTGGAGATGTGCTAAGAATAGACACAAAACCCCAACTTGAGAGTGACTTTCCTCGGAGCTGCAGCTGCTCTTCCCTCTGCCATTCAACAGGATGCTGTCAATGCAGATTTTTTTTTTTGGAAACTTTGAGCAAGGCAGGAAGTTTGGCCTGAACTCCAGCTGTGCTTCCCTTTCCTTACACAGGGCTTCAAAAGGAAGTTTTTATTGTATCAGGCAGTTAGACTCATCTATCCACAGACACAATCTGCTGAACGTTTTGAAATTGGTATTTTTTTCCTTGTTAGGGACATGACAACTCATTCCTCCTCCCTCTTGTCCCTCTTTCCTACAGGGGAAGGATCAGCGAAGAAAAGTCATATTAAATCTGTAAAGATTTTGTTCTGATTTAGGGACTGTGGGATGAGCAAGCAACAGTCATTCAAATCCCAGTGGTGGAGCTTTCCAACCTCTACTCAAGCCAGACAGACTCTAAATCAGAGAGGAAAGGATTGGGCAATGTGAGCAAGTCCCACTTGGCTGCACCAGACATTTAGCTCCATGGATGAAAATTCCCTTGTTTCCTAAAGGCAGAGGATTTTGTCATTTACTGTAGGTAAGAGAAATCAAGCTGCAAAAGCTTTTAGGGTAACAGCCAGGATTTACATTTGCATATTTCAAAATGTGACTCCACTTTGTAACAATTCCTACAAACTGGTTAGAAACAGGCACAAGCTTCTGGAAGAAAACACATCCTCTCCCACAAAGCAGCAGCTGAGCAAACAGTGCAGGTCGCCACTCCAGATTTTCAAAGGGTAGTACCGACCTACTGTGACTCAATCCACTCCTCTGCCTCCATACACCACCTCCCTTCTCCTCCCAGCAATGCTAATGGGGGTTTCTCACCTCAGAGAAGGACCAGGTGCCAGCCTGCAGACACTGGGCCAGCCAGAGGAGCAGGCTGGGCTGGTGACAACTTTCCCACGTTCTCAAATTACCAGCTGGATTTGCTGCCAAGTATCTTTCACAGACAGAAATCCCATCCTGGGAGCCCATCTGACCCCTCAGCTCTGCCATCCCCAGGTCCTTCTTGGGGACAGTAGTGACAGCCAACAGAAACTGAGGGACAATGTGATTCCCAGTTCATCCACCTCCCTGTTTTCCCCTGGTCATGGAGCCTCACTTACATGGATGTCCTGTATTTGATGTCATCCTTCTCAGCCAGCTGCTCACAGGTGAGGTTCATGTGCTCCTTCCACAGCCCCTGGCACTTCCGACACGTTTCCTGAGGAGGATAACAAACATTAAAGGAAGAAAAAATAAAAACATCCAATACACCACTAACAGCTTCAAGACCTGTAAGAATTTCCCCATCAAGCTGCAGCTTCTCAGGTAAGGATGGGGCTGGCAGTAGGGTACAGTGTCTGCAGGTCTGTCCCCCACTGGAAGCCAAAGGCCACAAATAATGGGAGCCAAGGGTCTTTCCAAAGCACAAGAAAATAGATGCAAAATGAATCTATAAATCCTAATTCACCTAAAACTCATGGGACAGCCACCAGGTTAACTGGTCACAATCCCAAGGAGACTGCAGAGGTGAAAATGTGGAGCCAAAGGACATCAAGTTCATCTTGGTTTCCTGACCAAAATCCTTCACCACCTTCATACAAAGGGCTTCTAATTCCACTGTTGATGGAAACTTTGCAGTTACATCAAAACTTCAGCTTCACCAAGGACACAAGCAAACATATACAGTTTTGTAAAATCTCCCAAATAAGTTATTAAACAGCTGAAAAACAGAACGTGGACAAACATCCATAAAACTGAGGTGGAATATGAACAAATATTTACAAACTTAACCAGAATCCTGGACTAAACTTAGAGCAAGTGGCTGAACTCTCTTGTTCTTGCAAACTTTTTAGCAACAAGGTTCTAATCCTGCATGGAGCAGGATTGCTGTGGAGACACAATTGGGAAGGGAGCTTGGACCAACACTGGGAACAGAGCTGATTTTTCTTTTTGGTTGGCTGGCCAAAGAAAACAATTTTGTTTTGGGTCAAACAAGGGATTTTCCTCTAATTTGAGGAAGATTAAAAAACATCCAGATCAAACTTGAAAAAAGTACATGTTTTATGATCCAACTGTTTCATCTTCAGGATGGCTGGGGCTCAGGCTCTTAGATCCAACTTTCCCCCTGGCAGGAAAACCCATCTGGCTACGCAGCATCCTCTTCCCCTGCACACCAGAAAAGGTCCCAAAAGATCTTTGCCCAGCCCTGATCTCACTATCAGCAAAAGATGTCATCTGCAGAGACAGATCTTATTTGATTGCATTACCTTCATTTTATTTTAATGAAGAAATTGGACGTTTATGTGAGATATGATAGAAGAAAATGCTTCAAGATACACGTAGGCAGCAACACTCTTTTGATCGTGAATCAGACAAACAGGATGAAGGCCAAAGCTTCCAAGGAAGCCACCCTAGGAGGGGGATGCAAAATGGGGACTTGTTTGTATCTGTGCTCGCTGGGAGATGCCCAACTGCTTGTGCTTTCATCTGGAGAATGAAAGGCTCCTGGGCCTGGCTGGTGAGCCGGATGTGTTTGCAGACAGCGGAGTAAGGGCTGGAGCAAGCACGGAGCCAAGTGTGTGACTGCATCCCAAAAGCTCAGCAAAGGATTTTGTGAACACTCACCTTGCAAATGCACCCTTTGGCAGGCAGGCATTGGTTTTAAGGGGCAGTAAATGCCTTGGGTTCTATTGATTCTCATGAATCATTCATCACACCCTGTGTTTTCCTGCTAAAGCTGTTAAAACAGGCACCATTTTGTGTGTGTTTTTGGCAGGCCACATCTGGCTGTTGGAGGCACAAGAGGATCAGACTTGGAGCTGTTCACATACCTCCATGAAGACCCACCTTCCCCTTTATTCCCAACACCTGGCCACATGCCATTCCAAGATCAAAAGTTCCTTAGATTGTTTTTTTTTTTTATGTACACCAAGGGTTAAAAAGAGCCTTTGGAGCCCTGTTACACAGAATCGCTTCCACACGCCAGCAACAGAGATTTAACAGCTTTTTGCCAGGAGGGTTGGCACACTTTCCAGCCAGGAGCCTGCTATTCCCAATTACTTAACTCCAGGAGTCTCCTTTGCTGCTGAAATGATGCCCTTCTGAAGCAGATGGTGCCACTTAGACCCCCTGTCCCAGGCCATTCCCTTTTGCTCCTGCCTCCAGCCTGGTGGCTATTGGAAACAATGCTCTCCCCAGAGCCCAGGCTGCTCTTATTTGCCAAACAGTTGTCTCCTGCACTCAGGAAAAGGGATTTCTGTGCAGGCAAGGAGAAAGGGAAGAGGCCGTGTAGATTCCTGGGATGGCACGACAGGAGGTATCCGGTTCTCCGTGTGACGCCAGCACAGCGGGTGCCACTGCAGCTGTGCACATTTCTGGCATCCCTCCCAAGTCGTGTTGTCCTCAAGGAGCTGCAAACCCACAGGCAGTTGTGCCTTTGCCTATGCACTCCATGAAGGGGACAGCCCCGTGGCTTCCTGAGTCCCGAGTGTCACCTGGTGCTGCCTCTAACTGAGCCACGTCCTCTCCATAGGAGGCTTGGGAATATGCACCACACACCTGTCATTAGCAGAACCTGTTGTAATTTTTCCCCTTATTCTACCCAAAACAATGGCACATTGTTGGATCCCTTCACACTGAACTGGGGAGGAAGCCAATGGTTCAGACAACGGCAACTACTCCAGTACCACAACTGAGGTCACAGCCTTTGCCCAAGAAAAGTGACCTTTTAAAATTTCTACTGAGTCAAACCCAACCCACTTGACTGATGAGGGTTTTGCACATCTCACACAATGACAATTCTGAACTCTACAATTTCCACAAAGGGTCCTTTTACTTCAGAGCCAGCCTTTGTTTGATAATGGAAGGTACCCTCCCATGACCATATTAATTAACCTAAACATGCTGTGGAATAGCTGATTTTTGCAACCAACCTAGATTATTTCCATGGAAAGAGCAGCACTTGGCACCGAGACTGGCTACAGCAATATAAGGCACCACCTAAACCCACAAAAAGAGGGAACAAGTCCTTCCCAGTACTAAAATCATCTGCTCCAAGTGTAGTGGCCAAAAAGCAACTCAGTCCACCAAAACAAAGATCCTTCCCAACTTCTTCAGCACTTGACTCCTTAGCAAGCCCTGCTGTACTCAGGTAGAGGCACCTGTGTTTTAGCTTTAACTACTTCAGCTGAATGCATCATTTCTGGATGGTGTGAATTCCAGGTACCCTCCTCTCTTCTCCCAGCCCACTCCTCCTCACAGGCAGGTACAGCTAAGGCAGCTCATGCTTTAGGTGCTGAAGAAGCCTTGGCATTAGAAAACTGCTCCAAACCAGGCATGGAGACAGGAGATTAAGTATCTGCTGGCTGTTACATCTGCCCCAGCTTGGCAGGCAGCCTGGGACAGTCCATTACTGCCGCGCCAGGCCGAGGGAGGATGTGATGGAGAGGGTGTTTAATCGCACCCTGTAATCTCCTCACTGTACATCTGTTAGAGGCAGTGGCTCTGCTTCCTCTTGCTGCCCGCCAGGAAGCAGCCAGGATTAACAAAAACATGTTTGGGTTCAGGAGGATCCTTTGTTCCAAGGGTCAGCAGTGGATGTGCAGCTTTCTGTGCTCAGGGCCAGCCTGGCCAAGGGTGGACGCTTTGCTTTTAGTGTGGGCTGCACAGCCCTTCAACACCCTTGTTAATTGTTCCAGTACCTAATGAAGATGGCAGGCAACGTGTTATATGAATTTACCACCTTCCTCAGCACTTCTGCTGGTACTTCCAATAGATGCTACAGTTTTAAACACAGCCTAGACGTTTTTTCCCACTCTATCATCAACTAAAAATAACTCCCTAAAGTCCATCCCACTCATCAGGGGGGGCAAAAATCCCAAGTAATCAACTTTTCCTTGCCAGTCTCCACATTCTCTTGGCCACAGTCAGTGTTGTATGCACTGCTGGCAGTGCAACAGAAATCACTTTTCCTGATTGCAACCTAAACAAATGCCACATGGACAAAAACATCAGATGATCCACACAGATCCCAGCCCGACTGCCCACGGCATTCCCACATGCCCCCTTGTGCCGTAGGAGTTTAGAGCCATTTACTGAGTGAGCAAAACGCAGAGAGGGTGGGGGAAACTCGATTTCAACAACAACAGGCAATGGCCCCGGCTGTCGTCACCGCCCTCCGCTCCCAGTGGTGGCTCTGAGTCGGGCCCAGCGCTTCCCTCAGCTCTCCATATGCTGGGTAATTAAATCCTTGTGCCGCTGTGATTCCCTGCATCCCCCAGGAAGGGCGAGGTGCACACTCCAGTGGTCTCTCTGCTGCTGGCACATGCGGGGATGTTGGCTGAGAGGGAGGTAAAGCAGCCTGGGACAGAGCCCCAGTGATCGATTCACTGCTTCCTCCTGCTCTCGGACATCACAACACACTGACCCCAAACAGGCTGAGTTTTACCCAAAAGCAGATGTAAATGCAAGTGCCTCAGAACAGCACCTCAGGACCAGTCTGTACTGTGCTGCTTTAATTAAAGAGCTGCAATTCCCACCTAGATGAGTTAATGGGAAAACAAAGAACCACAGAATCTTCCTCACCATGAAGTCTCACTGTCCATAAAGCTGCACCGACCTTAACTAAAAATGGATGGAGAAGTAGCTAAATGAAGACAACCTTTAAGTATGGATAAGCTCTCATGAACACACTCCTTCACGGCTGTTTCTGGGATTTCCTATATGTTAAGCTGGGATAAAGAGGCTATAATCCAGCCCAAGACAATCCATTTGGGTGAGACCCTCCTTTAGAGATGTACAAACACCCAGCACAGGAAGGGGGCCCCCAACTCCACGGATCCCTGACTGTTCAGTGCAGGGAAAGCTCCTTCCAGCGTGAATTGCTGTGGCAATATTCCAGTCCTGGAGCTACACACAATGGGCATGATGGGCAGCAGGTACCAACCCCAAACACAGAATCCAGGCAGGGTGGAGAAAGGAATGCCATGCCTTGGATGGCTGATGGAGCAAGAGGCTGGGAGAACATCCATGGGTTTGGAGCTCCCCCGGGATCGCGGCTGTTCCCCAGGCAGCGCTGCCGCTCAGCGGCAGCTGCTCACACAGCAGGGATGGAGAGCAGGAAGAGAAACCTAGGAAAAACAGAGGTTTCCTCTTCTGAGCACAGCCATGAGTTGTTTTGTGAGGGGAGAAGTCACAGGGAGAAATAAAGCAAAGGCACAAGCTTGGACTAGGCTGTAAGAATGTGCTGGGGGGCATAAAGAGAGAGACTTCAAAGTGTCCGGGAGTTAAAAGCTGGATAAAGAAAACATGCATTTATATCCAACACTCACCAAGAGCCATAGAACAGAATCAGAGAATCATTAAGGTTGGAAAAGATCTCCATCAGGTCCAGTCTTTCAAAAGGGTGGTTAAAACTTTGATATAGCCATATATTAAATTCCACAACAAGAAATGATGACCCAAACCAACATCTGTTTTGCCTGTTCTTTTTAAATTGAGCATTATCCTAGTCCCTTTCCATGTGTAAGACACAGGACATACTCAATGCCCTTTTCCTCTCAGGCTGGTTCCCCTGAAGGTTTGGGTCATCTGTGTCAGAATCTCAGAACCAGAATTGTGTAGTAATGGCACCTCTTGCCTAAATCAGTAGGACTATTTTGTATCTGTAAATTGGAAGTTTCTGAAACACACAGATCAAACCAAAATAAGCTTTTCTCTCCCCAGAACTTGACTTTAAAAGGCCAGAACAGCTGCAGGTGTGAGTGAAGTGGTTAGAGACCTATGGAGCAAAAATATCTGCAGCTTCACATAAGAAGTGCTGCTCAGCATCACTATGACCCTGTGGCTGGCCAGAGGTGGAAATAGTACTAGCACAAGAAATTGCTCCTTGATCTCACACTCAGGGTAACCAGAGTATGAGAAATAGCTTTTTCACAGAGAAAAGTAATATTTAATTAGAACTAGAACAAAACTATGTGTTTTTTTTCATTCTCTGGAATGTTTATAAAGTAGTATGCTTGTTTCAAAGCTACTTTCTCTCAGGCTCCAGGGCTGTGAGAAATACATCAAAAGGTGCAGGCAGCAGGTTGGCTGCAGAAAAGAGCACTGGATTATTTGCATCACATATCCATCGCACCAGGATGCCTTCCCCTGAGCTGAGCAACAAGTGTTTCTCACAAGGATAAGCTCTCATCACCAAAATTATGGTTTCTTTTCAAAAGCTCAGAGCAGGTTGGTATCACACACAGCATCTCTCCAGCTCAGCACATTGAGAAGTTTGGATACAGCCAGGGTGGACTGTGACATGCCCAGAGGTGGTGACCCACCAACCTGAGTCCACCTGCAGTGCAGGTAGAGGAAAACACGGCTTGGGCACTTTATAAAGGAAGGTTAAATACAGCCTAGGACCTCACACTAAAGACATTGGCTAAATCACTGTACCTGAGGTTGTATCACTCCTTCCCAGGGAAAAAGTTAAGAGAAAACTCAGCACATGCTACTGGAAACACATCTGTAGCTGTCAAGCACAGCGCTGAGATGTGTTGGACGGATTGCAGATAACAGCTACTGCCTTCCCAGCCAAGGTAAATAATTAAATACTAGCAGAGGAGATCAAAGCCTCAGCAGCTGCCCCTCCTGCTCTCTCCCAGTGCACATTCCCCTAGAGCAGATCCAGGAGGTTATCCATGTAATCCTCTGCACAGTCTCACAGAAAAGGGATGCTTCCAATGGATGCAACTGGAAGTGATGAAATCTGACTGTGGAACTGGTGGAAACAATAGAGACCTTGAGAGAGGAACGGATTTAGATTTCAAGACAAGCAGCTTGATTTTTAAAGGGTAACTCCAGAAGGCCAGGGATTGCACCAAGGGTGCCAAGAAGGTTAAGGCTAACAAAAGCAAGGTATCTTATTTGCAGAGGTACCTGCTAATGATGCATTGTGAGACAGAGAGGAAGAACAATTACTGAAGTTAATTTTGAAACTTCTCTCTTACACCACATGATAAACAAATTCCCTCATCACCCTGCTCCAGACACAAACCCCTACCCTTTGGATGGCAGATACTGGAGAGAGCCTCTTCCAGACTTTTCTTATTCCTTTAGTGGTTTTCTCTCTTCCTGCAGTTTCCCAGTTTTTATTGTAACACAAAAAGATCATCAAGAAGAACTCTGTTAGAGGTGTCCTCTCCTCCATCAGAAGTTGCATGGAGACCCAGGCTTACATAAAACATCTACAACCTCTTATAAGGAATCTCTGCAATATAACAAATTTGATGGCGATTTAGCAGCATTAACACACTTTGTTTTCAATTTAGAGCCATTTTAACTGCAATCTCTACCTAAAAGAGAAGTTGCACTCCAGATCATTACAACACCAGCAAGGCATGGGGGAAAGTGAACTGATGTTGGTAAATTGTCTGGGTACAAATCCACCCTCAGAAACTGGGCAAGCATAGCTTGTGTTGCATAGGAAATTAAACCCAAATGAGGGGAATCCCCAAAGTAAGGTGTTCCTAGCTTTAAACAGGCCAGAGTAAACCAAAAATAATTTTTAAAATGTTGGGGAATGAGCAAGGATCAAGCAAATAGAAAAGAAAGGGATACGTGGCCTCCTTGAAAACTCATGAATTCCGATGATTTCTGCTTTAATACCTGTGTGGTTCAGAGTTACTTCTTACCTGCTGCTCCCCACATGAGAATTGACTGTGCAGACAGGACACATTTGCACCCCTAAACTGAACCACACTGCAGCCAGCCCTGTCACTGTAATATTTATAGCAACAACGTTCACCAAAGAGGTATGAAAATGGCCCTGTGAACCGCTAACCTTCATCTTGCCCCTTCACCAGTGTGACACTGAGTCACCTGCAGCTCATTCACTGTGCTAAAACAAGGTAGTGGAGAAACCAGAAGCCACAGCAGCCTGCTGGAACTGCTAAAAAAGCCAAAACCACTGAGAAGTGTCACATGGTGAAAGAGTTCACACCTGAGCTCCACTGCAGAAATGCACTGGACTTCCTCCTGTGGCATAAAAGCAATTATTTTGAACAGGTATCTGAATCACAAGAGCAATAATAAGAATAACATATATCAAGCAAGTGAGGATACACCAAAACAAAGCAGAAAACTGATTAGGGAAATAGATGTGCCAACAACTTATTGATTCCTCTTCTGCAGCCCCTGGGTGACGTTCCCATTCCCTCCCATACTCAAAGCACCCACTAGCTGGGCCCAGGCGTCTGTTGGTGCAGAAGTGGTGAAAAAAACCTCATACCCACAATTTGTGGGTGGTTTTTAAAGTTCTGCTAAGGTTGTTTGACCCTGCATGATGCAAAGTGAAGGCTGCAGGGAGCTAAGTGACACTGGGAAGGACCCACGAGCCCCACAAGGAGCAGGGCAGAAGGGATACAGTGACCCAAAGCCATTGAGCCAAGTGGCTGCTGACTCCCAGACCAGCCTAATCCTGACCAAAGCCGATCAAGTCATCTTAACTCCCGTGGGGGGACAGGCAGGTTAATGGAGCAGTGCTGCAATGTCCTGCCAAATGAGGGTAATTCAGGACACATTTTGTCTTCTAAAAAGAAAAATTGTTTAACCTGTAATTTAATTTTCAGCTAAGTCATACAATCCCTTTCAATTCACTTTTTTATTAGTCACGGAAAAAATGTGGGTCTTAGAAACGTTTTGGAGTAAGAACAACCACCTCAGATCTGCAGACACTGAAGCTGAGTTAGCAACTCCAAAGGGAGCCTGTGCACCTGCAGCAGCTCTGAACAACAGCTGGTAATGCAGCAAGACAAGCTGAGTTCCGCACAGCCGCAGGAGACTGGGCAGGAGGCTGGGAAAACGAGGCTGGGAACAACGCCTGGAACCCCTGGCAGGTTTGTAGGGCCCCAGAGCTGCGTGGGACACGGCCCTTCACAACAGGAGTGAGATGGGAAGAGCACCCTGCAACCTCGGCGTTGTGAAATCCCAAGTGAAGAGTTCCCTTTCTGCTACGCTCGCAAACACCCATCGGAAAGACCGGTTCCCCTCTTCCCCTGCACGAGCACATGAGTTTAATTAAGCACGCTGTTCAACGATTTGCATGGCATGACTTGTCTACAAACCAGAGACGTTGCAAGCCTCTTATCTGTAAAAGCAGAAGAACCCTCAAAACTCCCCAAAAGCACAAGTTACCTCATCTCCAGGGATCTGTTTGAGACCCAGCTGATCCCCAAGCAGCAACAGTAATTTCTGCCATGACCCAACTACAATGGCAAAACAAACTGGAATATTTCATGTTGTATTGTTGATGTCAATTCAGTTTTGAGAGGAGAATCCTGGCTGGTTCAGGAGGAAAGGCATCCTAACACCCCAGGCCACAGAGGAATGATGCTTCTGGTGCAGGATGGGGGTCAACTGGTCACTTTTACCTCACACAAACCATCTCCCTCCTATTCCCATACAGAAGGAAAAAACACAAGAACTGCATGTACAGAGAGCTTTGGTATGGCTGGATGTAGGCAAGGATCAAAACTGGTGTTACGTTATCCAAAGGGTGGATTATTCAGCTATGCTGTACATGCAATTCCTCTGAAAGGATTAAGTCCAACACCCTCACAGGGGTACAAGCCACAGACAAGAACGCAGAGACATCCAAAGATTAAATCAACTATTTTAGCAGCACAAGTGAAGCATTTAGACACAGACTGGTTTCAGCCATTTCCCCAGCCCCAGAGCAACTTCCAGATCCTGTTCTCATTTTCCCAGGATGTCTATTGTAAAGACAAGGAGAGGAAGGAAAAAAGAAAAATGTGTGATCACAAACACACCAGCATTAAAACAGAGTTGAAGAATATCCGGATGCTACTGAAAACCACTTCCAAAGTGGTTCCCCAGCACGGGGGGAAACATTTAGCTCCAGCTGACCAGTTAGTGACCCTGGGGAAGAGGCTTTCCATGGCAGCAAACCCCACTGTCAACCACTAAGGAATGGAAACCTCTTTTTCCAAGAGAGGAGTCTCAATTGTACCCCTGCGACCGGATGCTGTGATCTAGTGAGGGGTGGCTGGAATAGAACAGTCCTGGGAGCACCACAAGAGACTCTCCTAACTAGCTACTGTCTTTTTGTCATCCTCATTTCAGAGCTCAAGTGCCACAAAAGAAGCAAAAATAAAGTGTGAGCCAATAGGTTTTGCATGGGAGAAACACGAGCTGCACCACTTAAAAAGGTACAGTTTAACCCAGTGCCAAATGAGCCATTTGCATTAACCTCGTGAAACAGGATATGAAGCACTTTTAGCAAGAAACAGGAGATTGACTTTACTAGAAAAATACTTTTAAGGTTCAAATTCATCAAACCATTTGTAGGCAGGGATGATTTGTAAAAGACATTATTGGCTGTCAAAGCTGGCTTTTGGCTTTCCAAGCCATCAGCAATTACCACCCAGAGGGACATTACCTGTTCTCAGCTAATGAGGGACCCCAGTGCCAAGCATCAGGCACAGACATTAACTGGGGGAGAAAATGGCTCTTTAGGGTTCAGGAAGAAAACTACTCTGAGACATCCATAAGAAGCCAAGACATTTCACTTGGTGTAAAGGAGATTATAGAGAAGAAGGGTGTATTGTTCTCCTGTGCTTATCTAGATTCAATCAGAGTTATCTAAACTCAATCAGACACGAAAACCACCTTGGGTTTGGACCAGATAAACCTCTCCCCATGAAATTACGGAGAGTCACAATTCCTAATTGCTGTCTTAAGCAACAAGACTGAAAAATCTATGGCACTCTTCAAACAAACAAACCCATCACCTCAGGGTCGATGTTGTAACTTGGTTTATTTTAGCCTAGAATTTACTATGTCGCAAATGCCATCCCCACCCGTTGGGATCTGGTAAGACCAGCCCCTTCCTCCTGCTCGACTTCTCTCTTCCACTTCTGACCTAGGATTTTATTGCAAAGGGAAACCAGAGTTATTTGCCTTAAAAGGAAAAGACCCATCTGTCACATTTCTGCAGAGAGGAGTCAACTAAGAGGAACTTCAGGGACTTCCTTAAAACTCCGGAAACACCAGAGGCCACTGCCATCCCCCCTTATAAGGATTAAAGGGCTTTTCTCCCGCTTCCGTCAGGGATGCACGTGGGCACCAGCACCAGACAGTGGAGGAGCACAGATGTCTCATTTTGAAGGAAGACAAAAGGGAAGGGAAAGAAAAAAAGCAGCAGAGAAAAGGCAGTTTGGGGAGTTCAGCCCCAGGCCCCCAAGCTCTGTGAGGGCACTGCAGATGCACCCTTTCCCTCGGTGACCCAATATGCTCCTTTGCACGCAACCCTACTGATGCATCTGCTGGAAAACAGTGCTTAACAAGCTGAAAATTTCATTTACATCAAGAATGCATTTGGCCTTTTAGTTGTGGCATGTTTATGTTTGCTTAACAAACCTCTATGTTTCTTCCATTAGATATTATTCTGAATTCCTGACCTCAACTACAGGCACGCTTAATCCAAAAGTAAGAGGAGTCAGAAGGTATTTCATTCAGGAACATTAAATCTGCCTCTGTTTTTTTAAATGAAAAAGCATTCTTTTACATTTACACCACTAACCACAAGCACACTTAAACTCACTTAACACAAAGATGAAAGTGAGATGCTCCTGCACTGAAAATTGCTCACCAGCAATGGACCTATGTATTTCAGATATATCATCGAGAAAAGCTGACAGGACAACTTTGTTTTTGTTTCACTTTCAGAATCACATAAAACAACACAGCAGTATTGGATGGAAACCACAAAACTGATTATGAACCCAGAAGTAAAAGTTAACCTGAGTTTATTTGTCGGGTCTTAACAGCACAATGGTGTTTGGGGAGAAAAGTCAGTGTGGTGCTCACAGGGCATCTTAAAATCCCCAAACATCGCTTATATGTTTTGTGGTTTTTTTTGGGGGGGGGGGGGGGGAGGATGAGTGGGAGAAGATTTTATTACTGAGGAAACGATACAGTTGGAGCTCTATAATTTTAGGGTAAGACAAGGAGTCACTGTTTTGTAGTTGCAGTGGCTCCAAGTCTCTTCCTTACAGTGGTTCCCACACACATGAAGGGTGCATGCCCCCTTCCCAGCACCACTCTCTTAAACCAAAAGAGATCCAAGTCAGAAAGGAACACAACAATACTCAAGATGTTTTCTTCCCTTTCACACCAAAGAAAATACTGCTCTGTCCCACAGCAGACCTTAGAAAAAACTGCTTCACTGTGGGCAGTCTCCCACTGATCTCCAGGAAGTCCCACTAGTAGAGCATAGTCCAATATTTATCTTCAATTTCATTTATCCATGTTCAGGTTCATAAACTGAACCTTTGGTAACAACTCTACAACTCAGTACCTTTGTGAAAGGGGCTGGTGTGGTGGATTTGATGCTTCCCAGCAGCCAGAGAGAGACCCTCAACCCGCTCCTCTTTTAAAAAATATATAATATATCCTCTCCTCTTTGTGCTCCTGGGAAGTCAAGCAATAATATTTATAACAGGAAACACAAAAACTTCACTTTTAGGTTTTGGCCACCAACCTAGATCCTCTTCTTTGGAAGAGCAGCTTTTCAGGAGAAGCCTAAAAGACACCTGAGCAGAGTCTCATCCCAGGACAGGAGAAAGTCCCTCTCCTCAAGGCAAGCCAAAATAAATACAGGTCAGAGAGGCATCACCCAGGTCCAGGCTGCAAGCTTTCTTTGAGTGTATTGTTTAAAACAGCCTTGTTAAATCTGATCTTCACTACCTACTGTGGGGCCACTTGGGTCCCACTGCTAAACCTGAGCCTGATGTTCCTTTGCCAGCAAGCCAGTGGCCTGTGTTACTTATCCAAACAACTTCCAGTGCCAATTTGTTTTATAAAGCAAGAACCTCAGCAGAGATCTTACTCAGAGGAAAAACAACAACAACAAAAAAAACCCAAGCAGGTATAACATCTGACTTTGCTGTTCTTGAATGCAAAACCCACAAGCCCTTTTTGACACGAGGCTCCTAAAAATAACTCATCCTTAAAAAAGTCTGGTTATTTTTATACAGTCACAAGAATCACTGGATTGCTTCTAATTATCCCATCCTTCCTTGGAATGTCTATTTGTGCTCAACACAACTGGCTGCGACACCAGTGGAATCATAACACATCTCAAATTACAGGCAACTGGGTATGTTTAGTTTCACCTTGTGAACAGTTTTGAGAGAGTGACAGTTAAAAAAAGCCCATTTTACTGTGGTCTTTGGAGTCTGTGTTAAAAAGGTGCCAGTTCAAAGTAGAAACAGATCTTGTACTGGCCATGACTGAAAACAAAACCTGTCTCTAACAAGAATTCACAGCAAGATTAGAAATGTTCCACCTGAACAGGACCAGCAGGGAGATTCCTAAAAAGTCCCTACAGCAGGACTAGTCTATTGGACTTCACTGTCTTTCCTGTAAATACATCCTTACTGCCTCTGGCTTCCAGGGCACATTGCCTTTGCTCCAAAGAATCGTAACACAGAGGAATCTGCTCGAGGCACCACAGAAATATGGACAGTTGTCCATTTGCATGGTGCCTGACTGTACCAGGCTGGCAGCTGGACCATCAGGGTAACCAGGCTATCACTGCATGGTCCCAGAGCCGCTCATGGTGCAGTCAGCACTCAGCTGTTACTGGAACTCATTACTCCATGTCCAAATATTTGCATAGAAAACTTGCTGGATGCTTATTCATAGGAGGCCTGGCCCTTGCCTGATTTTCTTAATGCTCCTCAACACCCTGAGGGGAAGAACATTTCCAGAATTAGTATTTACAGCCCCATCTTCTTCTCCCAAGCTGCATCTCAAAGCTAGAACTCACATCATATTGTTCTGCTATTATTAAACACTATTCCCCCCCAATCTTTCTGCTATTACTTCACACTATTTTTTTCTCATTTAAAAACGTGATGCTTTTATCTGAAGAGTCATCCATTGCAATTTGTATTGTCATGGCAACAAGACTCCCTCCCCTGCCCAAAGCCCATCCTCAGGCTCATTGTGCTCATTACCAGACAGGCAGGCAGCACCCTGCATACAGATGAACCTCTCAACGTGGGCTGCTCTTGCTGCAGCTGGACCGGCTCAACTCCTGCTATGGGGTTATGGTTGCATCAGAAGAAGGGAAAGAGTCTTGCTAAGTCAAATTTCCTCTATTCAAAGAAATAAGCTTTACTCAAGGCATTTTTGTAGCACGCACATTTTTGTTGTGCTGATTAAAATGAAGAGACCCAGGTTCATAACCAGTCTGAGCGGTGCAATAAAAAAATAAGACTATTTAGAGTAAGTGTAAGAGGGTTTTGCTAAGGCAGCTTGGACATACTGATAAAGAAAAGGGGGAAGATCACTCCACAAAGGAACACAGTCAAGAACAGGGCTCTGGAGCCCTCTTACGGCAGCTCGCTCTCAGCTCCCTCGGAGCAGAATTGCACGTATGCCTCATGGTGCCTGTGAGCACAAGGATGCAATGCCATTGAGACAGGGTGGGAAAGAACACCTTCTGGCTTTGACCACACAAATGTTAAAACCCTACACTTCCAGCTCCGCCAGTGGTCCTGCTGGGTGTGAAAAGACTGGACAAGCCCCATTTTTAAAGTGGGACAGAAGACACTAAGACCAGCCTCCTCCAGAGCTAAAGTGCTGCTTCAGCAACAGAAACACACAAAGAAAAAGGCAAATTCACTGCTCCAAGTGCTAACAACTGCTCCACAGGGATGTCAGGCTGACCAATGCCATGCAGGAAGGCCAGACTGGTTTCATATCAACCCTTTCTTGGCTTCTCCAAGCCAGTAAGTTTTGACAGAGCCACAGAGCTCAGTTCCAAAATCCCTGCCTAGCAGCCACTCAGGGAGCACATGGTGAGGAGGGGGCTCACCTAAAGCTGGGAAGAGCACAGCTGCTGGGCTCTGAAGGGGTTACAGAGATTCAACAGCAGGGAAATATTTATGGAGAAAAGATGCTGAGCTGTGCATGTTTCCCAGGCTGGAGATGGTTTTAATTTACCTCTTGCAAATGCTGTGATTATTTGCTGCTGGTTTTTGTTGAAAGCAGCTATTCGAGGCTCACCTACTCCCTCTGGTGTCACAGCTCTGCAGCTGAGCCAGAACAAACCCCCCCCTAAACTCACACAAACTACAAGGAAATCTGCTTTTTTTTTCCCCTCTGGAAAAGAGGAAGCCATATTTATAAGCATTAGTGATTACCCTTCCCAGGCACAAAGCAGTCTTTGACTATAGCACGCTAAGGATAGTACAGACATCTCTCAGAGCTTAGAGCTACACCCAGAAAGTTTCCTTCTCTTTTCCAGCTCTCCCCTTCAGAGACTGGTCTCTGCTGACTTTAGCTGAACTGCAGCATCCACCACACTCCTCACTAGATTTTCCTATGTCTATGGTCAGCATTGACATGCTTGTGTTAAAGTATTAGTTTAGACATTTTTATGAGACATTTTAAAACTGGGAAAGTATCCTCACCATTTCAAGATTGGAGTCAAGCACTCAGTCCTCCTGGGACTAGCTGTACACTGGGGGAGGAAGCTGCATCTCACCAGCCCTCTCATATCATTCCATAAATGCCAGAAACCTGCACAGCCCCACAGACAAAAGGTATCCAGTCTTTACCATGGTTAAAACTGCCACCTCTCAACCAGTGCTGCTTTCCCAGGCATTTCCCAGATGCCACCCTGCTGCATGGTTCTTCTGCTTCTTTCTTCTCAAGCTGCTCCTCCTCTGCTTTGTCTTTTATGTTTCTTCTGCTTGCTTTCATTATTGAGCTGCCATACGATGCTGCTATAGCACCAAAACCAAATACAGCTCCTAATCCTCCCTTTTTAATTTGTAGCTGCTTCTCTCCCCATTCCACTTGGAAATCTTGCATCCTCTCATGCATTGCCTGCCCCATGCCTCTTCCCCAAGCTGGCAACAGCTTATCCAGCCTGGCAGAATCCCTCCTCAGTCCACATGAGCAGGGTTTCCAAGCTCTCCTCATAAAGCATCTACTCCACATTCTAGGATTAATACAGACCTTGAAGGGAACCATAAATATTTGCCTGGATTTTCTGTTAATCTTGCTCTGACATAGCTATTAGGATTACTGGAGTGTGGGTTGATAAGCAATGGGGTGAGTGCTGGAGTGTTTCGGGAGATGACAGCAACATCTCGCTGTATTTCACTGATGTGGATGCCTTGGTGACCTGCACTAATCCACTTGGAAAATTACTAGGAGAGAACAAAGAGTCTTAAAATATGAAGCTGAGGGAGGTGGAGAGCTGCAAAGAGAAGTTCATTTCCAGACCAGCCTTTTCTAAATGTATGCATAAACATCTGTATTCAACACTAAGTGGAGAATCACAAACAGAAGTGAGCAGAGAATATCCCAGAGCAGGACCTCCCCACACACCCACACGCATTGGTCCAGCACGAGAAATCCAGGAGCTCTAATTTATAGCATGACCTTTCTCTCAGTACACACACAAACAACTACCCTCAGCCTGAACAACAGCCATTTAACAAAGCTCCATACAAAACAAAAGCTGTTTTGCAGAGTTCAGGCCAAAAGCAGAGTTTTGGATACAGTGATGACCTACAGCCCTTTTCACACAGACCTCTTACACCTGAAGATCTAAATGCTGCTCAGTTCCTCCACCAGCACAATTAGCATGACCCAGTGCAGTGTCAGTAGAAGTCCATCTAGAGCTGTGCTGTTTGGAGGACAAGGAGGAAGCTCCTTAAGGACAGGGTGGGAATGCTGCTTCTCACACTGCTCTCTGTGGGCCAGGGATAGTCTGCACCATCACTGGTATTTTTCTAATAGCTCTCTATAAATTCTTCTTTGAATTTGCACTGTGGCCTTTGAATCACACGTGTTCTGAGGGTGTCTCTCCCCTGGCAGCACTAATTAACACACCACAGGATTCCCAGGAGAGCAGTACCTACTGAATCCAGGCTCCCATTCCCTGCAGTTCCTCAGCTCCATGGCTGTCAGTCAGCAACATGTTCACACCTAGGCTGGCTCAGCCTGGCCAATCTAGCTGGATCACAGCTGGAAATGGTGGTGCAGACTGTAATGACATGACAGCAGTAGATTTCAACTCAGAATGAGCCAAAAGTGACCATTAAATAGAGTGTCCTATAAAAGCATCTATTCCCTTTATTCCATTTACAACTAAGTCTAAAGTCTCCCCCTTCCCAATCAGGACATCCAACTTGATCCAAAAATTCCAAGATGACTCAAAGCATATGTTTTCAGCCAGCTCTGCCTTTTAGACTTTTAATACTATCTTCTCATTATCTGTTACATTTAAAATGTTACACACATCTCTGGAGGTGTACCCTGACAGACTCATCAAGTGATCTCAACATTTCTCCTTAAAGACTTAGCTTTAACATCTTACTGTCAGGAAGATTTCTAGACTGCAGAGAATAATTTTAAACTTCTTCTAAGGGTTTTCTACCTTCCTGTCATTCTTGACTAAGAACCAGAATAAAACACTTGGTGTCATTAATGTCATAATATAAAGAAAAAGTGATCTGACTCCATATGCCCAACATGTAAGTCCAGGGACTACAAGAGCTTTCCTGGTAATTGGCACTGCTTGCTTTCACTTTTCCATAGTGATGAGGTACTTCAGAAAAATGATCCAGTCCAAATTTTTGGGATAGCATGTCATCAAACCCACAGAGAGTGGCAAGAAGGTTCACTGATACTGCAAAGGCACTCAGAGCAGAAAGCAATCTGGAGTAACACATGCAAGCAGATCACAGGAATTTTGCATATTCCTGACAAGCAGCTGTAATGACTCCATGTGGGAGACAAGTCAGAGGACTGTCAGAGGATCTCAGTCTGCTTTGGTATGGCTGTGCAGTTGCACAATTCATTACACACAAGAACAGTCCACCCAATATGCTGAGTAAATGTGTTTTAGTTTTATACAACCAAATCAGGCAAGCCAGCCTTTCCCCCACACCCTGGAGCTCCCCAGTGCCTCTAGGCTGTTTATCCAGTCTCACAGGCAAGGGAAAAATTAGGGAATGGTTGTCCAGGAACAGCAGGAGAGTGTGTATGTGCAGGCACACACAGCACCCACACCAACACTCACTTTTGTAGATACTTCCTGGGCACTGGAGATGGTAGCTATCTCATTTCTCTAAAAAAAAAGAAAAAAAATGCTGAAGAATAACCCCTGATTTCAGAATAAGAACTGATCAGTGTCTTAGCCATGGCAACTTGCCACCTATAAACGGATGCAGGCAAGGGATAACATGTCTCGTATTCAGCAGCTACTTCATTCCCATTTAACTTTCAGAGCTCACAGGAGGGAACAGAAAAGCCAACAGCTACAGCTAATGCACAGCAGCTCTCGCCTCATCAGGCCATCTCATTCCTGCTCACAGCTGGACCTTGAGGCTGCCCCTCACAGCGACAGAGATTGGAGCCAACTGCAATGTGAGAGCACTGCCACACACGGCTGCTCCCAGGCATTTCCCCTGGTATGAGCTGCCCTCGCTGGGATCGAGATATCTGATTTATACCAAACGTTTTAATTTATCTCCTTATGGAGGTAAGGCACAAGGAAAGTAATTGCAAGTGTCACAGCCATACCTGAGAGTTCAAGCGTCGGACAAGGGACGTGATCCATGTGTTTGGTGAGGGCCCAGGCCTTCTACCTGGTCCTCAGGGGATTCCTTGCATTTTTCCATTACTTTTACTCATTTGCACACCTTAGGTTCACCATAGTGCTTGGATCAGGAAAAGGAAAGGAAATGTATCACAGAATGGTTCAGGTTGGAAAGGACCTTAAAGCTCATCTCGTTGCACCCCCTGCCATGGCAGGGGCACCTTCCACTCTCCCAGGTCGCTCCAAGCCCTGTCCAGCCTGGCCTTGGACACTTCCAGGGATGTGGCAGCCACAGCTTCTCTGGGCAAGTATAATTATACACAAGGCACTGCAGAGCTTGTTTTTATGGACCAGGGGTCAGCCTGGACTAGGTAAAGGGTGCTTTGCTTTCAGAGATCAGCTCAGACCAGCTGTTCTAAGCCTCCTGTGCCGAACACGGTTTAGTCTGGCAGATGGAGATGCTAAGTAAGACTCATTAATCTGTTAGCACTTTCACCCACCCACCGAAATCCCAGTGGTCTGAAGTCATGGTTTTCTGACAAATCTAGAAATCTATAGCTTGTACAACAGCTGCAACCAGAATAAAGTTCCAGGAAGAAAAAAATGTTCCATTTAACTACATGGGTAGGTCAAAATTATTCAAGGGATCTCAGAGTAGAAGACGTTTGTGTCTGAAAGTATCTGCATATTGGTTTGTGGTACAAAACTGGGAAAGGCAATTAAGGACTCCTGCAAAGCACCTGTTTGTCACTCTGCACACCTGAAACACCACAAAGGGTTAAATGCACAGGATAATAAAACCCCAAGAAAAGAAGCTTTTCTTAAAAAACACTCCAGTTGTTACCTGTAGAGAGAATAGCTACAAAACCAACTCTTGTTCACATAATCTCATCTCATTATCCTCTACCCAAGACACAGAACAGTGAAGACCAAGGCTCCAAACAACAAATAAAGCTCAGAAGTTGGCAGGCTGTGTTCAGGGCTGGCTGGTGCTGTGCCTATCTCCATATCTAGAAAGGTTCAATGTGCTCATTCTGGAAGGCCAAGAAAAACTAAATATAGTAGCAGGCTACCAGCAAACACCCAACCTGGCACGGCTTCCAGCTACCTGAAAAATCCATCCCTCTCTCTGCAGCCCACTCCAATAGCTGCAATCCTTTCCCTTGTTTGGGGAGAATGTGCTGTAAGGAGGCACTTTCAGGTTTTACTTACATGGACAATTGCACAAACAAACTCAGGGATGGAGGTAATGCAATAACAGCACGGATACTTCTCACTCAGGGGGATCATCTGGCTCTTTCAGATTGGGGTTTTTTTATTAAGCCTGACATCCGCTCACAAATAGGAGGGAGCATCCTCCCCTCACGTGCCAGGAGCCAAGGCCTCATGCAGCAACTGCCTCTAAGAGCAGAGACACCATCCAAGAGCATCTGTTTTGTTTTAACCTCTGCTCTTAAAGGAGGGCCCAGAAAGGAAAAAAACCCAAACCCTTTAAGCTGCAGACTGGCTTTGTTGGTGTGTATGAGGTTTTCAATCAGAAAAAGCCTCGGGGAGAGCTGCTCACCTCTGGCTTCTGAATGGCATCATGGATGTTGTGTTTCAAGCTGCAACCCTGGAGACAGACCCCAATTCTGACCAGGCTTTGAGATTTAGCTTAAAGGCATGCACGCTCCCTACACAAAAAAATGAGGTCAAAGAAGCATCTTTTGAAAAAATAAATAGAGCAATAAAGCATTCTTTCAGATTGGCTTCACAGGGGATAAATCACTGAGCAAATACAGCCATCTTATCTCGTTGGCAAATGGCACATTATAGCATCCAGCTTCACAGGAAATGCGCTGCTTGGTCAGAGAGCAAACTGATTTCTCATTGTCTAGGAAAACGCTGCTCTTTACTTTTTACAAGACTTGTTTGTTTTTAAAAAAAACACATGATCTCTAAGCAGTGCCAAGACTGCTTTGCCTCCTGCCTCTCCACGCTTTCCTGGATGCCTCAGGACTTCCTAGCAACCTCACAGCAGAAACACAATCCATCTCCTCTGACCAGGACAAGTTGTTTAAAATGGTATCCCAACAATATCCTGGCTGCCCTCCTGGCATTCCCCACATGGATAGGATGCAGCAACCACGGGATCCCATGAAGAAAAGAGTGAAGGAGGTAAGGCAGGCAGAGCTCTCACAGCACATAGCGGTAACGCCTTCCCCAAACCTTCAGTTATTAGCCTCTTTGTCCCTTCTAAAATCAAACACTGATACTAAGGACACCCAGTGAGGAACAAGAGCTCATGGGTGGTTACAGAACCATTGCTGGCTATGGCATCCAGCAGCAGCAATGCCTGTTCAGCGTTGTGGCACTGATTTATGACAAGTGTACTTGAGTTTCCATTAGCCACAGCTCTCTCAGTTGACCCCTCAGCTTGGAGAGGCAGCCTCGACATTAAACTCCCATCAGCTTTCGGTCCTGCTGACCTCATCCCCAAAACTCGCTGCCATGTTTTACATCAGCCAGGGCTGATGCATTCCATTAATGCTCCCCTGGCTCGGGGAAACATCTGCTCTGTTTACACTGGTAGCAGCACAGAGACCACTTAAAGCATCACCTTTGCTCCCCCAGCCCACGGCAGGAGGAGCAGCCACGCACGGGGCAGGCCCTGGACCTCCTGACCCCCGGCACTCCAACCTGGCCATTAGTTATTCAACAGAGGGCAGAGGTCACTCAAACCATCAAGGCATGGGAGAGGTGTTGGGTAGTAGCAAAGAAGGTGGATTCCTCCAGGCCAGAAGCACAAGTCTGAGTGGGGAATTCATGCTGCTGAAGATGAGCAGGCTGACTGGAAATAAGGATGGATGAAAGAATGTCAGAAAACAATTAATTTTTTTAAATCCCAATGGTTTCACAGTCTGAGGCAGAGATTCAATGGATATGGATGGTGAATGGTCCATCTTAATCAAATGTGCATCTCCAAGATGCTGCTGAGTGGCAAAGCCACCTTTACATCCCTCCAGCTCCACAAGCAGGACAGGAGTCCCTGCAGGGTGGTTTGTCCCACATCAACAGGGAGGGACAGGATACCTTCGTGAAAGCAAAGCACAGTTCATCCAAAACAATCCCCCCAAAAGCACTCCAGGAACCACCACACAAACCACAGCTTAGCAGCAGCCACCTGGGAGAGGCCGACAGCTCTGAAATACCTGCTCAGGCAGGGGATGCTTATCTTTCAGTATATGTGCTAGAGGCTTAGGGCAAGTCTCCACCAGATCAAGGGGATGTTACTGCATATTTTCCCAAGGATTTCTGACAGCTAAGACCTCCAAAAAGGCAAACCCCAAACACTTGTTGCTGCTGTTGTTCCAGTGTTAGGTGTGCATTAAATTAACCTCCGATGCCTTCTGTTGCTGCTGGAAGCTTCCTTTACTATTAACCACCCAGCCAAGGCTACAGCTGCTAACAAGCCCATTAGGACACAAAAACATACAGCAGCCTTTGAATATCCAACAGCAACTGCCACAATAGAGGCGCAGCACACCACATACAGGGCATTAAGCAAGGACCATCAGCTTTTGTTACAATGAAGTCAGGAACAGGTTTTTCCCATCACTGATCATCCCACCAGTCCATGACTTTACTGCACTTTAAATTTTTGCCCTTTGACAGAACTTGGACTATGAACTTACACAAAAAGACCCTGACATTCACAGAGAGCTTAGACTGCTATTCCAACACCCCTATAAACAAGCAACAAACCCCCAAACCACCTTTTAAAATATTTTTAATTTTGAAACTGCACACTAATGAAGCTTGGTTTGACTGGGGCTGTGCCATGCAATTCAGTTAACTTAACCCCACTACTCCTGAATGCAATGACAGGCATTGGGGAGGGAAAAGAATAAAAACTGTATTTGCTCTTGATCTTCTGCAATACATTAGGGAAGAGTAACACAATCTGCACAAACACTCTCTGTTTTTCAGCTCATTCCCAGTGTCCAAAGTATCAGCAGGTCACAGCTTTGCCAATTCTACCACAAAGCTGAAACACTGACTTAAGAAAGGATTTTTATCTAGTCCCCTTTCAACCAAAAAGATGAAAATTCAGTCAAAGGGGAAGAAGCTGGCACTGAATGAGACAAATCAAATTGTCCCTTTCCGGTTCCTTAATTCACATGTTAGGGGACAACCACAGCTGGGAATTTCAATCTCTGGTGCAATTAAAGAAATTAAATTCAGGGAATGAGGCCTTATGCACTCAAAGCTTCATTAACCCTCTTGCCTTTTAATTAAATACGTGCACATGAAATTTTGGACAGAGTACTTGCCTTACTGACAATGCTCAGTTTTAGTGGCAAATCAGTACTTGCCTTTTTTTTTTTTAAAAAAAGTACACTGGGATTGTAAACTCTAGACCTCTCTAGCTTCACAATGGCTTTATTAAATACAGTAGAAATTACTGCCTATCTCCAGCTCCCACTTCATGGGAATGTCTGCTCTCCCTCAAATGCACCAGCAAAGCTCTGCTTTGGGCTCCCTTCAAGATAACAGGCAGCCCCACCAACACCACGGATAAAACATGAGCCAGGATTTAAGAGCCCTACACTTATTACGATCAGTAAGAGAAATAAAGTTGGCGAGCTACAGCAGGATAGGTTTTACAGCCCACGGAGAAGAGATTAGAGCAGTCAGCCTCTCTTTTAAATACTGCTCATCCTTACAAAAGGCTCAGGCAGGCGCCAAAGGCGGTGTGTGACTAGGACAGTTTAAAGGATAATCTCTGAAAGGGGATATTGTCAATTCTGCCCAGCCTAAATATCAAGCTGGCTTTGTGTGAGTTACCATCTGACTTGTGAGGGAGTCACGCTGCTCCTGCGCTGGCCTCTGCCTTCCTGGGAATGTCAATGAAGCAGCTTCGAGCTCATGGGGATGCGCGACCGCCTGGCAGGGACCGAGCCCCGACTGCTTCGACGCTTCCCCATCCATACCCATGGAGAACAGGGCTCCCAGCTGATGCACAGGCAGGCAGTCACACACACTGGGACCAGCAGCACGGAGAGGGAAGACACACACGCTCCCCTTTGTTGTATCCAAGAGACTTCTTGGGAATCTGCCACCTCGAGCCAGATATTTCACCCAGAGATGTGCTCTCATCACTAGCAACCAAAGCTATGCCTCTGGGAGGGATCAGACTTCAGTTTGCCGATTTTGTTTGTGAGCATGTTTTTGGGAGGGGGACTTGTCTTTTGCCAGCACACACAGATCAATTCTGGGTTTGTATTTTACTGCTGACCTATGCATTTTAGCTGTTTTGACTATTCGAAGCCGACGGTGTGTGTTTAGAGATGACCTTCTCTGACTGTCACTTACCATAAGAGTCGATACATTTTACAGTCAATGACACTCCCATTTTCACACGTGCCCCCCTCTCAAGGGGAAAGCTAACACAACAGACAACCGTTCACACAAGGCCTCCAAGGGATGCCAGATTCCCAAGCGGATGCTTTGCCCAATTGAGTGAAGAGGCACAGCTCCATTAACCAGAAGCAGGCAATTCCTCATGCCCAATATTCACAGGTTAATTGCTGCATCCCTAAAATAATGTTCTGGTTTCATAGCAGCTGTATTCTCTCACATGGAGCAGAGTGAGCTGTTTGGTGCTGTAGGATGCCCTTGGTGCTACCAAGGACAACCTGAATGCACTGAGCGTGACAGGCTCTTGCTGAATGCAAAAATAAACGCAGCCACTTTGCTTCCTCAGCCTTTGACACCAGCAGGGGAAGGGGCTTCCTACTACAGCAACGAGGAGCACGTGAATTTTGTGATGCTTGAAGTGATGCCAGGCAGAACACAACCCATCACTCCATTTCTCGGCTGCTGGAAATTACAGGTCCATTAACCCTTCTCTGTGTGTGAGATGTTTCTCCCATCTGCACACAGCAAATAAGCAAAGAGGATGCGCATGGTGAGCGTGCACAGGTGTGCTCTGGGGTGAAGGAGGCATTTCCAATGCAAACCTGCTCATAAAAACAGTTCTGCTCTCCAGTTCTGATGCTATCATTTTATGATGACATTTCCTGACCCAGTTTCTATCTTGCTCCCCATTCCTCTGCTATAAGTAGTAATTAGTAATGTCAGTGTTCTGGCTGAATTGATACAGTCCATTAATAATGCAAGAGTAGTAACAGAGAGAGAGCAGAAGAAAAGAGGCTTGAAGGTTAAAAGCAACAAGAGAAGGCATTTTGGGGGGCACTGGAAGAGGAGAAGAAATGCTGGCCTACTGAGATTATAAACTATACACTTCAAAACAGATAATTCCTTTCAGGTGGAAGTGGTGTGTGAGTCAGTCATGGCTAATTAGAGGATAAGATGCAAATAGGAATGACACACAGAGGTGATTTTTACTAAATTAGAAGTAAACTTGTGTTTCACCTTCCCTTTGCCCCTCTAAACTTGCTGCCTCACCATTTGGTGTTCCCATTTCTCCGTTACTCATGTTTTGGAGGTCAATGGTAACCTGGGATCCCACACATGACACACATTGAAGCTTCCTCTCTGCAGAGACCAGCCCATACCTGCCCATCTACAGCCAAACCTTTAATGCCACTAATCCATCTGCTCTGGGCACACCTTAACCCCAGGCTCTGCTGAAGCTGTTTATGACATGTACCATGAACCTAAAATAGAGTTGGGTTTGAATAGGTAACCCAGCATTTCCCTAGGCTTCCAAGGCCTGGGAATCTTCTCCAACTGACAGCAGCTCCCTTGACAGTGACAGCTTCACCCTCACCTAAGTCACACAATCCTCCCCATCCCACTAAATAAAGCTACTGGAATTGCATCCTCAACTGCATCACCTGGGAACTTGTTTCTTTCCTTTTATTTTCTTCTTCTATTCCTGCTAAGTCCAGCATAGAACCAAAAGCAACAAAGGAGCTTGTAAGTTTGGTGATGATTCCTTGGCTGTTCTTATTGCTGAATAAAAACTTGCATGAAGACTGGAAGGGCTGAAGTGTCTCTTGCAAGCCAGGAAGGCAGCTTGTTTGGGTGGACTCTGGTCCAACATTGAAAAGCAGGGATCCTCTAAAGGAAGGTTTGTAAGACAATTGAACTCACTGTGAAAGGTCTTCTCTCCTGATTTTTGGAATTTGCAGCTTCTTATATGGTACCAGGCCTTCTGTGACTGATGATGTACAAACCAATACACGTGCTCTTTCTTGAAGTCACACGTCACTCTCTCTTGAAATACATGTTTCAAGAAATCAAGCTTATCAATGTTATAATTTAACTGCAGCAGAGCTCACTCTGACACTTCAGAAAACTACTTCAAAGTCCTTCAGCACAAAGGGCTCAGATGACTACCCAGAAAGCATAAAAAGGCTCATTGAGATGAACTCATGGAAGAATGGCAAAGGAAGAAAAAACAAAAAGGAAATATCAGCTTCAGAACTGCATAGTGTTCTAGGCCTTTCAAGTATCACTTCCTCTGTGGGGAGGAAGTGAAAGGAGCTGGAGGTTCTCAGCTTCCCCTACATGACAATGAGAGAAAATGATGGGTGTTTTTAAAAAGACAAAAGCGAAAAAAACAAAAAAGAAAAAGAAAAAAAGGAAAGCAGGCCAGCCCTGAACACATTGTGACCAAATTAGGAAATAAACTCCACTGACAGCCTCCAGAATGGCCATCGTCTGCAGCAGCCTTGTGTTAGCTCAGGAAGTCTGATGACTGTGTCATCTGCTGAAATCTGTTTATGTGCAAACAGAAAGGAGAAGCAAAACACCTCTCCACACTCCCTGCACCAGGTTGGGCCATCTCAGGCTCTGGCCCTGAGGAGTCATCAGTGCCCTGACACAATGCTATTCTCCAAACCTCCGGTGCTGACTCACGCCCCTCCAAAGATAACTCTGCCCTGGAAGCACCAAGGTACAGCAAAATGAGGTGTAGGGGGTTTTTTAAGTGCATTTTTTAAGTGGTTAGCTGTGGCAGATGAAGCTGAGGTTAGAGATCAGTGATTACTACGACAGGAATGTGAGGGGGAGGAAAGAGAGGGAAGATACAGCTTCTTGAGTAAGGTCAGAACAATGTTTTTAATTTGGCTTGGGAACAGCCTTTTCTCATTCCCTCCAATGTCCATTTCCACTGCAGCAGCAAAATGATAACCCTGCTCCAACACTCTGCAAGTACACTAGGCAGGGTTTTAACCTTAAACTGCTGTGGAAAGGACCTGTGCCCAGCTCACAACAGTCCCAGGAACACTCAGTGGCACTGCTACCTGTTATGGGGACAAGTGACTGAGCAAAGTTGCTTCACTGCATAAAAATCAAACAAATGAAGGAATCTGAGCACTCTGGTCCATACAAAGATTTAGGGTTTCTCCCTGAAGTTAGGGTGACCATACTGCATTATTTCCACTCTTGTCTGCATGAGATGGAAGAAAATCTCATCCCTTTCATTTTCAAAGGGTTCTTCCAGCTCCAGGAGTTTGGCTGTGAGGCTACTCCACCAATTTTCAACATTCAAGGCAGCCAAGGGTCTTTCACACCCCACCCAGGGTGCTCTTACCCAATTCCCTGTGGAATCCATTGCTCATCTCCCAAGACCCTCATCATACCCCAGAACTGACCACAAGTGTGCTGCTGCTATCAGTGTTCCCTTTGCCTAAACAGTTTGTAGGCTCCCTGTGCCCAGGGACAAAAGGCTAAACAAGATGCTGAAGCTTAAATTTCCATCTCCATGTGAAGTTGTACTCACTTTATTACTTCTGAACCTTTCCTCAGCAAAGGACAAAGCTGCAGATGGAAAGTAGCACTGCTACCTCATATGGACCTGACACAGAGGCACTCACTGGTCAGTGAACAGCCTTTTCAATTGGCCTTTCACTGACTGGATATTGCTGTACACAGCAGAAAGCAAGCACAGGAGTAAGCTTTGTTGCTCGAAATTGCACCGACTTACACAGTCCATTTTTAAAGGGACTAGTCTGAGTTCCTGCTTTCAGCAGCTTTTCTTTTTTTCCCTGCAAGAGCCAGATACCCCATTTAATCTGACCTCTTTCCTCAGGTCCATTTCCAGGCTGAGCCTCACCCTCTCCTCCTCTGTCAGACTCATTTATCAAGTGAAGCATTTCCACATACCACTGCATAAATAGACTTGACCTTGTTAAAGCAGCAGCACCTGAGCTCCTGCTGATGGAGTCTCTGCACCCCACCACAGCAATTAACCCAGCCCACTCCTACCCTCTTTCCAGACAGGTATTCTCAGAGCTTCTACAGCCCCTTCCTATGTGTCTCAAAGGGTGACAAGCTTGCAAGCAGTGATTTGGGCTGATTATTGTGCCTCCTTCCCTGGAAAGGGGTGTTTAGGAGCAACTTACTGCTGGCACCACTCAATTCTTCTAAGTGCTCCTGCCCAGTCCAAGCATACAGCAAAAATCAAGATGTAAGACAGTATTGCCAACATGTGGCTTTCCCTTGTTCCCCTTGCAGTTTCCTCCCAGGATAAGAAGCTTGCCCAGCATAAAGCTGGGGATGAGAAGATCTCCCAACTCTCACCGCCACCCCCCCCAAGCAACCCTGACCCTCCCCACCTCGATGGGATCCCACACAGTTTAGTGCACCTGCCCTTCCTCTACACGACTGTACTTTTAAGGTGTGCTCTACGTCGAGCTCTCTCCTGTTATCTAGCTCCCTTTAGAACACGGCAATAAAACCTACTGGGGTGTTATCCGCAGCCCTACAACCACCTCAACTCCACCTTCGACCTTGGCCCCTCCCTCCGGCCCATCCCTGTACGGAGATAGGGAATGAGCCGCGCTCCGATAGCATCGCGCTCGCCCTGCCTGCGGCTCGGCACCGGCACCGCTGCCGCAGCCGAGCTTCAATGTCCTTTTATGGAAGAAAAATGAAAATCGCCTGCCCAGCCGTGGAGAGCCTGAGCCGGGCTGAGCCGAGCTGACAGACGGAAACTCGCCATTTGTTGTGGTTTTGGCACCGAGAGCGCCCAGCGAGTTCCCATGCGCGCTGCAAGTTTAAAAAGGGCGCAGCCGAGAGCTGTGGAGCAGGAGGAAGATGGTAGGGCCAGGAAAAGATGTCTTAGAGAGTTCTGCTGGCATGGACACGTCGGGGACAGGTCTCCAGATCAAAGTGGACATAGCCACGAGTGCTCCATTCCCAAGATCTACCCCTGGAAGTGCTCAAGGCCAGGCTGGATGGAGCCCTTAGCAACCTGGTGTAGTGGAAAGTGTCCCTGTCTATACTGGGTAGGGGGAAATGAATAGTCTTTAAGGGCCCTTTCAACTCAAACCATTCAGTAATTCTATGAAGACATGTAGCAAGGTCATCCACACCACATTGCCTTTTCTTCCTTGTCCCAACAAATTTTCTAAAGAGACACAGAAGAATGGGAGTCTAAGCACAGGACTTGGGACAGAAGGTCACTGCCACCAAGAATAAATTAGAGAGGGGTCTACCACAGCAAATGCTACTTTCAGCTCTGCTCTGCACTAAAGCTGTGGGGCTAAGCTCCAAGTAACCATCAAATCCAAATAAACAGGCTCAAGGAAAAACATACGAACAACAGCAATAAGAATGTCTGAACAGAGAATGAGATGGGGCCACGGGACTTTCAAAATGTTTGCACTGCTGTCAGGAAGCTGAATGAGACAGCAGACTTCAACAGCTGGGAAAACATGTTGCAAAACAAGGAGAATTAAGTAATTCTCCATATGTATATCCTACTCTGAGGCATTCTGGAAAAGCTCAGTTTCTCCAACCGGGACAATCTTTTTTTCCATGCTGCACATGCACCCTGCCAGCAACAAATCCTGATACAGTTTAAGCCTAAACCCACAGCACATCTGGAGTCGGGCAGGGCAGCTCTGGGCAGCATGGCCCAGCCTTTAGCACAGAAGTAATGGGCCCTGTGGTATGTGTTGGATGACATCCTTGGACAGCTGTGTCATCCTGAACACATCCCCTGCTGCTGGGTGCTGGATTACACAAACACTTCCCCCTGCACTCTATAAAACACTCCTAACCGGATCATAGTGCCTTGTTACCCACCTCTGAAACACATGCAGCTGTGTGTGCCTTGCTGCACCAGGTACAGAGATCATGGGTGTCACAGTATCCCCCCTCACCTCCTTCTGCAACTTCAGGTCTTGTTGATCAAGCAATAATTTATTTCAGCAAGACCACTCCTGTCAGAGCCATGCAAACCGCACAGCTCAACTCGCGCTTGTTACCAGTGCTGGTGGTGCCCTGCTAAGAGCAGCCACGTTCAGGCACAGCTCGGTGCAAGTTTAAACCTGTCTCACTTCCAACAGAAAATAAAGGCTAAAAGCAGATGGGTGCATCTGTTCCTAGCCAGCACCTCCAAATCAATCCTGACACACATAGCAGCTTAAAAAGGTGTGCCCTAAAATGCCAAGTCTCAGTGCTGCAAATTAAAACACGTGAGGATTGCTGGTGGCCAGACAGCTTAAGCTGAAGGTGAAAGGCAAAAGAGTGGAGATTTTATCCATGCGAGACAAGCACATCAATGCTCAAGGCAGTCCCCAAACCCACTGTGGATGCACAGGAACAGCAGCTGCCCAGGCTGAGGGCAATGCCACCCCACACCATGCAGCCACATGCCATCAACTCTTACACTCAGCCAGCACTGACCCAGACAATTGGGTACCATAAAGTAATAAAAATTCCATGCTATGGAAAGGAGTTTTAAGGAAAAGTCTTGGAAACACAAGTCCCTGCAATGTGGCCTGGCTACGAAATGAGTGCTGGGGGTTTCAAGCTCTCTGCTGCTCCATGCATGCATTATTTCCATGGCAACGGCAGCTTTCAGCTCCCCATCTCTTGCTGGCTGAAAGCCCTGCAGTGCTTTGTGCTGAGACTGCAAAGAAGGGAAACCATCTCCCTCTCCCACAACATGGCGCCAGGGACACGGCAGCAGCAGCTGGGAACAAAAGCCTTGTCTTCAACATTGTGGGGTCTTGGGAGGAGGGAGGCTGAGCAGAGAGGATGGACTTCCTTTTCTGGTGGAAAAGAGCACTTCCCCCCCATGCAGAAGTGCACACTCACCTCCCAGTGCTGCACAACTCAACCAGCAATGTGTGCCTTTCCTTGTTTCACCACAATTGCCAGTTTTGGGTTCCTCTGTAGCTCTGGGAGGAGAGATGTGCATCTTTAGAGATGAGAAACTTGAGCGCTGCTTCCATGCAGGGATCCCTCCAAGATGGAGGTTGAACAAGCCTGGCCCCATGTGCAGCCAGCAGCTTATTACAAAGCAAAACCTCAATACTCAGCCAAATCTGAGTGAAAGCTGCCTCTGCCCCAGCACCAGCTCAGACTGCACACACAGAGAACATATCCGTAGGATGGCTCAGACAACATTTTTCCTTGGCTAAAGCTTTTCCTCCACCCTGCTGTTTGTCATATTAAGATTCAAGCCCTGGCCACCTAACCAGGAACCAAACTTGATGCCACGCAGCTGGAGCCACAGTGGCCCTGGCAGATGGTGCCAGCTCATCTGCATGCTCCCCGTGCAGCCGGGCACTCACAGGAGGCAGGGCAGCTCTGCTCGTTACTCAGGTTACAATTAGCCACATTTTGGTCCCTTCAAGGTGGAAATGACTGAAACAACAGGCGATATGCACAAGCAGTGGCCTGGGTATGTGTAGTGTTCTTATTGCTGAGGCCAGCACACAGCCAAAGTAAAGGCTCCCAGCTGGTTCACATCACTGGCTTTACAACATATCTGTAGTCAGCCCAAACATGAATGAACCTCCCTGCAGGATTTAATGGAGAGCCTGAGGGTATCAACATGAACTCACAAAGCAAGACAAAGGATCCAGGTGATGGAGCACAGGGATACAAACAGGTCCACCATCCACTCCTCTTCTCCCCACCCTCAAAGACCTCAGAGGTTTTGGGAGAGGCACATTTTGACCTTCCCCTTTCCACACTTCCCCTTGCTTTAGGTTCAGCTGTGTGAGTGCAGTCCTTCCAACTAGAGGGGGACTCCTTTCAGCATCAGTCATCACCACCACCGAGTCTGCCAGAGGCACTGCTAGCAAAGCCAATGCATCCTCTCCAACCTCTGTGGAGTTCCCTAGATTAGCCCTTTCCTCCCTTAGGGTAACCATTTCCTGCAAGCAAGAGAATTAACTGAAATTCTTCATTCTGGAGAGAGAGGAGATAGAGCGAATATGAAGAACCACTGCAGCTGATGCTGCAAGACACCACATCCTGCTATCCAAATTCCTCACCCTCAACTTCAAATCCTAAAGTCATTAAGGACTTCTTAGAAGAACACAAAGCTACTCAGCAGATTTTCAGCTAATGAATCAACACAAGCTGTCCAGGAAACCAGAAATCCAGCCCACTGGAATGCTGTAACCCCAGGGAGGGTGGAACAGGCAGTACACTAGGAAGGAAATGAAACAGCAAAGAAGTAGGAAAGGAACATTTCAGCACTGATCCCTCGTACCACGATTACTGTGCTGCATTACACATTTTAGGGAAAAAGCGACTTCAATTCATTTTGCCCATTGAAGGGTTCATGTTTTTCAAGCCCAAGTTCTCTTCTGTCGTGCTGACATACGTACATTTGGAAAACAACTCGGCTTTTGCAAAAACAGAAAAAAATTGAGATTTAAATGTGAATCAACATTGCCACCTAGTGCCTAGCAAACCTCCTTGCTCCAACACTGGGACAATCCATCAGCACTACATTCCCTCCCAGCTGAGAAGGGTAGATGTTAACAAAACCTATCTGGAGGTCAGGATCTAAAATGGAATTGTGCATCTTTCATAAGCAGCTTTCTCCCCCCAAGAGAAAGTTCAATTTTCAGACTAGACTGCAGAGTTCAGCACTGGCAACTTCAACTTCTCCAGACAGCAGAATTTAACCTTCTCTTAATTTCTCAATACGGGCAAAAGGTGATACCACATCAATGAGAGAACCAAAAGTTCTGGCAGCTGCAAGTGTAAGGTTAATGCCCTCAGGAGGAATTTCAGTGATTAGCAGGAATCTCAGATCTCATGAGAATTCACTGTTGTGGCTACAGTGATGCAAGAGGCCTTGTAGCTTCGTGCCAAGCACTGATCCTGCCCTGCCTGGCTGGCACCAGAAGTAAGCAAGATCCTGCATCTGTTCATGAGACTGGGAAACATTTCTGTGCTTCTGTTTTTTCCCAGAATTGATGGTGCAGAAGCAGCAAGTTTTTCCCCATTCCATCCCCCAACTTGGCCTGATGATTCTCCTGTATGGCCATCAGCAACTGGGAGAGCACAAAGATCCACCCTTTGAATGGCTGACATATCAGCCAGCTCTTCCAACAAGTTTTTTTGTCACTTCCAAATGAATCTGTATTCAAGCTATCCTATGAAAGAAAAATGCAGATACCAATTCCCTCAAACATGGCATGGAAGGTTGTTCCAGCTCATTCTCCAGAAGTTTTATTAGCTACAAGATAAGAAATTGGTTTTGACTTACAAACAACCAGTTCCATGTTCAACCAGAACATTTCTGTATATGCAAGACAGCAACCTCTGGCACCCTTAGGCTTTTTTAACCAGCACCTTCCAAGAAAAGACAGGACTCCTGCTTCTCTTTTATCAACAGTGCCCTGAAATTCACCTGTCCAGGAACCTAATCTTACAGAAGATCAGTAGGATCCAGCAAACACTTTGACTGCTGCCCTATGCAGTCACATGAGATACCGCTGCTAGGAAGGATGAGCTGTCCTCCCAGCTCTCCTGCCCAGTATTCCAGGAGAGACTGAATGTGAAGTATCCCCCAATTACCTTTCTGCAGCGGGGATTGGGGCAGCTGAACCGCTTCACATCACTGTCCAGTAGAGCTGGGAAGTTACAGAAGGGACACCTGTAGCCCAAAACAAGATGCCGTTAATGCAGAGTGCCAAACATAGCTTTGCTGAAAGCTGATTTAGTCAAATAGCTGTGTGGAAGTTGCTAAGGCTGCCAACCCAATGCCTGTTGCCAGGATGTGCTGACTATTGCCTTTTTGCTCATATTTCTTCGATCACTTCCCTGTTTGCAATCAAAATATTATATGCTCAGCACTGCTTTTGACCATATAATTTAGAGGATCAGCACAGAGCTGGCAAGCAAGTCTTGGGGGAGACAAGTCTATTGAATTTTAATCTGCTTCTAGTCAAAGGCAGAATAAAAACAGACCTGGGAAGGCAGAAGTCTGAATTTATAATCCAGCTCTTTAAAAGCTACCTATCTCAGAGTCAGCACAAACACAGGGTTTCAGGGAACAATTTTCTACAGCAGTAAATGCAGCATTCTCTGTGGGACACCCACCTGACGAGCTCATCTGCACAGGCAGCAGCCACCTCCTCCTCAGCTTTCCGCTCGTAGTATTTACAGAGGATGTTCTCTGGAAGCACTTTCTCCAGCTCACTGGTGGGGAAGGAACACGTGCAACTGCCTTCCATGCAGCTGAGCTCTGACTGGGGTTGGAAAGAGAGCTCAGGTTCAGTATGACATTAGCAAAAAGCAGCTCAGGATCCAAAACATTTCCAAGCAAATCAGTGCAGAGCCTTGCTCAGAGAAAGTGAGAGCTAAAGGCAGCAGATCTCAATGATTTGGGTTTTGTGACTTTAAAAATCATCCAGTTCTAAACCCCTGCCATGGGCAGGGACACCTTCCACTGGACCAGGCTGCTCCAAGCCCTGTCCAACTTGGCCTTGAACACTTCCAGGGATGAGACACCAACAACTTCTCTGGGTAACCCAGGCTAGTGCCTCATAACAACAACGTTTTTCCCAATATCTCATCTAAATCTGCATAAGATGACTGCCAGAGAATGGGTTTGCTATGGAAAGAACAAGCCTAATTAAACAAATCAGGCCTCAAACAAACACTGGGCAGGAAGATGCTGTTGCCAGCTGGGATCACAATTCACTCCAAGTCCACTGTGACCACATATTAGCCCTTTATTATTGTACAGTCTCTGCTGAGAACCAGCACTCACACAGTGCATTCTTTTCAATAAAGTCATATAAAATACAGCTGCCAGTTTATACATTTACATGAAATGGATCCCAGAGTACAACAGCATCCCACATTTTGAGCATCATATCCTGAGGCAAAGGAGCACACACACTCCAAAGCAGATTAATGACTCATTTACAGCTCAGCTAAGTACCAGGATAATTCCTAGCTAAATCAGAGACTGAGGAGGTTAGTAGTGCCATAGAGGAACCAACCTCCAAATTAAGTTGGGATAACAGTGATATTATGAAGGACAAACACTCATAGGCAGAAGGAGACTAGCCAAGTCAGAGATAAGTGTTCTTAATAAATAAATCACTGGTTTATTCAGTAGAAAACAAAAGCAAACAAGTTATTCTGTCACTAGGATCCTAAGAATCAAACTGCCAAGCACAGAGGAAAAAAAAAAAAGAGGTTAGTAACCCTGAAATCCTGTGCAAAGATCACATTGTAAAGATGTTGGCTTCACTTGATGGCGAGACTGACTTGGATTTCAGGACACCATTCCATTCAAATATTTCCTGGGAAGTGCAGATACATCTGTTTTAAGCAACAACCCTACACAAAGAGCAATGTCCTCTCCCAACAGCAATTATCAATTTCCCCCTTGTCCAGTTGTGAAATCCTTACCTTCCCAGAGCCAAAAACTGCCTCCTGAGCATATTTAATTAGGCACTCCTTGCAGAACAAGTGACCATCTGCACACTGAGTCAGCTCTTCGAAGGCAAACTCCCCGTAGCAGCAGCGGCACTCGATCATCTGCCCATCCTACAGCCACCAGAGGAATCAGCACCAAAACATCAATAGCTATAGCAACACACACACATACACACTGCAAGCCAGAAAAAATTGCCAGCATTAATCCTAAAAAACAGCTATATACACCATTCCATTAGATATTCCATTTGGTGGTCCAAATTCATTAACTGCAACCAGAAACTCAGTTTTAAGTCACTTCATATCTACATGTCCTGCTTGACAGGTTCCAAAAAGCTACAGAACATGCAGTGATTAACAATTCTCAGCTCTCAGGCAGAGCAGCATCTTGGGCTTGGGAAGCTGCAGTCACAGGCAAGCAGCTTGAGTGTACACACCACTCTCATGGGGAAAACCAAGATTCAGATCTGTTACCCTCTAAAGAACCGTCTGTCTGGGCAGACCCTGTCTTGGCCTCTTCACTGTGGAGGTGGAGAAGTTTGCCACTGCTAAAAAGTAAGCATAGCCCACTTTTCCAAAGTTTGAAGAGGAAATGAGCATTGAGACCAAAATGTAATGCACAGCTGCTGAACTGCTCTCTACATTTTTCTCTGAAGTGAAAGCTGATTTTCAGGTTTTTAAAGAATTCTTTCTGTGAAAAAGGAAGGCCTTCCCACTGGCCAAGCTCCAACAACAGTGGATCTATTTTAAACAGCCATAATGGTGGGAGCAAGAGCAAACCTGATGCTATTCTATTGCAATGTTTGTTCTGAGCAGTGAAGATACAAGCTGAATTACTACAGATCATTACATGCATCAATACTGTCTTGCTGGCCTCAGCTCCTGTCTACCTTTCCTAAAAGCCAGCCAACACACATTACACACATTCTGCCAGCTCAGCAAAAGCAGCACAGTGAAATGCAGCTTCAGAAAAGCTCCATTCCAGAGCTAAAAGAATCTGTGAAGTAGGAAGTGCAAAACAGTGTCTGTGCATAAGCTGAACTCAACTTATAACGTTACAGATACTGACCTTCTGATACTGCTCCTCATTCATCTGCAGAGCCAGGAGGAAGTCTGCATGCTGCAAGAGAGACATGTGCATCTGTAATTACAGAATAGATAAAGCAATTTTCCAAACTCTCAGCTCATTTACATTATCTCAGGACTCACAAACCACCATAAAAGGCTCGCTGTCTGCTTGTAACATCACTCAGCCCATCCCTCCAATCCATTAAGCTATTTATGATTCAGCTAAAACAGATGGGAGAAGCAAAGGCAGCAAGAACAAAGAACCAAATTCTATATTGTGGAGGGCTGCTGGTTCAGATTTCCATGGGCAGAGATGATCTCACCCAATGGGCCCCTCCAGAGAACATGAGCTTTGTGTTTCAAAGGAGACCTTATCCATCTGCCTAAGAGACAAGGATCTTTAAGGAGCTACTTTAGAAAGAATTGTGGGTGCAGAGCTGTGAATTCAGTCTTTCCTCAGCCTAGGAGGGGAAGACAACACAGCAGTGGGTGTTGCATGTTCTGCTCCAAAACACACAGGTCTCAGCACAGGACAAACCGTTCTGGAGCCAGAGGACTGCCAGCCTGGGGAAGGCAGTGAGTGGACACACTGCCATGGGCCTGGCCATTACTCACCACCAACACTGAGCTGCTATTACAAGCCCTAAAACAGCTGAGAAGCCTGCTAACAATTAGAGGAGAGTTAATTAGTGGAGTTTTCACCTCCTCATAGCAAAACACCCCATCCAGAATGGTGTTTGCACAAGCAGCAGCTGCATATTTAAATAAATATGAAATTCTGTGCTTGGCTTCTTTCCTTTAAAATTGAGTTACTTGGGAAGAGACATATGTGTTAACAGGTAGGGAAGGGGAAAACATAGTTATTCAATATTTGGTTCAGCGTTTGCATTTTTGTAAAAGACAGATTTTTCATGTTTAGGGCCAAAACCTCAACATTTGTTGAAGATTTGCACATGATCAAAGCAGCTCCTATTGCTCACCTCTGCCATCTCTTTCACTTTCTGCTCATAGAATTCCTGCTCCAGTAGCACTGGTGGGAGAAGGGAGAGCTTGTCATAGGACCTCCAGTGCCGTCTCTTGTTCTCCAGGAAGAACATGCGCTTCTCAATTTTCACATTCCCTGAAGCAGAGATAAAGGCTCAATAAAAAGGGATGGAGCAGCCAGAACAAAGCTTAAATCCTTCTTCCTCCACACACAACACCAGGTGCAGACTTTCAGCAGCTCACACAACACTTTACCAAGCAGAGGCACTAATGAAGAGCATCTCCAAAACAGATACCCATGACAGAAACTCAGCTCTTTTGGGACCACATCCCTTTTAAGAGGATTTGCTTTCTGTTGCAAGCCAGTTCTGCTTACAATAACGATGCAGAGAGCACAATACACACAGCTTGGCATTTACCTTGCTCAAATTTGAAGTCTATGTATGAATATTGATTCATTTCTTTCCTCCTTTTTCGTTTCCCGCTGGTTTCAGGAGACAGCTCCTGCCACTTTTTGATAGCATCTGAAAAGGCCTGGAAAACAACATACAGGCTTAAATCCTGGACCTGGAAGAAAGCAGGAGCACTCAATTCAAGCTGAAGCACAGTACAAACACGGGCATAGGACTGATCCAAAACTGGAAAGCCAAACACTCCAAATAAAAACAAATATGCATCTTTCCTTTGCCCACTTTGTTACTTTATGTACTCAAAGTAATTATTCCATGAAAACAAAGTAGGTGAATGATACTTCATAACAGCTCAGCTGTTAATAACAGAGTGGGCACCAGCTGTATTAAACAGAGTTGGTTTGGCGCCTGGTTTTGTTGCTGGGTTTGGCTTTTTGTTTTAAAAGGTGAGATTCAAATATTCAGTGGTCAATCAATCAATCAAGTGAAGAGACAAGAAGTTTTGTTTAAGTCCTGGATTAGTGAAGAATGAAGCTCAAGCAAGGGCATATTGGAGCAGATCTAAGTCAAAGCCTTGAAGCTGCACTAACATTCAGTTTGCTGATACTTAAAACAAGTGTCTTTGCATCTCCATGGCAGTGAAACTCTTTTCTAAGGAATACAGGACTCCTGCCACAAGTCATAATAAGAACAAACAGGACAGCAATACTCAGGCTGCTTTTCAATTCCATGCAGCCAGTTAACCAGCAGCAGCAGTTAAATGTTTTAAGATGTAACTAAATGTCTAGGTTTTATTGGCAATTATACTGCACTTCAGTGGTGACATACAGGAACATGTCCCAGTTTAATGCATCACCCACCATCAGCCAGCTCATGTTTCCCCAGCTCTCCTATTAGGGAAAGTAAAAACTTCCTGCAGCATTCTGTCTGGCCAATAAATTTTGAAAATCTTTACTAAATGGATTAAAACTTCTTAAAAGGAAAGGAAGATTATTATAAAACCCATAACCACTGAGCAGCAGATGGTACAGTAAGGCCAAAGCCATGCCAGTGGGCTCTGCAGACATGGGAGATAAGCCCAGGAAAGAAAACAGACTTGAACTGGAGCACCTTTCGTGTGATTGCATAGTGTCCCTTGAGCTCGTGCAGTGCCCACTTGATGTCCTGGCTGCTCAGCATTTTGAAATCTGCCATGAGGAGATCAGCTGCCTGAATAAAGCACCTCTGGTCAAGGGGGGCAAGTTTGGAAAAGTCAAAGTAGTCCACTTTAGGCACCTAAGGAGAAAATGAAAAAGATTAAAAGGCTGCTACAAATGCACACAGGAACACCACAAATTGCTCTCTTAGTGATCAGGACATTCTGCAAGACCACCCAAAATTCAGGTTGTGTGGCACACAGCTCTGAGCACCTTAGTACAGTGTGGCTGCAAAGCCTACTGGCCCAGGCACCTCTGCAGGTGACTCACACAAGGTAAAATGTAGTTTAAAACCATTGTGTGGGGCTGCCTGAAACAGCAAGGAGAGGAAATATTTAGGTTACTATGAAGAATATTTAGGTTAATATGAAGAATGAACAACTTTATTAGCTTGAGGTAGAAAGATGCTTCCAAGAGTAGAAAGAGGAATTAAACATCTCTCTCAGGTCACAAAGAGCTATTTCAACATCCTCAAAGCAGCTCAGAGAGAATTTCTTGTTAAATGGACGTTTTAAAACACAAATAAAATCAAGCAGCTGTAGGGAGATTTGCAGTTAGGAGGCTGCAAGGCAATGCCTAAAGGCCTCACAAGAGATACCTGAGGGCCAAGGTTACTTCATGTGACAGAACAATTGTGGAATTCTTGTCTCAGTTATCAAAATGAACACTTGAGATGGGGCAGTGACAGGCAAGCAGGGCAGAGGGGCTCGCTGGAGGCTAAGGAGCAGACACTGCACAGCTCTGGCACAGCCAAACAGGAAAAGCTTGGAAGTCATCTTGCAAGCAACTAATTATTGCTATTTAACACAGCCTTACACATACCCAGAGGCCTCTTGTGAAAGCAAGGCTCAGTCAAGCACTCTGCAAACACACACTAATCAAAGTAGACATCCCAAGGTCCACTCAGGCTGAACAGACTGCCCAGAGGCAGCAGGAGATGAGGATACTCTCACTTGCCTTTGTCTCATCTTGGCTGGCAAGCAGGCTGCTGCTGGGGTTTAAAACCACTCTGCCTTCCTTCTTTGGGTAATCTGGATTTTCCAGAAGGAAGTTACAAAGTCTGAAAAGATAAATATAGTTACTTCAGGGTTGGAGAGCTCAGGTTCATTTCTTGTTTGTCCAATTTTTAGTATCCTGTAATTATGAGGTCATAGTCAAAGCCTGCCCTGTAAGGACCAAAGGTGGTCCAAGGCTAGAGCAAGCAAATGACTGAGGATTAAGTAAAAAAATAATCAGCTGTACAGCTGCAGAAGGAAAAGCAACTAGGTTTGTCTTTCAACAATTAAATTCACATACATGAAGTTTGTATGGATGAGCAACTAATCACTTATGAGAAAAACAGTATAAAAATCCCTACAAAACCCTTGAAAGGGTGATGTCTTCCTCAAAAAACTATTACTACAGATTCAGACTTGAATCAAAGCCTCCATTTTCAGTTTACCTTCACATTAAAGCAGCCAGAGCAACCTGGTTTAGTGAAAGATGCCCCTGACCGTGGCAGAGGGGCTGGAGCTAGGTGACCCTTAACGGCCTTTCCAACCCAAACTATTCTGTGATTCCATAATTAAAGTAGAGAAAAAAGCACGTTTGTGTGTCTACATCAAATACAAACTCTGACTACAGGTTTCATTGTAACAAAGCTTGCAATCACACCAGCATTACTAAAACTCCCCTAGAAACTGATCTGGTGAGAATAGCACTTAGAAAAGAATCACTGAAATTGCTGAAAAATTGCCTAATAGCCTGTAAATGCAGCATACCTGAGGTCCTACCACAAACAGTTATAACTGTCAGGTAAATGTAGTTTAACTGAGTAATTTAGCTTAGAAAAGACTCAGCAAGGGGTTTCCAAATGCCCCCATTGCTGGAGAGCCACAAGCACTCCAGAAATCCTTCTGAAAGGGCAGCCTGAATCAGGCTCCCACAGCTTTTTCCCAGCCCTCACCAAGCAGCTGTGCTGGCTGGGGCAAGAAACACAAGCTGTTCCTCAGTTTCCCCAGCTGCAGAATAAGATCCTTCTGAAAGCAGCCAGGACAAGCAATTAACATTTGTAAAACTATTGGAATGAGAAGGTGCTAGGCTGCAGCAAAGACATAATTGCAGCTAATTTACATTCCTGATGTCAGAAATCAGTCCCTAATTAAGAAATCTGAACTGGCTTGAAGCATTAACCCACTATCAAGGCACGATTACTCTAGCCCTGCTTTCACATTCAAAGCAGGGGCATTTCTTTTTGTTTAATCAGGTATTGACATATTGAGCCAGAAGCTTTTGACTGAGTGTGAATGCTCCAGCACACAAAAGCTGAATAGATGATACCCTGCTAAGAGGGGTCCCACATCTCATCTTTCACATGAGTTGAAAGTTTTAAGAAGATCATTTGGGGAAAACAACAAAATATCTTGGCACTGAGCATTTAATAGCTTCCAGCTCCCACCTCTGGCCATCCCTTTGGTAAAAGATAACTGTTTTAATCCAACAAAACAGAAACTTCAAGGAGCTCAGACTGTGGTTCTAACGAAAGGGTTTCAGCTGGGGCACAGCCAGGGTACATTTGAACTATCCTGCACGTTGCCATTTCAACGCTGAGGATTTTGGGGGATGCTGACCTTCAGTGTGTGACAATTAGTTAAACGGGTCCCCGCACACAGCACACCCACACTCACGGCACTGTTCATTAATATCTGCACCACAGGACACAGAGCTGGTTAAAAGCCTCATCCCTGCCCAAAACCAGCCATCCTTATTTATTATATTTCAAGCCTGATTCAGCTTGACACACCATGGAGATCAAAGAGACCCTGCCAGCAAGGCTGACCAATGCTTTGACCCATTTGTTCTCACACAAAAGCTGCAGTGACAACTCAAAAGATAGTTTGGTTAAAGGAATAAAAATATGGAGAAGAAATCTTTATCATCCAGTAAGTGGGTAATGCACTGCTGAGCAGACACTGTAGCTGGCCTACAGGGAAGCCTGGAAGCACCTTTTCATCTCACTGGGTCTGTGGCACACAAAGGGAGAGAAGAGATTTCGGGATCAAAAAGGGAAGGAACACATTAAGACTGACAGAAGCCAATAGTGGGATTTAATTCCATCAGGCTTCTCTAAATCCCTGCAAGACACAAACCCGAGTTTTTTCACACAATCTGGGAGGGTCCTGCAGCCAGATGCACCATTTCAATAGCCCAGCTGCTCCCAGGAATGGCTCTGCTTGTCTTCTACATCCCCACCACAACCATCCACTTTGAGGTGCACCCAGTCCATGGTGTGGGCACCCCAAAGCTCCTCCACCACTGCAGGGAAAACACTTTTCAAAGTCCACAAAGAAGTTCTAGTCTGACTTTCTAACCAAGAAGTCTTTGGAGACACAACTTCACAGCACAGGCAAAGAGCAGAATAGGAAATCTATGCCCAATGCACTGGATCATCCTTAGTTCCTCATCAGTTAACTTATTTATGAGCCAATGACTAATTCTAAGCCTCACACACTTAAATGCTGCTTAATTAGTGCCCTAGTTAGCTGGAAAGGGCATTGGATTTAGACAAGTGAATACTCTGGCAATCAACACCTATTCCTCATTCTTGTATCACAGTAACCAGTTTGGACATGCTGGAGATAACAGAGACAGTTGCAGAGAGAGAAAGAGAGGCCACCAAGCATCAGACACCAGTCACAAGTGATTTACTTCAAACCATCTCCTCTCAGTGCTGCTGGTGCCAGCACACGCAATCCTGTGCTGCCCAGCTCTACCCAGAAGGGCAGGGAGATGATGCAACCCAGCAATAAGGTTAATCACTTTTTAAAAAAAACTTTTGACTCCAGATGAACATTAAGGTATTCCTGAGCTATTAATGCAGTTTGTAAAGCAAGTCCTCACACTGATTTTCCACTCCTTTTATTTAATTTTCTTGCTCATGTTTGTGCTCAGTTTGACCAAAATCAGTCCCTCAACACATCTCTAGAACCAATCCTACCAGCTCTTAAATGTGTTTGCTCTATTCTATCACCAAAAAGTGATGTGAGAGAATTGAAACAGCACCACTGCTACTCGAGCAGGTAAAGGTGACAAAAGTCAACATTATAACAACTAAATGGACTCCAAGGCAGTGTTAGCTTTACCTGGAAGAATCCAAAACCCACTGAAATGAAGGAGGGAATGATTTCCTCCAACTCAAAACTCACCAACTCACCTCCACACTATGTTTTATAGCAGTCATCATAACACCTTAATCCTGACACTTACTCTTTTTAAGAGCCCTAGTAATATGTAACACAAAATTATATGTAATATCTTTAAATAAGCAAATCATCTTAAAAGCAGAGAAGCTACAGCACAATAGAATTAGAAAGGACTTAAGAACAGCTCTATTAGAAGTACAAAAAAAAAAGAATCTGTGTCTTTGGCACTATCAAGGCAGTGCTGAGCCCCAGCCTAGACGTGCTGTAGAGCAGCATCCCTAGCAGGTGAGGACACGGGCAAGTGCTGCAGTTGTATGACACACTGTAATTCCTGGCTCTATACTTACACATTTAAGTCATAGCAGTTCTTGATGATGATTAATTCCTCAATATATTCCTTCTTCACATCTGGGAATCTTGCTTCCTAGAGGAGGAAATGCTAAAGGTTATGTAGGTATTAGAGGAGCTGTGTAACATACATAGCAGCCAGGACAGGGATTTACAGGTAATTAACCAGAGCACAATCTTGAGACTTGGGGCAAAATGGTCAAGAGATCATTTATAGCCATCCAGCCCTGCTCCACAGGATGACTACTAACAGCTCTATCTCAAAGGAACAGTCAGAGCTGTGATGTGAAAAGCCAAGAGCACGTGGCCTAACAAGAGATTCAGGCTCCTTAGGAATGATCTACAACACAAGGAAAGTGAATAGTTACCTTCAGCATGACCACCAAGGAGTTCCAGTTATGCGCTGAAATACAACATTCCAAAGCAAAAGGCAAAAAACTAACAAGTACACCCACCCAATGAACCCAGGCACATCAGAAATGAGACCAGAACAGACAACAAACTTTTACTGGCACTTCTGTGAAGGCTCTCCCAGTGTTTGCTGCTCTCTCTGGGGTTTCTGTACAAGCATTGCAACCATGGCTTTGCAATGCTGGACTGGTCAGGTTGTCAAGCAACCCTGACAATGCAAGAATAGCTTCTTACCCATCTCAAAGGCACTGATCAACAAGGTCTTACTTGGAAAGAACTGAATTTTGTTGGAATGCTACTTAATTTTCCTCAACTCCAGTTTTGCCAAGTAGAATTAGATATAGCATGTGGAAGAAAGACTTGGAGGGGATGGGGTGGTGGAGGAAGATACAGGCACATAAAAATAATACTTTTTTGCAAGAAAAAATGTTCAATAAGACAGCAAGAGAGCCTTCCTCCTTAGCAATCAAGGGCAGGGGTATGCAACCATTAGACACATGAATCATCACATTTTTATTTAGTTCTGTTTATCATATACACACCATGCTGCCCAAGCTGCTGAATGTACCAGAGGAGAAGGAGTGTTCCTTCTTGGGGACTGTTGTCATAGCCAGTGTCCCTCATGCTAAGCTTCACATATGGAGCATGTGGAGTTAACATACACAAGTCTTCATGCTGTGTTCTAGTTATTCCTTGGTTGCTGCTGCTTGGAAATCCACACTGCAAGGGCAACCTGGCCCCTTGCCACCATGGGGGCCTTAACATGGGCATGGACCAAACTCCTTTAGGAGCTGAAAAGCAGCCCCGACTCTCAGCCATATGTCTCTAAAACTTCTCTACTCCACCCTGTGTCCTTCTGCCACTTTTGGTGTCTCAGCTTAGCTTATTTAGCTTTGTATTCAATCCTAAACCAGCTCTATAGTGTTGGGTTAGGAATCAACCAGACAAAACCAGATTAGCAGATCCAAGAGGGTCTTTCAGGGAACAGACCCAGATTATTTCACCTCAAGTTTTCCAAGACAGTCCATCACATGATCAACAAACAAAGCCAAACAAAGAGGATTTGCAGCTGTGTGTTCTGAGCATGTGAAACTCTACACACCTTGAAAAACCTGTCTGAAAACATCACACACACAGGAGGCAGAGGAGCCCTGGGAATACTTACTGTCTCTCTGATGAGCAGTGCAGTGAGGTCCTGCTCCTGCCCAGCAGCTCCCTGTTCTGGCACGTCCCCTGAGCCAAGTTCGTGTGAGCCCTGTGCAGGGAAGGCGGGCCCCGGCTGCTCGTTGTCTCTCCCTCCCTGCTGACCCGGTTCCTCAGGGGGGTGTGCTGGCTGTGGGGAGGCAGGGCCTGGAATCCCATCCTGCTGTGGCTCTGGCCGGGGGAAGGCTGGCCCAGGAGCCTTTTCTCCATATGCCCTCAAAGATGCTGGGTCTGCCTCTGGCTGCCCTTGCTGGGGAGCACAACCCTTTGCTAAACCCCGTGGCTCATCTTCCAGCGGTGGGAAGTGCCGGGGTTCCAGCTGGCTGTTCTCCTGGAGCTCCTCCTGCTCCACGGGAGTTTTAGCAGCTATTTCTTCAAGTTTCTCATCTGGCTCCAAGTTCTTTCCTTGCCATTCTCGAGCTTCCATCTTTTCCTCCTGTTGAGGTGGAAGGTCTGCATTCTCCAGACCAACGGTTTCTGTGTTATTAGCAGGCTGTGGACTCATCTTTTTCAGTGGCAGCAAACTTGGGCCAGGCTCCTGGTTACTTGTAAGTTCAGAGCTGGGGCCATTCAACACTGATGGTCCAGGCTGCTGCAGGGCAACATCCACGCTCTCATCCCTGCTTGGTCCAGCATTGCTCTCCACCATGGGGTTATTCCCATCTCTCTCACAGGGCAGAGCTGAATCCTGCTCATCCTGCAGGTCTGTGCTCATCAAAGACTCCACAGCACTTTTGGATCCTCCTTCTCCCACAGGGTTTGCACCCTGCCATGGAGCAGCAGGTCTGATGACATTGGGACGCAGAGGCTGCTGTTGCTTCGGGGTCTGAAAAGGACACAGACACGAGAAAGTAGGAATTCTTGCCTGCATGTCAGAATCCTTGCTCCAGATACTTTTGCATCTAAGAAAACTTTTGATGGGAAACTGATAAACAGTCTGCTCAGCAAGATGTTTAATAAAGCACATAACTGCAATCCACATATCTGAGTCCTCAGCCTGTCCCCAGGTGCTATAAGAACGTTTGGCAGAACTGGGGATGCACAGGACTTTCAAAATGGAATAACTTCCTAAGCTCACTTCAGCTAATGCCCTTCCTTTTCAGTAAAATAGTCTGATGACATATTTGTGTTCTCACCAATTTATTTAAAGAGGCAGGAACCAAAGCTCAAAACATTAATCTATGGCCTTGTTCTTGCCTCTGGCAAACAGACTGCTGTGTGCCAACAGAGCCTGAGTGTTCTCTGCTGCTGTTTTCAACTAAGAAGCAGAAAGGTCAGCTTTGCAACCCATTTTCTCGGTGCTTCTGGTTAATTTAACAGAAAAGTGCAATATATTCTTAATACAAGACAAATATGAAATACTACAAAAACCTAAGTGCCTGCAATAGCCCAACATGAATACAAATAACAGAGGAATATAAAGCATACAAAGTACACATATAAATCAAACAAGGCATGGTTTGAAAACACCTTCAATGGAAGATCAAGTCCTCTTGCAAAGCACTCCACCTTGCTGGATTCAGACAGACAACTTTATGGGAGCTACAACCTTAGTCAAGTAGACCTTAAATCACACAGCGTAGTTTAACAGCCTGGTTCTCCCCTCCTGTGCCCAAATTATGACTAAATTAAGTCAGAAAAATGCCATCATTTCACCATTATTTCAGACATCCTAAGCAGATTGCTGTAACCAGGCAGGACTCAAAGGAATACATCAGGTATCTGCACAAGACTTGGCTATACAGGCCATGAATAAAGTGCAGCAGCTATAAGAAAAACTACCTCTGCTAAGATGACTACATCATCATCATCTTCCTCAGTCTGATGCTTTTCTGGAATTTCCAGCAACAAAGGCAATTCTTCATCTGAGGAATCCGATATCATGATAAGACTTTCATCCCTGTGGTTTATCCAGTCTGCAGAACAGTAAGTAAAGTTAAAGTTAGCTGTTGGCTCAAGGTAAATAATGGGAATTACAGGGCACATGTAGCACTGAAACATCTGAGAAAGCAATTTTCTCATTTGCACTGCAGGAAGAAGCATTCAGAGGTCACCAATTCTTCTGCAAGGCATTATTACAGCCACTCCTGTGTCCCTAAGCCTCCAGCAAAACACCTGCACAGCTTCAGCTCATCACAACAGCACTGCAGGGACAGCCACTGACACTCACAAAGAATATTCTACTCTGAACTCCAGCACAGTCAAGCTGCTGCAAAAGTTATTACAAACAAGGCATGTAGGGAATACTTCTTCAGAGAAATCCTGAACTTTCAGTATCTCAGGGACATTACATTTTCTTTGTCAACGTGCAGGGCATTCTAGCAGAGAGATAAGGGTCTCTGTGCAGTTCAGCCTCTTCTGAAAGAGTGGGACTTTGCAGGAGTACCTTATGCAGGGCTGAGATAAGGCCTATAGCTATTAGATGACAACCTTGTGCCTCAAGGTTTATCAAGAATGCAATATAGATGCTACTCAACACAGCTGCTGGAACATGGGACAGATATTCAAGGCAGAAACAGAGGGCTTCTGTACTGCACAGAGAACATACAACTATGCTTTCCCTAAAATTCAACATGTTTCAGCTTAATTTTTAGCAGGAGCATTTATTTATCACCTTTCAGGCATACAGAGAAAGCATCACTTTGAATTTCACTCTTGAGGGAATGGAAGCCAATGCATGCAGCCCTATGAGGGCACAAATTGAGGGGCAGCCTCTCTCCTATGCAGTCCTCAGAAGGATGGATCCTCCTTGGATCTGCCAAAACACCTCTATGCAGTGTTCCCAAGAAGTCAGCAATCTCCCTCAAGGCAGTACAACATGAGAAAGACAAGAGCCAAATATTTTGCATGCCTGCATAACATGAAAGAGTTTCTGTAGGTGGCTAAGTCAGTGTAGCAGAGCAGTGTGTGACATGACAGAACAGACCTCCAGCAGTTCCCTGGAAGTTCAGTGTCTGTGAATCCTGCTGCTCAGGAGAAGTTTCACAAGAGTGTTTTGGAAACAGACACAAATTAGTACTCACCCTTCCCTCTGTGATTGCTGAAGCTGTTCAAGTTAATCACCTCTTCATTCCCACCTCTCTCTGCCATTTTAAACAGCTGCACCCCAGAGTGTCAATGCCCCAGCATGGCAGTCAGGCTCACATGAGGAACTGGAAGATAAAATAAAACCATGAGGGAGTCAGGCAAGCTCAAATTCACCCTAAGGAGGTTTTTCCAAGACTTAGCTGCTAGGGGTACTTTTCTGTGCCCCCCTCTCAGTACTTGAAAGGAGATATGTTTGTTATCTTGTGTTCCAATCAGGCCTGAGAAGTCTCTGGAGGAGACATGAGAGTTCTTACAGCTATGCAACCACAGAAAAGGAAGAGAGATGCAATTCTATCCAAGAAGGACTCAAACCCTCCCAATATGTGGATCTTCTCTTGTTTCCAACCAAAATCCATTGCACCAACCCACACAGTGGTGTCTCTGCCATGATCAGGTGGTGAGAAGGGCAAAATCCCCTTGCCTGCACTGTCCCAGGGCATCCCCACATCAACCTGCATCTCACACACCCCAGATGATGTCACTACAACGACCCCTGTCACACTTAATGCCAGGGAAGTCACACACAGCCCTGAGGGGAACAGCCAACAGGGATACCTGATGGTGACAGACAAAGAGATGGGACTCTATAGATTGCTCATATAAAGCCATTTATTGATTCGCCTAGCTGTGCTTATATACTCTCGTATTATATAACAAGTAATATTTGCCAGGTGATATTGGTTAACATATGCCTCGTACTAACTAACACAGGTATGCCTAGAATGCACTAACACAGCATATTTCTCAAAATCCTGCTTCTCTTTGCCAAGGCTTGAGGCCTAGTGAATCCACCCCTGTCATGAGCTCTCTAGGCCCTGCAGGCCCACAGATACCACCATCCCAGCCTGAATTCCCAGTGTGCTGCCAAGCTGAGGCACAACTTCAGAACCACCAGAGATGGTCCAAGCTCATTTGCACAACCCTCAAGTTATTGGTATGTCAGAAGGAAGCTGCACCCTGTGCAGGGCAGTGTCAGTGTGTGCTTTGTGCCTGCACCGTGAACCAGCACAGGAACGAGTCACATTCCAGAGAACACTTCCTTACCACCATCTGCTGTTTTAAAGAAGAGATTTCCTTGATTTACAGCAAGGGTTTGGTACAAATTCCAGGAAACACCATCTGCTCTCACAGCAGAAGGAGAGCATGACAGGAATCAGGTTCCATCACAGGACTGGGCTTTTTGGAACTAAACTTTGCTACCCCCACCTGTTCTCAGAGAGGCACAATTAATCGGCCAGAGGCTCCCAAACAGGATTGGGGGGCCAGAGGAATCACTGCAAACTAAACAGGAGGTTTCCATTTTATGCTCTGTCAGCTTAGAGCTCTCAATTCCCACTATCACAGAGAGGCTGAACACATACAGGAACTCCAAACAGAATTTGATCACTGGAAGGAGAAAGGAGGTTTTCGTATTGGAAAGTATTCGTCTCCTTATCACAATACAGAGGAATCTGTACTATTAAATATTTACTGATGCAATAGTTGGAAGAAAATGGTGGGTCTGCTATAAAATCCTGTTTGCTAATACACGAGCAGCATAAATTCCTCCTCAGTAATTCTACTTAAATTCCTCTGCAGGGAACAAGATTTGCAGCTAGGACAGTAAAATGAAGAAATCAGTTCAGATGTACAAGATACAATAATAATATTTAAAATATATCATTTAGCACTTTAAAAAGCCCAGCAGCATGGGCTCAGTGCCTGAAGGAACCTTCTTCAGAGGGAACCTCCAGCACAAAGATTTCAAGGTTTGGCTACAAGCAGCCACACTCACCTAGTCCCTGCACTGCTGATGGTCCTAATTTGAGTGAGAAATTGGGTGAGGGAACAGCAAGAGGCCTCTTCTAACTAGCATTACCACAAACATGCAACTATGCCTGTATGAGCCCTGATACCTCAGGTGCACACCCTATTTCCAGTTAGCAGCTCCGAGATTCTCATGGGCATACATACTGGTGCTTTGAAAACACCTGAAAAGTAAGATTTTGGGGTGTTTCCACTAGGTTCTTAATTTTCTGCCTCACAAGGAGAAAGTCTTTATTTTTTTTGCCAGAATGGCACGAAAGTGCTGTTCCAGCATCACAGGCAGGGTGCTGGAGCTGCAGCTCAGGAGCTGGGTCACTGCAAGTGCAAACTTGTGGTGCAAACCCTGGCCTTTCCAAAAGGTCACATCCACATTATTACAGTTGTATTTTCCCTGGTACTCATGAATAGCAATCACCTAATCCTGCATAGCACTTTTCCATCCTTAGCTGTCTGACTCCTTTAGCAAATAAAACCAATTCACACTTCTTTCCATTTAAAAGGTGGAGAAACAGAAGCAGGGATAGGCCCAGCATGGCCACTGTCACTGAACAAACATGGCAAAGGATCGCTCTGAGACTGGCTGGGGAGGAACAAGGACATTTGTGAAAACCACAAATCAGCCCTTGCAGCATCAAGTGGTGCAGACAGGGGCTGGACAGGTGTCTGCTCAGATCTGCTCCAAGCAAAGCTGAGTGGTTGGGTATTTCTCCCCTCCAGGGGCCCATGGTGCATTAGCAGGGCTGGCTACGTGAGGGTGGGGTAACACTGCAAATGCTCAGCACAGCCACCAAAAAAAATCTTCTCTGAAATAGCTCAAATGGTGCTTTGTTCACTGCTGGTTAAATCCCAGCTGTTCACATCCAAAATGATGGATAAGCCACAAGATTAAGGTGGTCTTTTCTAGGGGCCATTCTGGTTTCTGCAGAGAGGAACTTGCATGTTTCAACCTTCAGCAGTGAGAAGGAGGTATAGGGAATAATCTGAAATTAAATTTGGGATAAAAAAACTGTCTACACTTCCATACAAGAAAGTGTGCACACATCACCAAAAGACTCAGTGTTTTAAAAGCAAGAATATAATAAATAGTATTATCTGTAATACACAGTCAAGGCAACAACAAACAAAGCCAAGCCTGGAAAGAACTGGCAATTCTTCCTTCTTAAAAACAGACTGAATAAAACCCCAAGCAGCTTAATAAAGCCCTGCTTTGAGGGTAAAAGCCAAGCTTCCACCAAGAGCTAGCAATTCATTTTGTCAATACTCAATACAGAGCTGAAGTTTAAACAAATATCCATAAGCATGGGCCAGTTCCATCTAGTGGCATGAACAAGAAGTTTATTCATGTTTATAGCACCAGGTTGCCAAGAATGTGAAGTAACAAGATCAAAGCCACCCTGGGGTCTTGCCCTACATAAACAACAATAAAAAAGCAAGGAAGACAGATGGAAAGAAGCTATTCCACACTACTTCAGTGACTTCAGAGTCTATCTTTAGGCAAAGAATAAGGCTACCTATAAGCAACCTCTAATATGCCCATCAGCTTTTCCACAATACAGTCAAGGACAGGAAACTAGAGCTGTTTAAATAGCAAAGCAGTCAGATAAACATTTTGCAAGCTTTTGAGTTTTTCTTTTTTTCTTAAAAGGTTCCCACCTGCACTGCAGCACATCAAGCTGGATTTGGGACTTGAATCCCTATAACAGTATCCAGGTGACACAAAATTCTCATCATGACTTCTAAGACACCCACATGTTGTAAGATGTGGTCCCATCCAATTTCACCTCTGTATTATTCCATATACTCATAACTCCATCACAGGATATCCTGAGTTGAAAAGGACTCACAAGGATCAGAGTTGAACTCCTGGCCCTTCACAGGACATCCCAACAATCCCACCATGTGCCTCAGACCATTGTCCAAATGCTCCTGGAGCTCTGGCAGCTTTGGGGCTGTGACCATTCCCAGGGGAGCCTTTTCAGTGCCCAACCACCCTCTGATACTGCACACCCAAGTTGTTTCATTGTGCAGACAACAAAATCCTCCCCATTATGGTTTTTTCTACAGCAAATTGAGATGAGAAGCAGCCACCAACAGAACAGCTACCAGGAAAACCAGAGTCCACCAGGGACTTGGGTTTAACAGTTCTCTGAACTGACAAGACCTCAGACTGACAGCTGAGGTCACAGGGACTTCCCGGACAAGCTCCTCAAACATGCAAAAATATCATCCACAAAACCACTGCTTCCAACCACTACTATGAGGTAAGGGATCAGCTGCTACGAGGTGAAGCAGGTCTCAGGAGCACACAGAATGCTTACACAAAGATTTCCAAAACCCATTCAAAATCCTTTCAAATACCACATGACATATTTTTAGCCTAACCTAAAAATAGCCACCATCGGTGCTGTGCATATATTTAATTTCCTGATATACGAAGGCGTTTCTGGACTGCAGAAATTGGAGCAGAACTCAAATCTGCTCCTTCTCTCCCACATTTGTGCTGTGATGAGCATCTTCAGATGGTGCTGGAATTTAAACTGACAGTCAAGGGGAGAACCCCTCCTTCTCAGCACAGTGTAATGTATTTCCCCCCCACTTACAGCATTTGAAATCTTGAACTCCCACATACCCAAGATGGGACTAGACTCAAAGCGCTCTTGTCTGGCTCCAGCTCAAGGCAACAGGACTAGACAGAAAGCAGGGGAGGTAGGAACCGAGATCCCAAATGAACAGGGGGGAAGGAAAGAAAAAAAAAAAGAGCAACTTCAAAGAGATGTCAGCAACATCAAATCACTGTGTTTTAGCCTCTCCCCCACACAGAACACCACTGTTGCTCACCTACATTGACAGAAGAGCATCAACTCCTACTTTGTGCCTGCGGGCAGCAAACGTGTCTGCTGGTAGCCTGCGAGCAAGGTGAATTTCTGGCTCATTTCAAGCTGCTAAAACAAGCTACTTAAATAATGCAGGGCTTGTGACAACCAGCAAAATGAAAAGCTAAAAATTCAGTCCCTAAAAAAAAAAAATAAAAAAAGCACAACAGAAAGGAAATAAACCAGCCTGACTTACTGTCAAGCATTTCACTGAAACATTTCAAAGGGTTCACAATTTGCTGGGGGCTGCTCCTTGTAACAGGCACTGAGCAAAAGCAGGGAGAGTTTAACAGTGGTTGATCGTGTTAAGCAGCATCATCCCAACTGAAAATTAGAAATCCCCTGATCATAAGCCCAACAAGAACTGCTGGGCACAAACAAATCCTATTTGCTATGCACAAAGCAGCTACTGCCACTGCCTCACACCCTGCAAAGGGACAGAGACAGAGGTCAACACGTGGGGCTGCAGCAGGGCTCCTGCCAGCAGGTTTGCTCAGTTCCAAGCCCGGGAAAAGTGGAAAAAGCATTGATTCCAGCCCAAAAGCCTTACCCTGGCCTCTGAAGGCAGAAGTGTGTGGGCAGTGGCTCTCAGAAAAAAACACCTGGTTTCCAGCAGCACAACCTGCTACAGGTTTGGCCAAAAGCTCCTCTCAGGAGCACAGACCAGGGTATCCACAAGAGCACGACAAGAGCATCCACACAGCTCTGCCACCAATTTTTGGACCTGTAACATGCGCTGAAGAGAAACAACAAACCAGAAGATGCTTTAGTAACAGAAATGGCTGCTGAGTTATAAAGTATTCTCCAAGTGTTTCCCACATTAGCAGCTGGCCTGGTTTACCAAGTGATTTTAAACACGTACCCTCTCTGAGAAGGGGAAGACAGGATTCCTGAGATCTGAGAAAAATCAAGGAACAGAAGCTGAAGCGAACAATAAAAAGAGCCAGGTAACATTTCTAGGGCAGAAAGCCACAGAACTGGTTTCACCACAACAAAACATAAGACAATATAATACAAGAAGTGTTTCATGGCAAGTAAATCCAATATGAATGTTTACCTCTCTGACAGACAAGACACCCAACACACACAGTTCAGAAAATATCCCACCAGAGAAGCCACTATTCCCAAAACCACACCAGTCTGCAACTGGCTCCAGCAGCTCCAGGGCAGGATATGAATAAGGATGGAAAAGAGGAATGAATCTAGCAGCAATCACAGCTTCCAGTTACCTCCCAAAAATTCCCTGTTCCTCACCCTCTCTTACCCAAGGAGAAAAGCACCTAAAGGGAATGATGCCCTTTCCTCCCAGGCTCAGCACTGGTAACTGCAGAGTCAGAAGTGTGACCAAGAGCACATCAGGAGATGCTCCAAGAAGAGAGGCTGCAGATTAACACAGGACAGGCTACATCTCTGTGTCACTGCTCCAGGCTAGTGAAAATTGCTTACTCAGGAGCAATCGAGAGAGCAGATATTTAGGGATTACTTGGCTTCAAATCCCCAACTAGATTTTTCCCCATTTTCTAAGCCCACTCAGGACTCACGGGAAACATCTCGGCTGTCTGTACATTACAAGACTTCTCATCAACCTTATTTGCAGTTCATTCCATCAAGGTCACAGTGTCATAATTATTAATCATAATTGTCTGAAGTACCCAATCACCATTTTTATCTGAAACAGAAAGTACAAGAGGAAAGAAATGTGCCTCATTTTACCTAATTCACCTAACAGCTGGCTACATACATGGGCACCAGTTTTCCATCCCAAACCCACAAGGCATTTGCATTTCCCTAGCAAAATATCTGCTCTGAGCTACTCTCTAAAATGGAAGACTGTAAGCTCTAAAATGTAAGCTGTTTTGAAGCAGCTGCACTCATTTTCCAAAATTGGGCAACTCAAAAGTTTTTCATTCCTTTGAGCTATTCCCTGGTGATTGGCATCAAGGTCAACTGCTGGACACTTCAGTGCCTTCCCACGACCCCCATCAGTCCCTCTGCCAAATAACAAGGCTCCATATCATCCCATCTCCCTGACCAGCACAAGACTCCTCGTTTTGATGCGTGCAGAAATCCACTCTCTGCACGAGAGGTGAGAGGTAGAAAGCTCTGGATCTGTCATTCCCCCCTCCACATCCAACTGAGTGCTGAAAAAAAAGTTAAATCTACAACTTCTAGCTGGAAAGGAGAGTTAATGCCATTACCGTGAGCAGTTTGTTTTGACGTGAAAATTAAGGTTTTGAGGAAGAGGCAACCTGAACTCAGTTCCTGTAAAGGGCAATACTCTGCCTGCCTCAGACTTTTGGCAGGTGCAAGATCATCCTGCGTAATCCTCTAAATCCAAAACCTCCTTCCCACATCACACACACAGGTGCCAGCTTGGCATTTCACGTTGATGCAACGATCCAGACACCAGCAGCTCAACACTTGGTTAGAGAACTACACATAAACCCAGCCTTGCTCTGCTCACAGCCTATCTCCCAAACCATCATTTAAAAGAAGTGATTTGTTCTGATTTTGTGCTGTAAGGGTGGGGATGAATGGTAGAGCATGTGAAACCATGTGATTTGCAGCTCTGTTGCTTCCAGAGAGAATTTGACTTCCAGTTTCCTTTCCCTGAACTCACATGTCCTTTCCCTTCCAGGAAAGGCCAGGGGCTGCTTTGAACAGCACCAAGATTCAGACACCAGTGGGTTTAAAGAGTGGGACTCCACAAACCCCCAGGTGCTGCACATACCTGCCACAGCTCCTCACAGCATTAATTGCAGCTGCCTTCTCCATAAACCCAGCAGCCACATGGAAAAGAGCAGCAGAAATGCCCTGTGTGCCCCAGGATATATAGCAAAGTGCTCCTCTGGTACTTGTACTTCATAGATCCCTCCAGGAGACAGGACAGAGCATGTTCTCTCCACATCCTCAGTAGTTTTTCTACCTTTTTTCTTTTCCTTTTTAAGGGATCCTGAATGCCACTTTAAAAAGCTTAACGGAACAAAGAAATCTAAGTGCAACCTTTTAAGTAGTTATTTAACAAGTTGGATGCATATCTTCAGAAGCATTCAGGTTCCCATCTTAGCACTGTTTTCACTGGAGAGGAAACAGAAATAAGGGATTTAAGGTTGCTGGGACAGGCTGTGGCACTGACATTCACACTGATGAGCAACCAGCAGCCTGCTCAGCTCACAGCCCTGTTTGCAGGGGCACTGAGAGCAGTGAGAATCAGGGCACACACAACCAGCAAACTGCTGTGAAAAGCAGCAGTGAGGGATAATTAGACCAAAACCAGAAGGGCTGGAAATCAGTCAGTTAGTTAGTAGCAGCCAGAGGACTTGAAAATCACGAGGAACTGATAGGCTCTGATGGCATCCTGGATGTTGAGCAGCTGCCCATCAGACTGACTCTGGAAAACACCTAAGCTGCACTTGGGAAGATAGGTTCCAGAAAAAATTACAAGCATAATGCACCACCAGGAAAAAATGTGGAAGGAAAGAGGGTATTTTTGTCTCTTATTTTATTTTAAATGTGACCTGAACTTATCACAAGAAACGTTGCTTTCAAGCACAGCACACTTCACCTCATTCACAAAGCTGCTGACAACACAAAAGCTGAGACTTGACCTTGAGGGAGCACACAGGGTGCAGCAGCCCACCTTGGCAAAAAAGAAGGTCTCTGTCACTCTGCACAGCACTTTCAGAACTATTGACTTAAAAGCCTGCCACCAACCCTTCCAGGAGTCAAATATCCCAGAGTGAGTGACTTCCAAAAACAATGACTTCACAGGCCACATATTCTGGTTACAACAGCCATGCCCTTTTTTAGGGCCACATTAAGCATACGCACTTGCCACAATTCCAAAGGTCAGCGGCCAGCAGCTGAGGCTTCATGTTCAGAAGGGTTTCACTGCAATACCTGTTAAGGATGTTCATGTTCCCATACCACAGCTTGCTTCCTCTTCTCACACTGAGCTCCTCCAGCATTTCTTACAGCTTTAAAAAGAAATGCCCTGGAAAATGTTTTTATGGGATTCAGATCCTATAGCCTCCATACCCTCCACATAGCCACCATGGTGGAATTGGGAGAACAGAATTAAGGTGGTAAAATAAACTGCAAGAAGGAGGAAGATCTTAAACTGCAGCCTAAGCTGAAACTATGAAGCCACAGCTGATACCTGACTAATACTCAAACTACACGTGCTTCTAGTCCAAGTCCAAGGTCAGGCACTGCCTTTGAGAGATGCTTTTACACAATCACTTAAGAGTTTAAATATACACAAGAGTCAGTTTAGAACCAGACTGGGCCAACAGGCCAAGCTCAGAGTGATAAGCCTTAAATGGCTTTACCTACTGAGAGTAAAATACTGACAGAAAACTTGTAAGGCAGGCACAACACCTGAGCAGCAAGTCCATGCTCTGCACCAATTTCTGCTGGAAAGGGTGAAAAATAAGCTGCCTCTTGCACCCAACGACTGCTGCAGGAGAAGCACTGTCACAGAAGAACTGCAATGACATCCTTACTGCTCCAGCACCGCAGATGACCAGGTGTCAAAAGATTTTCCAGCCAGTCTGCAACACCCTCTGTAAAACTGGGTTTAGTTTTGTTTACAGCCACGTGTAGCCTTGTGGCCAATTCCAGCCCAGCAAACTCTCAGCAGTGAAAACCCAGGGCAATCTTCCAGGCTCATGACAGTCATCCAGCCTGACTTCATCCTTGTCACGTGGCAGTGGCCACTGTGGAGTATGAGTATGTTAAAACAGCAGAAAAGCAAAGAGGCTGCATTTGAGGTAAGTACCACTATATCAGAACAGAAAACAGTGAAATTCAATTGTGGCTAGATTTAGAGATGCTCCACAACTAGCATGAGTCCCTTGTGAGACTACTAAAGTTCACAAATGAATGAATTATGAGCTAAAAAGCAAGGAAAGAAGAACTGCACATTCATTCTTCAGGTCCCCAGTCCTGCAGATTAATGAGACTGTAAGGTACCCACTAATCTCACCCCACGGCAAACAAACATTTTGCAGAACAGGACTACAAAAACCACCACAGCCAGGAGGTTACACAGGCTGCACTCAGAGCAGTTGCTAAGGACAGACTGCTTCAGGCAGTGAATCCTGTGCCCACCCTTAGTCAACACTAAGTCCAACACCAGGTGAGTCCTCACAGTGGAACAGAAATTCTCTTCCTGGGTGTTGCAATATTAGACAGATTATTTAACCACCTGGGCTGGAGGGTTGGTAAAAACAGCCACAAACTGCTAAATAAACACAAACACATTGAGCTGAGGAGCACTCTCCAGACACTGTGTCCAAGGCAGAGGTGCGTTCCAGCCATTGTGAGCTGGTCTGTGCTAGTCCTGGCAGATCCAAGGGCACCTCCCAGTTGATACACAATGAAGCCTGTTCCACTACAAAAGGATTCTGCTTTAACAATCTACAGAGAGGGCATGAACTATTTACATTAGCCAAGTTACTGCTCCCAGGTCTCACTCATCTGTAGCTGGAAATCCCAGCAGCACAGGAGGTATGAAATGCCCTACCCTGCTGGTTTCCTGAAAGGAAAATAAAGAGCTGCTTTTCCTGCCTTCCTATTATGCTGCTGCTGTCATCTCCTCAAATTGCATTTCAGCACACGACAGCAGAGCGAGGAGAGGAGGAAAGTCCTCAGCAGCACTGTGGCTGTGCTGCAGGCAGCTGTCAGCACTGCTGTCCCTTCCCTCTGCCATGCCCCTGAAATGTGTTTGCCCAACAGAGCTTGTACTTGCCAGGGATACATGGGCCAGTCCCCCTTCCAAGACTGGCCTTCAAGCAAAAAGGATCTGCAAGAAGCATCAGGGAGAGGCTTTCCTTCCCCCTCCATCACACGAAAATGCATCCTGTCTTTGGGATGGTATTTGGAAGTAGCAGTGTAAAACTGTTCCTCACTCTGTTTTTGCAAGGGCTGCAAAAAGCCAACCCCTGCTTGCCTTCCTCCAAGGAACAGCAGGAGCAGTGCCCACAGCTTGGTAAGAGCACGTCAGTCTGGATAAAGCAGTACAGGAGCCTTGTGTAAGGAGTGCTTTGGACAAAACACATTACTTTAGGCCATTTTTCATACTCATATTCCCCCAAAAAGAGATTCCAGATCGTGACCACCTTGTATTGCAGAGTACCACGTGATGCCTCTACAAATCCCATCCAAATGTTCCCCTGAATAATGCAAACAGTAGCTTGTTCTCCTTGCAGGGGAGAGCAGGCTGAGGGTGAGCAACACCACGCTTGGCCTCCGAGGCCAACTGAAAACATTTCAGGTCACCCTGACACCCACACACACTCCCAGTTTTATTTCAGCTCATTAACTTCACTTCTCATTACAAGGGGCAACCACGGTCTCCAAAACTCACCCTGGCAGCAGCTGGGCACCACCAGCATCAGCACAGGAGTGGGGCTCCCTAAAGCCAGCGAGGAAGCCACACATTTAATTTAGACTCCTGCTGACCTGAGTCAGAAACACTGTGAGGTGACATCGTGGCTTGGGGTAGCAGCTGCCCTGTGTTGAAATCTTTCCCTAAAGCCCAATGCTTTTTCCACTTAATCAGGCACTGACAGTTCCCCTCATGAACGTAGGGAGGGAACCACAGTGGGGTTGCTAATTAGGAGAGAGGTGTCATTCAGAAGGAATATAATTTCCCATCCTCAGGAATTAAGCTTTCTCAAGGACCATTATGAATTTAAAACCATTGCAAGCCCTTAAGCACTGACCCAGAGGAAAAACATGACTCCTGAGATAGTCCAAAATAAACCCGAAATTCTATAAAAATGACATGAAGGCTGCTGAGAATGAGATTTTCCCAGCTCAGTGAGACATTCTTTATTATCTCTCATCTCAGTGCTTTGGCAAGGATAACTCATTCAAGCCACCAGGACACTGCTAAGTGGCTTTTTTCCCCTCTCTTTTTCCTGTTTTCTCTGCCTACCCCTCCCTAACTTCCCACTTCCAGTAACCTGCTTAAAAACAAAACTACTCCAGACTAATGTTGACCAGCCCCTTACTCAGCTTCATTTCAAACACAGGAACTCCCAGCCTGTACACAAATAACCTTATCTCCTGAGCTGCTCCTGGGAGACAGCTGCTGTCCCCAGGCAGCTGCGTTTCACACCTTCTGCTGTATTTAAAAAGGCACCTATCCCACTGGAATAGAGCCTACTGAGAGGAATCCCAGTTACATGAAGCAGCTTGAAACCCCACCATCACTTCAGTAAACACAGGCTTTGGAGACTATTAATACCTTGTTTTTAAGTAGTTACAATGATGCCCAAATTCAATAATTTAAAGGGAATCTTAAAATATCTCCAGATCAAATCCATCTGCAAAAAAACCCCAAAAAACACAACCTTAAACTTCCAATGAGAGGAATTAGTGGTGCAGCTCTGACTGTCCCAGAAAGAATGCAGCCAGTGGCAAGCCCCAACACCCAGCACTGCCAGCACTCAGACACAGTAAACCACTCACAATGGCTTCAGAAAGATATAAATAAAAATAAGACACCCATTCCAAATTAATGAATGGAAGCTTCTTCCAGCAGGCACTAAACAACACCCGAAGGGCTCCACGTTACTTGCACTTGGGTTTGTGCTACTCTGGGTTGCTAATCAGCTCCTGGCCCCTGGGATATGCTTCCTGTCTCTCTCCAGCTGTGCCACAGGAATTGTGTGTTTGCCCCACCTATTTTTGCCACAGGACTTTTTAGTGATTTGTGTCCAATTTCAAAGCACAAGGCTCGCAGGCAGCAGGCACGCCCACTGCATTCTCAGGCAGACAAAGCACTGGGCTACCCAGGAATTTGGACTTCCGAGGCAGCTCCTGAAACTCCAGCCCAGGAACAGGCTGCCAGCACCCTGATGGAATCCACACTGCACCTTGTCACCAGTAACACCTGTCCCAAGTGCTATTCTAGGAGCTGCTATTCCTGCCCTGACTGCCTGCAGCCAGGCCAACCAGAAGGAAAACATCCCAGGAAGCAAGAAAAAGAGATGGAAGAAAGCCTGTTACCACAATGCAGCACCTCCAAGCAGACTGAATGTCTACAGATCTTCAGGAAATCTGTCTGAGTCCCTTCCCAAGTCTTGGTGTTCCAGGCACAAAATCCTGTCAAGATGATTGTTTATTAACATCCAGTCACACCATGAAGACATCCAGCACATGAAATCTATTAACGTGTTTACAGTTGCAGAGGGCCTGATGTAAGGCAGCAGAATTTTTGCACAGCATTCATCCCAGAAATTAAAAGCACATATTAAAGCTGTAAATCCCACAGTCCTGGAATTAAAAACTGCCCCTGCAATCCTACTAGTCCTAAAGAAAATGGGTTCTACCACATGGTGTCTTGGTTTGAAAAGACAGATGTCTGCTAAGGAAGACAGGAGCCTCCCTTGAGGTGAAGGATGCAACCCCCTTCTCTCTGAATTATTATAAATTTGGAATTAAGGGGCTTTCAGGCAAAAATATAAGGAATAGGAATAACAGTTCTTTACTAAAATACAGATGTATAAACAGGCAAACAAACAACGATAACTATAGTGGTGACAACAAACAGAAGCACAAACCCAGTGCAGCCTCTCTCGGCTGTCAGGCCCTTTTCCCCTTTGGTGCAGTGCCAGTCACAGCCGGCAGGGGCGCTGGCGGCTCCTGGTGAGCAGGGCAGGTGCGATGGTTCTCCCGCGGCTGCAGGGGGCACTCCGGAGCAAGCTCGGGGAGCACGGAGCAATGGCGGATTAGATCTCGGGAAAGAGGGATGGAGAAAAGGCTTCACAAACCTCCCTGGGCAGCTGATCCTGGGGTCTGTCCGGGCTCTCCTGGCCAGGCAGGCTGGGGCAGCAGTAGGAGCACAACTTCCGGGTGGCAGGCGAGATGTATCGAGCTGCGGAGCTGTGGTAGGAATCCCCGGAGGTCTCGGCAGGCAGGACGGGCAGGGCTGCAGAGCAGCGAAGGCTGAGGCAGCAGTATCTGAGCTGAGCTCCCAGCGAGGCAGGGAAAGGACAGGCTCTGGATCCTGGGGTTCTTCCAGCAGAGAGGAAAAAACGGCAGGAAAACCCGCAGTGCTGACGAGAGAGTCTCTCCCGTCTCCACACCAAGTCTCGAGTTCCGCTGAAGCAGTGGCTCTGTAGAGAAGGTCTCGTCTTCCTCTGAAGGTCCAGTGGTGATGTAGAAGGGTCTGGTCTTCCTCTGAGAATCCAGTGGAAAAGGCTGCCTGTGGTGTTCAAAATTTCCCCTTATATCCAGGCTGGAAGGCTTGGTTCCTCCCTCTGGGCGGAGCATCTCACAATGGGTGATATAGTCTTATCAGTCATGCGGTGATGGCCCATTAGCAGGAGATAGTATAGGAGAGATAAAAGACTCTGCCCCACCTGGTGTCAACAGCTGGCCCATTAACAGAAGATAGCCTCATGAGCTTATCAGGGATGAGTCATGAGGGAGGTGGGGAGCACTGTCCCACCAGTTTTAACAGTTTATGAAGATGGTGACAGAATACAGACTTTTGGGTACATTTTACATTGCAACCCAGGACATAATCCACCCCTTATTCTATCACCATCTACACCATACCCAACTCAATACCCCATTACAGATATATATATACACATATATACACAATGAAACCTTACACACAGTTCTCACTTAAAATCAGGTCTCCTTGCGGTACACAACGGGTCCCTCCATCTTCCTGCATTACCCACCAAGTATAGCCAGGTCCTTGAGCAAAGACGATCCCACGGATGGGTTTGCCCTTTCCTGAGGTGGGATTAATCCAAACAGTCTTTCCTAAAATACCTCTCATGTGTACCACAGGGACTTTATCTCCATCCACTGTGTGCAAGGGTTCAGATTGGGCAGGACCAGCTCGATTGATGGACCCTCGGGTGTTGACCATCCAGGTGGCCTTTGCTAAGTTCATTTCCCAATTTTTGAAGGTCCCCCCACCAAGTGCCTTCAGGGTAGTCTTAAGTAGTCCATTGCAGCGTTCAACTTTCCCGGCAGCTGGTGCATGATAGGGAATGTGATAGATCCATTCGATTCCATGTTCTCTGGCCCAGGTATTTATGAGGCTGTTCTTAAAATGTGTCCCGTTGTCTGATTCGATTCTCTCAGGTGTGCCGTGTCTCCACAGGACTTGCTTTTCCAGGCCCAAGATGGTGTTCCGGGCAGTAGCGTGAGGCACAGGGTAGGTCTCCAGCCATCCAGTGGTGGCTTCCACCATGGTCAGCACGTAGCGCTTGCCTTGACGGGTTTGGGGAAGGGTGATGTAGTCTATTTGCCAGGCTTCCCCATACCTGTACTTTGACCATCGTCCACCGTACCACAGAGGCTTCACCCGCTTGGCCTGCTTGATTGCAGCGCAGGTCTCACAGTCGTGGATAACCTGGGAGATGCTGTCCGTGGTTAAATCCACCCCTCGATCTCGTGCCCACTTATAAGTTGCATCTCTGCCTTGGTGTCCTGAGGCATCATGGGCCCATCGAGCTAAGAACAACTCTCCTTTGTGTTTCCAATCTAAGTCTATCTGGGACACTTCGATTTTCGCCGCCTGATCTACCTGTTCGTTGTTCCGATGTTCTTCATTAGCCCGACTCCTGGGAACGTGAGCATCCACATGTCGAACCTTCACGGTCAGCCTCTCTGCTCGGGCGGCAATGTCCTGCCAAATCTCAGCGGCCCAAATGGGTTTCCCTCTGCGCTGCCAGTTGGCCTTTCTCCAGCGGTCCAGCCATCCCCACAGAGCATTAGCTACCATCCACGAGTCGGTGTAGAGATAGAGCCTTGGCCACTTCTCCCGTTCGGCAATATCCAAAGCCAGCTGGACGGCTTTAAGCTCTGCAACCTGACTCGATCCACCTTGTCCCTCAGTAGCTTGTGCAACTTGTCGTGTGGGGCTCCATACTGCAGCTTTCCATTTCCGATTAGCACCTACAATTCGGCAGGAACCATCGGTGAAGAGGGCATACTGTCTTTCAGTCTCTGGTAGCTCGTTATATGGTGGGGCTTCCTCGGCACGTGTCACTTGCTCTTCCTCTTCTTCAGAAGATAATCCAAAAGTCTCACCTTCCGGCCAGTTTGTTATAATTTCCAGAATCCCAGGGCGATTCGGGTTTCCGATACGGGCGCGCTGCGTAATGAGAGCAGTCCATTTGCTCCACGTGGTGTCAGTGGCATGATGCGTGGAAGGGACCTTTCCCTTGAACATCCACCCCAGCACCGGTAGTCGGGGTGCCAGGAGGAGTTGTGCCTCCGTGCCGATGACTTCTGAGGCAGCTTGAACTCCTTCATAAGCAGCCAAAATTTCTTTCTCTGTCGGAGTGTAGTTGGCTTCGGACCCTCTGTAACTTCGGCTCCAGAATCCCAGTGGTCGGCCCCGTGTCTCACCAGGCACCTTCTGCCAAAGGCTCCAGGACAGACCATTGCTCCCGGCTGCAGAGTAGAGCACGTTCTTCACCTCTGGTCCCGTCCTGACTGGGCCAAGGGCCACCGCGTGAGCGATTTCCTGCTTGATCTGGGCAAATGCTTGTTGCTGTTCTGGGCCCCAGTGGAAATCGTTCTTCTTGCGGGTAACCAGGTACAGAGGGCTCACGATCTGGCTGTACTCAGGAATGTGCATTCTCCAAAAGCCTATGGCGCCTAGGAAAGCTTGTGTTTCCTTCTTGCTGGTTGGTGGAGACATCGCCGTGATCTTATTGATGACCTCAGTGGGAATCTGACGCCGTCCATCTTGCCACTTCACTCCCAGGAACTGGATCTCTCGGGCAGGTCCCTTGACTTTGCTCTTCTTGATGGCGAAACCGGCTTCCAAGAGAATCTGGATGATCTTCTGTCCTTTCTTGAATACTTCCCCTGCTGTGTTTCCCCACACAATGATGTCATCAATGTACTGGAGATGTTCTGGAGCCCCACCTTTTTCCAGTGCAACCTGGATCAGTCCATGGCAGATGGTTGGGCTGTGCTTCCACCCCTGGGGCAATCGGTTCCAGGTGTACTGCACGCCCCTCCAGGTGAAGGCAAACTGAGGCCTGCACTCTGCTGCCAGAGGAATGGAAAAAAATGCATTTGCAATATCAATGGTCGCGTACCACTTGGCTGCCTTGGACTCCAGCTCGTACTGAAGCTCCAGCATGTCCGGCACGGCAGCACTCAGTGGTGGCGTGACTTCATTCAGGCCACGGTAATCTACTGTCAGTCTCCATTCTCCATTGGACTTACGCACTGGCCATATAGGGCTGTTAAAGGGTGAATGAGCCTTGCTGACCACCCCTTGGCTCTCCAGCTCACGAATCATCTGATGGATGGGGGCCACAGAGTCTCTGTCGGTGCGGTATTGCCGACGGTGCACTGTTGCTCTGGCGATTGGTACCTGTTGTTCTTCAACTTTCAGTAGTCCCACAGCAGAAGGGTCATCTGAGAGACCAGGCAAGGTACTCAATTGCCTGATGCCTTCTGTCTCTACCGCAGCTATCCCAAAAGCCCAGCGATGTCCTTTTGGGTCTTTGAAATACCCATTCCTGAGATAGTCTATGCCGAGGATGCACGGGGCCTCTGGACCAGTCACGATGGGGTGTTTCTGCCACTCGTTCCCCGTTAAGCTCACTTCAGCTTCCAGTACAGTCAGCTGCTGGGATCCGCCTGTCACCCCAGAAATAGAAATGGGTTCCGCTCCCACGTACCTTGATGGCATCAGAGTACATTGAGCGCCAGTGTCAACCAAAGCCGTATATCTTTGTGGGTCAGATGTGCCAGGCCATCGGATCCACACAGTCCAAAAAACACGGTTCTCCCGTGCCTCTTCCTGGCCAGAGGCAGGGCCCCTCTAGCCTTGGTTATCATTCTGTCCCTGGGCATACATGGTGGAGGTGCCTTCAAGGGGGTCTGACATGTCATCATCTCTTCTGTAATACCTGGCAGTCTGGTCACGGGAGGCTGAGGCTACTTTCGCCTTAGCAGAGCCCCCTCGATTAGTGCCTCCCCCTTTGAGTTCACGCACCCGTGCTGCCAGGACAGACGTGGGTTTCCCATCCCACCTTCTCATGTCTTCCCCATGGTCACGGAGAAAAGACCACAGCTCAACTCGGGGGGTGGTGTACCCTCTCTCTCTAGCTGGGGGATGTCGGGCTCTGACTTGGGGACCAGTGATTCGCACTGGTGCCACGCTGATCTTCCTCATCTCCTCTCTCATCTCTTTCATCTCCTCTTTGAGGTCTTTAATCACAGCAGACACATGGGCTTTCAGTGGGCCATTGACCATACTATCATAATTCCTCAGTTTGTTGGCGACAGAGCCCACTGTTTCTCGGTTGTCATCAGCATTGATCGTTGCAATGAAGGTGGTGTATTGCTGTGGCCCTAGCTTAGCCAAGTTCCACAGCATCTGCCCTGTGCACTTGACTCTATCGGGGTCATTGTCATGCTGTCCATCCCTCCCAAAGAGTACCTCTAATACTGCCACCTCTCTTAGCTGCTGGATCCCTTCTTCGAGTGTCTTCCACTGCATCTTATGATGGTACTCTTGCATTCTGTCTCTGTGAATGAACCTTTCTCTCACACTCATTAAAAGCCGCTCCCAGAGAGAAATGGGCCCTGGATCCCTCACAAATATCCGGTCCACACCCGAGTCTTGGGCCAAGGAACCCAAATGCCTTGCCTCCCCACTGTCCAGTTGCACACCTGTGCCCATAAGGTCCCAAACTCGAAGCAGCCAGGTTGTATAAGGCTCACGTCCCCGCCGCACAATGTCTTTTCGCATGTTACGGAGACTGTCGTACGACAGGGACTCGGTGATGATTTCAGGTTCAGGCTCTCCTGCTGGTTGTGAGGGCCCTGGTTCCCCATCATCATTAACTGGTCTTACTGATTTGGTTTTATATTTCCTCCTCTGCACAGGGGCAACTGCTGCTGGCTGTGGCTGCCCTTCTGGTTTAGCTGGAACCTGGACGGTTGTAACATCCGTGGGTTCCTCTGCTGCACCCTCGGACTCACCCTCTTTGGGGCAGGGAGAGGGTTTTTCACTAGCCGGGGAGGTGTATTCCCTCAGCACCTGGCTTATCTCCTGCCGCATCTGGCTCATCTCCTGACAAATTTCCTTGCGCACCTGGCCCATCTCCTGGCCTATCTCCTTGCGCACCTGGCCCATCTCCTGACACATGTCCCTGCGCACCTGGCCCATCTCCTGACACATATCCTTGTGCACCTGGCCCATCGCCTGACACATGTCCTTGCGCACCTGGCCCATCGCCTGACACATGTCCTGACACAGCTCCTGACACAGCTCCTGTATTCCCTTCACCAATACCCCCACCCACTTCGGGTGGTCCATTTCTGAGGTGGGCAGTTGGGCAGCATCAGGCTCTGTGGCACAATTTCTAGCCTCTGGGGCCACATCAGGTTCTGAGGCATCATTTTTAGGCTCCGGGGCAGATACCTGGGTAGTTATCCAAGCCAATTTTACTTTATCTTTGAGTCCTAAATAGAGTAGAGCTACCAACAGCACCAGATACAGTAAACCTATGAACAACACTTGGCTAGTACCTAGGGGAAATCTAAACCCTTCGAAAATTAGTGGGGTAGGCCTGAAGAACTGGTTGAGGGGTAGAGAGAAAGCTTCCCCTGGTGTCATTTCCTCACAAAAGGTACCATTTTTGACATAACCCCAAAAACATTCACTTAGTGTATGATAGCCCTTTATCCATGTGCCCACATTCCAGAGGAAGTTAAAAATCCAGGAATTCCTCACCTTATCGACCCACAGCACTAACTGGATAACAGTAATGGTAGCCTTAGTCCAAGGACCCATGTTTAGGTAAGGAGCTGCAAAGGGGAAGAATATGGCCACGACCACATGACACCCGAACCAGGGCAAACCAGACCACATAGTGCTGCCTAACAAGGTTCTTATATCCAGCACACAAAGTTGGGTTACCCAGGAACTGTTATTCCTTTTCTTAATGCCCTTGAGCCCCACGTTGGGCGCCAATAACTGTCTTGGTTTGAAAAGACAGATGTCTGCTAAGGAAGACAGGAGCCT
>JACBWW010000025.1:7566843-7611639 GCA_020086605.1 Lanius collurio | reverse complement strand
GGGGGAAACGACTCGTCCCTGACGGGAGAGAGAGAAGGACCGGCGATGAAGGGACGCGGGGGGAGAGGAACGCACACCCGGCCCTGAGGGGACGCGGGGAGAGAGAGCGAACGTCCCTGAGGACAGGCCCCAGCCGGGAGCAGAGCCCGACCTCGCAGCGAGGGGTCCAGAGAGGCCCAGGGACTCCCCGGGGCGGCCTCTCTGTCCGTCTGGCGGCAGGGCTGTCCTGGCACCCACCGGCCCCGCGGGACGGAGGGGTCCCCCCGGCACTCACCGGCCCCGCGGGACGGAGGGGTCCCTCCGGCCCCGCTTCATTTAACCGCCGCTCCCGCCGCTTCCGCCCGGCCCGCGCCACGTGACCGCGCCGCCCCGCACCATAGAGACACAGCAAGGGAGAGACAGAGCGGCGCGAGGGGACGGGCGGGCCCGGCCCGGCCAACCTACCATAGAGAGAGGGGGAGGTCGGCCAGCGCCGCGCCACGCCCCCTGCCGGGCGGGCGGTGTTCCCGTGGGGAGGGGCGGGGCCTGAGGGGGCGTGGCCAGGGGCTGCACGTGTGTGTGGCGCGGAGGGACAGAACTTTTTGGGGTGCTCAGAAATGGGGGGTCCGGGAGCCCTGTACGGGACCTCCCCCGTCCCCCACAGCTCTGGGTGCCCGTGGAGGTCAGGCGAGTGAGAGGGAGCCCCCAGGACACCGCGTTTCCCTCTCGGAGGCAGCTGGGGACGTCCTGCAGCAAGAGTAGAAAATTGAACTGGAGGGATTTAAGTGACTTGCCAAGCTAGCAGAAAAGGAGCCAGCCGATTCACTGAGCTCCGCAAGATTTCCTAAGAGAAATGGGAAAATTTTAATTGTGTTTTCAAGAGAGTCACGTCGTAGAGAAGTCCTGGAGCAGCCCCTCTACAGTACACCCCCCCACCGGAGCAGGGTACAGGGATCCTCCTCTCTCTTAGCACCAAAAGGAAAGCAGAAATCAGGAAAACGTCACAAAAAGTAGCTATTAAAGAAAACAGCAGTGCCAGTATTTAACAGAGTACTGAAGGATTGACACGATTTCCTGCTCCAAGTAATGAAATTGTTCAGTCCCTGCTGCTGGCTGACACGAGGGGTGGGTGACAGCAGCTCCCTGGCAATTTGTTCATATTGTGAAATTACTCAAAGAATAAAAAGAATTTTATCTGTGATCTCTCCTTTTAAATTTTTTTTAAAACCAAATTATGGCCAGAAGAAAAACCCAGCTTCCAGCATCAGGGAGGGAAAGCACTGCTGCTGCACACACCAACACTGAACACCATCCTCTGACTTGCTCCCATCCTTCTCCACTTACAGAAATTAAGAAAAAAAAAAAAACAAAAAAAACCCAATCAGGAATGCAAGGATTCACCAACATGTGAATCTTTCTCCTGTTTTCATTAAGGGTGAGATTATAATTTCTTTCTGCAAATTGAGGGTTTGGAAAAGTATCATGATAAGTAATAAGAAAAGCAGGGAAAAGGACCAAGAGAATTAATCAGCTGAAGCAATGAATGAAACAAAGTGTTCTCCCTGCAGAGGAGGACTTTCATTTGAGCAGTCCATATAGACCTCTTAAATCAGTTGCATTTTGATACTTTGTCCATTCTTTTTCTCTGATTCCCAAAGATATTATAACAAACAAAAAAGTGGCTACAAAGAGTTTAAAGTTGTGAGTTTATTGCATATGTAACAAAAATGAACATGACCTCCTGGGTCCAGCCTACTATACAATCACTGTTTATTCCAGCTGGTTCCATAACCACATTAAATAGAACTAGTATTTCTTTAAATACTTTGATTTAGACATAAAATGAAACATTAGTGTACAACTTTCACAAAATAAATCTGCAATAAAAACAGTGGGAAGAATAACAAGGATAGCAGCAATACTTAAACATGACATTACAAAATAATAAATTAAAAAAATACATTATAAAGTGGTTGAGGAACAACAACAACAACAAAAAAAAAATTAACAGATTAAAACCAGATCCATACTGTGTTTCTGGGAACTTGCTGTGCCACACGGCCCCGAACCTGGGCACTGGCTCCAGAGGAGGCCCGGTGGCTGGATCAGTAATTTACAAAATCTGTTGGATTTTACAACCACCTCAACTTGAACTGAGGACAAACTGCTGAGCGAGCGCCCATCGCACCGTCTGGAGCTTCGAACAGCCTTGTTGGAGCAGGGTCTTGTCGAACATAATGCCCAAGTGAACACTCACACCCATCCAACAGTCTTGTTTCTTCTCGGTCGAACACACGAGCAGAGTGGTGGTTTCCTACATCCCTGAGCGTAGAGTATAGGCTGAGGAGCAGTATCAGGGCACTGCAGGGCCGTGCCGACGGATCAGCTGCGGGGTTTGCCGTTGGACAGGGACAACAGACACGCTGTACTTCCTTTAGGTCAGATCCAAGAGTATCCGCGCACAAGGTGGAACGTGGAATGACAAAATGAACACGGGACTCGATGGTATTCTTTGGGCAAGTTTGAGAAGTAACAACCAAGCTCAAGTGCTGGCAGACCGAGTGGGAATGGACACACAAATTCAGAGAGCTGAGGTTATCCCACACCTCTGAGAGCCACTGGCTCAAGCCATGCAAACTCCTGTTGGCATTTTGTCCTTCCCTGGCCTTGGAACTGGGCACAGAAGAACAAGCCATGGCTCCAAAGCCATCCTGCCTCACTTCTTGCTGTTCCTCCATCCACCCAACCAGCTTTAAGGCCTGCCTCAAGTGCATGTACAGAACAAGACAAAAAATGTCTTTGTCATCACTGAAGTGGCACAAAATTGCAAAGACAACACGACGGGAAAGGTGGTCAAGCTGTTGAAAAGAGAACTGAAATAATTTAAAAGACAGTGCCCTATTCTCATTACTGTCAGCATGGAGGAGGTACCTTGACAAGGGCTTTTAAATACAGCAAAAAACAGATGGACTTTTCAAAACAACGATCCTTGCCTATTCGTATTTTGTGCATTTAATAAAACACTGACCTAGCAAAGACATTAGGAACTATCTTATGTCAACTGGGTCGTTGACATAAAGCTACTCGACCTACAGATCTCCAAATCAGGGGCCTTTCCCTTCACCTCGCTTGGTTTGTACTGAGCCAGTTGTGCTGCAGGTGCAACAGGATTTTTATTTAGGGGTGGGCTTTAGTATCTGGGTTTGGGGTTGTATTTTTTTTTTACACATTTTTAGTGAAAAATCCACATTAGGTGGTATGCAAAGCTTTTGGGCAATAATACATTTTGCATTTTTCCTATCTGACTGGTTTATTGCACATTCAAACGTACTGAAAGGATTAAATATACCCTATGAACAGGTTTGACTTTGAAGCCATTTGGAAAATCCAGGGTTGAGGGGACTGCTACTCAGCCTGGGACCATAGGGATGCTGTCTGCCAACTGTTGCACATCCCAACAACCAGAACTGCAGAAACTGGTCTCCAAGTGCCAAAAGATCCCTACAGAACATGGGGCTGAACATGCCTCTCCTGTACAGTCCTGCAGGATGAGCATCTTTAGCCACCTCGTGCAAATCTCACAATATGGTACAATTTTACACCTCCAATGCGACTCCTGACAACAAATCACAAGAATTATGGTCAATGGCAAAAAGAAAACCACAAACAAACAAAACAGAGAAAAATGCCAGGGTTTTCACAAGTGTCTACTTTCTGCCTTATCACAGTTTAAAGCTATTATCAAATTCAATTTAAAAAAAGACAAAATAGAAGTATTCCAGTAGGCATCTCCTAAGGACAGTCTCTTACCCACAGCTGAATTTCAATGCACTATTCCATAAACATAACCTCTGTTAAGTGTTTCAGTCATGAATCTCTCTAATAGGCTTGCCAAAGAAAAAAAAAATCCCTATACAAGCAAGTCTGCTTAAGTTTAGACATGTTTGATAGATAACTGGGTCTCTCTGAAGCCATGTTATTTGTTAAAATATTGTCTCATCTTGGTGTGCAAACTAGAAAAATGTTAGTGATTCAGTGTCTTAGGTTACAATGTGAGATGTAACCAAAAGTATGTATTCTATCACCATCTATTAAAACCAGGTGGGGCAGTGCTCTTTATCTCTTCCATGACACATCCCTGATAACTCCCTCCAGAGGGGTATCTTCTGCTAAGGGCCATCTAACCTCACTGCATGACTCCTAAAATTACATCATCCCATTGGGAGATGGTCTGCCCAGGGGGAGGAACCAAGCATTCCTACCTGGATATAATCTGAGGTTTGGAACACCACAGGCAGCAGCGCTTCCCTACTGGATTCCCAGAGGACAAGAGCTACACAACCACCACTGGACCTTCAGAGGAAGACCAGACCCTTCTACAGGATCACTGCTTTGACAGAACCATAGCTTCAAAGAGGACTGCCTGTTAGCTTCTGTTTTCCCATTCTGGTCAGACAAAATGAATCCTCTCTAGGCCTGAACCTAAGGATACCTTACTGTCTCAGGCCCTGAGAAATGTAAACAAGAGAAGAGCAGGGGAGGAACAAACTTGGGGTAATTGCCTGAAGCAGTAATTGGAGAATTAACCCCTGATATGCAAATGGAGCAAACTTATAAAAAGTATGAAAACCCCTGCCCCAGTGATCCATTTTAGGTGTAGCCCCAAAGTGTACCTGAAGGCCCTTCGCCAAATATGGCCACTTTTATTCTCTTAATTTTGTCTAGCCTTTGTTTCTAGGTAGCCCATCAAGGCATCAGTTTTATTGGACCCATAATGCCTCTGGTCATCAGGGATGAGATGCAACGTACTGACAGGCTGGTGACCAGGGGGTGGACTTGACAATGGACAGTATGTCACAGGTCACCCACAACCACGAGACCTCACTGTGATCAAGCGGGCCAAGCAGGTGAAGCCTCTGTGGTATGGTGGATGATGGTCACACTCTAAGTGTGGGAAAGCCTGGCAAATTGACTACATCACCCTTCCTCAAACCCGCCAAGGCAAGTGCTACTTGTTGATCATGGTGGATGCCACCACTGGATGGTTGGAGATCTACGCTGTGCCTCACGCTACTGCCCAGAACACCATCCCAGGCCTTGAAAAGCAAATCCTGTGGAGACATGGCACCCCTGAGAGGATTGAGTCAGACAATGGGACCCATTTCAAGAATAATCTTACAAACACCTGGCCCAAAGAATGGTTTTATCATATCCCTTATCATGCACCAGCTGCTGGGAACATTGAATGGTGCTATGGACTACTTAAGACCACCCTGAAGGCACTTGGCAGGGGGACCTTCAAAAATTGGGAAGTAAATTTAACAAAGGCCACCTGGATGGTCAATACCAGAGGGTCCATCAACTGAGCTGGTCCTGCCAGTCCGAACCCTTGCACACAGTGGACGGAGATGAAGTCCCTGTGGTACACATGAGAGGCATTTTAGGGAAGACTGGATTAGTCTCACCTCAGGCAAAGGCAAACCCATGCGTGGGATTGTTTTTGCTCAAGGACCTGGTTACACTTGGTGGGTAATGCAGAAAGATGGGGAAACCCATTGTGTACCACAAGGAGACCTAATCTTAAGTGAGAACTGTGTGTAAGGTTTCACTGTGTATAGCAGAGTTTAAAGAGGGTATTGATTTGGGTATGAGGCAGATAGTAATAGAATAAGGGGGGGATAATATCTTAGGTTACAATGTGAGATGTAACCAAAAGTATGTATTCTATCACCATCTATTAAAACCAAGTGGGGCAGTGCTCTTTATCTCTTCCATGACACATCCCTGGTAACTCCCTCTGGAGGGGTATCTTCTGCTAAGGGCCATCTAACCTCACTGCATGACTCCTAAAATTACATCCTCCCATTGGGAGATGCTCCGCCCAGGGGGAGGAACCAAGCATTCCTACCTGGATATAATCTGAGGTTTGGAACACCACAGGCAGCAGCCCTTCCCTACTGGATTCCCAGAGGACAAGAGCTACACAACCATCACTGGACCTTCAGAGGAAGACCAGACCCTTCTACAGGATCACTGCTTTGACAGAACCATAGCTACCGCTTCAAAGAGGACTGCAGCCACCACTTAATCAGACTGCTACCACCACCCTGACTGACAGGGTGTTAGGTCATATCCTGACTGTCAGGTTAAGCCAGTGTTTCTGTATTATTGCCTTGTTATATATTTATATATACTAGTAAAGAACTGTTATTCCTATTTCTTGTATCTTTGCTTGAAACCCCCTAATTTCAAAATTATAATAATTTGGAGGAAAGGGGGTTACATTTTCCATTCCAAGGAAGGCTCCTGCCTTCCTTAGCAGACACCTGTCTTTCAAACCAAGACATTCAGGTATTGGACTTGCTTTTGCTTCCCCTGTGTTAGAGAACAAACCTTTCAGTATTAGTTTCAGATATTGGAAAAAATAGCCTTATATGGCTCTCTGGAGAAATTTTCATCCCTACAGAACTGAAATCATAAATTCTTCCAATAGCTTTTTGTAACATTTAGAATGTATTCCCCTTTTACCTCAATCTCCAAATTTTACATAGTTCCTATTTTAGCTCAGTCTCCAAATGAACCTTTCTCAAGGCTAAAAAATTTGAAGCTGGAGTTTGCTCTGTTAACTTGACTTTTAGTGATTTCCATGTGAGTCTTAGAATTTAAAGTCACACAAACACATCTTGGGTAAAACAGTGGCACAGAAATCACAGCTTTGGGATTGAATGGAATTTTATCCTGTCTCCTTCTCACAAGGCTTCTTCTTTGCAAGCTACTTACATCTGAACAAACTATGGAAAGTAATTCTGCAAGAGGAAAGAATTGTTTTCATGTGCAAAACAATTAGATTTCAGCCAGGACAACCAAAAAGAAATCATACAATACCATTTTAAGCTGTCCCAGATTCCTTCACTTTTCTCAACATTGGCCACAGCTTCCACTGGGAACTTCCTGCTAAGGCAGAACTTGGATTTCTTTACCTTTCAGTTAAGTGTTCATATGGAGGTATTTTCTGCTAGAAGTTTACTTTTTAAACAGATGTTTAAAATGTGCAATGCAAATTCTGGTGCCAGTCAGACACGCTGCACCTGCTGTACTCCACAAAGGCTCAAGCTTGATTTAAGACAGACTAACCAGGTGCACCTACCAGTTGCAAGTCCTCAGCAAATTAAGCTCATTCTCAAATACACTTTGATTCTCCTATTAAAAAAGCCCCACAGGTCGCTGACCCTATCACAATATGTGTTACAAATCTAGCAGAATATCCTGTGTAACCAAAGCCAAATGCTGAACTTGGCTGCATTTCATTTCAGGGGGAATGGAAGAAGAAGGAAGGGGTTATTGTAACAAAGGGGAGAAAATAGAGCTGGGAACCACCAAGAAAAGCCCCGACCCTCCCCCCCTCATCCACCAGCAGTGGAAGGGAAACAGCCCCATCTCTAAGTTGTCAGAGTTCAGATGCTTCAGACAGCTTAGCAGGAAGTTCACAGCAAGCTTCTCCTAGCTTTTGATTTGGTGGTCCATGAGCTAGCATCTGTTTCCTTTGGTTGCTTTTTCACTCCACAGCAAACCCACACGTCTCTTCCACAGCTGTCAACAGCTTCTCATAAAGCTTCTCATATGACTCATAAGGCGGAATGTCGATCCGGTTAAAGCTGCAGCGAGAGGAACAGAACACTGATGGATCTGAAGTGCTTATTGGGGAAAAATGTAAAGAAGCTACATATAGATAGAAACTGTAAGAACTCTCAGCTGCCTCAGTGGCCAAAGGGGACAAGAAGAAAAACAACTATTTCTACAGCAGGAATGCACAGCTTAATAGGGCAGCATTTGACATGCGGAGAAGGAAAAGGCAGATGCAGGAGACTTGCAAATAAAAAGCAACACATCAGGCAGGCCCACTCCCTGCCCTGCCTGCAGACAGTCTGTGCTGCTGCTGACACCATTTCCTGCCTCTGATGGAGTGAGATTTCCGTGCAAGGGCTCAGGCTGTGCCGATACTGCACCAACAGCACGAGCTTCCAACATTCGACATCTGACAACACTTCTTTGTAATAAAGAAATAAACTTACAAACGTCTCTTTACCCAGAATAATCACTTCTGGAATAGATGAAAACCACTGATAGCATAGAAGACAAAACAAGCTTTAAGAAAAGCAAATTATTCTGCTGGCTGCAGACTGCAGATATAGCCAAGCTAACAGAGCACACTTGAAGTAATCCACGTGTTTCACATGCCTAATCCCTACCCAGGACAAACAGAGGTGACTTCTTTAAATCAAGACAAAGGGAGAGGAAGCAGAATGTTTCCATCTTACCAAGTGTGGGCTTTTGGAAGGTTGTCTGTGTTTGCATCTATTAAATGGATGGTAAACAGTCTGGGTCCTGCAGCGCCTGTAGAACCTTAGACAGACATTCTAGTTAATGCACTTCAACAAAACATCATTCACACACACATATTTTGCTGCTTATAAAAAGGCAAGAGAGGAAATTACACTTCCAGCTGCAAGCCTAAGTATGTCCTAGGCTAAATCTGTAGAGATATTTGCAGCTGATGAAGGGATGGCAGAAGAGATAGAACTGTTTGTGACAACCATTTTACAGACTGGTATTTTGGAAAGCTGCTAAATTTAATATTAATGAAGCTGCACCATCAAAAATGAAAATACTTAAGTGCAAGAAGGTTTTCCTTGTAAAACAGAACTAGTATTTTAATTCTGAACATCAATTTAGTGTCAGACAACAAATGCAATGTGATCAGATCTCAACAGCCAAGGACACTGCCACCTTTTTGATAAAAACCTGCAATTTTCAAAAATTTGCTTTAAAGCCTAATAGTTTGTTGCCAAACACTGAAGGGAATACAACTCTCGCATAAAAAAAGTTCTTTAGTCAGCCATATATCCCTGTGCATGTTTGCACAGAGTGATTTGAACATGAGAGCAGAGAGTTGTAGGAGACTGATGAGCCAAAATTGACAGCAGTCAAAGCACTGCACAGCAACAGATTTACCAGCTTCCATCACTATCAGCAACAGCTGAGCTGCTGACAAATGTAAAACTGCTCTCAGGCTCTAAAGTTTGCAAGTACTTCACTTATCCAGTAATATGCTGATATTTTACAAGGGGCCTGTAAATACCACACCACTTTTATCTCTTTCTCCAACCACAGATTAACTCAGCCTCCACATCAGTCACCTTGTAAAGCCTTGAAACCTTGAAGTGGGACACGCGTCGAGCCTGTCACAAACTGCAGCAGCCTTGCCCTTCTTTCTTCATCAAACGTTTCCACCGCTTGCCAGAACCACTTGACGATGTTGCTGTCAGCCATGCAGTGCTTTAGGCGGGTGTTGGACTTCCAGTCATTCAGGTCTATCTTATCCAGGCCTCCTATGATCAGCTGTTAAAAGATTAGAAAGCCCTTTAAGTCCAGTGTCATTTCAGGTTTGCAGTTATAAAAACACATCCAACCACGTTGCAAAGCCTGGCACTGTTTAGGTGCTTCACCCATCCTTTTGGTGTAAGGTAACATTCCAAACCAGTACAGAACTGGCAGTAAACCTCTCCAGTCTGACTGCAGTGAAACTGACTCCAAGCAGTGCTTTACCAGCATTAGAACTTTCACAAGCAACTAAGAGTCAGAAGCCCATGCAAGACTTGCTTTATTAAATCTGTGCTCCCTGGAAGCTCCCTATCTTTATGAGGGCACAGCACTGCTTTGGAATAAGGCATGTTCTCTGCTGTGGCACAGCATCATTGTCCAGCTGCCGGATTGTCCTAGAGGTGTCAATGCCAGCTACAGTGGAATCCTGCTCTGCTTATGGGAATATCTGAGTTGCTTTGTTGTTCCACAAAAAATTACAGAAACTTTTCATCTCTTTGTGGACCCCATTTGTGACAGTCTCTGACACAGACCAGACATACCACTTCAATCTCTTTTCCAGGTGACACCAGGTTGCAAAATACTGTAAAAGGAAGGTGCTGCTGGCCATGCATTTAACCATCTCCTCTGGCTAAAACAAGTAAATAGCACAGAGCAAACTTCACCCCTCAAAACACGTGTGTCATATTCTGTATTGCCTGTAACACTCCACATCGAGGATCCCATTTCTGAGAGCTGCCCTTTAGCAGCTGCCTTGCTGTGCCACCAAGACAGCACCCACTTACACTTACTCACAACATTAGGGCAGTTGTGACTGTTCTGACATGGACAGTATCGAAATATTTAATGGATTTTTAATCTGATGGAATGCAAGAACTCTGTGGGATTAATCAAAATGCATGACTGACTAGCACAAAGCTAGTGCTTTCAATACCACAAACTCTGAATATTCCATAGCTTGCCTTGTTTTCTTTTTAAAAGCAAAACCAGAGGAAAAGTTGCTATTACAGGAATTATTTTAAGAGGTAGCTTTCTGCACCTCAGGATTTAATAAAAAGACAAATTAATTTTTCTATATGCCCAACCCTTCTATTTCTGTAAACTAATCCTTGTGTGCACAGAAACAGTCATGCATGAAAAGTCACTGGACAAACAGATTCTGGGGTAAATAACATGTCTGGTCTTGCCAACAATTTCTCAAACTTGCAGTGTTTCCTCCTTCTCAGACCACCTGCATTAAGCACTAGTCCTTGAATAGACAGCTTGGTGTATTTGTCTTTCCTGTTAAGCAGCCTTCGCAATAGTATCAACCCAAAGAATGTCTAGAATAAACCTAAAAGGATTTGGTTAAACAAATCCTCAGCTTTCTGGTATGTAAAATGGAGTAAGTTTTGTGTTTTGTGTGTTTTGCTTGTTTTGTTGACTGTGGATCAAACAAATGACAAAACAATAATCCATGTGGATAAAACATACCTCAAGTTCCTTCTGGTCAAAAGGCTTAAGGAGATGTTGAGGAATAAGTTCATTAAAACCTTTCTGCAGTGCTAGGAACTGTGCCTCTATTCCCCTCATGAACCGCCAGTTCACATACAACCTGCGGGGGAGGAAGGAAGAAGTCAGGGGTGGTGAGCTGGGCAGGATTGGGATTTTTACAGCAGACTTGGAAAATGCTGTACCTTGTTTTAAAAGACACATTTTTTATTATGAAAGAAGTGCTTATCCACTCCTTTTTCCATCAACAATTAATTATTGCAGCATCAACAGAAAAAAAAAGTACCATTCAGAACTTCATCTTCCCAGGTCTTCCAGTGAAAACATTCATGTCATTTATGACTCGGGTGTTTCCACCCAAAATACTTGTTTCATTAGTTTCACTATATACAAAAATTCCATTTACTCCCCTCTTCCCACTACATTTGCAGGACATATTTCTGTTTGCAATACCTGACATATTCCTTCTTGTTCTCTTCTGTCACTGGAATATTCCTGCCATTTGGTTTGAGTTCATGCTGTAAAATCCTCCCGAAAGCGTTGTGCTCCACACAGAATGTATGGTCCAGAACTGGTGTGATATCATTCTCTCTGCCAAGGGACAGAGCATAAACTCAGTATTTTTGGTATTCTGGTAACTCTCAGTGGTGATGCTGACAGTTATTAGAATACCTAGGTAGTCTTCAGGCTAAACCTTAGTTACCACCTGCATTTCACACAGTAGAGGAATATTGCCACCATCACCAATTTCTGTATGGTTTAATTCATGTTGAAGAGCTTGATATGGGATATTCACCTAAGCCTAGTAGAACTCAGGATACTGGATAAAACCCTATATACAGAAATACATAGACACATAACATATATATATATATATATATACACCCAGCAAGAATCTGATCTGCTGTCACGTATCTGCGAAGCCCAGAAGAGACCACACGTAGAGAACTTCATCATCAGTAACTCTGAATACAAATTCAAAACAGCATTTAGGAAAAGAAACTGAGATAATGCAAAGTAGTTCTGAAGAGTCCCAAAGCTACACTGAATGCTGGATCTTGTTCTGTAAGCATACAGAAGCCTAAATTACTTCCATTTATTTTCATTTTAATCAGAGTTGGCTTTCTTTTGAAGAAGACTGTACTTCCCCTCAGAGCTCAGTCCTGAGTTTGGATTTTGATACTGTGATATTCTACCATACCCATGCAATCTTTAACGATTTAGTATTTCTATTGCAAGGAGAGTTTGCAATGAGAACTTTTCCTCAAGTACCTTTGATACATTAAAAACAGTTTAATGACTTTGTACAGACTGCCACCATAAAGTTTTTTGCCAACACTTTCTCTAAAGCATCTCACTATTGCCAACAAACTCTACCCCATTTTCTCTACAGTGAGACAATTGCTGAATTCAGTACTTACAAGATCCAGACTAAACTTTTGTGTAATTCTGGGTCAACAGATTCCAGATCGGAGAGCTGGATGGGCTTCCCCAGCAGCTGTTTGTAAAAGGGAACTGTGAACCCCCCGTTGATATAGTGTCCATGGAACACAGCCAAACCCATTATCCGACCAACAAAATGGAAATAAGACAAATGGTCCTGCAGGGAGAGACGAGAATCAGGCTTAGGAAGACACTGACATCTTGTGGCACCCTCGCTGATTTGTTCAGTGTGAGTTACCTGCAACCCTCTGGGCAAGAGCAGCCACTGTATTTCCTTGCAAAACCGAAGTATTTAATAATTAAAAACTTTAAACAAGTCTCTGTGCATTACCTGATTAAAAAACTGTATTCAAATCCTCTAGACCTCTCAAAGGGCAAAACTTGGAGAAAGAAAATCTCCATGAAACCTCCAAAATCCAAGAAGATGAGGATTCCAAACAAATTTGTTTATTCTTTGTTTAACCATCCAAGTGTATCTACTCTTGAGGAAGCAGTGTGCTTGTTTCCTTCATTTCTTTCATGTTCCTTTTAAACTTAACTTCTGAAAACTGAGGTGTAAGTCCTATGGTTGACATTCTCCCAACTCATCTCCCTCATCTTCCAGTGTAAATGCCAGGAAATGTCATGACAGGAAGAATTCCCTCTACTAATACAGAACTGCTGCTCCTTTTAGGGTCTGCATCAACACAAATCCTCCAGTAGGAAAAAAAGCAAGCACAGGAATGTAGTGAGAAAGGGCAAGCAAGGGATACATCCCTGAAAGTCATGGGGTGGCACTGCTGGGAATAAAATGCTGTGTGCACAACCACCTCTGTTCACGGTGAAGATGAATTTCATCTGTCTTGTCTTCTCAGAATCACTGTGCAAACCAATCAGTACCAAGGAGTCTCAAAGAAATCAGATATTTATCAAAGGATATCATGCTTTTAATTTCTGAACAAAATCCCTCTGCTTCATACTATATCAGTACAAGACAGTAACACCTTCTTTTTCTGATTTACCCTGGAGTTAGGCTCTTCTTGTGGAAGAACAGCTGTAAGAAACTGCAGAAAATATCTCTTAAAGTAGGAATATTGCTGAGAAATTAGTACTTACAGGATTGATAGAAGAGTCTGGGTTGATTTGCAGCATGTAAATATTATCTGTGGAGTACTGGAAGAGTCCATAGTAGGGATTCAACATTTCATGGCACAGTAAATACAACCACTCTCTGCCAAAAAAAAGAAATTTAGAAGAGTGCAATTTGAACTTAAGTTTTAGACAACACAATTATTGTGCTTGATCAGTCACAAAATACTTATTTCAAAATCAGATCATCTTGTGCTGCCCTCTATTTGTAGACCAAAAAGGTGTGATTAAAACTCCATAGTGTCCTACTCCACTCCAGGCAGACTTAGTTTAGTTTAGAAGCACTGAAGGGATTAACATCAATTAGAGAAGCCACAGCAAGCTGTCAGATAATGTCATCAACTAATTGAGTATGAACAAGCCACACTTTCAAAAAAGTCCTGCCTTTGTACAGAGTTCAGCTATTTGGAGCCTATGAAATCTGCTGCTCTGCAACCTGTACAGGATAAGGAAATATTAAACAAATCTGTTGATTAGAATCAGCTCAATCATTGGGGATCTTTAGAAAAGCTGTTTTTCTGCCAGTTTGGTGATTGCTTTCAGCAGAGGCCAGAAGGAACAAAGACCAAGTGCATTAAAAGGAGGGGTTGGGTAGATTTTCTCAGTAACACACAAGGACAGGAGCAGAACTAAAGCTATTTCTGACCTCCCAAGTCACCATGATAAATACCCCTTTGTTGTTAAATTTGGACACCCTTCCCAGGTCCAAAATATTCTGAGTGAACTACCAATTGTAATGCTTAGGAGTGGAGCTGTAGTGATCTGAGTCAGTTGCAACTAATGGGCAATTACAAAAGACATCAGGGCAACAGGATGTCAACAGTGGAGACACCCAAGGCTGCCTCGGATAAGGTAGCTCAAGAATGTTCCAGCTTCTTTCCTTTGTCCAGGGATTGATCACTGAAAGACACCTAAGTGGGCAGCTTTTGTGGATTTGAGAAATTTCTCCATGAATTTATATAACTCTGAGCCACCACAAAGGTGAGAGTTTTTTCAGTGATGCTACAATCAGCTCCTGAATTTCATATCTGATGCGACCCACAGGGAATTATTGTCATTTTTAAGAGGGAGGCAAGTCCTTGCTAGAATTTTAGCCTTTGTTTAGGATTAGGTCATCTCCACTCCTGCTCCAACAGATCAGAGAACTGTCCTGAATGTGGCTGGGACATAACAAAAAGGAACTCCTACCCTCCTGCAATCCATTTGTGGGAAATCAGAGAGGTATGTTTAACAAAACAATTCCCGTGATCTGGATGTGACTTCAGGGTCTATACACTCCCTGAGAGACCTCACAATTTGAGCTGATCACACTTTCATAACTTGCAGTGGCACAACTGTTAAATTACAAGCTTCCACTTTCCAACCTACCATAAAAAGACTGAAGTTACAGCCACTGTCTATAAACTAGACCACAAATAATTAACATATACCATTAACAGGTAACTTGAAAAGGAATGGTATCAACTATGGGGCACTTAAAGGACAACTTTACAGTCAAGACGTGTCAGAAACCCCCCAAAATCTCACCTTGCTACTCCTCCATAGTCCAGGCCTTCCTCTCCTCGGAATTTCACCATAAGCCTTTTTTTCAAGTCCTTTGGCCTCATCTTCATTATCTGACGATAGGATTCCTGTAAGTGCATTTGTACAATTAGACACCTTATTTCCTTCCTATAATTAAGTCTAATAAGATTTCTCCAATACTGTAAGATTTTTGCATTTCTGTAATGATTGTTGCTGAACTATAGAAAACATGAATCTGTTTGAGTGCTAATCTGAAGCAAATTCCAGTGACAACTCTGCAATGTCGTGGGTGCTTGTGAGGCAAAGTTGTAATAATCACTGATCACTTTTACTTTTCAGTGACAAAAGCTGCTGCAAATAGTAAAAAATCAATCCAATACCTCAAATATTTCCTCTCTGGATACTTCAATGCGACAGTGACCAGCCTGAGGTTGCTGAAGAGAGAGCTCGTGTCTAAGAACTTTCAACTTTTGTACCAAGTCTCTTTCATATCTCTGTGCAGGCAACTCCTCACCCTCTTCCAACGATCCCTCATTTGGAGCTGGCAGAGGCTGCTGGCTGGGCTCTTTTAGCTGGCATTGATGGCTTGGAAGCAAAAAGGACAATATTTATTCTGGGCACATAACAATAAGGAACATGCAAAACAATGATGGAAGAAATTATTAAGCTTCTTTAAGAGGAACATGGAGTGAAATGTGTATTCAGCTGGGTACTTCTGTACCATCATTACACTAAATTCAGGGATGTAAGGAACACAGATACTTAAAGAGTTTCAGCATTTTTGAGCTGTTTTTATATGGCAAAGCACTGTGGAAGGCTCTGGAGCATGATCACTGATTGCTGACTGAGCAGTAACTAAATTTTGTGTGGTGTTATCCCACATGGAGAAAACTTTCACGAGTGCAACACAGAAAGAGAACTCTAATGGAACAAACAACAGCTTTACAAAGGGAATTGCCTAATAACTGCAACTGATTTTATTCCAGCTCCATGCAAAATGAGGCTAGGGATTCTTGACACAATAAAAATACTGCATGTATGGTTGTTAGGGGAGAAAGATATACTTTCCCCAAATAGTTGCAGCTTCATATACTCAATTATCCTTATCCACCAGTGCTTTATTCGGGTTGTGGAGCAATTATTTTTTAGATACAGAGATTCCCCAGCTGGCTTCAAGCACAGGAAAAAGTCTGGTCTTGGGCACAAGCAGCACTGCCAGGCTGCTTCCAGGGTCAGTTCCACAATGGTTCGGCTGCCTTTGCATGATGCAGAGCTTGAGCTTACTAAATCCTGCTAAACCCAAACTGGCTGTGCACAGCACCAGTTGACCAGACTCCAGCTGGCTTTATATTCCTATTTTCTGGAGCTCAAGGGAGCATGAAGTTAGTCCAGATCCAGCACAGCCAGCACAGAACTAGAACTGCTCATCCAGACAGACACAAGCTGACTGCTGGAGAACCCCTGGCAGACTGTCTAGCCCACAACACAGCAATTCCAGAACTGTGCAGAGCAGAGTAAAAAACCGTTCTGAAGAGTTTCAGAAAAAAAAAAACTTAGCTAAAACCAGCACTGAGAACCAATGCTTGGACCCTGACTACAGCATTGGCTGCATCTGCTCCCCAGTATCCAGGATTTCAGCCCCTCATGACTCCCAGACCTGACGGGAATTATTTATGAGGCAAAGCTCTTACTTCATGATGTGATGTAGTCGTGGATCTGTGAATTGTGTGGTTCTGTTGTTATGATCTACAAAATATATTCTTCCTGAAACTGTACTTCTGACTTCCCAGCCTGGAGGCAAAGGTCCCAGTTCATCACAATTCACACTGTTAAGGTCTCTAAAGTGAAAAACAAACAAGAAGTTAATGCACATCTGAAGCTAAGCAGTCAAATACTAATACACTTTAAAAAATTAAAATAATCTCTTTAATTAGGTCAAGGTTAGAATCCTGACTATTTGACTGAAAAACAATTCAGAGTAAGGCTTTAGCAACACATTCACTCAACCCTTTCATCCTGGATAAATTTCAGGTATCACTCTAAGTGTTGCTAGAGGCGGTTACTAACTTCTAGGCAGTGTTTGAATTCCATACATAGAATGTATTTACACCTAAAAAGATTGAAAATACCTAAGGCTCCAGCCACTCAACAGAGGAAAACACTAAGAATGGCAAGAAAAGGAAGGAAGGAAGGAAACCTGAAGATTATTTTTTAGGCAGAAAACCCATTGTTAATTAAAGCATTCTTTAGACATTTGGCATGGATTCAGAGTTGAAGGCACCACTCTACACAATTCCTCACCTAAATCTCACCATGCAACATTTGTTTAAATGAGTTAACTGAGAGGCTTTAGAAAGGTAGAAGTGCTTTGAACACCAAAGATGCCTCAGTGTCACAGTGAGTATAAGCCAAGGGGACACAGAGGCAGACAGACAAGTCCTTGTTAGGCTCCTTAAAGGAGATTATGGTTGGGACCATTTGCTGTGATCAGCTGTGCATCTGAAAGTCCTGCAGAGATCTGATTACAGCAAGTTTTAACCTACATCTTTGCCTCATGGCAAGGTTAGGTTTTTGCATCACAAGCTGGTAGCATGAAAGTCACCTTTAACTAAAACAGGTGTGACCTGTGACTCACAAGACACTGCTGTGTCCACTGCCATTGCTGCTCCTGAAACCCTGGCTCAAGGATTTGGGGAGAGAAGCAGCAGCACCTTTCATTAGGGTGACCAGCATCACTTGAAGAAGGCACAAGGTTTTGGACACACAAGCCTGACATGACTGACACAAATGAACAACCATTGTCATTTCTTCTTCCAACAATACCAGCTAATCTAACATCAGCTATTTTCTCTCTCTCTCAGCTTTATTTTTCATTTCCTTCCATACACTGAGCTTTTATCACCACTTTTTGGCTGCACTACTTTATATCATTTTTCTAATATCCTGTATCACGTTCCTCTATTATCTAGGCAGTGCAGCAGCTGAGAGTTACAAACTTCACTCTTGAATCTGGTGTGCAGGTGGCTCATGAAACAGCCCAGATTCAGAGCTACTCAGGAAGAGCACCAGACCTTACTCACAAAGACCTGGATTAACTGCAGGTTAAGGTTTAAAGAGGCTTTACTAAATTAATCATGTGAAGGATTCAAATTTTCTAGCTGCAAATGACTGGCCTAAAGCATAAGAAACCTCAAACCATTTCAAGTTTAAAGATAAGTAATCTCTCTTTCAATTATACATAAGTGAGCACTAAATAAACAAAAGCTACAAGTTGAATACTCAAGAAACAATTATTTTAATAAAGTAGCCAGTTTTTTCTTCAATTTGCAGTCCAAATCGTTTTCATACAAAAAAAGCATAGATAAGATTCCAAAATTTGTAGCTTCACCAAAAACAAAGTTACATCAACATTTTAGGAAGAATTTGTCAAACAGGAATTCCTGAAGGGCTACATATTTTTTTGCTTTTTGTTTTACATGATACACAAGTAAATAATTATTTTTTTCAAAAAGAGTAACCTTTAATGTTTGGTGAAATGGTAACTAGAAACATCCCAAACTATTCCCCTGCTGGGAGCTCTCCCTTTAAATTCAGACAGGCCATTTCAGAGATTTTTGCTCTTGTAAGTCCAGCATCCTGCCACACAAATACACATCAAACCCCCCTGACTTTTAACTATAAATACATACCTTGGTATCCTTGGGTCGTGCCACGTGCTCACTCCAGTCTGTGTGTGCAAAAAATAAACCTGACCCTGTACCGTTGTTCTTTGCTCTATAAAAAAGGAAGGAAGATTATTTTAAATTACCAATCTTAAAAAAGATTCCAAATAAACAGTTTAAAGACATTAGAATATTTTCCTCCTAGGAGCAAGTACTGGAGCCATCACACTGATCTCTTGCAGCATGGACTGTTTTGTCCTTGACAAATTTACTCTGACTACACATTTCAACATTCTTTTGAAACTCACAGATCCATGCACCAGCATGTTTTAGTTTGTATCTTCATTGTTAGATTTTGAGACAATCCAAATCCCCAAACTAGATTTCTTTACTCCTAGATTTGGTGTGCTCTTTTCTGAGATTTAAATTCTCCTTAATCTCATCCTTCCTAATCTTCTGTACTACTGGTTTCTTTGTTGCTTTTATATATCTTCCTGATCTTTTCTCAAATGTAAGCTCAAACCTACACAACATGCCAAGGGGGAAGGAAAAAATAGCATTACTGCTCTAGTTTAAAGAGCTCTTTACATTCATTCTCCCTAGATACACAGCCAAGATTAGCAGTGAATTTTCTGTAACAGCATCATACCACAACCTCATGTTTAATTTACCATCAACCCCTCAGTGTATCCTGGCGTAGCCAACTGCTAATTAGCCAATCTCAAACTCCCATCTGCACTTAGTTCCTTTTCCAAAACGCAACATGAGAGGCACATGGATGCTGCCTGTTCCAACATGCAGAACACCTTGATGTATTAAAAGGGGAGAATTTCGAAAAACGAAACCCTTTCAGTTTTATAGCTGTGGGTCACTCACCGTAGCCTTCAGGTAGCTCAGGTGACTGGTGGCCGTGGGGCCTGTTCTGAGGTGTCTGTACGTGAGCTCTGACCTCGGGGGTGCGGAGCCGCTGGGCCTGGAGCCTCTGGTCCTGGCTGGGAGACTCGAGGAAGCGGCAGCCGCCTCCTCCCGCCGCTCCTGTCGTGTCGGTGTACGGAGCCGGCTCCTCCATGAAGCAGCTCAGCGGCCTCCCCGGGCCGGAATCTTCATAAACCGTTCTGAAAATGGGGAAACTTCAAGAGTTTCCATCACAAGAGAAGTGAATGCAGAAATAACTGTTTCTCTCTCCCCACAACTTCAAGCAGTGCAACTTTTAACCCAAGAGGTGCCATTTTCTTAACGTTTTTATACCCACATTTCTCAGCACTGGTAACAAAAAAGTCTTACACAGTTCAGCCTATTTTCTTTAAGCAGTTGTCCAGTTACAACCTTACTACCTGATACACATTCCCAGAAAATATAGTAGTTACATCGATACTTAAGTTTCTAATGTTAGTCACAGTCTTGCCACATATAAACCACTGTTCTAAATACATTTAAAGAGAACAGTCCTTACCCTTCATTTTCCAAAAGCCCTCTGCAGTCTACTACAGAACCTCCTGTGCCTATTCTGTCCCGTGTCTGTAAACTGACTGAAAGAAGAAAACACAAACTCAGGTCAATGAAAGAAAAACTGCATTCCTAAAAACAGCAACAAGCAAAAAAATCCACATTTATACAGGGTAAAATATTAAGGAAAGCACTATCCTACACACAAGAACATATCACTTACCAAAATTCCTTCTATTCTCTTAAAGCATTAATAATTTTTAAAAAGTTGAAGAAAAAACAGAGGGTCACCCCCTCAAAACTTGAGTTTATATCTGTAAATGTCAAACATCTCAGGCTCTACATCTGGGTTTCATGAGGATCCAGAAAGGGAAGCTGGAAAAAAATTGCTCACCACTAGATGTCATCTTAGGGTGAGAATTTGGAGTTTGCCAAATGTATTTATGTATCACTGAAAAGCTGGGGTTGGGTGGGGGCAGTAAAACGTGGGGTAAATTTGCTGTAAAATGAGCACGGCCTTGTCGAAAATTGGAAATGGCTTGCATGAGTCAAAGGTATCAAACCAGCAATTTGTAAAATGTCTTTTAACTCCTCCAGATCCTTTTTTAACACCTAAGTTTCCCTCTGCCTGTCACCTTGGCCAAATGCATCATTTCACAGTGACATTCACCCTTCCAGAGATGCAGTAGAAGCCTTGCCAGATGCATTCCCTGTTTTTAATGTTGTTTCCCATCATCAACTGAGAGGAAACAAACTCCTACATAGGAGTGCAATGAAAATTTTCAGGTTATGTAATTTAATCTCATTAAAATCAGAAGAAACAACACAGAAGAGGCACAGAAGCAGCAACTAGAGGAGTTTTTTCCTGTGGATATTTACCAAGCAGATGGAATTTAGCTGGGATCATTCTTACCCACTATTTGGCCTCGGACAGCATCGGTGTCTGTGGGGTTGAGTTTGCATAGATCCAAACGCTGGTCTGCAAAGGAGAATTGGAAAAATCAACCCTGGGAAGGGCTGGGTGGGAACACTACTCACTACTAAGGTACAAGGTATGGAGGGTTCTTGATCACACCAGGGTGGAATTGCTCTTACATCCAGTATCTTTTAGCCTGCTGATGGCATTGGAGAGGAGTCGGACACACCCCAGGAAGCCAGCTCCCTGTTTCTTATGGATTTTTTTATGGTTCCATACACTGATGGTTATGGAATCTGTTTTCCCAACGTATCTAGAAAAATACATATTAAAAGACTAATTTTAGAAATAACAACCTCTTTTGACTTCACAGAACTGATGCTGTAATTGGTACAAATTCTGACACATTTTAGTACATCGGTCATGCCTCTTTATTATAAATACACAAGTGCTTATGCCCAAAATGCTGTTATTAATGAATTACTGCACAGTGATTTCACACAGCATGGGAAATTGATATTGCTGCAGCATGAATTTAACTACAGCCAGCCTCATTAAAAGCTAAACAACAAGTCAATTAACGTACAAAACTTTAGAATTTATGGTTCTAATAATTTGAAGAAAATAAATCATTCCAACAAGGACAATTTTCTGTAAGAGCTGGATGGCACTGCTCCAGGAGAGCTCACTAAGCCCTTGTGCTGTGTACCTACCACATAAATATCTACAGATTCAAACACCTAAAAGCAAAGTACCCCACTTTATTATTATTTCTTCTTGAAAAAAAATCAGTCTTCTGAGAAGGCTGGGTTAGATGGGATATGGGGAAGAAATTATTCCCTGTGAGGGTGGTGAGGCCCTGGCACAGGTTGCCCAGAGAAGCTCTGGCTGCTCCATCCCTGGAAGTGTCCAAGGCCAGGCTGGGAGCAACCTGATCTAGTGGAAGGTGTCCCTGGCAGGGAGTGGAACTGGATGATCTTTAAGGTCCCTTTCAACCAAATTGTCCTGAGATTCTAGGAAATGTGACTTCTTGCTAACACAAAATGAAGCTGCAGTGCCAACCCTGCACTATTTATGCACTAGATAAATCTCTAGAATACTGTTTACTTATGATCTTACAACCAACTCACAGATCGTAATGCTGGTTCCATTTGGGGTCCAACGTGTTCTTCACAGTGTCAGTGGAATGGCACTGACCTGACCCATCCACAACTATTTTAGCAAATGGGTCAGGAAGTCCTGTGGAAAGGAAAAGGTGCTGTTGAACACAGTCTTTTGTTTTGCTGCTTTCAAGACAATGCCATTAGAAGCTCCCCCTTAAGAAAGGACAGCTGCCTTTATTCTAGAAGTATTTTAGTAAATCTTGTGTTTGAGGTGGATGCTCTTGGTACCCCCCCAGCACAGAGCTGTGAGCAGCAGCCTGCCTGTGGTTCCATCAGCCAGATTTTCAGCTGGAATTTGTGAGCCCTCAGTGTTTCCAACCCTGAAGTCCACACAATCTACAGCTCAGAATAATGTGCATGCCTGCAGTAATGCAGTGCTGCTGTGAGAAGGGAACCACAGAGCAAATGCCACACACAGATGAGCCTCCACAGTAGTAAAGCACCATCTCCAAATAAATCTGATTAATCCAGAGCAGAAAGTTACACAACTGGGACATACTTACTGAAGAAATCTTTCTTTGCGAGATTCTTGGCACATAATACTGCAAAACAAAAAAGCAGATAAAGAAATCTTAAAACTATAAAGAAAAAAGCTTTCTGGTAATCATATCAGCTAAAATAATACCTGATCATGATTCATAAAAAACCCACCTAAATATTAAATGTGAGCATTGTTTTCTTTATCTGGGATTGGAATATTTACATATAAATTTGGCTTTATATTTGCTCCTTAAATTCTATTGTTACAACAAACAGAAGATTTAATGAACACCCCTTAGCATTAAAACCTCCTAATTTTCTATACTTCATGTTTACACAAACGCTAAACCAGATTTTTATTGTTGTTTCAGAATCCATCCATTTTAGAACAAGTACTAAACATTTTCTGACTAAAGAACAGTTCTGGGATTCCTGGAAGAGACCTCTTCACTAAGACCCATCAAATGCAGTGCAACCTCCTGCTCCTTGCACACAAAGTAGGGGATATATGGTGAAACAAAGCATGGGAGGAATTCTGCAACAGCAGAAGCAATCTGTAAATACACAAAGGTTTGGGGATAAGTATGACAGGGCCTCACTCAGGAGAAAAATAAATATACTGAAAAAAACCCCTGCATCAAGATGTTTTCCTTTGAAATGGCCACAAATGAGACATCATTTCCCTCTCTCCAATTCTACATACCAGCACAGCAGTTTAGGAAAAAAATTAGATCGGGAAACTCGCATCAATCTCCATTTCTAACAGGTCTATTACTAGCTACAAGTCTAATTTTGCTTTTCCATAAGGACTGCTCAGTAGGATCTCAGCAATCCAAGTTGTTTAGTATCCATTAAACTCTTCTAACAGGCCAGGAAAAACAACTCCAGAGCCAAAGAGGAAAATATTGGAGCCCTAACTTATCTCAAACTAAGATCCAAGAGAGGAAGGTAACTATAAAAGACCTAATTACTTTTGAGGGAGTCTTTCCCCAATGGGAAAAAAAAGAGATCTTTCAGCATGAGAATGAAGGCTTAGAAGATAATCAACGGCCCATTCCTCAGGTATGGACCATTTCCCCTTCTCATCTCCATCTCTCCTCCTTCCCCATTTAACCTCAGTCTCACTGTAATTCTATACTGGGGAAAGGGAAGGTGCAAAGGAACAAATATTTATTTATTTATTTTTATATACTTCTACTAGAATTCCACCTCTTAGTTCCAGAGAAACACTCCCTACCTAACACAGGCAGCAGAATAAAAACTGCCTCACCTCACATGTAAAGTAAATAGACCAAAGAAATCCACTATTTAACCCAGAAGCTCATGGAAAAAAATACACAAATCCTCCGTCTTAGTAATAATTAAAGCAGCCACACCAGGAAAGTATTTTTAGAACGGATTAAAAATTACTTATTTCTTACACTGGCAAACGGTATAATCAGAGAAAGCTTCTCTTGTATTTTTTTTAAGCAGTTGACCAAAAAGAGAAGTGTGCAGGACTATGGCCATTAAATTTGAAACAACACAGGATTAGAGAATCACCATCCGCTGCTCTATGGAAGCACGAAAGAGCAACCTTTAATTTCCTCTTCCTGTTGTGAGTGTTTCAGAGGAAAAACAACCCAAAAAAGAGAGACTAAGTACAAGTAAAATCAGAACTTGAGCATGCTAGTACCAGCCAAAAGGAATTCTGAAGTTCCTGTGAGATTTTTAAAATCCAATAACTCTACTTTGCCATCCCCAATTTTAAGAATAATTTATTAAGCTGGAGAAGGATGACATCTGTAATTTCTGCATATGGTCTGTCCATATAATTATTACCTTTATTCTATATTTCAGGTGTGCTTTCAAAATAGCAGCATACATTTCTAAAGTTATTACCAAAGAATTATATTTTTCATTTAACTCTTTTCCCTCTGCCCCAGCCTTTAAGTCTACAGTAGATGAGCACAGCTGCCAATTTTCCACTCACAGCCTGTGAAACCCTCAATTTTAGGTTGCAAAAATTATTACTCTGTCTTGTAAGAAAAATACTGGCACAAAAGCTAATAGCTGAAATAAACCTTTATGGAGCAATCTCCAGAATGAGGCTGCCTGAGATGGACCATTGGCCCTGTTCCACTATTTGCATGTTAAACCCACTAGAGCAAAAAATATTTGCAAGAGCTGTATCACTTAAAAGCCACAGATTTCTAAATTCCAGTAAAAAAACAGGTGGCAAAGGTCAGCAACGGGAGACTTGGATGTGAAACCATGCCAGCAGCAGAGGAGACAGCCCCTCCCTGCTGTGCAAAGCTAGGAATGTGCCACACTTCCTTCTTAAACACATTGTCTCCAACAGGAGAGGACCTGATGGCTGCTACTTCAACCCAAAATTAATGGACTTGGGTAGGTTTAGCTACAAAGGCTTAAAAAAGTAACTCATTTTATCCCTGGTTCAGAGGGGTTTAGCAAAATGGCATAGACCCTAAACTGCAAACCTGGCACTGAGGTGCTCTTTGCCCAGGCCTTGCCCAAATCCCCTCTTTGCCCATTTTCCAAAGTGCTTTTTCTTTATATATTTTTTTTTTTCTTTTAAACAAGGAAGGTTCTGGGCTTGTCAGGAGGAGTGATCTCCCTGCATTTGTTGCAACACTACAAAAGGTATTAATTCTCCTGACTTGGGTATTTACATTCTGCCTCCTCAAAGTCAACCAACTTGTTTCAGCCTGACACAGGATTTGTTTATGCTCTGCTCCTGATTGTTGCACAGCTCTGAAGAACTTTTTTTAACACAAGAGATCCCAAACAACACCAAAACAATGTCTTTACATCTAGATTATAATATTTATAAAGGGATGGGAATGTTTTTTTAAGTACCTGACATTACTGAGACAATTTCAAAGGCCAAATTAGCCAGCTGGGTCAAGTGCTAGTGTGAAAGCATATTTGGCAGGAGGTGAAGAAAGGATGAGCTTTAGACAAAGTCGGTATCACCCTGGGGATGTAACCTGAGTGAGCTGAGAGGTTCCTCTGCCAGGCCCTAGTTGTCCACCCTGCTTCCAAACAGAAATGAATCATCTGTTGTGGTTCAGGAGGTGCCGCAGGAGCAGGACGGGTGTAGTGAGGAGAGCACGGAGTGGCACCAGTGTCTGAACAGCCCAGCTGAGAATTGCATCAGAAAGCTGCTAATTCACCCCGAGACACCATCCTGCAGCAAGGGCAGCACTTGCAGGGAGGCACAGAAAAACAGTCTGGGACAGGAACCATTTCAAACATTCCCAAGTAAACAAAGACTGACTCTGCATCAGCACCAGATTTATTCCCATACACCACAGAATGTCTCCATTTGGAGGGGATCCATGAGGATCACAAAGTCCAACTCCCAACATACCCCATCCCATAGCACACTGCTAAGATGTTACAAGTGTTTCCAGCTGCACAGTGAACAAATGACACAGTTTCCTGCAGGGAAAAAATAAAGTAAATAAGGCAAGTGATGAAAATATTCCATAGGCCTGGCCTGTACCAATGCAAAACAGCAGGCAAATGTGCACCTGGGACAGCATTCATACACACTTTGCAAGTTAAAGGTAGGAGCCTCCATGCTCAAATTAAGGACCTTTACATGTGGATATGATCTGAGCTAACCATGGCCTTCAATTTAGTATCCAAGTTAATTTTGGAGACAGGACAAACCAGCAAAGCGTCCACATCTTCCTTAGGAAAGGTGTGTGGGGGGGAGGACACAGTGAACCGTGCTGGCAAATACACCTTTCAGCCATCTCTGGCCTTCCCTTGGATATGCCAGGTTAATTATTTATGCTTGTACAAACAGGCAGCCAGATTCCAGGATATATTAGTTTTACTTTGTGACAGAAGATAAACACAGGCCAGTAGGCTGATGGCATAGAAAGGACTTCACTTAATATTTCCTTCTGTGCAGACCATCTTTAATCATAAGAGATATGCAGCACAATCATTACAAGCACCATGGGCTGGTTGGCTTGTTCTAAGATAGAAGCAAAGAAGAACAATGAGGCTTTGGAAGAGAAAGTAATAAAGATCTTGACATAAAATGAAACGAAAGTTACTGCACACAATTGGAAAATGAAAAAGGCTGCAAAGCAGGTCAAATTTGAGGCATCCAAGTAATGAAAATACCTCTGCTAATACTTCAAAATCTGCATAGGTTTTGACTTGTGAACTTGGTAGGCAGTGCTGGAGGTGCCCCTGTAGGACAGTCCCCTGTGTGTGCCAACTCACAGGGTGGTTTCCAGAGCAGAAATCCCACCATTCTGAGTAACAGTTTTGGGAAGGCTACATGGCAAAAATAATATGCATGGAGTGGAAAAAAGCCTCCCTCAAAATAGGAGAAAAAAAGCAAACATCAGCTATTCACCACATGCTGCTCCAACACCTCAAAGCTCATGGCCCACAATTAAATTCTCTGCTGAATCTGTTATGTGAAATCACATCTCATCCAAACAGTTCCGTGGATTTTGTGGAAAATACTCTGAATACCACAAGCCACCCCTTCTGAACTGCCTTGAGGAATGACTCTGCTTACAGTTGTGTTCTCTGCACATAACCTTAAATGTGACTTTACTGCAGATAAGGTCTGGTTTTATTTCTACTACCAGACAACCCTTGAAGGTTTTACATGTCTGGTTTTTTTAAGGGTGACAATCATTTATATGTGGTGGGGTACAAAAAAAAGGGTTTTGTGGGAAAGGAAAGATGGCTGAAGTGTGTAAAAATGCAGCTTCTCTACAGCTAGCCACATCACTGAACTAAAATACACCACTTTATTCACAAATTGCACTTTAAATTGTCACCACAAAGGCCAAGGTTTCTATTCTAGTAATTTTTTTGTTTGCTTTAGGAATACTTTTGGTCTTTCTCTTCGTCTGCTCAAGACTGAAATGCATAAATCCAGACTGCTTTAACTTCTCAGTAACCGAACCCAAACCACTGCAGTGCCTGCGAGCACCAAGAGATAAACAAACCCACAGCCTTCCCTTACATTTGCCAAATAAGCCAATTAGCTGTATGGAACTAATTTCATCCTGACATGCACCCTGAGTGGCCTTCACTAACGATCTCAGCATTGTGGTGCCAATGAGATTTGCAATCTGAGACACAAATCAACCAAAAACCCCTGAGACCCCTCTGACTTCAGGCCCTGCATTCATGCCCTGACACTGGAAGGCTCTGCCTGAACTCATGCTAAATCAGACCTTGACTACCAGATTAAAGCAAGGCTTCATTATAAAACCCTCAATTCTCAAAGAGTCACTAGAGTTGATACACGAAGCCTTTTTGTGGCCCTTTTGTGTAGGCTGCAGTAAAAATCAAAGCCTCTTTTCAAGGCATGATCTCCTCGTGGGTTGGAACTTGGCTTTGTGTAGCCAGTTGCAAACACTAGACAACTTTGAAGAGATCTTCAAAAAACCACACACCCAGAAAAAGCCATTTTTATTAGTCCATTAACATGTCATTAAAGTATCTACTTAGCCAGGAATCAAAATTCCATCCTACCTAAGCAGAAAGCAGTCACGAATGAGAGGCAATTCTCCTACTGCAAACAAAACCGAGTTGACAAAACACAAGAGTTTCATCTCCATTCCTAAGAATTACTCAAACTGAAAAATTCTCCAACAATAAGTCTTCACATACAACCAGCACGGGCTGACTTAGCCCTCAATAATATAAATCATCGAAAAACCCAGCACAGGGCTATTGGAAGAACAAGACTCATTAAATTCCCTGTTAACTGATACTGTGTGCAACACAAGACCAGTAAAGCAAGTTTAAAAATTAACTGACTGAGATGTAAAACTTAGTGAAACACTGAAGAGTTATGGAATCAGCTGAAGAACTTTGCAGGGATAAAAAAGGGGGATCAATGGGAAGCTGAATTAATGCTGATATACAGAATCTGAGAAAGGCACACAAATCAGAGGTGGGAATAAGCCTATCAATTATTCCTCATACCAACTTTTCTCTCTCTTATTCCCTCTCTGCTCACCCCTAACAAATACCTGAGATAAAGGTTACCTCTCAGATTAAATCTTTCATTAAATCCCAGCTATTGCCTCAGTTTTCTTATGACTTTGCAACGCCTCCCTCTAATCCAGGCCAAGAACCTTGTCATACTTTCCACACAGTTCCCTATTTCCTAGATAGACATAAACCCCAAGTATCCCCAATTGCTTGAATCTTACAGACACACCCTCAGCTCTGGAAGCAGAAGCTGCCCATGGGGTTTACCTGTCCCATGTGCCACTCAAATTGTACTTCCATGGATGCTTTTTTTTTTTAGGGCAAACTTTTCATAGACTTCTGTTTCACCACCTTCAGCTAATTGTTCTTCTTTGCCCTGCAGTGGTTGCTCAGCTGTAGGAAATACAGCCAGACATGCTGGGGCAAGAGTGAGACTCTAACTGGTGACACCTCCTCTGTCACCAAGATGCCCTTGAAGCTCTGTCTTCCCTCACATCCCTTCCAAATTCTCTTTGCTGACTGTCTCCAAACATGTCCAAAGCACAACCACTTTGTGTGAGAACAGGAATTTAACAGCTAAATCAGTTATTACTATCACCATTTTACAGCCATTCCCAAAACACCCCATCAATTACACAGTTTTACTAGGAAATATGTTAACAGAACATAAGGTCATTTATACTCACTGAGGTTTCTAAAACTCAGTCCTCCTACCCCACCAATACATCTGCCAGGACCACAGCCAAGCAGGATAATAATTTTGTAAGGGGAGATTTCCCAAATTCAGTCAAGTTTTTGCTTTTTTTAAAGTGTTCACAAATGATCTCCTGATTCCCTGAAAACAAAGAATATGCTCAGGCTTCAGCTACAGCATCAGCCTCCTTATACACTAGCAAGACACAAGAATATCTGTAAAAACCTCAGAACTGCTGTTAAAAACACACAAAATAATATGCTGTTCTCAGGGCAAATACAACCTCTTAGCTGAGAGCTAAACAAAACTATTTCAATGAAAAAATTCCTGCTCAAAATACAAAATGGACTTTTCATTTGTTCTACATCTCACTGTGCAAGCTGTAGTTACTGGGATCAACACAGCTCTGGAATTCTTCCCTTATTCAATCTTTTGCATCTCTAACCACGTGCATTTGGATTGAATAATTCATATTTCCAAGCAAGTGGTGTCTATCCAGACAGACTTATCTGCACGCCTTGCACATTCTTATGTTCACACTTTGGATCAGACACAACGTGAGCTGTGCGACATCATCACCAAAACAAAGTTTAAAACACACCAGGAAACTATGTGGCTCAATATTCTTAAATTGCATTAAAACTAAGGAATAAATCCATGCTGAAATCTCAATACTTTGCTTTTATAGTTACCCAAGCACTGCAGAAGCATCTGGAAAAAAATTCCTAAAGCATGAAAAACATGTTCCTCCACCCACATGCACTCATAACTCAGATTCCAAACTGAATTTTACTAAGAACACCAAAAATGTTTTGTACTTTTAACACCATGGAGGTTTCAAAGCATCTTTTTCAAATCCTTACAAATGTCAGCACCTAACAAGACCATGCTCTCATCCCAACATTGCTCACAACAGGTCCCAGGCAGAACAGAGGATTGAGCTCAAGCCCAGCTCTAATCCCAGAGTCCCAGTAACAAAACGCCCTTTCTAGAAATCCTGTCCAAATGTTCAGAGGTATGAATTTGTTTCTCTGGAAAATGTGAGGTGAACAACAGCAAATTAAAAATCAAATACAGAAAATAAACCCTGAATATTCTAGATATTGCTGAGGCATAAATGAGGTATGAAACAGTTGATGCTCCTGTAGCGGAGAACAGTGCCTATGCTCAGTCAGCACTTCAGGGAGGCGTGTTTCATTTAAGGTGTCTCTGATCTCCACTTTTCAAAGTTCAACTTATAGAGCTTTGAACACCTTATTTTCATTACCAAAAAGAAACCTAGAAGGACTCTCGTGTACCTGATCATTTGCTTACTAATTCAGTATATAAAAGGCTTTCCCAATAAATATTATGTTGAAAATAAAACACAGAAATTTAGATTCTCCTTCTTTCCAGATATTCTCTACAGGGCTACCCAGACCACTACTACGACTGTATGTTTTATAAGCAGTTTGTGAGATTCAAGTTACAAGTATGTTTCTGCACTAACAGCAGCTTTCTTCCTCCACAAAACACTATCCAATTAATGGACTTCGAGCTTTTACAAGCCATTCATTTCCTAATTCTGTGAGGAAAACCTGCACAACTGCTCTCTGCTGGTTTATAACGGAGGAGAGAGTGCAGAACAAGAGACCAAAACCAGAAGCAACACATTTGCGGGTGCTTAACTGAGCACTACTATCAGTAGAATGCACAAGCACTCACACCAATTAAACCCAGCTTTGGGGTCCTGTCCACGGAGCAAACTAGTTTCAAAATGTCAGAAACACAACACACAACTTTTGCACTTTTTAACTCAGTACTATCTCCAGCTCAATACATAAATATTGCCTTGCCTCAGAATATCTGCTTGTTATGCAGAAGGCAGAAAAGAGTCTGACCTGCTGCTGCAGAACATGTAAAACCTGTGAAAGAAGAAACCTTGGTACAGAAAATCTTGGCAAAGTCTGAGTAGATACAGCCAAGCAACAGTTCAATTGAAACACTGAATTTTTGTCAAACAGTAAAAGGTCTACAACTTCCAAGCTAAAACGAAGCAGATTTCTCAGTTTAAGACATAAAACATATGTTTTGTATCTCCAAAAAGTGGCTGGTATTTACATTCCTTCACATACAGGTAGTGTCAGTATTTCAACAAAGCAATTTGAATGTTAAGCACTATTGTAAAGAAGGAAAAAAATGTAATTTAACACATTCTCAATCTCAATTTAAAACTGAGATTTGTTTTTCCAGACAAAACCAGTATTTGACTTCTTTGATATCTTATTGCAATTAAATAAGGTATAAAATCAACTTTACAGGAACAAAGTTTCCAATGGGGGTATTTTAATAAACAGCAGAAAATTAATGTCTGGTTTTCATCAAGTGCTAAGTAGATTGCTCAAAAGCAAGAACATTGTTATTTAAAAAATGAATGGCGTTAAGTTATGTGTAAGTTGTAAACTATGTAAACTATTACTTCATCCCATGGGGGCTTAAATGTATCAGTAAAAGAGTTGTAGTTAAACAACACACACAACGTTGCCTTAGTGCTCAATATGCAGCTTTGGCTCTGGACTGCTCCACTCAGTGTTAAACTGAAGCTTCCTTGTGAACCAAGAGCAAGAAGCTGGCAAGAGAATCACTTCAGTGACCCAGGAAGCTGCTGATGTTGGGATTAACTTCCAGCAAAACGAAGGGGGAAAAAATCCTCATTTTAAAAACACTGAAAATACAAACCAACAAATTTTGCCAGAGAAATTTTTACAAGTTGTAAATAAAAGTATAAAAACACTGATGACCACTGTGGTCATAATATTCAAGAATCCATGTTTCTTCACTTGTGTTCAAACACTGAATGAAGAATTTTCAATACAGAAATTTCACAGGAAAATTTAGCCTATGGGCTACTATGTACATAGAAAAAGAAACCTCAGAACAGTGCACTGGGCCTAACTTGTTTCAGAATAACCCAGACTCATTTTGCATTTCTTTAATAACTGGAAATCTTGTAACACTCAGTTGCTCAAAATCTATTGCAAGGAGTCACACTTACCAAGCACCTCTTCTGGCACTACTAACTTCAGTAACTGCGACCAGAACAAATTCCAGCAGGTACTGGATGACTTTTCAAGAGGCACAGTCAACACACCAAATTTTTTTGCAAATAATTGAAAAGCATTCTTTCTTTCAAGTAAGGCATCAGCACCATATCACTGCTTTACCATCACATACCTCAGGTTAACAAATGCCTCAGAAACTTTCCCTGATTTCCAGCACATCTCGCTGTTTTCCACGCTCGGATTTTAACTGAGGTACGCCGAGTACTTTTTGGCATGTTTGGATAGAAACATAAAAAGCCTCAAGTCTTGTCATGTAAAGCTTTTCAAAGCCATGGGCCTTGCTGCCAAAGAAACTTTTTCATGCTCTTACAGCTTTGCCTTCCTTATTCTCAGATCTGCTATTTGCTTTGCGGTGAGGATGGTAACAAACACATGAGATGGAGCAGCTCTTTCTGAACTGACCCAGAGCGAGCGCTAACTTAAAAATCAAGGCAGTGAAAGTCCATATTCAGTGAAGAGACAAGGGAGTAAAAAGGCCCAAAGCCATGAATTCATTTTGTTCTAGGCTACTTCGAGAGTGGCCAGCCAAAAACTGAACCAGCTGGAATTCATTCTGAAGTACTTCTTTCTTCCCAGAGCTCCCTGGGCTGTCGTTATCAACCTGAGGATAACAAACATATGGATCATCAAGATGGAGTTGGTGCTGGAAAGAAGTGGCAGAGCCTAATGGCCCATAATAAATGAAGTCTTGATCCTAACTTGGATCTTAGTACTGAGGTATAAATGCTTTTAATGTCTTAGGGGGAAAACTGCCCACACTAGATGGAATTAAACATTCCACTGACTTCTCTTCTTGATGGTTTCCTTGTTACCAGCTCTTGCACACATCTATTTTTGTCTTCATTACCATTCCATATTCAAATTATATGTCAGATTCCAGACGATTCAAGAGGCGTGTGCAAAAAAATGGGAAAAATGACACCTTGACCATACAAGTAAAATTTTAAAAAATAATTAAGGCTGATTAAGTGCTGAGCTACAAAATGGAACAATTACTTTTATTTCCTAAACAGAAGCTAAAATAAAGGTGCCAAGTTTAAAAACAGGAAAACAGAAGAAAAAATTGTGTTCACCCAAATTAAATTCTTGGCATCATTTCTCATTTTGAATAAGGTACATTAGCTGTTTTACAATATTGTTTTTAACTCCTGGAAATATTTTCAATCTCCAGTAGCTTGTTTTGTGATTATTCAGCCCATTACGATCCCTTTCAACAACTGCCCAAGAGGCTACAAATCTCTCTCCATTGTCTTTATGCCTATTTTTCCATTTGTTCACAGAACTCAGCTCAAACCCTTCTTGTTTACAAATGAAAAACCCAAGGAAGCCCCAAACACCCATGTTTGTGGAGGGCATTGATGCTAAAAGGTGAGCAGCCACCTGGACAGCTGCCAGGGAATCAGCTCGTCTGGGCTTATTAGCCCGGGCCTTGTGCCAGCCCTGCTGAACCCAGGGGGGAACATGGGGAGGTGACACCGGTGGCACTGGGGAGAGCTGCAAGTGGATATGCAGGAATAAGGAAGCTGTGGCAGAGGCGAAGGAGAACGGGACAGAAACGAGGCTTGTTCCAAAAAAAGACTGCAATTACAGAGGTATTAATAGCTTTGTGAAGCCAAATTTTTATCATTCATTCACCTACTTTTGTTCTTTTATTAACCCCAGGACTGAATCATTGTTTTCTTCCATAGGACATTTCTCCAGCTGTCGCAGGGAAAACATCCCTATGTAACAAACTTTCCAAGGAATTAGTATGAAAGCTTTTACGCAGAGGAAGAAAATCTGATTTAATAACCAGCCCCATTTAAAAACTACAATGAGAGAATGATGTGTAAGAGACTTTTTTTGGTGCTGCCATTGTTACAGGATAAGTCTTGTCTACAAGAACCACGTCGATACACTCCCTCCAATCCACCTAATCACCTATTAGTCACACAAGTGGTAAATCCCTAAAAGCACTTTGGCCCGGGCCATGCAAACGCTGGATGAACTGAGTTACATCAGTTCTCATCTGATTTCCTGGCAATGAGCTGCACGTGACTGCTGCTGTGCCTGAGGAAATGTGGGTCAATCCGTGTGCGTCCTGGTGCTGAATGTGCACGCTCTCGAGGGACACGCAGCTCTGTGACTCAGGAGCACCGGGCTGGCAGGAAGGAGATTAGTGCTGCTCCATGCCCTGGCATTCACACAGCACTGCCCATCCTCTGGGCACCGTTCTCGGAGTGGTCCAGAACTCCCTCAGCAAAATGCTTCATCCAAAATGTTCGAATGATGTAGAAGGCTGTCAGGCACATGGCACGGCAGCAGCCACTAGAAGGAAATGTCTTCCTTCAGAAGTAATTAATCACCCATCATGTTTGGGTATAAACACCCAGATCTAACAGCCGTGTGTCTCTCAGCTGAGCAGCAGCGAGATGGACAATCAAACACTGCTGCTGCTTTGGAGCTGGGGGCCTGCAGACAGAGCAGGACTCCTCCCAGGAGATGCCTTAGCTGAATGTGCTTAACCAATAACCTCATGGTAGCACCTCCTTCCTCCAAACCTGATCTCCAGTCAGTATCAAAGTTCATTTGATCCCTGTTATATCCATTTTATCGCTCTCTTACACAAGCAAAGCCACCCTCTTCATTTTAGGTATTTTGAGCAAAATGTCTCATTCTTGCGTGACCTAAAGGAGGCACAAAACTGGGAGCTGAATGGCACCAAACGACTCCATGAAAAGAAGGCTTTTATTCCGAATAAAGCTGTATCAGCCTATGTGTTACTCCCTTGTTCTAATCATATAGGCCAGCATCTATTTAAACTGCCAAGCTAATGACTTCAAATTTGATCAATAGTCTCTGTTTATTCAGCCAAGTGCTACTGACAGTCACCAGGGATGAACAACAAAACAAACATACTGGTCAGAGCCAATCCCTGGTTGAGCAAGAAAATCCAATCCATGATGGCAAATACCCTTCGATTGGATCAGGAGGTGTGGAGGGAGGTCTGTCGCCCACGGACATGGACACAGCCCCTCTCCTCTGTGCCCACAAAACATTTATCTGCATTATTCTAACAGCCAGCTTGTGAGCTGAGTGAACTGAAGCAGAATTAACATCATAGATACAGAGTGGCTCCAACTCTTATCATGTGCCATTGTAGCATTTGTTGTCAGATTAACCATGGCAGGACATGACAACAAGAAGAGGATGTCACTAAGCCTTTGGACCATAAGCAGTGACTTCCCTCGTTGTCACCTTATCCACTACAGAGAAGCTTCAAGAAAGACTGGAATCATCTTCTTGAAACCAGGACAAAAAAGTCCTTGACTAAATCTCCAGCCAAAGGACGCTAGGAATGTTTTAGTTGCAGACTGGCTGCAGAGAGCAAAATAAAAATAGAGTTTAGAATGAAAAAAGATAAGTAGAGCATGCGTAGCATTCTAGCACAGATTTTTCTTTCAAAACAAATAAACATTTTCATTGCAAAATCGGTTTCTCAACAGTGGCTCAACAACAGTATATGTGGACCTTCCTCCCATGGGCAATTTTTATTAACAGCTTGCAAGCTACTCACTAAAGGAACCTCCCTTTCAAATCCCAAGTGAATCTGCAGTCACAAAGACTGGAATCTGGGTGATAATGTTTTAGTGCATTATTGCGACCAGGATGTTTGGTCACAATTCTCAAAATTATCCATTCATCACTTTGCCTGTCAACAGCACCTGTTTGCTATTTTCCTTATACAAAATGTCAGGGTCCATTACATCAATGAATTACAATCCCACTTTTGCTCTGAGACACCTTGATCAAAGGTATTATATAAATAAACTGGAGCTTGAAGGAAAAAATATGATGCCTCTTCCTATACAACCTTAATGCATATTCAGACACAGGATTTTACACTTGGTCGCAGGATCCTGCAAAAAAAAAAAATAGAAAGAAAGTTCTCTTAAACAAAAAGTTCTTTATCAAACTACTATATTAGCACATCCAAAGCCCAGAATTTAATATCTAAAAAATTCAATACATGAAGACAGCTGGTTCACTCACAGCCTAAGATATTTGCTTTCCACTTTAAATTGATTAAATAGATTGAATACATTACATTTCGCATGGACGGTTAACAGTGCTAATATTCCAGACAAAATGAAATGCTGTATGAGGAAAATTCTCACTAGGGCTACCTCCCCCTGGACATATTCCTTGCTCCCACAGTAATTTAGTATAACGGAGGCCTAACAATTTCACTGAACAGGATTACAAAAACAGCTCTTCACAGTTCATGGCACAGAAGCTCTCAGAAATATCTGTTTCTTCACTACCATCTCCACACAGGGAATGCACTTGAAAAACAGGCTGACACTTGCTTTGTGGGAATCATAAAATAACATAATGTTGGTTTTTATGAAGAAGGTGTTTCTTGTTTATCAAATAGTCGAGATATTAAAAGCCAGCCTTTTATTTGCATTCATATCACTGAGAAGGCTCGCACACCTCGGAATCAGATATTGTCCAAGCGCTGAATGACTAACTACTGATAAACCCAAAAGAGAACAAATTTTAATAAAAAATTTTCACGAGAGAAAAACCTTTAAACACCATTTCACTCCTTACTCCAATAAGCTATGTGGCACTAATTTGAAGTGATAGTGCTGTTCTTTTAATTAAAAAATGCCAGTAGGAGGTTGATGCAGTGGCTGGTGCTGGAAGCTATGTGCTTGCAGGGTGCAGCTGAAGCTTTGTGTCAGGAATTAAGGCACAATTTCAGCTGGGTGAAAAGGCAAAACAAAACCCCTAAATCCAAACAAACATATAGGGAGTGTTATTACAGATGCTTGATAAAGTCATCTGGATGCTTGCCTCAGAGAATGTTGTTAGATTCTGGGGAGGAAAAAAAAACCAACAAAACCCCCAAACACTCTCACTGTAGTTCCTGAACCTTGGTTTACTTATAGGTGTGGGACTTAATTCATATGTCCCTCCCCTTCCTACCTCAGAGCTCCTCTCTCACTTTCCCAGGTTGCTCCTTCCACATCTCTGGCACACATGGCTGAGACCAGGACCACTCTGCCAGACCATGGGAGGGTGGATTTGCTCTCTCAACCTCCTCATCTCCATGAGTCTTGAGCCCTAGTATGCTTAATGTCTGCCTTTATCAATTTGACTGAAGTCAGATGAAAAGCCAAAAATTAGTTAGAGGAGAATGACAGGTGAGATCCCTTTTCAGCCTGGTAATTTTTCAGTCTGGAAAATAAGATTAAGCTTGTCCTGCAAGTTTATCCATCAGCCTCATGGTCAAATAAGGCAGCACTTTGTCCTGAAATGTGGAGACAGATTCCACATTCCAGGTGTCACTGCTGATTTGTGAAATACCAAAATGCTAAAAAACTGATTAAACTACAAGAAATCCTCACTAAAGTATTTGCTGGATCATTTTCCCCTCAGTCTTGCAACATCTTAATTCCAACAGCCCAGAAGAGGCCAGCAACCACATCCAGGGCATAAAAGAAGAGCTCTACATCGGCATCTGGGAGCATGACAATCCTTAAAACTGGCAGCTGCTCCTCCTGATACAGCCTCCCTGGGGAAGGAACATCCCAGAAACAAACAGGACATTTTGCCTTTACTTGGCATATGGAGCAGCAAAGAGAAGTCAGTTTATCCAAAAGCTTCTGGTATATTTACTCACCACTCCTACAATGACTATTTCAATCACGTTTACACTACCAACATCATCTCAAACATCACAGATAAATCTGTTTTCTTCGGCTGTTTCAAAGTCTGTTTTCTTTCTGCACACTTGTAGGATTTACATCCTAAGGCAATGAGAAAAAAACCTGTTACTACTTTCCAACTGGGCTTTATTTTCTTTTTGCTCCCCCCTTCCTATCAAAAATAGCTCTCATCTACGTTCTAGTTCAATTTGGAAGTAGCACATGCAGACTTGATAAGCATCCTGCAAAGGAAATGCCTTGAATTGCAGACTACTTACAACACATATTCCCAAGCAACTTTTTATAAATCCCATTTGATGGCTGGTTTGCTAATTTCTATTGAAGCTTATCAAAACATTATTTGTAACAAGACAAATTACTTCTGTGATTGCACAAATAAAAAAAATTATAAAAGAAATGACTGTGACTGGCAGTCCAAGCCAAGCTGCTGGGTTATACTAAAGTGTTATTTATCCTGTTACCAGACAGACCTGGAACTCCAAGGAGGTATTTAATTTGAAACTAAAGAACACAACACAGAAAAGCACCTATTTACATGTTTCTTCTGTTTGCCAAAGTCTCCTTCGAGATCTCCTTCTAGGACTGGCGACAGCACAATTATTGGAGCTGATTCCATAACCCTCAGCAGATCCAGGGGTTGCCAGGCCAGTGTCGGGCTGCCCGGCTGCCTCACATAGAGCTCGATAAATGAGCACAGACACATTAATTAATATGTCTTGAAAGAAGTCTATTAACATTAAATTCCCTAAAATTCTTGGAAAGAAGGAATAAAAGATGTAGGTGTTCCCATTATGGCACATTAGCTGTACACATAGCTTGCTATTTTTAGTTAATTATTGCCCAATATGCAGAAGTCACTCTTAGAAAGAGCCAGACACTTACTCCTACAGCCTGGGCTTTTCCAGAGGCAAATTCAATGTTGGATTATTGAATGAATGATGGGATCTCTGGGAAAAGATGCAGAGGCAGAGATTTAAATCCAAGTAGGGTTACATCACAGAACTTGGTTATATCACACAATTACCAAGCTGTATAAAGTCATTAAAGCCTGACTTCAGCACTGAAGCCCTTCTCTGATTCCAGAACATTCAGAGGCTGATGGACCATGCTGAGTTTCACAGCTGAACCACTCTCTGGCACCTACTGGCTTCCCTAACTTCACTTCTGCCTTTTAACCTCATCTCACCTTATTTCACCACTCTGTGCAACGGGGACCTCAGCAGAAGTATTTTCACTCTGGTTAAAAACAATTTCAGGGGTGGGTTAAATGCATCAGCCTATCACAGCATAAAAACCCTTTACATAAGGGATAGCTGAGAGATGAAAAATTAGATACACAGCAATTCCCTACCAATGCCACAAGCCACAACATTTCAGGTGGGTTTTTTGGTTTTTTTTTCACCAAGCCATTTCAGCTCTTTCTGATCTGCTCAGTAGGGTATTTACAGACACATGAGATATGAACATGCCCACTGCAGTACTTAATGTGGCCATTACCTGTCTGCAGATGTTTTTAAGAAAGAGCTACGAGAGACATTGCTTGGAATTCCTCGGAATATAAAGCACTGAAGTAAGTATCACTTCAAGAGCCCAGAAAATTTACCCAATTTCTCTTTCAAAGGCTGACATCAGACCTTTAGTTTATGCTCTCCAGCTCAACTGCAAACCCAAAGTTTACCAAATGCAACGGATTCTCTTGCCATTAACATTAAAGAAGCCTTTCAACAACAAGGTACCTGCTAATTAGACTTACACTTGTAAAACATGACATTTTAAATCTGAGTTAAAGTGAAGTTCCCACATGCTTATAAAAATGTTTGCACATGGGAAAGGAACCAAAACACATCAGCTGCAACGATGAAGAACAAGGATTCCCTGGAAAGTGCATCAATCACTGCCAGTCTGAATCAAATTGAAATTCCTCATTTTTCTAAATTCTGCACTTGTGCAGTAAAAGATTATGTTAAAGCAAAAATATAGTCCATACACTCAGTTCATTTTCAGTCTGCAATTTTTTGGGGTTTTTTTCCCTTTTGCTCTTCAGGAAAACAGAGCAAATGTATTTTTAAAGATGTTTCCTTTCCAATAAACTTTTCATGACATACACCCCATGTACTAAAGAATGTGAAAACACTGACCACGGGGATTGAATTTTCTGCTGTAATGTCTGATTGGCTTTGAGGGTGCAACACAGACCAAATCTGGCATGTGAGGAAGAAAGGTCAGGGCCATGAAAAAAAGAAAGTCTGGACCGAAGTGAGGAGTTGCCAAAATAAATAAATTATTTTCCAGTATAAATAAGAAAGGCAACTATCTTCAGAGTTTTAACCTCTATTTTCAGGAGAAAAATACAAAGGAGAGCTTTTAATATTGTCCTGGAAACATCAGGGAGATAAGTTAGAAGCCTAGAATTTAACACACACAAATTTAATTTGCTATTTTGTGACGTAAACAAGATATGGAAACTTTAAACTGATAAATATATAACCATATTATTTTAGCTAATTATTAGAGGAAATGGGCAGATATTTAAGGAAGACAAAACTGTAAACATATTAAAAGGTCAAAGAAAATGCTGTTTTTCCTAATTCACTCATCCAAAAATATAATTTTACTCTAAATAATGAAAAGTATCTAGAAAGATATCATCAACTTGAGGAAAAAAGACTGAATCCTACCAAAAATATTTGTTTTCCTACTACTGGTTACCTATGAAAGCAAAAACTCCTGCAAGAGAAGGATAATACCTGGTTACCTATGACAGAAAAACAAATTCATTTTCTTCAGCAGAGCTTCTTCATAATGGCTTGGGAAAGAAACATCCACCATTCAAAAAAACCAGCCATGAGTAAAACTGCACATTAGTGAGGACATTCAGGAACACTCAGCACTCCTGGAGTACAACAGGCAGTGGTCAATAATTCTTGAAGTCGATAGTATGGTTTAACACTGCCCTTCATTCCTAAACTGCTGTAGAGCCTCAGGAATCAGGACCCTAAGGGTAAAACGGGAAGCTGTTACAGACGTCCAGTTCCACAGGATTTTCCATCGTTTCTTATGGTTTAGGATGATGAGCTTAACCCATCTGAGCTGCTCCATCACACAACAGCCGAGGTGCAGGGCCGGAGCTCACCAGGCCGCGCTGCCAGCGCCGCTGCAGTGCCAAGGACAACTCCCTCCAGCTGTGGCGAGGTGAGCACAGCTGGAACAGCTGCCTGCAGCACTGCAAGCTCACTGCAGGATTGTGCATTATTTTTCCATTACTCCCAAACAATAATGGATTGTTTCACACACAAACAGACGAACAAACCTTCTATTTAAATACTTTCTGTTAAATGGTATTAGAATGCAGAATAGTGTCCATATCCTCCAAAAAAAAAACCCAGGGAAGAGGATTTTTCCAGGGGAGGGGAAGACGAGTAAAGCAGACTCTGCCAGCTTTATCTATCTATGCTGGGAATTGGGTAGCCTTGGGGATTTTTGCCTGCTGTGCTTAGTGTCCTTGACAACAAGCCAGTTTGAATTTTGGCCTTTAACTTGACAAAAATGACTTACTGAAGAAGAAGGCATCAAGCTATTACAGCCCTGTGGAGAGATTCTTTCTGAAACAGCATGGATGCTTACTCTGCCAATTCAACTAGAGCATCATCAGATTTATCATCCTACACCCCCAAATATTCACCAAGTAGCTGCCAGTTCACAAGAGAGTATGACAGAGTTTCATCATTTCTGCTATGTTATCCTTCTCCTATTATATTTTATGACTTTCCCAGACATGGAAAACTGTAAAATATCCCCAGGGATCCTCTCTCACAAATTACTGAATTTCCCCTTAAACACATGTGAAACAAAGTTTAAAAACATGTAGCATCTTAATGCTGATGGACCTACTGACTCACTTAGCAAACTTACACGCAACTTTCTTCTTTTATTAAATTAACACTTATAAAAATAATTTTAAATTGAGATATACACACTTGCTGCGTGATTTAAGAAATCGCTAACGTCTCTTCTGAGTTTCTCTCCCAGAAACGCCCAACACATGACATGCACATACCTGAGCTTTTCAATGTTCAGCACCTTAGTCTAAATCCTAGAGCTAGACTTACACAGGCAAGCTGAATTTGCATTAAAGCAGCTGAAGTGTGAGCACAGGTTTTCTTCCGTCAGCTTTCTCAGGGCAGGTGACAAATTTTTGGCAACGAGGGTCAGCAGACCAGGAAGGAGATAACATCTTGAATTACTGCAGCAGTGTTGCAGGAACTCATTTGTAAGCACCTGAAACATCACAATGTGAGAGCAGCAGCTTCCTCACCCCCAGCCATAATACAAGTGCTCCATGTCAACTACCCGTACGCTTAACTGCAGGTTTGCCAGCAGACGTGGTAGAGAATGTGAAATTATATAAAGGTGAAAACAGCTGGATGTGGATCACCCGTAGTGCTGTCCCCACAAAGGTATCCTGGGATGGCAAAGCATCAAGGACCATAGTAAGACCTCAGTGAAGACATTCCCTAAAAGCTGAGCAGATCCACAACACAATGGTTGTCAGCCTCAAGACTCAAGATCACATTGACTCCTCTCTGCCCCGAAAACTGTCGGTACAGGAAAGAACAAACCATTTGCAGCAACAGTTTATTTCACTCTGGAAGAATAAATCAGCATCTGCTTCCATGAAAAACATGAAAAATATCAAAGCTTTCAGTGATACTCCAGACTTCAGTTCTTCTCGTAGCAATACTTCAACTACGTCCAGAGGAATAATAACAGAAAAACATAACAACAGAAAATTCCATTCCAAACTTAGGAAAAAAGATGGCAGATGGAATATCTCTTCTAGTCTTTTTTTTTTTTTTAATTTTTCTCTTTACTCAAGTCTTACATGAATTGCTCTGCTGGGTACACACCTAAACTTCACACCCAGCCAACTGATTTAACCACATCTTGTCCAAACCACTTGGCTCTATCCTGCTGCCTCCACCAAGACAGCCCAAACCAACACGGACGGCACTGAGTAGCTGACTCAAGAACCATCCATAGCAGCAAATAATCCAACCAGATTAAACCAGCTCTAAGGATGGCAACTGGACTGGCTTCAAGGAGGGCAGCAATCCAGGTAAACCTCCAAAAACCACACACATGGATGGTACTTCCATGATGTACTTCTCCATTCTGTGACCCAGCAAGCAAACCTCCAGCCAGCTCAGAAACAGAGGGGGCTTGCTGATCTTTATTTACAGTGGCAACTGTAGCAGCCTTGAGGCTGCTTTCAGTAAAGTTCCTCTACCCTGCACACAGAAAATCGTGGTGTAAGAGCAACTTCCTCACTGAGAAATTCCACACTGCTTGTATTTCTCTGGAATTGATGATTAATTGTGAAACACAAACAGAAAGGATGATGCTACAAAATTTTAGAAATGTGATAAAGCTGTTTCAAGAAATGGATGAGAAAACTGTTCTCAGACTGGTGGGCAGTATGGAATAAAAATGAAATCATGAACGGCACAACCACATCCCAAATTGCATTTCTTTATATGAAGACATTCAATTTGACAAAAGAAAGTTTCAAATCAGGAATAAAGTATTTATTGTTTCTACTTTCCCTGCCTGAGGGGGATATTCAAACAAACTCCTTTTGGTGATTTAATTTACTTCCACCAGGACAATGGTGCTGGCACAGTTTTGACTTACTGGGAGAAGCAAAAAAGGAGACTTGCTCCCTATATCCTGCCCAGAGGAAAAGGCTGCTCTTTGGATTCCCACTCTGGCAGCCCAAAAATGTCAGCTGGCCAACTGCAAAGGCTGTGCTCTCCACTTCCTCCAGTGAAAGCAAGATTTTATTTTTTTCTAATGTCCCCAGCGTTACACGTCCTGAACCTCTTTGCCATTCCGATCCATAGGGCTCTGAACAGCCACAAATTTGCCTTCAAGAAAACGCTGCTGCTTCCCAAGGCAAATGGGGATGGGAGGCAGAGGGAGATTAAGTGCCTCGCTCAGCATCACACAGGAAATCTGTGGCCAAGCTCGCGCTGAGCTCCAGCCCCGCGCTCCAATCACAGTCGGGCCCTGCTCCCAGCAGACGTGGGGAAGAGAAAATCCTTACAAGAAGAAAATAACGAGACATGGATTTCGACACACTCCCAGATTACCACACTAAATAAATTTGGAGCTACCCAACTGCTGCTTCCCACCATGTCCCCCATGGCACAAAGCTGGCTCAATATTAAATACCAGCTGCAAGGGGGGCTGGGATGAGCAGCCAGCTCTTCCTGCCCCAGCACTTTTCACCTGGAACCAGTGGTCCTGATGCCCAACCACAAAACTATAGCCAGCCCATGCTGTATTTACTTTTTGTATTTATGTCTGATTGAGAGATCCCTACACAGATATTCATTGTTCCTGAAAATGGGACAGAAAAGTGTCCAGGTCACCAATATTAGTGTTGCTATTGATCAGCCAGTTAACTCTGCTGCACTGATCGATACGTTATCATGAAAGGGAAGCAAAACATCCTGACTTTTGGGACATGTTTTAGCCTATGCCTTTGTAACAATCCAAAGTGAACACTGCTCTAATGCCAACATGACATTTTATCTTCTACTTGAAGTCACTGTATTCTTTTATGGATTCCTTAAATTACAAATGCAGAAAGTCCCAAAGCCACCCATTTACTGGCTACCAAGTGG
>JACBWW010000025.1:7468390-7561877 GCA_020086605.1 Lanius collurio | reverse complement strand
TGGGGGCGACACGGGGTGCCTGGGGTTGGAATGGGGGTGAATAGGGGCTCTCACGGTGGCAGGGAGGGTGTGGGGGGGGGACATGCTGGGGGACATGGAAGGAGCACAGGGGTGCCTGCAGATGGCATTGTAGGTAGCATGGGGGTGTAAAGGGGTCTCAATTTGGGACAAACGGGCCACTACAGGCAGTGGGTGTGCCTTTTTCATCTCCAGAAATGGAGCAGCACCTTCGCACTCTGTAATTCCCTGACAGGAGGGTGCAGCCGGGTGGGGAATGGTCTCTTCTCCCAAGTAACAACACACAGGAAACAGCCCCAAGTTGTACCAGCGTTGGATGTTAAGAACGACAGGGAGGGAGTCCCCACTCCTGAGAGTGTTCAAAGAAGGAGTACAGGTGGCAGTTACAGGTTAGTGGGCTGAGAGAGGTCAGTGGGTAATCGAGCCTGAATGATCCTTCCCCTGCTCCTCTGGGGCTGGGACGGCTTTAATTAGACTAACTACTTTTTTGTGCATCTCTGCAGGGAGGTTGAGCAGCCCTGACGAAGCACAGCAGCATCTCCCCTTCACTAGTGCCCCTGGATGCCCTATTCCATTCCCCTGGAAGAAGGGGCTGCCTCCAATGCCCCAGAGCCAAAATTGCCAGGGTGGCTGGTGCCTGTGCCTGGGGCAGGAGAGCTGGGACCGGCAGGGAAGAGGGGAGGGCAGCTCCCCTGGGCCAGGCAAGCAGCTGCCTGCAGGTCGCTCACACACCCACACAGCAGCCTTGGTGATCCTTCAGGCACTGGGCCCAGCTCTCCAGCTGCCAGGGGAGGCAGCAAGCACATCCCAACCCTCTGGTTAAGAGGGGCACAGTGTCCTGGCCCTTGCCTTCAGGACAACATTTAATTTTAAGTTACAAACACAAGGATGAAAGGGAACAGCTCAGGGCCCCTGCCTCTGTGTAACACCACTGACCACAGGTTTATGTCCACCACAAACAGGAAAGAGACTCAAAAAGATTTCCCATTTCTGTTTTGATCCTTTTTTTCCACCAGAGCAGCTGTAAGAGAGAGCCCTGCCTGGCCCTGAGAAAAGGCACAGGGGCTGGTCCACACAGAACCACAACCCAAAGTCAGGGCAGCCACACAGGGACACTGTGCTGGGCCCAGTTTACTCTGAGGAAGGAGATTTGTTTTACCCAGGGAAATGTGGCCATTGCCAGGTGCCCCAGGAGCAGTGGGAAGCCCACAGAGCCCAGCCAGCACCACCCCTGTTAATCCACCAGTCCCTGGTTCAGGTGCATGTTCAGGCAGTGCTGTATTGTGTTTTTAAGTCCACAGCTCTGGATGCAAGGAGCACTTTGCATTTCATCAGATCCAAGCATTTTAATAATAAATAAGTGAGACTCAGCCCTGGTACCCAGAACCAGGGCTGCACAGCTCCTCCCAGAGCAGAGAGTTTCTGTGCTACCACATCCCTGTTCCCTGGCTGGCCTGCAGGAGAAATGCATAAATCCTCTGATGAATAGATCCAGGGCAGAGGAAGAGTCTCTGCTTCCTGGAGAGATTTTCCCTTCAGATTAAGCTGCCTGTCCCACCCCCTCCCACTGCACCTGTGGAAGCAAAGCCCTAAGCCCACCCAGGGTCATTTTGAAGAGTCAAACCCCCCCAAAGCAGGGAGGGAAAGCCACTCCCTCATCTTGCCTGAAGCAAAGCTTTTGAGATGCTTCAAGTCCTGGGGAGCAAAGGGTTTGGGAAGAGTCTGCTGGGAATTATCGACAGCACAAGGATGGAGCAGTGGCCAGCAGCTTGGTGTGAACCTACAGCACAAAAAAACCTCTGTGCTGGGTAATCAACTCCATCCTCACCTTCTGCTGAGAGACCACAGAGAAGGAGAAAAGGAGGACAAGAGCCAGGGCCACACCATGGAAACCTGAAACAGGTCCTTGGAATGAAAGGACAGAGCAAGATCAATGGGCTCCAGACTGGTGGATGGCAACAGGGTAGCTGCAGCAAAGGTGAATCATTCCTCCTGCACTGCCTCCAACTTTCTTTGCAAAGGAACCAGCATCTTCAGCAGCTCCCACCTCCACACCCCCAGTGCTTCCAGGTGAAGTAACACAGAGCAAGGACACTGACCCACCTGCCCCAGCTCAGTTCCTTCTCTGCTGGAAGCACTTCCTTTCCCACAGCAATGATGGTGCCTGCAGAAGGGTGAAACACTTCTCATATAGTTTTTCAGAGCTATTTCACCTACTCCAAGACAAGCCTAGAAGTTTCAGCACATGGATTTGTGGTGATAGGATGCTGCTCTCCAGCAGTTTCATATACTTAGAAGAAAGTTTTTACCCAGAAAATTTACCCAGGGGCTCCAACACACTCCTTTCAAGGCCTTAAGGTACTATTGGAAAAAAAACAAGCCCTATCATTTGCCACAGCAGTTTAAAGGATGGGGAAAATAATTAAAGGCAAGAGGCACAAAGCCAAAAGTGCAATTTATTGAAAAATTTCAGAGGTAAAAAGGCTCAGCATCTCTGCTCCTTGTGGTTTGGATGTCTGAGCACTTCCAAGGCACGTCCACCCACCAGCTTCATCTTCAGAAGTTGAAGTCTTGCTTCTCCACTGAGAAATCATACAGCCCATCTTGGCCAGTCTGGGGCTCCAGGTCTGTAGTCTCCTAGGAGGAAAATGACAGCAATCAGTCACAGGGTCTGCCCTTTGAATGATGCCCAACCTTTTTACAGCAACTCTGTTTTAGTCTTGTTTTCAAAATCCAGCTGTTGAGCTCAGCTTGACTCTCACAGAACCCCTGGAAACCAGGCCAAGCCTTCCTGCTCCTTGCAGCACCTCAAAGCTGCAGTGTCCCTGCAGCCCACACACAAAAAGCAGCCAAGCCTTTGGGCTCAGACACCATAGAAGAAGAAAAAAAAAAAGTGGCTGCAGTGGTAGGACTCACTCAAATTAAATGGCCTGCTTGGAACAGCAACAAGCCAGGACTGCTTAGGGAGATGTTCCCCTGGCATCCAGCCCCTCCAGCAGGAGCTGGTGTGGAGAACTTCCTCCACACCCTCTTGCACTCCACAGACCCTGCTCTGGCAAAGGACTAAACCAGACCTTTGCCCCCTGCTGCCGCTCACACCCAAACTGAGCCACAGCTCCAAGGTCTGCCAGACCTCTAAGCCTCTTCCCTAATGTTTTCCCATCTGCAAGTCTAAGACTAGGACTGAACATGACATCTGTGACAGTCATTGGACTCTTGCAGCTCCTAGCTGGTGTCCTATCCTCTTTTTCCATAGATGCCTTACCACAAGAAGGGTCAAGTAATCCAAATGCAACCTGAGCACTGTTATCAGCTGAGTAGGAGGCTGCCATTCATAGTGACAAGCCAGCTCAGCTCCGAAGGAGGAAACTTCTCCACATTTGGTATTCATAGCAGTAACTGCAGTAGCTCCAGCTGATGCCAGTTTAAATTCCAGCAGCAAGATGCTATCAAGGCATCCGTGTCTATTGTGCAGCTCATTGGCTGACAACTTGGAGCTTTCACAGGCCTTTAAAAGCAGCTGAAAGAAGCTGCAAGGACTTCTGGTCACATCGAGGTCTCCTCCAAAAACCTCTTCCAGTATCCTTAAACTCTGTGCTTCATTCCAGTGCATAAAGCTTCATATTTTCAGCTGAGAAACAGCAAGGGCTCACATACCTCACCAGAAAAGTATTTCTCTATGATGTCCAGGGCAGCTCTGTAGACCATGTCGTTCTCATGGTTTTGCAAGTCTTCAATTTTCTCCAGACCATCAAGTTCTTCAACCAGCAGACACAACTTCTCTGTCTCTCCCAGCTTCTCAGCTGCCTGTAACATTGGAAAGTCAGGAAGGAAAACAACATCAGTAACAGGTCTGAGATGGTCTTTACTGTAATTACAACCCTGATCTATAAGTCAGAGGATCATAGTCCCTGAATTTATCAGGTTTATCCCCTGATGCCAGGGATGTAACTGTGGTGCCTGTGGAATACCAGTCCCTGCTAAGGTCTGCCAACCAAACCAGTGAGAAGAGGATGAGGAGCAGCATTTTGGGAACTTAATCTTGCCAAGCCCTTTAGACAACCCAAGGATATCCAAGAACAATTTAGACAATATGAAGTCTCTCTTTTATCATTGATCTAACCACACAGTGTGAACATTTGGCTCAATCCTTGCTGCTCTTAGGGAGAAAGAAGTAAAGAGATCTTATCAGGAAGAGATTCAAAAATGGCATCCAGGATGAAAAGATCTCACCAGGAAGAGCTTTGAAATGGTCTCCAGGATAGTCAGGATGGTTTTGCTGTCTTTGGCCAAGAGCAGGTTGAGCAGAGGTTTGAGGACCCCAGAGCGGACAAGTTCCACCACCTGATCCACTGTTCCTCCAGTCATAAAGTTGGCCACTACCCACACACCCTCCTTCTGAGCCTTGAAGTCACCCTGGAAAAGCAGCACAGCAAAGGCATTCCCAAGCTTTAGTATCCCTCTAGGATCAGTGTGAGGTGAGGATAACCATCTCCCTTAAGCTCAGCTTGGGCTGACCCCTTTCCCAGCCCTTTGGGTGGTGCATGGACAGGTGGCACAGCTGCCAAGAGCAGCTCCAGGATGTGTCTCCATGCAGGTTACTGACAAGTCAGGATGCTCAGGCTGTCCCAAGGATCTCAACAGCTCTGAAAGAGCCTGCTCAGGTGGCTCTGGGGCTGAGTGCTTCACAAGTGAACCATCCCAGGCCATCTGAACCCCACATTCCTCCCACAGGAACACAGTGCCATCCCTTACCTTGCTGAGCAGCTCCACCAAAGGTGGCAATAAACCACAGGTGATTATCTGTTGGATCTGCTGGCAAGGCCCTGCTGCAATGTTGCTGAGAGTCCACGCTGCTTCCTTCTGGATCACTGGCTTTGTGTGCCTCAGCAGCCGGGGCAGGACAGTCAGGACACCGGCATCAATGGCTTCCTGGGTCTGCTGGTCCGTGCCTGTGACCACATTCCCCATGGCACGGAGAGCTGGAGTCTAGACAGAGATTAGAGGAGATGAGGAGAGTCCTTACCTCGAGGGATACATGTCAGAAAGCCCAGCAAGATCCCTCACTAAGTGCTTGATCCTTCACACAAGGAGAGCATTGTGGGTGATGGCTGTTTATTTACAGCCCTGTCATTCCCCATTTGCTCTAAGCAGCTTTAGAGTCTCTATCCAGCCTCCAGCCACAGCAAGCAGAACAGAGCAGTGGCGTGACAAGCAGGCAGTCAAGTCTGCAGGCTGAGGGGACAGCACATCACAGCTGCCACATAGAACAAGGGCATGTGCCTTCCCCCTTCTCAGACATTTCTACACTAAGGGACCAGAGGGCAGAGACTGCTAATTGTTCCCTACCACAATATTCACATCTGGGCTGTCCATGAGTTCCACAAGCCTTGGGAGAATCCCCGTGTCCACCACAACTTGGATGCGATCATTGCAGCTATCAGTCAGATAGGAAACAGCCCAGCAGGAGTCAGAGATGACTTCCTTGTCCTCATGCTGCAGGAGGAAGATGAGGACTGGCAGAATCTTCTTCATGGCATCCAAAGGAGGGCAGGGGTTCTTGTTCCTGCACAGGTTTGATAGTGTCCAGGTGATGTTCCTCAGGAACCCAACCTGAAATACAAGGCACATGTGAGATCCTCACTGCCCTCAAGAGCTTCTCAGTCTGTGTTGTCCTGTGAAGGTTCTTCTACACCAGGGACAGAGAACAGTGGGGCAGAAACCATTGCAGAAGGGCAGAGACAAAATACAAAGCAGCAGGAGGAAGCTTGAAGGGCAAGTTCAGCCCTTCTACATGCATATGCAAGTCTGCCTTGCATCAGTTTCATGTTATTCCTAGCCTGAGATAGTCAGAGCTGGATAAGAAAGCCAAGGATGGAAGAAATCCCCTTGACGTGGAGTGCCTGCTTGGCATCCCCAGCCTTGCACATAGGCAGGGCCACAGAAACTGTTTAAAGCAGGGTCTCAGTCAATTATATGAACAGTTTGTTGTGTACAAGGCAGCCAGTGGACTCACCCATCACCCAAGGGATTAAGAGCTGTTAAATCAAGAAAGTGAAGGTTATTTACTGGAGTTGCAGGTGACACCAGAGCCAGCAAGGGAGGAATCACATGGCGAGCAATAAGAGCATCCCTGTAGAGAGGGCCATCCCCTGGGCAGATAAAAAGGGTTGGTCATTGCCTTTGCTTGAGTCACAAGACAGTCAACATCAAAGAGCAATCAGAGTTGCAGGGCCAGGGCTGGGTGACCCACCAGCCATACATTATTAGGCATTTCCAGGTGGGAAAGATTTACTGGGCAGACTGGAGTGCCAGCAGGCCAACCAGGCATGACCCATTCTGTTCTTCCTGTGGTGACATTAGTGGGTTAAACCACCCCAGCAGAACAATCTTGCCCTTGGCCAAAATCCCCTTGCAGAGCCAACACAGGATCTCAAAGGCTGCCAGGCCACACCAAGGGGATGAAGGGTTATGAGGTTCAATAGGGGCATCAGCTTGTAGACAAAGCTGCAGGGAGAGGAGCACCAATGCTTTATCTCCCCAACAGACTCACAGAATATTCCAAGTTGGAAGGGGCCCACAAGGATCATCAAGTCCCTGGCTGAGTCAGGGACCTCCAAATGCCCCTCCAGGTCCCCTCACCTGCAATGTTGCCCAGAGCCCACACTGCCTGCTCACTGATGTGCATGTGTGGGGAGGACAGCAGGGAGATGAAGGCTGGGATGGCCCCTCCATCCACCACAGCCCTGGTGTGCTCCGAGGTGCCAGAGGCGATGTTGGTCAGTGCCCAGGCTGCCTCAAACTGCAGGGCAGCACTGTCAGCACGGCCCAGGAATTCCACCATCCTGGGGATGATCCCCAGCTCGATGATCTGATTGATGGGGGGGTCCTTGTGCCTGGACAGCAGTCTCCTGTGAGAGGGGACACAGAACAGCCAGCCATGAGGAACACTGCATGGTGCCACCACAGCCCATAGCCCTGTGGCCAGGCACAAGGTTGTGGCTTGCAGGGGAAACACGGATGGTTCGGCATCCTACCACAACAAACCCTCAGCAAAAGGGCTGCCATAAAAAGGCAAGAGTCAGCTAAAGATGCTGAGGCAACAGCAGGGCGTCTGCTGGAAATAAAGCTTTGACATCCTCACAGCCATACTCACTGGGAATGGTGCTGGTCCCAGATCACTGGTACAGTAGCTGCAGCCAGCCAAGGAAGCACAAGCACGGATGCAGCCTCTCCTGGACCCTCAGGAGACATCCCCTCTGCTAGGTGGGTGATAATGGCACTCTATGGTCCTCCATGCCCCCAACCCTTGTAGGGACCGCCCTGCTCAGCTCTGACCCTTTACAGAGCCAGGCTCTCCAGTCCTAATCCTGCCCAAGCATTTGGCACTCAATTTCTTGTGGGATCCACAACACAGGCGCAGCAAGGAACCCTTGGCTGGGTTCACACAGGACTGTGAGGCAAGCACAGCACACAGAACAGGCACCAGCTGAGATTCCCACGGGCAGTTTGGGTTACCAGGCTCCTTCTCCCTTTGCCATCTCTCTAGAGAGCTCCTCAAACAGGAACTTGCAGGCTTTTGCCCCCAGGCCCCAGCACAGCTCCAGCAGCTGGGTGCATACCTGGTGGCCTGGGTGGCAAGCAGCTGCAGCTGAGTGTCATCCCCATTCACAGCTTCCACGATCTCCTCCAAGGACGGCTGAATAATCTGTGTCACAAGGAATGATTCAGAGTCAGACAGGGAGCTGGGACTCCCTCCGGTTTAATCTCGGCAGTCAATCAGCCGTCTAGACCCAACTCAGTCACCACTTCATATCTAAGCAGTGTCTATTCTTTATGCAACACAGTTTCGAGATGAGGCAGAGGAAGAAAATCCACAAAAAGCCTTCAAGGCAACTACTGCTTGTAATCAAGCACTGAAAGAGTCACTGACACCATAATGGGCCTTGGAGCTCAGTAATTACCCCTGGCTGTGCAGGAAGCCAGACAGGAGCAGCTCCCAGCAAGCCAGAGCACCAGCCTGTTCTACCTGCCATCAAGGGAGGCCAGCAGGACATCATCACCAAGAAAAATTGCACAAAGACCAGGTAGTCTGAAACACTCCCCAGTACTGGGCATGGAGATCAGGAATGGCACCAACTACTTAACCCAGGTCACCCCAGCTGGAGTTGGTAGTGGCCTAAGTGGGGGATGATTCCAGCTGCACTGATCCTGCCCAGGTGCAGAGCACCAAACACTCACCTCATATGCTCTGTCTTGTCCCAGAGAGGGATTCTCCTCCTTCACATGAATGGAAATGTTCCTACGCTTCAGGATCTGCTCATCCTTCTTGGCCTTTCTCAGCTCAACGCTCACCTCCACCCTCTGCCTCCGCAGGCTCTGGGGGAAAGAAGGGCACCATCCCACCCGTGTCTGCAGCACCCCATTCCCCAGGGAGTTCATCCCCCACCATCTGCCCCACATTTCCCACGGGAGGAGTGCAGAGCCAGCATCTCCTCACTAAGGCCTGAGGGTGATGTAGGAGATGGGGCAGAGGAAACCTCTCCCTCAGTGCCTCCCAAGAACATGGGCTACTGGATGAACCAGCAGTGGGTGTTTTTAAAAGTTGATTTTCTGAAACTGAAAGGCAAACCTTCATCTCCTCTACTGGCTTAAATCAAGCTGACAGATGCCACATCTGACATCCCATACCAGCTCCAGCTCTGCAGGCATACCTTTGCCTGCTGAGCTCTCCACAACAGTTATCTCCCCCCACCCAAAACTCACATCCCCCTTTCCTGTGCCACCATACTCCTTGCAGCTCAGCCAGCCCCACACCACATCCCAAAAGCCACCCAAACATCCCAGCTGAAGGGATCCAGAGCCATTCCCCTGCTCCCTCACACAGGTAGATTTGGGGCCATGAACCTTGAGAAGCCTCTCCGTCAGCTCCTGCCAACAGTGGGCTCTGCTGGGGTCCAAAAGTGCTGGCACAGGCAGGTAGGTACTCACAGTTTCATCCTTGCCCCTGTTCTTGAACAACTTCATGTGCTGGCTGTGCTTCCTGACTGGCATCTTGGCAGAGTTGAGAGAGGTGCTGAACACCCTCATGTACTCTTGGGGGTCAGGACAGAGCAGCATCAGGTCACAGCTGCCCAGCAGCATGCCCTGCCAGCCACTGAGGGGGCTGGGACTCCCCACTCCCACCAGCAGCCTGGGCCACGCATTTCCACCCCACACTCCCAGCAAGGGAGACACTGGAGGTCCCCTGCCCCAAGCAGGGCTTGGTACGATCCTCACACACTGCAGCTGAGCCACTGAACTAAACACAAGCACAAACTACCACTTAATATGAGGCTACAAAAATTACAGCTGCTGCTGCAGTCCCAGGAGGAAGCAAGACACAGACTCCCCATGGTCACAGGAACATCCCCTTCCTCCAGCCCTGATCTTGGGGCTTTTACATTTATTTTGATGCATAACCCAAGCCTGCCAAGGCCTCTTGCCTCCAAAAGGAGCAGCTCAAGGTCTGATTTAAGGACACGCAGCCACATCCAAGCCTCTCTCACTCCGCTACAGAGCCCAACCTGGCTTCCTTCACCAGCATCCCCAACTAGGAAAGACCCACAGTCATGTGCAGGGACATGAAGTGACCAAGTTCAGTTGATAAAAAAGAGTTCTGGAAACCCAGCAATTAGTACAGCCTGCCAGGTGAGCATTATGAAATAGGGACAGGCAAAAATAATTTCTAAGCACCTCCTAGTAAAAGCCAGAGATATACACACAAATAAACCAAGAACTGGCCTTCAGACTGCTTTTGTCAGAAAAACAAGGCTTCCAGCCAGCAATAAGGGAGATATTTTCAGAGCAGACACCATCATGGGACCCCTAAATGCAGGTTGTGCATCAACACACTCAGGGGCTGATCCCATACAGATGGTGCCTCCTCTCCTCCCCTCCAGGCTTACAGCCAACACCTGCAGCTCAGAGCAGCCTCCAAGGGCTCCCTCACACCATCATTTTAAGTTCAAAGTTTTGGTGGTTTTTTTTTTCCATTCTCTCTCTTCCCATTTCCTGTCCCAGTAACCAAGGCCAAGTAGCAGCAGCTCTTATCCCATCCATCCAGCTGCAGACCTCCTCCAGCTTCCAGAAGGACCAGGCTAAGCCACTTCTTGGCTCAATCCAACATCCCACATAGCCTTAATCCCAACACTCAGACCTCAAGGGCTGCTCCAGCCTCCCCTCTTCTGTTCCCCCAACAGAGCCACACATCCCAGAAAGCCTCTTCTTTTGGGGGAGCTTTCTCCACCCCACCCACCAACAGCAGCCAAGCAGCAGACCCAGCACAGCTCCAAAGAGCCAGGAGAGCCCAACCAGCAGCCTCATTGTGAAGTCAAGGACAATTACCAACTACCCAGCACCAGGAGGGAAACCACTTACCCCCAACTCTACCTCAGACCTCACTACCCTCAACTGCCTCTTTTATTTCCCCCACGGGGCCACAAACCCCCAGCTCCCCTCCCCGATTGGCTCTTCCCAGGACAGCCCCCCCAGTTACCTGCACCTGCTCTGCCACCTGGATGCACCTGGAGGAGGATGGATGGTGGTGGCTGCCTTCTTGTCTGGGCTACCATTCACCCCCCAGATCTCCTCCATATGTTTATGCTTTGCCAGCTTTGTCCTTGTTTCTTGGCCAAGACCCTTTGTGGGTGATGCCAGCCTGTGCCTGTATAGTGTCCTGGCCTGTGGGGGACAGTTTGGGCTCTGCTGCCCCATCACTGTGCAGGGCATGGGCAGTCTAGGGGTGCCCCTTTTTTTTGTCTGAGTAGCTTGTGGGTGGTGCTGCAGGCCAGGAGAGCACCTCCTTTGGTCAGCAGGGCCCCAGACCACAGAGCCAGGCAGCATCAGCTGCACAGAGGTTTCAAGTGAGCCAAGACTGGATTAAGCAACTTGGAGCATCATCAGGCACTGAGCTGCTGGCTGGCACAGGAGGGAGGTGGCAAGGAGAGAAACCCAGCAGGAGCCCATCGTCTCCATGAGTCCTTTAGCTTTTGGCCAGGAGCTGCTGGGCAGCTCAGGTCCTCCTGTGTTCTGTGCCCATGACAGTCTCCACCAGCTTCACTTATGGAACCCTTGCCCCAGTCCTGCTCTTGCTGCTCTGGCCAACAGGGACAGCAGCTCCCTGACCCCCAAAAATCCACTGCAGCAGGGCTTGGCTGCAGCACTGTGGGCAGTTTTGGGGACTCTGAGGTGCTGAAGACATCCTGGCTTGGCACCCCCTCCTCACCTTTTCAGCAAAGCCCTATAAAACCCTCTCAGTGTGTGCAGGGGTGCCAGCCTGGTCCAGCCAATGGGGAAGGGAGGAGCAGTGTTTCCCAAACAGGTAGGGAGAGCAACAATTAAAATATTTAATTAAAACCTAACTTTAGACTACTTGACATCTTTTTCTATGAGGGAGATGGGGAGCAAAGACCCTGAGAGCTTCAGGAAGGTGATACTGGGATGCAGATGGGAACAGCACTCACCACTGGGGTCTGCACCCTCCACACCCCTGGGCCTCTGCACCTTCCAGCTGTGCACACAGAGCCATTCCCATCCAAATTTTAGGAATTCAGGGAAACAACTTGTATTGCCCAGCATGGAAATACCTATGGAGACACGCTGTTCAATACGCTGCTCTAAGTCCTGGATTCAAGTCCTGGGGTCACACCGGTTCTGCATTTCAAGGCAAATCAAATGAGTTGTACACAGCTTTATGTGGAAAGTGATAGGGGAGGTTTGAGAAAAGGCCTTCAGATAAATCTGTTGTTTGTAGGCATTAAAAAGCCAGTTGTGCTAATCCTGGCTGCTGTGATTCTAAGCTTCAAGTGCCACTGGTTGCATTATCTTGTTTCTTGGCTGCTTGAGACATGAAAATTATACTTCAATTACTATTTAATTCAACTTAATCTGGTGCAAAAGTTTGCGTGCACCCTCTAATTTTGTTTTCTGAGCAGTTTGTTTCCACTAATTCCTAATCAGCCAACACTAAATCAAAACAGGCCTGGCTCAGGCTGAAATAGATGAGTCCTTGCAATCTTGCCAAGCAATTTAATTAAATTGGCATAAAATCACACCCCAAGGTAAGTGGGGGCAGCCTCCTGCACAGGCCAGCCCCCAGCTTTTGGTCCCCTGCCTGGAGAGCTCTCACCCAAGGATGTGAATGGGAACCAAGGCCGGGAGAAGTTCATGGTTATCCTGGGCTGCTCTTTTTCTCCCTGCTGTTTCCATTCCCTCTCCACCTGCCAAGCACAATCAGCCCCATCCTGTTCAGTTCCCCGTCACCTCCAGCGCACAGAAGGAGAGGATGGGGAGAGAAAAACTCATGTAATGGATGAACATCCCCCTCCTTGTCCTTCACTCTGGTCCCTGATGTCATGAGAGGTGGCACTGCCACGCAATCGACCCCAGGAGCAGGCTGAGGATGAGGGGGGTGGATTTGAACCCATGCTGAGGACACAAAGAGATCGATATTTGCCAAATGGGGAAGTGAACAACCACTCGAGGAAAAAAAGTTTTGGGTTTCAGCATAACAAGAAGGTATCACAGCTAATGGAGAGGAAAGGAGATAAAACCCTAAATCTACATGACAGTGTCCCCTGAGCTCAGCCTTGTGTGCTCAAGCTGAAAATCCACATTGTGACAGGTATGAGAAGCTATGGTTTCAGTGTAGGGGTTTTGTTGAGGCTGTTCTCCTGTTCACTCTGTCACCTTACACCCCACCACTACACCTCAGTGAAGCTCTGACTGGGGTAGATTTTGAAAACACCAGTTTTAAGCCCTGAGATAAAAGCCCTGATTTCCCCTCCAGTGTTTTTCACGTTTCTTGCATAGATTTACCCTCACTGCATGTGGAGAAAGGTACCAGTCATGAAAGGTGTCAGTGTGTGGTGTCTCTGTGGCAGTGTGAGATGAGGCAGGAACATCCTGGGATCCATCCTGGGGTGCTGCACAGGCACAGCAGCTGGTTGGAGCAACCCTTCTGTGAGAGGAGAGCCTCAGGTGGCAGAGGGGAAGCAGAGGCAGGGGTCCCTGCCAGCCCCTTAGCAGCTGCTTTCACACAGTGTCCTCTCTGTCAGCAACAATGGAGTTCCATTAAACAAACATCAATGAATTAATTGTACTTATTAGTTACATTAACCAAGGAAATATCCATGTGGGTTCCTGAAGTAGCTGATGATGTAACTGCTGGTGGATTATAGTATCATGGAATATCCTGAGCTGGAGGGCACCCAGAAGGATCATCCAGTCCAACTCCTGGCCCTGCCCAGGAGACCCCAACAATCCCACCCTGTGCCTGGGAGCGTTGTTCAAACACTCCTGAAACTCTTGGGGCTGTGAGCACTCCCTGGGGAGCCTGGTCAGTGCCCCACCACCCTCTGGGGGAAGAACCTTTTCGTGATATCCGGCCTAAATCTCCCTGATGCAGCTTCGTGCCTTCATTCCCAAGTGTGGCAGGGATGGAGCCTGGAAATTCCTCCTTTTTCAGTTGGGATCCATCCTCCTGGCAGACAATCCATGAGGGAGGTGATGCTAACTCCACAGGCTGCGCTGGTCCTTCCTGGGGTGACAGAGGTTGGGCAGCTTGTGACCTCCCCAGCAGCAGCCACCAGCTTCTTGTCAGAGCTATTGTTGGTGCAGCGGGAGCGGGGATCGGAGCTGCTTTGTGCCAGGCACGGAACAGGCACGGAATAATGACAGCCCCCATCTGCTACAGTCTGTCTAATCAGGACATGCAGAAGGTAGGAGAAGGGATTTATTGTTATCTCTGCCTTACTGCTGAGCCAGAGGCAAAGCTGAGCACTGCAGCTGGATTTTCTGAGGCTGAAGGTGCAGTCTGTTGTTTCCTGTAATTTAGTGGAGCAGCCTCAAAAATGTGATCCTTCTTTTCTGCCCCTGTTCCTCTGCATCCAGGGAGCCATGGGGATGTGTCAGTTCAGAGAATCATGAAATTGTTTGGTTGGAAGGGACCCGAAAGCTCATCTCATTCCAACCCCCTACCATGGGCAGGGATGCCTTCCACTATCCCAGGTTGCTCCAAGCCCTGTCCAGCCTGGCCTGGAACACTTCAAGGGATCCACTGGCAGCCACAGCTTCTCTGGGCACTCTGTGCAAGCGCCTCACCACTCTCAAAATTCCTTCCCACTACCCCATCTAACCCTGCCCTCTGGCAGTGGGACACCAGTCCCTCTTTTCCTGTCCCTCCATCCCCTGCCCAAAGTCCCTCTCCAGCTCTCTTGGAGCTCTTTCAAGGACTGGAAGGGTCTCTAAGGTCTCCCTGAAGTCTTCTTTTCTCCAGGCTGAACAGCTCTGTCAGCCCATCTCCATGGGAGAGAAAAGAAGGAGGAAAAAGAGGAGGAGGAAACAAGTGTGGTTTTCCATCATTTCAGTTGAAACAGCTCCTGCTGTGGCCGTGGGACTGTGTGGTGATTTTTAAGGCAAATTCTTCTTCAGGTCCTTTTTTCAGCCAAGAAATGGGATCACTGTGAAATGTAGGCACTGAAAAACATAAACCGAAAAGGGTCATATTGCCATTAAACAGAAGAGGTCTATATTTATTGATAAGGAGGCCTGGGAGAGCTGGGAATTCCCTGGGAATTAAGGGAAAGGTAATTTGTGTGCAGGAAGACAGATTGTGAAGTGTAACACCAACTTATTATCCCATCAGCTGGGCTGGGAGCTCCTGCTGAGCTATCAGAGAGCATTGGGAAGGAGAAGAGCAGCAGGGCTGTGTGAGTTGTAGGAGCTCATTCCCCCTTTCCAAAGGCAGCTGTTAATGTCCATTCAGCTCCACTGTAAGCAGATGCCCCAGGAAACAGGGACAGCGCCTGTAACTCCACACCAGGCTGAACATTAAGGAACTAATTTTAACTTCTGAGCATCCTCCTTGCTGCCAGCCACAGAGGGATTAGAGTAACAGTTTTTGAAATTATTTAAAAATAACATCAGACTTAATCAGAGTTATTTATTAAATCCATTATCCTCTGTCAGTTATGGGACACTGATTCAGCTGCAGAAACTATAATCACCTATGGCCAAAAATCTTACCGTTTTTTCCTTAGCCAGGCCCAGTAATAATTATTCCTTTAGTCCCTGATTCTGTAATTCAGGGAACTGAAACAGAGAAATCTATAGTGCATTTGGGGTTGAGGCACAACAGAGTGATGAAGAAAGCTTGGAATTAATCAAAACCCTGATAATTTTGTATAAATCATGCATGGTCCACAGCATCTACCAGGAGAAAGACTAAGGTGCTCTCTAAAGGAGTGGAGTGCCTTGTAAATCATGCAGGGAAGAGAAACTCCATGAAAACTCCAGGAAATCCATATAAATCATGGGGTCTTAGGCCTCTCGATGCCTCTTTGCTGTCAGGGAGTCCAAGTGCATCTTAATTAGAGGAGGAGATGAGCTTTCCTGCTGCCAGACGGCTCACCTTGCTCCAGCGCCTCCGATTATCCCAGCGGAGGACAGCATTTCAACAGAAATTAGTGTCTTTGCTTAAAATGTGTATTTCAGGGCCTGCCTTTGAAAGCCATGCTTAGGAAATGCTAAAAAGAGGATTGGACATGCATATTCCACCTGATCCAAGAGCTGCAGGTAATTTTTGCTAAGCCTGGAGGTGATGTTCTTCTCTGTTACATCTGCTTCACATCTCACACACACTGATTTGGGAATGAGCTTTTGGGGAGCCCCTGCTAATTCCGTCTCCTTGTGCCACCTCCTTCCTGCCATTCCACTACTCTGAGGGCTGTCCTGGAAATGTGATAGTGTAACAAATTTTATTTAAAAATGTAAACCAAACTCTGCATGACCCACCCGTGGCATGGGCAGATCCCACAGCGTGGGCAGCAGAGAGGAGGAATCTGCACCTCGCCTTCACTTTCTGAGACCCTGCTTGGGACTGTACTTCCAGCTCTGGGGCATCCATCATCACAAGGATGAGAAGATGCTGGAGTGAGTCCAGGGAATGCCACAGAGATGCTCCAAGGGCTACTCTGGAGCCAGGCTGGGAAACTGGGGGTATTCACCTGGAGAGGAGACTCCAGGGAGACCACAGAGCCCCTTCCAGTGCCTAAAGGGGCTCCAGGAGAGCTGGAGAGGCACTTTGGACAAGGGATGGAGGGACAGGACAAGGGGAAATGGCTTCCCACTGCCAGAGGGCAGGGTTAGATGGGATATTGGGAAGGAATTTTTCCCTGTGAGGGTGGTGAGGCGCTTGCACAGAGTGCCCAGAGAAGCTGTGGCTGCCAGTGGATCCCTTGAAGTGTTCCAGGCCAGGCTGGACAGGGCTTGGAGCAACCTGGGATAGTGGAAGGCATCCCTGCCCATGGTAGGGGGTTGGAATGAGATGAGCTTTCAGGTCCCTTCCAACCAAACCATTCCATGACTCTCAGATTTTATAATTCCTTGCATTGAGAGCTACAACTGAAAATGTAGCACTGAGAAGTTGGATACCAGGAGGACAGACTTGAACTTTGCTTTCCTATGTGTACCCTTCCCTGAAGCTTTTGATCACAATGCACAGATTGTCTCCTGCAGGATTCATTGCTCACCGAGCACCTGGTGGGATTTGAAAGGCCTTGGCATTGTCCCCATCAGACCCTCTGTGCCCCATGAGCAGCGATCTGCCCTTGTTTGGTTAGAGCCTGGTCATGTCTCCGTAGAGACAACATCCCTGCAGCCCTCACAGGAATACACTGATCCTCCCCAAGCAAGCACAGACAACAGCTGAGAATGAGGTTGCAGCTTTCATTATTTTCTAAATGACTAATAAATGCAAAAACATCTTGCAGTCTCCTGAGGCAGATCTTTATATAACCCTGTGATCCTTCAACAGGGCTTTCCGAGTTGGATTCCATTCCTCCCTGAACCACCAGAGATCAGTTTGCTTCTGCTGCTGAAATGCAACCCCAAAATGCAGCATCCAAACTGAATTCCTTGTTATTCCAAGGCTTGTCACAACAGCACAAAGGCTGAGGCTCTACAGCAAGCAGCCATAAACAGTTTTGTACTCCCTGTTCCTTACCTTGTCCTCCTCCATTTAAAACTTCCTTCTTTTTAATTGGAAATGTCACAATGAACACCTGGGATGCTGTGTTTAGCCTGGGATCCCTGGCAGCAATGAGGGAGAGACAAGAGCCTTTCTTATGTGTGGTCTGTATTGGACAGATGGAATGTAGGTAAGTATATGCAGGAAGTTCTTCCCTGTGAGGCTGCTGAGGCCCTGGCACAGGGTGTCCTGAGAAGCTGTGGCTGCCCCATCTCTGGAAGTGTTCCAGGCCAGTTTGGATGGGGCTTGAAGCAACCTGGGATAGTGGAAGGTGTCCTTGCCCATGGCAGGGGGTAGAACGAGATGAGCTTTAAGGTCCTTCCAAGCCAAATCATTCTGGGATTCTACATGGGCTGACCTGCCCTTATCTGAAGGCCATTTTCCAACCTGAAACAGAATTATGCTCCACATCCCTTTAGGCAAGAGGGCTGGACTCTCAGTCTCACTTTAACATGATGAAGGAATCTGTGTCAGGGCAAGAAACTGAGCCCACACCAAAGGCAAACATCCTGCTTAGCAGACAACTCCCTCCACGATCCGTGGTCTGCAGGGCTTGCTGTGCTCTGCTATCGGGACACGTCACTCCACAATCTCTCCTCTGTTCTCTGAGGGAACCTTCCAACCCCCTCCTCCCAGATAATGCAATCACAAAGGGACATGGCTGGGTGAAGCAGCTGCAGCCCAGCCTGGGCTGTCCCAGCAGGTTTTGAGTGTGATGTGCTGGAACAGATCAGGGCCAGTGAGATACAGGACAGGGCCTGGGCTATGGACACTGCTACAAGACATCATTAAACTCAGCAAGAGGCTCCCTTGGAAGCAGAAAGCAGCTTGGCTGAGTCCTGGCCCTTGCTGATGTGTCCATGGGCTGGATGGGCCAGCAGCTATTTCAGGTTTGCCATTCTGCCTTGGATCACTGCGTGGAGAGATCAAGTGCTGCCTTTGCAGGTCTCTTCTCCTGTGTGGTCAAAACATTTATTTTTTTCACGTTACACATGAGCAAACATGTCAGAACCCGTTATTTATTTGATGCATTTCACGTCCCTCTCTAGGATGTTGGGCTGAGAACTGTTTACAATCTCCATTCACAGATGCAAGGTTTGAAATAATTACCTAAAAAAGCCCAGAAAATATGACTTGCTCTGGAGAGATTCCTGAGGAGTTAATCACAGTTCTCAGCATTCAGGACTCCAGCTGGCCATGGTTTCTGTGGTATTATTCTGCTCCTGACGGGGCATGCTGAGTTCCTAGAATCAGATTTTCAGGGTGAATAGTCAGTTACAAATTCAAGAGGTGGGTGTAACATGAACTCTCTAATTTTCACCTCAAAGCAGTTGTTTATCTGAATCTTCCTGCTTGGAAACTCAATCCCAAGCGTGTTCACCCACAACACCCACAATGGCAATCCTGGCAGGGTAACCACGTCCCAAACGCTCCAGCTGAGGCAAATATAGCAGAGAAATACTTAGGGCTGATACAGGAGCTGTTGTCTTTCATGTCTTTCAGGACAGTTCATACCCACTGAGTGACTGAAACACACAGGATGGTAACAACAGCTTCATCCTCTCTGCTTGCAGCAAACACACAGGGTTTATTCATCATAAACATGGGGCACAGAAATTATTTTAAAATGAAACTTCAGTTCCATCACCAGTGTGGCTGCTCCTGCCAAGGGTTCAGTCTGAGGATTGCCTGCCAAAGATCAGGTCTGATGAAATCTGCTGTTCCACCTTGGCAAGAAAATACAGCCAAGAATGTGACTTTGCATAGAAGTTTCTTTAGATGATCTTTCTATTTCAGCCTCTTGTCCCTACCCCTCCAGAAGCTGAGTTTATAGAATACCATATGAGGAAAGAGAAGAGAAATTGCCATAAAACAAAGCATTATTTGTTGTCTCCTGAGGGATTAAATCTTCCCAGTCAGGCTCCCAGCTTTACCACCCCACTGGAATTATGGATAAGTAATGTGTTGTCTCCTTTAAAATGTAATCACTGGCTCAGGCCCTTTGGACAGCTCTGAAAGAGCCTGGCCAGCCATGGCAAACACACACCTTCCAGGACCTTGGGTTTAACCTGGTAGGTAGCTGCTGTTTGTGGTGGCTGGGAAGAGTTGTGAGATGGAGAGCAGGAAGGACCATGTGGAAGGAATGGAAGGCAGAGGCAGAGAGAGAAAAGGATGGTGCCTGCAGGTGTGTGTAGAGCCCATCTGGATTTATATTCACTGTTTTATGTCAGGTAGACTTAAAATCACACGTATTTCAACCGTAAGTTTATTAAATTCCACATTGCCTTGAGGAAATGAGATCTCAGAGTTTTAACTCATCCCCAGCTGTTGGCATGGCCTTACCCCTTCCTTGACTTTTGGGTCTACATTTACACCTAAGCTTTTAAAAAGGTCATTCCTGGCTTCAGACTGAAAGGTCAGAACAAAATAGACTTTCTGTAGGTACATTGTCTGCCAAAACATGGGCTGACACTGGGCGGACAAGCCTGAAGGTAAAAGTCGTCATCATGTCCTGGCTCAGTTTCCATGAAAGGATGGTGAGATATAAAGAATTTAAAGTTCCAAAAGAGTCTGAGACCTGCACCTAAGAAACTCTGTTTGATGCAAGTATGAGCTATTTTGTTTCATACACTTATTTTCTGTAGGTGTTTGGTTTAACATTTCATTGATCTGTTTCAGGGACCTCGTCAGTCCCTGTGTTTCAGGAAGGTGACAGGTTAAGTGCAGACCTGAGCCAGGGCTCAAATATACATTGCAAATCTAGGCATCTAAACCCAGCCAGCCTACAGATTTAGCTGTGTAGATTGAGAGGGGAAATGATTGCTGAGCTGTTACATTCCTTATCTCTGCTTGATCAAAGCGGAAATGGACGGAGGAAATTTCTCCTTCCTGCTTTGCGGGTGAAATTCACCCCAGAGCAGCAGATTGCAGCTGAGGATCTTTTGGAGCCGGGAAACTGGTTTCCAAGGGCACAGCCCTGCTGCCTTGGAGTCCTTGCACACATATATTTTTAGCCCATCAAGGTTTTCAGGAGGATGGTGGAGAAATGAGATCACCAGGAGGGCCAGGGCCATCGCTGCCTCTGACCAGTGCCAAGCTATCCTAACTGCAGACCAAGCAGAGGCCTCTAAACCCAGACCCTGGTGGCCAGAAGTCCCCTCCCCAGCCCAGGGGCTTCTCCCACTGTGCCCAGCCTGACTCCTGAGCAGGCTGAGTCACTGGGCTGGCGCCCAGCATTGCTTGGGGCTGCAGAGGTGGGACGGAGAGCAGCCCTCGGCCTGGGCAGTGTGTCCCTGCTGCCAAAGAAAGCCACAGCACAGCCCCTGTTCCCTTTAATCACGGGAATGATGAAATCAGCTTCGCCTCTGCAGGGAGCAGCGAGCTGAGCAGGTAGGGCTGGTCCCCGGGGGCACATCTTTGGGTACTGGACAGACACAGCCCTCACCATCAGCTGTTACCCTGGTAGCTCTAAAGCTGGTGCAGATGTGTGGGTGGGGGAAGGAAAACTACCTGGAGGGTGGGACACAGTCTGCTCCCAGCACAGGACAGGTCCCAAAAATGCAAAGCCTTGGGACATGAGTCATGTCCTTGAACTCCCCTACTCTCTCCTCTGGAACAGCTTTGCCAAAACTCAGGCTGTGACAAGAGTGAAAACCACCACAGGCTATGGGAAATGGATGTGCAGTGGGCTCTCCTGGTAGTTTTTGATGGCTGAGGGCAAGAGGTGATGAACCAGGTCCTCCCTTTCAGTTTCCTCTGAACCCCCCTCCAAAAACTGCCCTCACCAGAATTGGTCTAACAGTTTTCAGGAAAAAAAAGATGGGAGAAAAGCCCCTCGTTCTCAGCCACGGGCAGGCTCCCAGTGGCCTGTCACTGGATAGTGAGGAAGGCTGAAGAGAAAGTGGGAATATTCTCCCTATTTTTTCCCAGTCAGTCTCTTGTTTTCTGACCTCTCTTAGGAGCTACCACCCATATTTGTGATCTTCCTTCTGCTGCAGGTTCCTATTGAACTGGAAGGGATCACTGGTGTGAAGAGAACACCACCACAGAAAATTCCAGGTTTCTTCAGTCTGCTTCTCAACAATGTGGGAAGCACTGGTGTCCTTCTCTTTTCCTTCTAGTTTTATTTTCTACCCAAAAGAGAAGCCAAAATGACCGATGGTTATAAAGAAGAGAGTGTGGATGACACTGACCCCATACAGCTCCTGGCTCTGCCTGAGAAAGAGAAACCTGAGGCCATGAACAAGCCCTGGGACAGATTTTTCCTTCTAAGTGAAGAGAAAGGGTTTCCTTGTTAGAAGCAAATGGCAAAATACCAGAATGTTCGAGTTCTTTGCTTTCCTTGCCCTCTCTACAAATTAATTCCCTGCATCTCTTTTTGCCCATTCATAAAACAGGGGGAAATCTTGATCTGTGGCTGCTATGAATCCACACTCACACAGAGCTCTGGGGGCTCCCAGGAGGTCTGGAAATGGGAATAAATAGCAGTGGGAGGAATAATCACAGTGCTTTCAGAGAGCATGGAGATTCCTGAGAGAATAGTGCTGTAGAGCAGCCTCGGGGATCCTCAGCCAGGTGGGATTTCCCAGAACTTTATATCCTGCCACCTGCACAACCAAAGCATAGTAAAAAGTGTTTTATCTGGGTAAAATACTGTGAAGAGCAGGTTATCCAAATAATGAAGGGGACATAAGCATCAATTATCAGAGAGGGAGACCTGGTCTTTTTTGTCATGATAGCAACGAGGAAAGTTATTTGGCATCAACTAGAAAGAATTCCACCATGCTGACAACAGCTCCTGTCCTGTCCTGTCCTGTCCTGTCCTGTCCTGTCCTGTCCTGTCCTCTCCTCTCCTCTCCTCTCCTCTCCTCTTCTCTCCTCTCTTCTTCATTTCCTTTTTCCTTTTTCCTTTTTCCTTTTTCCTCTTTCTTTGTTCTTCTTTTTCATCTCCCCTCAGACTCTGCTGTGGGGGTCAGTAAAACAATTCTGAATTTAAGGACATGAATAGCAGCTACATTTGGCCATGCAGCAGAAATCCTGTTATTCAAGCCTTGTGGGATTCCTTCGGTGGTTTCCTATTCCTCCTTCCAGCTTCCTCTCCGCCAGACCTCTGGATTGTCAAGTCCCAGCTTGTCCCTGCGCGCCTGTTTCCTCCTCCACAACTTCTCCCCCCAGGCTCTCCCTGTCCCACACACATTCCTAGCCTGTCTTATGCTGCCCTCTATCCTTGGAATAACCTTCCTCCTACTCCATGTGCAACAAACCTCATTCCTCTTTCTCAGCTTTCTGCCTGCAGATCCCAGCGTTGCCCAACCATTCCCCTGTGGGTGTCTCAATCCTGAAATACCCCAAACCTTCTTTCCTAGAACACTACAAGTACTAAGCCCTGCAGTGCACTTTGCATTTGGTGATCCTTTTTGGAACTGGGATTAGCCAGACTCCTGCCTGCCCCAAATCCACACGGCTGGACCCCTGTGGAGAGCCTCTGGCAGGGCTGAACCTGAATGGAATTCCTGCTCACAGCAGTAATTCGGCTTTTCGTGGGAGCTGACTGACGGAAAATCTATTTCCCGGCTTGGCTTGGATGGTGAGGGGTCATTGTGCTCAAAGCCCAAGGCTTCAGCATTGGGCATCCTGCTGTTTTTTGCAGGAATCCCTGGAAGATCAAGTCATCCAGATGAATCCTCTTCTGGAGACCCTTAATAATGCTAAAAAAAAGAGGAAGAACAATTCCTTCCCTTTGTAAGTACCAGCCCTTCACTGGTAGGTCACTGTAGATCATACAAAGATCTTCCCTCAGAAAAAAATAAAACCCAAACTATCTTAAAATGCTTCCTCAAACAGTAAAGTTACTTTCTATTTACTAACACTTCCCACTGAGCATTATTGGTTCCTATTTTCTTGAATTGAGTTTGTCACTTTTGTTTTGCCTTCCTATTTTTAGATATCAAATTTTTATATGTCAATTAAAAAAAACTTTTGAACACCCCCTCAAATCAATGCCCTATCAACTGAGCACTGCTGCAAAGATTCAAAATGCAGATTATTTTTAATTTTACAGATTTTTTTTCAGATTATTTTGCAGATTTTCTGCAGTTTATTTTTAATTTTGAAGTTCTCAGTGAACATGTAAAACATTGGGGGTTTCAACCAAAGCCTTATTCCTGTTTCTGTGTGCTACATACTTCTGCCATATGCTGCAGAGAAAGGAGGATTTCTTTAAGCTCTAATACAGAATCCAAGAAGAAAGAGGGTTTTTTATAGATCTGATCTTTGAAAAGATTAAATTTCCTCTCACTGACTTGCAAATTTGCCCCTACAGGCAACGCTGTCTGTCCCTGATGAACACTCAGAACCTCTCAGCTACTTTCTGTTTTCCTACAGATATTGCAATCTTGATTAACAGACTCATCTTTTATTTTCTCATCCAGGGCAAATTTATCTGAATTCACTGTGGTGGCACAGGGAGGCTGGCTGGGGCTAACACTGGGAGTTGTAAGTAAGCAGATAATTCTCTATATTAACTTCGCTTTGGATTTTTTCCTGTATTAAATGGACCCTGTTTTGATTAAATCAGACACGAGCAAATCTGTAATGAATTCTGTGAACTGGAGGGATCTGCACTGCTGTAAATGAAACCAAACTCTGTTTCTTCTTCCACAGTGAAGTTACATGTTTTAGATGATGACAAATTTATTTCCTCTTTCTCTACTTGCCTGTGAGACTGTGCACACAAAAAGGACACAATGCCTCCCCCAAAAGCTGTACACTTTTCACTCCACGATTATATTCCAACCATTACTAACACTCATCAGCACAACCCTGTAATTGTCTTGCAACCAAGACCCTAAAAATAGCTCTGCAGGGAAGGTGCATTGTTCTGTGCTTGCACATGTGCATCCAACACTAAATTGAGAGCCACAAATCCCAGTTCTCAAGGTAAAAAGACCCCACCACGTTTCCTGGCTAAAGCCCTTCAACACACAGAAAAAGGAGAAACATATGGACAAGTCATTCTTTCATGTGGGATTGTCTGCATCCCTCTTTCAACTCATCCCAGATTTGCATCACACCCAGGAACCATATGTTGGATTTGCCTCTGTGGACAGTTCAAGGCCAAGGCAGGTTGAGGTTGTTTCCTGGCAGGTTTCGGCCTCTTCCAGCCTGGCATGGCCAGACCTTTGCTGGGCAGGCAGCAGCAGTGGCCAAGGTCCTCCTGCACCTTGGCTGGAGCTCTGCAGGCAGAAGGGATTGTGAGTCCTCCCCAAAGTCACTTGAACTAACTAAAACTGACAATAAAGGTGCTTTGAGTCAACCAAAACTTGCCTGAAGAACTCACATGATGCAGTTCACAGCAGAGTTCTATGGAGAGAGGACTCCAGAGGGGAGGATGAAAATGCCCAGGCAGGACCTCCTGCAAGGTCTGGTGACTTGGTATCCCTTTGGGGATTTTGGAGTGAATTGATGCAGTGAGGTCTAGAGGAGGATGGGTCTTGTGGAGACCAAAAGCCAAACTGTGTTAGAGCTGGCAGAAGGCATGAACAGAGTGATTACAGGGTACAAACCACCTTCTCCAGAGCTCTTCCCTGAAACAAAGGGCAGTGTATGGACACAGTTCACAGGACAACCTTACAAACCATGCATTGGCAATTCAAAGGATGCTCAGAAGCATTATGAGTTATTCTGGAAAGCTGTTCCTAAAACAAACAATGACATAACCGGACAAGCATTTTCTGCCTCTATTTCACTTCCTGCTAAAATATCTGTACTAAAACTTGTGTCAGTGGGAACACCATGAAGGTTAAAGGCATGTTCTGGGAGAACCACTGAAGGATGCTGTGGTTCTTGCTGCACTCACAGGACTTCCAAAGGATATTGGTGAAATGCTGCTTTCACTGATATCAAAAGCCAATTCTCGCTGATATCCATAGGGCTGTGACTTTGCAATCTCTGGCTGCTGGATACTTCTGGATATGTTCCTCTCTCTGTTCCCTGTCTGGAGAAGTCCCATGTCATTTCCCAGGAATGAGCCAAGAGATATTATAATTTCTTTCTTGAACTTACTGGTACAGCACTTTGTGTGTGTTATTCACTGCCTTTAATGCTCACATCCTTGCTCAATTCTCTGTTTCTAGGATAAAAAAACCTACTCACCAGAACTGTGCTTGGTCAGAGATTGAAATAGGTTCTCTGCAGTGGGGGATTGTTACTAATTATCCAGGAAGAACAGGATTGCAAGTGACTTTTCCTTAGGCAGGCCAGAGTGAGAAAGGAAAGCTGTCTTCCCCTTGTCTTGATCAATGCATGGTGAGATCTGCCTTGATCTGGCAGGACTGCCATGAAAATAAAAATGATAATTTTCAAACTGGAATGTTGAGCTGCTTCATGCTAATTGCTTGCATGTCCTCAGGACAGGGAAGACAACCAGGACAAGCTTTTCAATACTCTTTAAAAGCTTTGGATGCTCAATCATTACTTCGATGTGGCTGCTATGTCAAAATCTCCTGGGCAGCCTGAGCAACTTGTCCCACAAAGGCCTTTTTTTTTTTTTCAGTGAAACACTCAAAACGTGCTCAGGAATTGAAACTTAGACAAACACCGAGTCTCCAGTCCAAAACCTGCTTGTTATGCCTTTGTTTGGACTGATGACAATTGTGTAATCACCTCTTGGTCTGCCTCTTGCTGCAGAAACTTCTGCTTGTGCTCAATCCTAATTCTTAGCACTGGGTGCTTCAAGGTGTGATCACAGCGAAAAAACACAGAAGGTGAGGAAGAGCCAATTCTCACTGGAAGCCTGGAGGAACATCAGTGAAAGTGGAAATACAGCAAACAGGATGCTGGCCCTCTGGCCTGGGCTTCCTGTAGAAATAAAATTCAGCTGCTTCAACCTGAGGATAAATAAGCGACTGAGGAGCAGCTGGGACAGCCTGAAGATGTGTTCGATTTTCTGCGAGCTAAAGCCTGAAGATAAAATATCTGCTCCAGAGCAAATGAGCATGAGGTAGGAGTGTCTGCTTAACATTCAACAGCCTGGAGTTTGCAGGACTTCAGACGAGCTGTAACGGGGTTTGTTTGAAGCCTGAAAACTGACAGATCTGAAAGCTGAGGCAGAGACCACAGGTTAAAACCTGCTCATCTCGCATACGTGTGTAATCTCAAGGAGCAGCTTTTGTGAGGAGAAGACTTGACCCTTTGTCTAATTTTGACACATATATTCCTTTTTAATACCATTTTGAAGAGTATCTGTTGCTGAGCAGAGCTTATTGGGAATATCTGCTGGCTTCTGAGACTATTATTATAAGCAGGACTTGAGCTACAGAGAGATCAAACAGTCTCCAGCTGCTGAACTTCCAGTGCCCTTTCCAGCAGCTGTTGGTATTTTACAGCTCCCAGGATTTATACATTGCAAACAAGCCTTTTGTACAAAGCAGATATGATTTTCATAGGCCACAAAGACAAGCAGTCCCAAATCATGGCTCACAAGTAAGACACTGCAAGATTCTCTGGCACGTTTGGAGCTGTGCAGTCTCCCTGCTCCAGGCAGGATGTGGGGAGGAAGGCATAGTGCTAGTCTGATGGGACCTGGCTGCTCAAATCTCAGTGGGATGGAAAATTATTTTAGATATTTGACACCATGGTGTGGATTAAGAATTCCCTTGTGGGGGTCTGTGTCCCTTCTGCCCGGTGTCCTTTGATGTCCTGGGCTCTGGTCCAGAAGAAGAGACCTCTATCTAGGGATGTCATGGAGAGATTCAAGCAGAAGCCAAGGAGGAGCAGGCAGAGGTGGACAACATGGACCTAGGTTGAAATCTTACGCTTGGGGACAGCAAACCAGGACAAAGCCAGTGTGCTACGAGCTCAGCCAGTTCACTGAGATTGGGAAAGCTGCAAAAACCAGGCTCTTTTTTCTAGGGAATATAGAATGACCTTAAACAACACACTGATTTTTTTTTTTTTTTTTAATGAACAGATGTGCTATTGAGAGTCAGAGCTGGCATCCACAGCTGCCACAGGGCAGTGGGCCTAGCAGATGGCTGAGCTGTCAGCTAAGTTCTTGATCCCACTTTGTCCAACAGCTCTGCCTTGCTGGTGAGTTTGGAGCCACAGTGGAATACAGGCACAGACCCTCCAGATCTTAAGGGAGGCCAGGGACAGCAGCACCTTGCTTGAGGTGTGTATTATTGCTCTGCTCCAGCCAGCCAGCCCTGCTGAAGTGTGTGTGTGTGAAGGGGTGGAGCTGAGAGCTGCTTCCCTTCTTTCCTTCCCAGTTTTGTTCCCAGCAGGGCTGGTCTGCAGCCATTTTGCTGAGTATGCAAAAGGGAATGGGGACAATGAGGGATTTGCTCCCTGTTATTGAGATTAACACATTCACCTTCCCTCCAAGAGTGGCTGACAAAGTTACTCAGCTCATGGGTCTGCAGCCTGGAGAGTTCCAAAGAGGTCATCACCAGGCCCAGGGGAAAAGCAGAGAACAAGCTGGAGTGGAAGTGCATCCTCTCAGCATCATAGTGCCAGAATGGAGGATTTGGCCAGCAGATCACTGATGGCCATCAAAGGCTGCCACTGTAACATCCTCTGGGCAAATCACTCAACCTCCTCAAGCCCAAGGGAGGAGAAGAGGAACATCGTCACAGCCAGTGCAAAGCAGTTCTGTTTCTGCCATGCCCCTTTTCTAACCCTGTGTAAGCTGGAACATGCACTTAGCAAGGTCAGAGATGAGCCCAAGCCCTCTGCATGAATGGATCACCCCAAACTTCCACGGGTTTTTCATGTACAAGGACACTTGGAGAAGTACAAGCTTGTCCCAAATTAACGGGTCCCTTTTGCCATAAAAGTAGTGGGTGGCTCTGCCATACAAAAATGTGCATCTCAGAAATCCTTTCCAGAAATTCTGATTATGCAATTGTCTGACCAGTGACACCACAGCTGAGCATTTTAATGCACAAAGAACAGCAAGGCTGTTCTATGACTCCCCAACATGTTGTCACTGGTTTTGATTAACAATATAATCCTTACTGAAAATCTGAAAAGGAACAAACTCCCCAAAATTCATGGGTTGTTTCTAGTAACACAGAGCTATAGGAAAGCTACCTAAAAGGCACATCAACCAAAGATTAAATCAATTTTTGCTTCCCTTGCTTGCATGTTGCTGAAGAGCCAGAGCCCTGCAGCTCACTGCAGCCTGCCTTGCCTTTCCTGGTGGCTCTGCCTCTCCTCTCTGCTGTGCTGTCACACAGCCATGCTAATGCTTAGCAGCAGGAACAGTATTTAAGCATATTAGCAAACTCTACCAGTTATTCATATACTTCACTGCACAGACACACTGACAGAACATGATCAGAGCATGAATCACGGGCCCTTTGGTCTATCTTTTTTACACTCAGCAACTATTTCCTTTCTTTGCTACCAAGCAGGTTTTTGAAAGTGACATTTGACTGTGCCAAAATATGTTCTGATTGTGCTTGCTTATAGCAGCCTATAAGCTGCATTGTCCTCTCTGTCAGTGTATCAAAGTATAAGCCCAAAAGGTAAAAATACAATCTCTCCACAACATGCTTTCTTTTGGCAGTGCTGCAGAATCATTTATTCAGGGCAAATGGGTTTTCCACGGAAAGGACCCCCTGTGAGGACTGAGACTCTAAGGATTGCTTTAATGCTATTCCCATGCCTGCATTAACTCATTTCCTTTCCCTGTACCCACAGGGAGGATTTCTCCCTCTCTCTGCACAGGTTAACAATCATAAATCTGCTTTCTCATGCACTACCAGGCTGTTCTCTTGCTGTACCTGAACTGGTCATGCCTTTCCTCCCCTGCTCCTTTCCAGTGTGACATGGCATCACAGGGTGGTAACAGAAGAACAAGAATCCCACTAAGTAGTGATGGATTTGCTCCAGAAATCCAGCATGTCCTGCTCTGAATCCTCCTTAAAGTAGAGGAGGGTGCAGGTAGAGTGAACATCAGGGTACAATCAATTCTGTCAGCTCGATGTGTCGGCACGCAAATGTCACTGGTGCTGGTGCCCAGCACTTCCACATCGTTCCTTTGTGGAAAGGATAAAGCCTGTCACTGTAACACTCCCTTCATCCAGGTAACAGCCTGTGTCTGCCCCTGTATCCTTTCTTCCATGCTGAAAGACAATCTTACTCTGACCTTGAAATTTCTGCCCCTGCAGCATGAGAGGCAGACGGTGCGTGCCGTGTTCATGCGCTCCAGGAAGGCACCATGAGCACTGCTCCAGAAACATTCCTGCACAGATGGAAGCGTGAGTGCAGTCCTGGATTAATGACAGGCTACATAATCCCCCCCTGGCAGTCAGTGGCCTTCTGCTGCCCAGACAAATGTCAGGTTTCGATCAACCAGAAAAACCCGCTGCCTACCAGTGCTGTCAACAGCTCAGCCCAGCACTTTGCTGTTGAGAGGTGAATGGGAGAGATGGGGAAACTGCTTTTCAGATTTTGAGCTATCAAATGAATGCAGGGTTGCATCTTGCATCTACTCCCTGCTTGTAGAATTCCATCCTGGGCTTTGCTAAACTGATAAAGCAGCACCAGCATAAAAGGGGAGACTGACTCTTGCGATGCAGTCCAGCACCCAGAGGATGTGATGTTTCTTTCTGAGGCTGCTGTCACAGCACTTCCATTAACTCTCAGGAGTGCTACAAACAGGACAGGAAAGCCCCAAAGAATCCTGTTAGTATTTTGCCTTGAAAGTCACAAATGAAGATGAGAAATACATTACAGGGGAAGGCTTGTGTTACTTTTCTGTGTATCCAAAGCTAATGCCAGTTGACAAGGGGCTATGATTCCAGCTGGGAAATGCAAATGACTTTATAAATCAGAAGGTCTTCTCTCTCCAGCCTTGGTAACTCCTGTTAGTTCTTTCACTCCACTCCTCTTTGTCTCATTCCAGGAGCAGCTGGACTAACTGATGGTTGCTTTGCACAGCACATCCCTGCATTTCACCCAGTGCATTGTTCCAAATGGTTTTAAACAGTCTGGTACAGCAATCCTCAGGCAAAGCACACAGTGCCTTCTGCACAAGCTGGGGCTGGCTGCACAGATCCTCATTCAGGAGTGAAAGAGGTTGGGTCATCCCTTCACAGGTTGCCTTGTGCCCATGGGGATGTTAGGCTGAGAGACACTTCCAAGCACCAGGGCCAGAGACAGGATGTCTAATAAACCTCTCATTTTGTGAGAGAAGCACAAAGAATTAGGAAATACACAATCTGGAACTAGACAAATCGGCACCATTTTTATTGGGCTGTATTCCCTCCTGTGACCCCTTCTTTTGCAGGATAACCACGGAAACAGGGAGCTGCAGAGGGGGAAGAGCAACATGAGTTTTCACCTATGACACATATAATAAAGTGGAAGGGCAAGTAATGGAAAGCAGTGAACAGCAAACAAAAGTGCTGTGAATAGGCAGTTACTCATGTTGTTTGAATTCCAGCACCATTACTGAATGCACATCTTCCACTTGCTGATGTCAGAGGTCTGCTTCCTGTGCAGGGATCCTGTCCCTGATGGGAAATCACAGGGGGAGTGAGTAGAAATGCCTGCTTCCATTGCTTCTGCTTCCCTCTCCAAGAAATCTTACAAGTGTAGGAATATGCACAGGCTTCCTTACAGCAGTATTTCAGTGCCTGTAGGCCTGGGAAGCTACACCAGAGAAGGTTGGAAGTGATGAGGATTCTGCACTGCTGCTACTTGAGTTCTTTTATCATTATACCTGTCTTTCTATGTTAGAAACCAAAACCTCAATCCCAGCTTAATCTCTCCAGGGTTTGTGAACAATAAGAAGGCACCAGAGCTGCTGCTTGGCTGCCCTGACCTGGGGAAAAGGAGTGCAGAACTGGCTATAAAAGCGTACTGTCCACTCCTACAAAGCTGGGCTGACTAAACTGATGGCAATTATGACTCAGGATGCCTTCAGTGTAGATAGAGCTGCAGAGTTTGAGTTTCTACAGCAACCCACTTCCTCATGCATATAGTGTTCTCTCTTACACACGCTCCTGAAACTGACTTTTAATCAGACAGTTCAGTTAATAAAATGCAAATGAAGTGCACCTCCAGCTATGCGATAAATCTCACTTGCACTTTACTATTCCTTAGTCAGGCAAAAATCCTACCAACTGATCATTTATCCAATTTAAGACTGGAAAGTAAAATGGAGAGAGATTGTTGTAGTCATCTAATATTAGCAGCGTGCGTCATTAATTTTGCACATATGTTTTTGTCATAACATAATGAAAGTAGCTATTGTAACAGCCACGCAGAAGGGAGCATTCTGTTCTTTCCAAGAACCTAAAATCTGCATTTCCCAACTTTTATAATAATTACACAATAGTCATCACTCCTCCAACCTACTCTATCCTTAGATTTCAACTTATGGATGGAGATCACTGCCTCAATATTACTTTAAAGCCAACAACCACAAGATTACTACTATTATTTTTCATTGCTACTAGAACTATTTAGTGCATTTCCTTATGCAGGACAGTACAAGGTGTATTTTTGTTTTATCAAGGACAAAACCTTCACCCCTGCAGTTGCTTCTAAGCCCCACTCGTCCTGTTTGCCATGGGCTTGGCCTGATGGCAATTCAGAGGGATGGCCACAAGTTTCTGCAGCTGCTTTTCTGGGAGAAATTAAACATTAGGGTGAGGAAAGTACACTGAGGTTGTCTTGTTCTGCAGAATTAAACAGTGGCAATTACAAGCACTGAGAACCTTGGGATGTCTGGGCAGGAAAGATAAGGGCTGGGAGAAAAAATAACAGCCATGTTCACTTAGAGACACTGAAAAAGTCAGTGACTTTCTTGTTAATTATTGATAGGGAAAGGGGCCTGAATAATATCTTTCCAAATCAATGCCAGAAAAGTTAGTAAATGGAGAAAATCCTGAAATCTGAGTCTAAGCCTGCTGCCTCTAGGGAGTGAAAAGAGAATGTCTTCAAAATTCAAGGCCTGAACTTCCCACTTCTCAAATCAGCACAAAGAGGAGGGGTGAGGATATGAGCATGGGAATATAAGATTTCACTATTCATTAATATTTAAAAGCTGAAACAAAGATGTTTGGTTCACTTCTCTTAAACAGGACCACACTGCCATCACAAAGGAGCAGTTCCTGCTCAGAGTCTCTTCACTTAGGCCCAGGACGGATAAATCAGTTGGGTTTATGGTAAGAGAGGAAAGAGAGCACTGACCAAGACATAAAAGTTAGAGTGATTTTAAAGCAAATTTTCCACATATAGGTGAATCAAAATCTGCCTTTTTATCTGGGTACACACTTTCCCAGCTCCAGTGTGAGCCAAATGAACCTCCACAGCCTTAGAAAGTAAAAGCTTTCAAAGGGTCCTGGTCCCATTTGGACTGGTATGAATCTATATCATGACAAGAATCATTCTGCATTTATATCAGTGCATAATTTGGCATACAGTCCTGACTTCTGTGCTGGCACACAGATCTGCTCCTGTGCTCCATAACAACCTTTTCTAGGAGCTGTATTACTCACACTAGAGATATGAAACTCTGCACTAAACAGGCATTTCAGGAAACACCAGGCCTCCCACTGGTATGCAAAACCCACTAGGATCTGATAATAAAATGACCACCTCAGGGCTTTCAGGAACCATTAAAATAGAAAAGGCTTGTTTTGGGAACCTCATTGCTTGAACTCCATAATTCCAGGTGAAGCTGCTGCTGAATGTGGCCCAGCAGAAGAAGAAAATGTAACTGAAGGAATGGAAGGTGAGAAGCATCATGACAAAGACTTGGGAGCTCAGAGAACACACAAAAGAGCAGAGGAGCTGACAAGCCACTGTCAGCCAGGAGAAGGACGACCTCTCCATCCAACTGCAGGCTGTTATCCATAGGGGATGGGTAAAGGCTCAGGACTCATCGAGGCAGGGTATCAGCTCCCTCAGGTGACTCATAAAAGGCTCCTTTTCAGAATATGGAATGAATAAAGAGCACATGGGGATGATGCATGAGCTTTACAGGCAGCTTGACTATAACTCAAATAAAGTCCTTAGATAACAAAGGAGACTGAAAAGCCTCCTGGTGAAAGCAAAGAAGCTGCTGTCACAAGTCCCAAGTTCTGTCCCTGGTCCACCACTGATATTCAGTGTGAGCCACAGCAAGTTGGGGTGGCACCTTTTTGAAGTGCAAACTCTTCTTTAGGAGCCTGTGTGTGTACAAACAGATTTTTTGATGCTTAACTTCAAGAAGCTGTGGCTTCTTATGTGAGTCATGGAGATCAACTGTAACACAGATATGTTAAGGGAATCTTATTAGCAGCCTTTCATAGGATGAACACTGGATTCCCACCTCTTCATTAGGAACAAGGGAACTTGTTGGATGCTGAGCAATGCCTGGCCCAAATGATGAAGTGAAGGATGGACCTCCTGATGCAGCTCCTGGATGTGAAGAAGATGATAGGAGGGCCAACAAGTGGGTGCTGGAGGATTAGCTTAGCCATTTGAAATGGCACTTGGAAGGGCTGGAGAATATCCTTGATAAAACTGAGAAGGAAAAGTGGATATGAAGCATAACAGGAGTTTTTTTCTGTCTTATTCTTCAGGGAAATTAACCCAGCCAACCATTACAGCTCTTCCACTCAGAGCACCTTTTGGGATGCTCAGATTTACTCAGCTCATCACCCCCACGGTTTCTTATATTGTCTTCCAGCATCTCATACAACCTGGGATGGAATTAATTATTCACTTCACCCTCCCACCTGATAGCAGTAGTCATTTCACAGGAATTTTTAGGGATCTCTCTACATAAAGACATTGTATTTCCTTGACATTCTTTATTAATTAGACCCACTTTTACATAATGATGCTGGTAGGCCTCTGCTTATAACACATCTCCCTCTGCAGCCATGTAACTGTTTTCTATCCAGCCTTGGGGAATGCTTCTCCCTCTCCTGCACCTGAATTGTTTTTTATTTAATGTAATTGGAGACGTTTTAAATCTGCATCAGAGCAGCCATGTGGCTGTCTGCTGCTTCTTCTGAAGTCAGTGTTAACTTCCACAGGATGTTAAACTCACAGATGCCTCATATGCTTCAGAATTTATTAAATGAGTCTCAGATTCCTTCTAAAGAAGCACAAGTTTCCAGTGACATTTTGTCCTGCTGCTGCTAACGGCTTGTGTGATCCACCAAAACCTTTTCCTGTCTGCAGGCATTAGACCACAGGGTTCAAACTTAGATCTCTCTGCTCGGAATGACTCAGTCACTAAATGCCAAAAGGAGAAGAGGGCTTTGGAGGCAGTTCATCAGGCAGAAACAACTGTTTCATTTTTCTTTATTCTCTCTCATTCTCATTCTCCCGGTCTGGGGAAAGGAAAAAACCCCATTGTCTACTTGGATCAATGCTGTGAGACTCCAGCATGCTGCACAAACAGGAAGGGGCCGTGTTTTTCTAGGTATTAACTCATAGCAGCACAGTAAAGTGTTGCCAATTTGTGCCACTGCCCAAAAGAGCTGTGTGAATTCTGAGGGTGAGCAGGACGCTTTGGGAAGAGTCACTGCTGGACTGAGCTCCTGTGGGCCCATTGAAAACTACACATGCAGCTTGTGCTGCTCTCCAGAAGCACCTCGGATAAATTTTTGGGGTTTTCAGTCTGTTGCCAGGGCAGGGTTCAGCTTCTCACCCAACTCTGTGCACTAGTCTTGGCCTCTCCCTTCTTGGAAAACTGCAGTGTGAGGAGAACAAGGTGAGGAGAACAAGGTGAGGAGAACAAGGACAGGGGAACAAGGTGAACCACCTGCCCAAGAACAGCAGCCAACCTGCCACTCAGATACCTGAGGTGAGGTGCAGTTGCCATATCTCTATTCTAGGGTCTCTATTTTTTATGACCCTCTTTAGTCTGGTTTCAACATATTGGGTCCTTCTGATAAACATAATCTGTGTGTTTGGTGTGTCTGTCCCATCCCTGGAATGTTCAAGGCCAGGTTGGATGGGGCTTGGAACAAACTGGGATATTGGAAGGTATCCCTGTCCATGGCAGGGGCATGGAATGGGATGGTCTTTAAGTTCCTTCCAACCCAATCATTCAATAATTCTATGATTTTATGTTTGTTACAAAGTCTTTTTTCATACTTATTCCTCTTTTTTCAAGTATCTGGAGGACAACTCTGAACAAGAAGAGAAAATCCACGGCAGGATGAAAGAGGCTCATCCTAAAGCAGAGAATGACCTCAAAATGACAACTGCCAACCTCAATGAGATGAAATGAGCAAAACTTGGAAGAGGTTCTAAGGAATTTTCATGGTTTAATGTGTCAGTTGGAATGGAATTTCCCAGGGTACAAAATCCTACTGGGTGCAGTTGTGCTACGTCACAGTTCTGACAGCATCAGATACAGCTGAAAAGTCCCTTGACCATAAATTCACAGGGAAAATTTACAGTCGTACCCAGATCTCTTCAGCATTAACCAGTGACAAGCACAAGTATAATTCAGTAATTCAGGCAGGCAGAATCAGAAATACAAGATTTTGTTTCCTAAGTCTTTCTCTGACTCATTGTCTGATATTTGTAATTCATCTTCCACACTCACCCACATATAAAATGTGTATAATCACTGGGAAGTTATGAGGCTTAAATGATTCATGTTTATGTAAGGCCTTCTGATCCTCAGATAAAAACTGTTTTAGAATTGCAAAATATTATCACAAATTAGAACTTTATTTTAGTGTCACTATTGACTACTTCAGTGATGGGTCTGCCAGCACTGCTCTGAGAAACCTCCCCTTAGAAATTAACTTCCTGCAATACAAATTTCCAACTCCATATTATCCAAACCACTAATTTACCTAGTTAATGAGCTAAGTAGCAAAGGCAATGTGTACAATCATTAATACATACTGCAAGCTTTGCTAATTCAAATTCTCCACAGGGAGTACAAGATCCTTGTACTTCAGAGCAAGGCCACCAGGACACTTAAGAGACAGAAAAAAAATTAAGTGTTTTAGTCCTTCAGAGCTGCAAACAGCCTCAGCTTCCCAGGCTGCTTGAGCCTTTCTGTGCAGACCAGTTAATGATGGGGTAAGAGGAGCTTCCACAAAAGAAAAAGGGTCTTAAATGCCCTGCCAGTCCCACTAAAGAGACAGGACACTAAATCTCAGCTGTTCACCACAGAGCAGAAGCGCTGATTTGGCTTAATTAATTTACTATAACATCCTACCCTTGCCATCCCACAACAGACAGCTTGTGCAGCTTTGACTTTTTGATTAGACTGAGTTGGCATAAAAGATTAATACAGCTCTTTAAACCTACCCTATTAATAAGGAGTCTGGAGCCTATCACTCTTTAAACCTTTAAATAACAGAACCAGCTGAGATCTAGTATTTATTTTTCCCTAGGCAGATGCTGATGTTTTTTCTACGGCAGATTCTGACTTCTCTATGAGCTTGTGAAACCCCTGGGCTTGGAAACATTTGCCTTTTAGCTTCCAGTGACTAAACAGTTTAGCCAGCTCTGAATCCAGCTTGTCTTGTGTATTATCCACTCACTGGAAACTCCACTGTGAAGTCTGGGGAACTCTGTGCTCACTGCAGATCTCTTGCCATACTGCTCTGACCAGGAGAGAGGTGATGTGCTCCAGGACCCTCCTCAGGCAGTCAGCAAAGATGTCTGAAAGACCTTTCCATGGACTCTACTGCATAGAATCCAAGGCACTGTCCCTCTCACTCTGGAAGAAAAGGTGATAAATCAAACAAGAAATGAGGCCACAGTTCACAGGATGTAGTGTTACCATTCTGAATTAAAATATTTATTTCATCCAAGTATTTCAGTGTTCAAATATTAAACACTCAGCATTTCAACAAAAACATGACACACAGACCTAGATTGCAGCTATTTCTATGAACAAGCCTCTATTTCCCTCAAGTAACCAAATCAACTTGATTATATTCCTGAAGGCCAAATTCTAACATCATCCAGGAAGCCAACCATGCTTCAGATAACATCAGCTGTCTGCTGCAACACCTGGCCAAGCATTCCTGCTTTCCTGGCTCAGTATTCCCAGCTGTAGATCTCTCCCAGGAAATAAAATCCAGTTGAGCTGACAAACATATAGAGAAGGAAGTGAAGAAATCGAGATTCTTGTTCATATTCCCACAAATTTCTCACGCATCTCCTGCTCAGAGACACTGCTGTGCTCGTGTGTGTATTCCAGTCACTCCAGATGGTGAAGAGCTGGAAGAAGACCTGGAAGCTGAGGTTATATTTGAATAGAATGCTATGAACATGTTCTAATGACTAATACAAATTGATAGCATCAATGATAAAGAACATTTCCATTTCAATTCACTTTAGAAATGTGAGCTAATTAATTCTCACCCATATCAGGAGATAGGTCCATGTTGTCAGACACCTTGCAAGTGGGAGAACATGTAGAGGAGCTTGTCCAGTGGCACAGAAAGCAGCAAGGTTAGTTCAAGAGGGACAGGGCCACAGGAAGAACACAGTTGCCATGGCTGAGATGGCAGAGCTCATGGAGATGCCCCAGAGTGAAAGCAAAGCTGGAGATGGATGAACCACTCATGAAAGCAGAGAAGGGTAAGCTCAGTGTAAGAGTGGAGTCTCTGCAGAAATCCAGGGGGAGAGACCAGCAGGGAATTCCTCACTGAACCAATGCAACCACAGGTTGCAGCCATGAGTGCAAGGCAGAATTCAGCTCTCCAGTGGGAGCTGCTGATGCCAGGAAGCAGCTCTTGGCAGCTGATGTTGAACACTGCCCATCCTGGCTGATGGAGCAGGCATCCCCCTCACAAAGGTCAGGACATACTGCACTCCCCCGGGCCACTACAGTCATGCCAGTGCAATTGCCAACTGGAATAAACTGAGTTTGCCAGGGAGGGAAGATATCTTGGCCCTTGAAGCCTTACTCAGCATTGTATGACTGACCTCTCTCTTCCAGCTGAACTCCCATGCTCATGTTCACCAGCTGGAAGATAACCTGGCTGAGGCCAGTGCCCAGCTGGCTGCAGTGGAGGAGAGCCAAGCTGAAAATAAAGTCATCAGGCTTCAAGGTAAATTCCTTGACAGCTTTGTGCAATGTTACCTCCCTCGGATCCTTCTCTTCCCCTACACTTCCTCCAGCTCTGGCAGCCCTGCCCTGTCTCCTCTTGCAGATCTGTCCAATCCATCTCTCTCACTCCAGTCACATTGAATTAGTTCCTCTCCTGCTTCTTTATGCAGTTGTTGCACAGCCAAAACAAGCCAGCTGAGTTGGGAGCACCAGGAAGCTCAGAGCAGGCTTAACCAGACTGTCCAGTAAAGATTTCTCTCACTTTGCAAGCAGATGACTTGAGGAGGCTGCTGGATGAGGAGTCCAAGGTGCTGGGGAACAGCAGCTGCCTGCAGCGGCTGCTGCTGTCATGGATCATGTACTGTCTGCTCCTTTGAACATTCTCCACTTCAGAGTAACAAATCTGTTGTGTGAGCCCTCACAAAGAAGAACTTCCTCATCCAAGTTATTCTCTGGGCTTGTCACCAGCTGGTGTTGGAGGGGATGTGGGGGACATGAGCCCTGTATGGATTTGGAAATAAGATATGGAGTCTCCCATGAGTTGGCAGCAGAGCAGAACACACACAACCTCCTGATTCTCAGTCCACTCTCCATTCAGTGGATTGTGCAGCAGTTTATTTGCAGAGATCACATAAATCTGGTTCAAAATATATCAACATTTCATCTCCCTGTCTGACACCTGTGTCTTGGAGATTTCTGCCTATCTCCAAAGAGTAATTCTAGTGCTGCACCTGTATATCACCAGTCTGGCAAGGATTCTGTGTTCAGAACAATCACCAAATGAGTTTACTGTCATAATTCTTTGAAACACTGTTTGAGAGAAAACAGGGATGGTGACAAGCCAAGTTCTGTTTTCAGTTGTATGAGCTCAATTAAATTCACTGCAATACAGCAAAAAAACAGGTAAGGAAAAAAACTTTGCTCCTGAACAGGAAGATATTTTGAAGGCTGAGATGTTTCTAGATGGTCCAGAGCTGAGTGGTTCAAGTGGAGCTTGTGCTACTTTGAGTGCTGCATGGATACTCTGGGAGCCCAGCCAACACTGAGCAGGATTTGGACCTGATGAAAATCTGCTGGAGGAAGAGGAGAAAAGCAAAGCTGAACTGCATTGCCTGGTTTCTAAACCTAACACTGAAGTCACAGTCTGGAGGATCAAATAGAGGATTGATGCCACTGACAGAACCAAAGAGCTGGAGGAAACCAAGTGAGCACTCAGCTTTCAGGGAGTCTGGGGCTTTGGGCAGTCTCATTATTTAGTTTGGCTGCTGAGTCACAGCTTATGGACACGATCTGTTGGGATGTAATTTGGTAAGAGAGAGAGAAAGCAAAGGGCTCCAGCCAAGAGAAGGAAAATAATACTTGCAATAAGAGAGACTATTGAGACCTAACACGGGTATACTGACAACAGAAAACAAACCTTTCTGATAAAGGCTTGAATTTGTGTAGCCTTTTTTAATTTCAACAGGATTTTACTCTTCCATTAGCCCTACAAAAGCCACTATAATTTCCTAAGGATAAAGCAAGCACCAAAGTTTTTACAGTCTGTTTTCTGAGACTGATGCCAAAATACCATCTTTTCCCTGGTGAAAAAAGTGATGGTGCTGAGGAGGTGAGGGCTGCTGATTCCACCACTCTTCAGCTCCATGAGGATATTTCTTGCCATCTTTCCTCCAGGACAAAGTTGGCTGTGAGGCTCCAGAAGCAGAGGAGACAGTGGGATCAGTCCAAGCCTGGGCTGCCAACACATGGAGAAAACTAAGCAGAGGCTTCAGAATGAAGTGGAGGAACTCACTGTTGACTTAAGAAAGCAAGACATCCAACTGCCCAGGAATGTACTCAGCCTGACCACCAAGATCTAAGATCTGGTACCAGAGGCTCTGGGAGCCTTTCTGTTAACTCAGGTCAGTTTTGATCCAGTTCCTTATATGTTAAGGTCTCTCTATTAAATGTCAAGCAATCTGTATGGCCATGACAAGCAAGGCTGAGACTTCTCACATCAAGAGAAAATGCAGATGAGAGTCACAGCTAATTCCTAGGAGCACACAACATGCTTCTTATAAGCTTATTAGCTGACTTCCAGAAACAAAAGTACAGCTTAAGCAAAAGCCCTTCTTTACTGTAAGACAAGGTATTCATCTTCCTTTAAAGGATAATGATATCCTGCTTTGAACTTTACAGTGTTGCAGTACTGGTGGGTTGGCCACTGGTTATTAACTACCAAACTCAAAGCAGACCTAAACAACACAGTATAAGGACCGGCTCCTTCATTAAATTAGTATTTCCACTCTTGCTCATGTTGGTGTAAGAGCATGAATAGTAGTGCAACTGTGGGATATTTGAATAAAAATGTTACTTAAAATAGGCACAAAGGCTGCTCCAAATCCACTGAAGTCCTTGGGTACCTGCCAATGCCTACAGTTGGCTTTAGAAGAGATCCCAAGAGCCGAAAATCCCACATACAGCATTGCACTACTGGGCTGAAAAAATCTGTTTCCCCATCCCTTTCTTTAATGAAGCAGTTCTTTATTCTATGGTTCCTGTGGTGTGCTTGTCACCATGGTATCTGAACACATGTGTGGATCATAAGGATACGTAGAATATTTGTGATTAAAAGCTCCTAGGAAAGAAAAGTGTACCTTTATTCTTTCCTCTCATGACAAGCAGTTAAACACAGTCTAAAATAGTCTTGAATAACATCTTGTTTGTAACTGAATCTGCTTTGAAATAGAAAAAGTCACACTGATCAACCCAGGCAATTACCAACAGCACATCTGCACAAGGAACATCTGAAGTGGAAAACATTTGCTCCTCAGCAGCATCATTATAACCACAGGAGCAAGGATGACTATCACACTGATGGGAACTGGGTGAACTTGTTAAATTCCTAATGGTGAGGAAAGACAGCCTCATAAACATTTTAATCATCCATTCAAAGTGACCAAGAGAAATGCTGCCAGTCTTTAGAATGCCTGCCAATTTAACTGTGACTGGCTGGCAGGACATGCAGAGAAGTGAAGTGTGAAAAAAATTGTGTCCAGTGAATGCTTGGCTTTATTTTTCCAGGCCAGTGCTGCTTGTGCTGCTCTGGACAAGAGGCACAGAGCCTTTGGTAAGATGCTAAAGGAATGGCAAAAAAAGGGCAAAGAGCTGCAGGTGGAAGTAAATTCTCAAAAACAATGTACACAACTGAAAATGTAGAGCTTAAGGCTGCTTATGAAGAACCCTTGGAGCACCTGGAATCCATGAAGAAAGAGAACAAGGCCCTTCAGGTAAAGTGCTGGTTTGATGTACAGAAACTCTGCATGTCATAAGCCCCTTGATTCCTACTGAATGATCTCTTTGGGATGTATTCCAGCACCAATTCCACTTTCCTTATTTCTAGTAGTGCTTTCAGTCTCTGAGGACGTTAATTTGGCACAATAAAAGAGAGGCTGCAATGCCAGTTCTGGCTACCAGCATCCTCTCATTCTGAGCAATTCACTTGGGGGGCTGTTAACTACAGCCAGCTTTACCGTGGGAAGATGGCATTCCCTTTAACCTCCATGGAGAGGATTCAGCATCTCCAGCAATCAGTTCAGAGCAATCAGTCTTATTCCTCTCAGTCTCCCTCTTTGCATCCCTTCTCCATCCTGGCTGTTCAGTGATAGCAGTTCCTCCCCCCCCCTTTTTTTTACACTTCTGTAAATTACAAAAATTGATTTCTTACAGGAGGCTGGAAGATGGCACTGTAAACTGTAAACATTTAGAAGATGCTACAGCCTGCTGTCCTTGTGGCCAAGAGAAAAGTGATGGACACTCTGGCACACACCCAGTGTTTCCTGGACTCTCCCTCCAGCTCTTTGCTNATTTGATACAAGGGCTGGATCAGACTCAAGATAACAGACTGCTGTACCATATGCTTCACTGGAGTCCACAGAAACACTCACCAGCATGCAATTGACTCTGCAGGCAAGTCTGGAGACTGAAGTGAATGGGAGTGCTGAAGACCTCTGCCTGGAAGCAATGGACACTGACCTGACCAGAATGGAAATGCAGCTGGATTGTGCCAGCAGGAATAACAGTGAGCTTGTCCGGACCTGAATAAACTGCAAGAGCATGGCCAGGTAAACCAGAGAGGCTGGATGCAGCTCCTGGATGGAAAATAACACCAGTTCTGTTTTGTACTTAAGCAACAGAGGAGTAGATTATGTACTCTTGTTTAGACAGAAATGTTGAGCTCACTGAGAATTTAGATTCAAAAGCCCTGGTTCTCCCACTCACACCAATTTCAATCTGCAGTAGTTTCAACAAATCTTATACAAGACAAGCATTACTATCATCTTTTGTCAAACTGAAAACTCAAGAACTATTTATATGTAATTAAACCGAAAAAGTTCCATGTTTAAGCAAAGTTGTGATTGCTGTTTGAATAGGATAGCCAAGAAATGGACTGGAAACTAACAGAGATGTAAATCTAGAGAGCTTCCTTCAGCTCTTCATTGCTAAATAAAACTAAGTAAGAAAATTAGTAAAAAGCTGTCTCTTTGTTGGAATAAAGTGATACAATTGCTGCCAAAAATCCAATTCTAGTAACTTAAAGACTAACAACAAAGATTCTATCTTCCTATACACATCTATACACACACAGACACAGAGACACACACACACACACTCAACCCTAACCTGTCCTCAGTTCCATCAGCCTCAATCAGAAACAATTTTCTTAAAGTCAGTGTGGCTACAGTGACAGGCAAACAAGATGCTGAGAGAGCTGGGATTTTCATGAGGTTTGATTTTATGTTTTGCTTTCTAAAAAAATATCTGGCATCACCTTAAAGAACAGCTTTGCAGAGAAACCTTCCACAACTTTCAGTGTCCTCTCTCTTCATTATTTACATTAATCTTTCATCTGCTTTCGGGACCTTTGGATCCAAAGGGATGAGGATGCTAGCCAGCACGAGGAGCTGCAGGAGGTGTAAGTGCTGCCTCTGCCCACCTCAGAGAGAGCTGGAAGAAGTGCAGGCTGACCTGGAGGGCAGTGAGCACTCTGGAAAACTCTAGGAGCAGGCAGAGGTCATGGAGAAGGCATGATGAACTCAGTGTCCATGCACAGAGAAAATAGAACTATTTATGCATCAGAGCTTATGTGTGTGTGGTTTAACATTAAATCTTAACTCTGGGTAAGAAATGAAGGATTAGGCCAATAATGGATAAATATCAGTGGTCTATAAGGCAAGTCTGATAACTCTATGGAACATGAACAGCTCAGTCTTTAAAGATATTACACCAATGGCAGGATTTTTACAAAAGCACCATCCTGGCCCAGCTTTGTTCCGAGCAAGGTTTATAGAAAGATTTTTAGCAAATCTGGTGGAACAGTTGAGACATTGCTGAGTGAAAACCCACCCTAAAATGGACAGCATAAAATTCTGCCTCCATTGAAACCACAGTTTTACAGTTGTTTCCATGGTGCTCAGGTTTCTTCCATGGACTGTAGCCCTCAGTGAGATCCATTGTAGTGAAATTTGAAGCCTCTTTGCAATTACAGACTGCAGTATGAAATAACATACCTGCCACTTCAGTTTGTGCACAGATTTATGAAGCCACTTTAACATTCACCATTAGAGTCTGCAGTGCTTTTCCATCAAGACCACCCATGATAACATTTCCAAGGAGAAGAGTGTAACTTCTGGAAAGGACTGATAATTCAAGAAGCACTTCTCAGCTGCAATTACGGGACATTGGTTATAAAAACTGAGTCATAAATGTGGCTTTTATTCAAACAGGATAAAAAAACCAACCAGTACATTCCCCTCCAATTGACCAATAATAAAAGGATATGTTTTAAGCAGGTGAGCTGCTATCTCCATACTAAATTGGGGGTTTAAAACTTATTTGTTTTATAAAACCCACATAGCACTGAACTTGTGCAGCATTCTGGAACACAATGGCACATTTACATGATGTTGTTTTGCTGAAGAGCAGTCTGTGTTACTAGAAGGTAATTTTTCTATTAAAGCCTTTGTAGCTCTCTTCCACAGAGTGTTTTTATTATTATTATTATTATTTTTACAGCAGCAACAACAACAGTCCTCCAGTGATTCATATCAGTAAACAATAAGCGCTAAATGAGCAGTGGGGCTCATATTTTCCATGAGATAAAAAGACACATCCATATCATAAACTGTGGAGCAGAGACTGTTTGTTGAGAAAGCAATCAAATACAGCTTCAGTTGGGTCTAAAGCCAGCTGCTGATATTGCAGCAGAGCTTTGAAATAAATAATATTGGGATATAAACTCAAATCCAACAGAAATTCAGAAAAATGGACGCAGACTTCAGGTCTTAGTAAACAACAAGGTCTGTTTCTGTCTCAGCAGTGTATCATTGTATCACTCACAAATCATCTCTTTGGCAGCTGAATTGAAGAGAGGAGCAGATAAGAAAGATGTTTTGGGTCTCTAAGATTTCTTTCTGCCCTCTAAAATCAGTTCATTTACTATTAAATGAAAGCTGGGGCCTGACCTTCAACACATTACTAATGAGCACAAGGAGATCATCACTGAGCACTGAGCAGGTGATGAGGGAGCAAAGAAAGCTGTGGCTGATGTAAGTCACCTCCCCACATTTCTGCCCTTTATGGTGGTAGCTGGAAACATTCAGGTATGTATTCCATTATTTCTCTCCAGTGCTGATTTGAAAGCAGTGTTAATAACAGATGTCAGCACTTGCATTGCTTTTTATGATCCTGAAAGGCAGGATGCATGTTAGCTCTCTGATTGCAGCCTGACAGAATTAATCCACAAAAGAAGAATTTCACTTTCACTCTGCCTCCCTGGTAATCTGCATCACAGATGGCACCCTGAGGAATTCCTCCATTTCCTCTTGATTTGTCCTTTCTTTCACTCATTGCACAACTCCACTCCTCACACCTATCAGCCCTCCAACAAAGAGTAGGCTGGGTTCCCTCTCCAGCGAGTCAGTGGCATTCGGAATTGGCAGAGGGGAGCAGAGCTGCCAGCACTGAGCAGATTGCTCCTTTGGCACTATGCTGACAACTGGCACTTCCCAAATATCACAGCTAGCTGGGGATTTAATGCACAGCATTTCCTCCCAGACAGACACTGAGCCTTCTGCCACCTTTGTGCTTTCTGTTACTGTGTGCTGAATGTCTTCGCCCTCCACCTATGGCACATGCTCAGCCACCTTCTTTCCACTGGAGGGTGGAAATAAAAGCCTGAAGTGTCATTAGAATCAAAACTATTGATTTAATAACAGGTGGGGATAACACCTTTGACTAGTTCAGTGGTTCAAAACAAGCACCCCACCACCTGGTTTATGGTTCAATCTAGACTTGTCCAAAATGTCAGGGATTAATTCCAATGATTTCAGTGAACTCTGGAGCCAGCCTTCAGAAAGGCAGCCTGTGATACACAATAAAATCAAAGATATGGCAAAATTCCTCTGAAGGTAACACACAGATTTCAAATCTACATATCCTGGCTTTCCATGATCTGTATAAATAGCTGTGCTCTCAATCTGTTTCATACCTTCCTCACGGGCTTCCTGTGTGGCAAAAGATCTGTGTCAGGAGCAGGATCATTATGTGCACCTGGAAAAGATTAAGAACATCTATTAAATTGCAATAAAAGACCTGTAAGTCAAGATGGAATAGGCAAAACAGGGGGGGGAACCACCATTATGAAACGCCAGGGTAAGAAAAACATGTACAAATTTATTAGAAAGATTATTCCAACAGAGTAGCTATGAAACTCTTTCCTGCACCTGAGCTTCCACATTCAGCACAAACACCTGAAAAGGAACATTTTCATTTAACAACCAGGATGTCCCACAGGGAATGCACTAATTCAAGGAAATCCAGACTAGGCAGAAAAGCTGCATGTGGAATACTCTGAACCCACTGGAGCGCAAGGGACTTTCAGCACTTTGCACCCTATGCAGAACTCATCTATCAGAATCTTTATGGTGCCTGAATGCAGCAGTAACAAGGCACTGCTTTCAGCAGCTGATCTACACCCACAAAGGAGAATTTGGAAGGTGTGCTGTCAACAGCAGCATGACCTGCTTTTTATTTTTCAACTGCAACAAAACTCTAGAGCATGAGTAACTTCAAATTCCTGGGTAGATACCATCATCCTATTTCTGACCCTCACAATGGCACATCAGTTGTCCTTCTGCTCCTCTTCAGATGAAGGAACTGGAAATAGAGCCAGACACCAAACAGAAACATTGTGTGGAGACTGAAAATTCTGCACAAGAACAAGAGATCTCTAAAGGAGCTGGTCTTCCACACGAAATGGCTACAAAACCAACCAGATGGGAAAGATGCAGAAAAACTGTAAATGAGGAGGCTGTAGCTCTTCCCTGATCCAGTTCATTGTTTCATCACTTGGGATTTTGACTGGATGAATCTGATGGGTCCCTTCCAGCTTGAGTTGTTCTGTGATCACCCAACGGCACCTGGTGCACACCAGGGGCATTTTCTCTCTCCAAAACACATGCTGCAAGAAGCACATGTTCAGTTCATACTGACAGCATTCCTAGACATGTGGACCTTTATAGACCTTTGCAGACCTTTTGAGACAGTCACTGAAATGTGTGAATCACTCTCTACAAAGGATTGTTCTCCTCTGCTTCTATTCAGCCACTTCCTGTCCTCAAACACAGTCTCTGATGTGTCCACAAACGTGAACACACAATTTATAAAATACTTATTAACTACCACTCTTCAGGGTCATGCCCATTCTCCTCACCTTGGTGTCACCATGCACAAATTTTAGACATGTTCCTGGTTAATTTTTCCAGTGCAAAGATTTCTCTTGTTAAACTGTTTCTGGTACAGGAACAGAGCCTGGCCAATTAAAGGAAGTCCATACACGAACCAGAAGATGCAGAGGAGAGGGAGATGGGATGGCTCCACTGGCTCTAAACAAACTGCACACCAGGCACTGTGTCTCAGGCTTTGCTTCCTGGGGAGGTTATCCAAGGCCTCCATCCTCTTCCTTTGTGTCAGGGCTCTGGGAAGCTGGAGCTCACGTGTTTGAATCCACCTGTCACAAATTTATTAGAGCAGAAAAGGGTGTGGGATGGAGATGAGGAAAACATAGGTGTGTTCTCAACGCCAGCTGACTCATGCAGTTCCCTGTGAAAGGGAACAGAGATATTCCTCAAGTCTCTTTAGGCACAGAGGTACTTCTGGAACACATAATGGATAGTACAGATATGTTTTCACTAATGGTAAAACAGAAAGGGAAAAGGAGAAGCATCCTTCTACTCCCCAAATGGATGCACAGTAAGGGCTAAATCTGTTCTTAAGAGCAGCAAAACTGCACAGCCAGGACCACTCATAGGAAAAGCCCCCTCATTCTGGCACAGTACCCCAGGATATTTCTGTACACTCCAGCAGTCCAGCAGGGAAAACAAGGAGCAAATCTACACAAAGCAAATACCCAATTCCTATACCCTCTCCTTCCTCTGAGTTAAAAACAAGGGGTAGCATCTCAGTGTTTCTAAAAGTAATTTCTTCCCACAGCAAGAGGTTTGATGGGCCTGTGCCTAAACACTATAGCATCTCTACCTTCTTTCTTAAGAAGGTTTTGAAAGGTAAAGAAGATCTTAAGGCAACACCACTTCAATGTCCTCTTTTCTTCCAGAGTATTGTTCCAAAGAGTTGCCCATTGAAACATTGCTATAGCAAGGAAAAAAACCCAACAGGTTTGAGATATCAAAGTGGCCTGCAGGAGAAATATAAGACAGAAAAAGTGTGAAAGAATCTGCAGACAAAAGAATTATCTTTGTCTGACTCAAACCCTTGCAAATAATACCTCCCTGCTATATCCAGAATGATGGAACACATCCAACACTATGTGAAGGATCTGTGCTAACAGAGATTTAGGATTTTTCAAGTCAAGGATGGGAGATGTGATCCAGGTCATCTCTTGCAAATAATTCCTCTCATGAATAGCCTTTATTCATAGTCTTATTAAGGCTTATTGTATGGGGGAAAACTTGTATTTTTCACAGTGAGAAAGCAGTACATCACATTCTGCTCAAACTTCAAATGCAAGGCATTGCAAGCTGCTGCAACAGGAGGGTAAGGAGCACAGAAAGAGAAAATTCAAACGAGCTGAGAGGCAAAAACAGCTCCCGTGGTAATGCACACCTAGAATGCACTCAAAGCACGACCTTTCATCACCAATTACCTGTTTGTATATCTAACAGCCTGCCTTTAGAAGAGCTCTTTTAGCTTCTACCCTGTAGCTGAATGAGGATGTCCCAGCTTAAATCTTTTTCATATATACCTTAAGGTCAGATTGCATCTAAACCACTTTCACTAAGATCAGTTCAGCCTTGCTTGTGAGGCTTTAATCTCAAAAGCATCGGCATCCTTCCTGGATTAGCACAGCAGAGTTGTATCAGCAGGAACAGCGGTGGAAAATTCTTCGGGAAGCTTTATTGGAGACAGGGTCTTAGCTTTTAATGCTTAAAACCTCTGCAGAGTTCCTCATTTAGATGCTCTCCCTCCATCTGGTGAAAGTCATTTTGTAAACGTAAAACCCGTACTTAAAACGTAATTTTGTTGCTGTTACGTAACTCTCTACTCAGCCTAGTTGTGTGTCTTTAATCCCTGCAGCTGAGGCAGTTTTATTGTTCAGCCAGTGAGGGCTGCACTGATTACACATCTTGCAGCCACTGAGCCACAGGACCACTGACAGAGGCCATCCATTCCCACCTCCTTCCTGAATACAAGACCTTGTATTGCACTTTTGCCACCCTGACAAATATATCGGATCCATTCTTAAAACTTCTAAGAGCAGCCCTACATCCTATTAAATCAGTTCCTAACACAGGGTTTCACTACTTCAAAGAAGTCACTGGCAATTTTTTACCCAGATCTGCCTTGTTGTTATCTTAGCTTATGACTTCTCACCCTACCCCATGGCCATAAGAGAACAAATTGTTCCTTTCCTGAGAGCAGCAGCCTTTTATCTATTCCAAGACTACGCACATCTTCCCTCAGTTTTCTGTCCTCTTGACAGGCTCGGCTGAAGTCATGTGTTCAAACACCCTTTTTCTCCAAATCATCCACTTTTCTCTGGTGCATGGGTCTCTAATGTGTTCTAATACAGCTCAGCAGAGCAGGATTCCTCTGCATGTGTTACTTGGATTTTCTTACCCACATGGACCTGTGTGGTGTTTACCTCATCTGCAAAAAGTTATCTTTTTTTCCTGTTCAGCTTTTGACCCTCAGCAGCCCTTCCACCCTTCTCTGCCTGCAGCACAGCCAGCTTCCCTATTCCTAGTGGTGTAAATCTGAAGCTGATGGTATTGAAGTGAACAGCAGTGCATTTGCTGTTTAAACACATCCTATTTTTTCCAAAGTGCTCCCATTTTGAATCCTGGTTCAGCCACTGTGTTTATTCTGAACTTGATCTCAGCTCCAGATGCAGTAATTGCATTATTTCATCATAGATGAGTAATGCACAGGTAATTCCCTGTACAAGCACTGATATTAAGTACTTCTTCCCTCAACCAGTTTTGCAACTCCTTTAGAGCAGTATCAGGTAGACTGGTTTCCCAGTTTATTATTAGAATATCCTACAAGCCAGTGTCAGAAGCTCTACTAAAACCAAGATATATGACATACATTGCTTTGCCCTTATCTGCAATCCTTGTTATGCTGCCAGAAAAGGAAATTAGATTGGCTCAATTCATTCCTGACAAAGCCATACTGGCCAGCACTCACCTTTTTTTTTCCTTTGAGATGCTTATAAATTGTTTATTTTCTCTGAGACTTGAAATTAAACTTGGTACTCTATTGCTCCTCAGTATATCTGGGAGTCACTTATCTCTCCCCATTCTCCCGGACTTTTTTGTTTGTTGTTGTTGTACTTGAGCTCACAAAATCTCATGAGTTTGAAGGGGACAAACCATGAGACCCCAAAGAGAAGGCAATTCCTCCAGGGGATTAAGAGCAGGGCAAATTATTGCTAGTGCATGTATTTTGATATTCCAGCCCTCAATCACAGAATCATGGATTGGTTTGTGTTGAAAGGGACCTTAGAGATTATCCAGTTCTACCCCTCTGCCATGGGCAGGGTCATTGTCCTCTATCCCAGGTTGCTCTAAGCCCCATCCAACCTGGCTTTGGACACTTCCAGCTTCCCTGGGCAACTTGTGCCAGGGCCTCACCACCCTCAAAGGGAACAATGCCTTCCCAGTATCCCATCTAATCCTGACCTCTGCCAGTGGGAAGCCATTCCCTCTTGTCCTGTCCCTCCATGTCCTTGCCCAAGGAACCCCTGCAGTTCTCTTGGAGCCCTTTTTGCCCCTGAAAGGGGCTTGAAGGGCTCATTGGAGCCTTCTCCAGAGAACACTCCCAGCTTTCCCAGCCTGGATCCAGAGCAGCCCCATCCCTTGCAATGGCATATTGGCCTGTATTGGGGGTAGTGTGGCCAGCAGGACCAGGGCAGTGATCACCCCCCTGTGCTTGGTGTTGGTGACATTATGCCTTGAGTGCTGCACTCAGTTTTGGGTCCCTCATTTCAAAAAGGACATTGAGGTGCTGGAGCGTGTCCAGAGGATGGCAAAAGGCTCACAAAACATCTAGAAAACCTTGTGAGGCATGGCTGAGGGAACTGGGTTTGGTTAGTCTCGAGGAGGCCCGGGGGACCTCAATGTGGATTTATTTGCTGTCGTATTTGTGGTGTTTTGTCTCCATTTTTCTGGTGATACCTCACTTGCAGTACATGTTCTCTGTGATGCATTCTGTAGGGTGGGTTTGAGTGTTGCTGGTTGTGACCCCAGTCTGGGGTATGCGTCCAGTATTGTGGCACCTCCGCATTTGAGGAGTCACCTACTGGGAACAATTAATAATCACACCTTTGCTTTTTTCTCCTCAGAGAAACAACCGTGTGTGTGTGTGTGTGAGAGATACCTTCCTTTTTTCCCCCTTTTTTTGCTTCCTTGTCCTCCAGGCTGACTACAGACCTGAAACGGGAGTGCATGGAGGTGGGATCCAGTCTTTTCTACCATGCCTGCAGTGAGAGGACTGAAAGAAATGGCCTAAAGCTGAGGCACTGGAGAGTCAGGTTAGGTGTTAAAAAGGTTTTTTTTCACTGTTTGGGTGGTCTGGCGTTGGAACAGCTTGCCCAGGCAGGTGATGGACTCACCACCCCGGAGACGTTTAAGAGGCGCCTGGGTGATGTGGTTTAGGGGTCACAGTGGCGGGGACAGATTAACAGACAGATTTTATGACCTTAAAGCTCTCTCCTCACCTTGCCAATTCCTTAATTCCCTGAGCCTCCCGCCCCGCCCTGAGGGGCCGCGCAGGCGCCGCTCCGCCCTTTGTGTGGGGAGGCGCTGGCGGCGCATGCGCGGAGCGCGTTTCCTGCCGCCCGTGTCAGAGCCGGGCCCGCTCGGCCTCTCCCGCCGCCGGAGCGGAGTCGCGTTGACTGCCCAGAGTCCGCGAGTCCCGCTCCGCCCCCGCCGCCTCAGGTGAGTCCCGGCCACGGCAGCGATGGGCGGCGGGCGGGGACAGCCTGCGGACCCGCCGGCGTGAGGAGAGGGCGGGTGGGAGGCACCGCAGCATCGCTGCCCCGAGGGGCTGGGGACGCCCTGCTGAGGGTGAAACGATGGGCACCGCTCACCCCACCGTCCTGAAGGGCCGGGGAGAGGCGGGGACGAGGAGGTGCCCCCCCACATCCCCCGCCGTGCCCCCCCCCACATCCCCCGCTGTACCCCCTACAGCCTCCGCATATCCCCTCCGTGCCCCTGTGTTGGCAGGGCCGCAGCCCACAATCCGTGCCCATCCGGAGGCTTTATCCTGCTAACGGTGCCCTGTGTCAGGAGGTGCCCGAGAGGAGTCACCCGCCCGGGAAATCTGCGCTGAGTGACTTGGGAGGGAGTGACAGTGGTAGGAGGCTGTCCTTAATCACAGGTGCTTCGCTTCCAGGTGTTTGGAAGTGGTGTAGGTGCTCCGAGACTAGGCAAGGATTAAAAAGATCCTTTTCTCGCTGTCCCCCACACATTCCATCTCCACTTCGAGTCCGTATCCTGGCTGGTTCCTTGTCCAGGGATGGGCTTCCACCACATATTTCTCACTCCACTGAGAGGTGACAGCAGCTGAGTCCTGTACATCCCAACCTCAATCCTTTCAGGCCTTGTACAGAATGAACTCCTGCTCTGCATAGGTGCAAGATTTTCCTTTTTTTTTCTTAATTTTAAAATATTATTTTGAAACTCCAAGTCAGTTGCTTTTCATTTGAAATAAAGCTCAAGGAGAGCTGCATTAAATGCTTGTTAACAAAGTCATACCACTATCTTTCCCATGTGAGATTCTGAGGTTGGATGACAGGAAGGCTTTGAGGTTATTAATTAGTCAAGAATTGTAAAGCCAGTGGCTTTTTCCCTAGTGAAACATGAGTTGGATTTTGTCTGTGTCTTAGTATGGAATAATATATCTGGAAAAAATATAACTGGAAAAGTTCTTTAAGATTTATCTTCCCAAAGAAAATATCTCTGTACCTATGAGGAGACAGAAATAGCCCTGCTTTTTGTGGTTGTCATCACTATTGTGTTTTATAGGTTTGTAAACAAACCAAAATGGAAAACGGTCACTTGTAGCCAGGATGGAGCTCGAGTAACTCAATCAATGGGAAGGAATGGATCATACAACTTTGGGTTGGTTTTGGGAACAGCTAAGTAAAAATACCTGAATAGGAGCTGAGATGAGACCATATTTTATATGTAATGCCAATCTGTGAATAAAATATCACAGTTGTATTAGGAAGTGTTTCAAAATAGCTGCATTCCTTGGGGAGAGGAGACTGGATATTTTTACATTTTATTTCGGAGAGAGTAGCAAAGGCTGAGCATTCCTTGTTGGTAGAACAGCTCTTGAACTTTTCCTGTATATGGAAATGTGCTGCTACTGGATGTTGGCATGAGCTAAAGCAAGATCCTGGAAGAAGCACTTTGCAGTTGTGTTTTGCTTATATTCACATGTGGAATCTCAGATGATGGATGTCCAAGGGTAGAGGTAACCCAGATTATGTCAACATTTTCACATTAACAAAAATTAATTAACTATTTTGCCTAGGACTGTGTGTATTTAATCCTTTGATTGGTATGTGATTATTATAAGAACCATGAAAATCATGCTGGTTAACATTGTGGGCTGGACCTAAAGCTCATATTGTTAAAAGTTGTATTTGAAGTACATTTGAAATGCAACTGTAATTTGCATATTTTTAGAATAACAGTGCTTGATTTCCTTACACAAAAAATTAAATAAAATAAAAAGTCTCTCCAGTTACTTGCATTGGTGAAATACTGTCTAACCTCTGCTCCAAGATTCACCACTTTCAGGATATTTGTAAAACTGGTGGTGTGATAGTAATTCCTGAGGCTCCGTAAGAGCGTACTCATCCTTCTTTCACTCCTGAGTTTCTGTTGGGTTTGACAATCATTTCCTGTTTGCTTCCAAATTCCTACCTTGTCCTGAAGTCTCCACCCTCTGCTAACATGGCCATACTTGGGTATGTTGTAATTCCAGGCTATAATGGGTGTGGATGTCTTGGAATGACATCACGGAGATAGTTCTTTTAAGATGGATTTATGGGGGTAAAAATGCTTAGATCCATCAGGCAGTGGTAAATTGCTGTGAAAATTAGTGAAATATATGAAAGGAGTTGACAAATCCAAGCTGGATGTATTGAACTGTGCACATTTTTGTTATTACAGGTGACCTTGAGTTCTTACGATGTTATCTTCCATCCATTTATGCTGCCCTTGGTTAATACAGGACATAGAGTACTATATTTTAATACCTAAAATATTTTGATATCTAAAATATTTTAATGTTTAAAATACTTTAATTTCAAAAATATACTCTTTGATGTCCTATATTAACCAAGGGCAGCATAAATGGATGGAAGATAATATAATAAAAACATTTTAAAAACACTGTCTGTGGATGGATGTACCTCTAATTGCAGATGTTCAGCACCATCTCTTTTAACAGCCGTAAGTTAAAAGAAAAAAGTAGGTCTTTAGCTTTTTTTAAACAAAATACTCACAAATGATTCAGCTTATTCTTTTAGTGTTTGAGTCTCATGAGGTGAAAGCCCTGACTATCAAACAGTTCAGTGCTAGAATTAATTTGAAGAAATTACTAATTAGTTAATTAGTAATCTTAATAATTTTTCCCTAGGATGCATATAAATGGTTTTGTTACACATCAGTTTGGCCTCCTGAAAGATTTTGTTGTACTGGATACAAGTCGGGATTTAGAATCAGTTCACTGACCTTTGTCCTAGATATTTATTTTTTTAATTATTCTATTTCCATAGTAAAATTAATAGATTTATTAGATTTTTTGAGGACTTGCTCTCTTGTCTGTGAGGATACACAAAGAAGCAACTGTATCTGGCTTTTAGGGCAATTGCAATTAGCTAAAGTAAGCAGGACAATGAAAATCCATCATCCTACTGAAAATATCTGGAGGTGTGACACAGGCAGCTCTTGAGCAGACTTAACATATTTATTATATAGTGATCTGTAAATAAATTGTAAAATTGCACTGAAAGATGCTTGGTAAATGTTGAAGGTTAACTTTGTTTTATTACTTCTCTCATTTTGAAGCGTTTTGTTTTCAATTTTACATCTTTCAGCCTTTTCACTTTTTACAACATAGGAATCTCTTTAACTCGGAATGTCTCTACATCAGTTTTTATTGGAGCCAATCACCTGCCATGCCTGGAACAGAGACCGTACTCGTAAGTAATAGGTTCATTTTCATTATTAATTTTTTTTTCAATTGCTATTTTCTTTCTGCTGACAATTCTTGATCTTGTGATGTTCTGGGTCACATTCAGGGAAAGTATGGTCAGATACATAATTCTACCTATTAAATATTCCACTTATGTTCCAAAAAGCACACGTCTTCCAAATCTGAGCTTTTCTAAACCTGTTGCTGGAACTCTCTCATAGGAAGTAATTGAGTCTTCCTGGTGTTAACAAAGCTTTGCCTCTTGGCCACGTTTTCTATAGTGTAGATTGTTGTGTTCCAAATGTGTTGTCTTCCTGTGCAGAGTACTCATGGCTGTGGTATGTGTACCAGTATCAAACTGCCAGAGGGCAGGGTTAGAGGGGATATTGAGAAGGAATTCTTCCCTGTGAGGCTGCTGAGGCCCTGGCACAGGGTGCCCAGAGAAGCTGTGCTTGCCCCATCCCTGGAAGTGTCCAAGGCCAGGTTGGACAGGGCTTGGAGCAACCTGGGATAGTGGAAGGTGTCCCTGCCCATGGCAGGGGGTTGGAACTGGATGATTCTGGGTGATTTTCAAGGTCCCTTCCATCCCAAACCATTCTATGTCAATAATTATTGGAGATATTCCAGTGATTTTGGCCCTTTTTTTTACAAAGCCCATGTAATGCTCTCAAATTTGCAAATAGGGGTTTCTAGATGTGGAAAGTCTTTCCAGATACAGCATTTGGTATTAAAGAACCTTCTGTACAATTGGATTGTTTTATTTCATCTTTCAAGAGATTGCCATTAGCCCTAATAACCATGAAGTACACATCTACAAGAAGAGTGGGAACCAGTGGGTGAAGGCTCACGAGCTGAAGGAACACAATGGACACATTACAGGTGAGATTGTGCTGAGCCAGACATGAAGTTTTCCAACCTCCCCTGTTTTCCCCAGTTGAGATTCTGAACGGGAAATCTGCGAGCATTGAGTGAAGAGATCTTTTTATAGGTTGGCATTCCCACTTAGAGAGAGCCTTGCAGCAGTTTTCTGAGCTACATGCAGTGAATGTTAGAAAGAAAAGCCCTATCTCATTTCCAGACATTTCAGTGGAGTTACTGAGCCATTTTTTCTTATCTATGGCTTATTTTTCATCTATAATGACATAATGAGAACACATTTTCAGTCTCCTGAAGTAATCTGGTTGTGTCACAGTGATGCATGCTGCTCCCTTTCAAGTGCCAGTACTAAAATTTCATCAAATATATGACTGCAGCATTTCTTTGTGGTTTCCAACAACAATAAATACCCTTTTTTAGGGACTGTATAAACATTGAAGTGGTCAGTCCTGGACTTGGACCATCAGTGAGCACATTTATTGCAGGCCCAGAGTATCTCTCTATCCACAGTGAAAATAAAGAAGAGCTGCCACGAGTCACAAGGTGTTATTTTAAAAAATATTATTATCCTGTGGCAGTCTTCTATATTACTGTTTGTTTTTTTTTATGGCGATATTTTAAAAATGGCTTTATTCTTTAAGGAAATGAAAATAATTTATACAAGCACTTGCCCAAAGCAGCAAATTCTGTTCTCAGCTCACTAATGGGCAGAAGTATCTGCCCAACAGCAGCAACGATTCCTGCTGTCCAAGAGCATAACTGTCCCTGCTCCTTTGTGAAGAGTCGCTTAGGCTGCATTTACAAAGGAAGTGTGTCCCTCAAAGACACACTTTGCATTTTACTTGTACCTGTTAGTGTTAGAAGCCAAATATTCATGACTTGGGAAAGGAGCTCTCCCTGCTTTCCTGCACTGTATGTACCTCTGGAATACAAAACACTGGGGTGGTTGTAAAGAGTGGAGTTAAGCTGTGGTTACACACAGGAGATCCACTGATCAAACTGCTTGTAACCCCTGACAGGAGTGAGTCAGCTGCTGCCACTCCAGCCCCTGATTACAGGGGACAAGGTCCTTCTCTTGACTCAGGTTTGTGGTGAGCTGCCTCTGCTCACTCACAAGAAGAGTTTTATTCTCTCTCTTGGCTTAGTTTTCCGCTAAACTGAAAATCTAAACTTGGTATAGATCAGAACAGGTGGGAGGAGATGGTGGGCAAGAGAAAAAAAGAGTGGCAGGATGGTTCCTCTTTCAAAGGCAGTGCTAGAACTTCTGTAACTGTGGTTTCAGACTACTAAGGTCTTCATATTTTAAAGCATAAGTCTATTTTGAGGTAAACAGTAGATGAGTAATATAACATTAGTACACAGTCCTTCCATAGCTTTTATCCCATTTTCAGTTTGTGAGCTTAAGAGATGTTTTTAATACTGAATGTAGTAATGGAAAACCACTGACATATAATTGGTGGCAGGAGAGTTGAGGATTGGAATCTGCATCTCAAAGGATGCTAGAGAAGAGATGAAAAATAATGTTCCCATAAGACTATCCAGTTGGTAAAGGCATCCTTCATTGCCTAGGAGGGGAAAAAAGCAATGGCAGCCTTATCAAAGATTTTATTCTTTGAATTTGTTGGGGTTTTTTTTTTTGGTAAGCCTTTCTTGTGGCACAGGTTAAATAGGCATGGGAAAAATGTGAGGATTGTGTCGGTACATAAAGATTGATAACATCTAACCAAAAAACCCTGTTATCTAAACTTTAGATCATGGCTGCAGTCTGGCAGCAAGCACACAATGTTGTTAGATGTTGTGCAGTTTTGGAATGGCTGGGTTTCAGCTGTTGAGAGGGATCTTGCAGAAGTCAAGAGGTTTGGAGGGTGCTGGTGGACAGGCCTTGTCCAGTCTGCAGAGCTCCACCTGTTGGCCAGCCCATAGAGCAGCAAATCCCTGGGATCTGGGAATTTGGGATCTGCATTTTGATGAAAGCTAGAGGGAGAAACAGGTATTCCTAACAGCTTGAAATGGCTCCTGGAGAATAGGAGATGAAGGGGAATAACATTACAGTAATAACTATCTCAGTGATCAGTTCATCAGGAACTGCAGTGACAGGACAAGGAGGAATGCTTCAGACTGAAAGAGGGGTTACATATATGGAAAAGTTATTCCCCGTGAGGGTATTGAGGCCCTGGCACAGGTTGCCCAGAGAAGCTGTGGCTGCCCCATCCTTGGAAGTGTTCAAGGCCAGGTTGGACGGGGCTTGGAGCAACCTGGGATAGTGAACAGGAGTTGGAACTCGATGATCTTTAAGGTCCTTTCCACCCCAAACCATTCTGTGATTCTGTGACAGAAGGCTGTGAGGTGATCTCTGTTTTGCCTTAATGTAAAACAAACAACATGAGGGGAAAGGTAATTCCTGTGAGCACTTGCAGGTATTGACTGGGCTCCCAAAAGCGACCGCATCGTGACGTGCGGCGCCGACCGCAACGCCTACGTGTGGAGCCAGAAGGACGGCGTGTGGAAACCCACCCTCGTCATCCTGAGGATCAACCGTGCTGCCACCTTTGTCAAGTGGTCTCCCTTGGAGAACAAATTTGCAGTGGGAAGTGGAGCTCGACTCATATCTGTGTGCTACTTCGAGTCTGAAAATGACTGGTGAGCTGTTTTTTTATCTTTATGGTCTGCATGGGAAAGCTGAGCCTGGTGTTACCAGCTGAGCTGGTAACTGGGTTACTGTTTTGCTAATTCCTAAAATATTAAGGGAATGTGGAGGCATGGCCTCATCAGTTCTTTTGTGGACTTTAATGTTTTGGGAAAAAGGTTCTCTCTCTTCTTCACTCTGGTGTAGCACCTAAAGGCCTTTGACTTTGCCTATTTTCAGGCAGTTCAAGTTGGCGTGGATGTGTTCTGCCTGACTGCCATAAACATATGTTGCTCTTCTAAAAGTGCAAGAATTTCTGCAGAGTAAAGATTTCTTTACTACAACTGTATGTTTGAAAAAAGATAAATATTTCCTTCCCCCACCTCATGCCAGAAGGAATGAAGAAATACTCACTCAAGTCTTTCTTCCATATCTGCTATTTTGGGCCACTTCTTGTTGTTAGAGGCTTGAGTCTGTCACATCTCCAGGGTGGTCTGTTAGAAGATGTTTGAGCTTGCCATCAAGGTGTTCCATGTTTTGTCATGTATTTTTATCACAGTTTATAGATTTCACATAGGAACATCACAAAATATTTCCATCATTAAGATTTTTCTCATTTTGGCACCTAAACTTAACACTTCTGATCTTCTCCCTTTGTAGCTGCACATGTTGGAGCTATGTTTGCTGTATCATCTGTAGGTGAATGTAGTGTGTGGAGTATCTCTCACTTTGGGTTACATAAACAGGCACAAAACCAGAGGTGTCCTGTGTGCAGTCTGCCATGTGGAGATGAAAAACAATGATACCATCTGCAAAATACATTTTAAACATTGTTTTAAACTTTTATGCTTTTGAGCATATTCACTTACCTACATTATTCTCTACCTCACTTCTCTGCAAAAGAATCAAAACTCCATATGCTAAAGAAATATAATTTTAAAAATGTGAGCCTTAAAACTTGGACCTGATGGAAGTAAAATCAAGGAAAAATCACCATCATCCCAAAGGCCATCAAGTGAATAATAGATTTAATTACTATTTTGTAAATAGTTCAGATAAACTAAATCTGCTGAGACGTATTTAGGCCACTATTGATGCATTCAGCAGCAGGAGCACTTTGTACTGCACTGCAGATTATTGAGATGAATGCACTGGTTGGATCATTGGCAGTCCCCCCATTTTCTTGTTGTGTTTTATAGTTATTGTATTATTAAACAGTAGAAAAGTCAATAGGCAAGACACGTGACTATAAAACTTGTTGTAAGGAGCTGGAGAAGGAGTTGTACTTGGGGATCCATGAAAGTAGTGCTGCTTAGCTCAGTGTCACAGTCACAGCTGACCTTGTGTTCAGTGGGGGAAAGAGACCTGGCAATTTCTGTGCAAAAGTCACATCAAGGAGTTCTATCTGATGCATTATAAAAATTAGTTTGAAGGGGAATAGGACTTAGCTGAGGAGATACGTATTTAATGAGTTTGTTCATAGTATTTCAAAGTTTAATTAAGCTAACCATAAAGTTCACAGATTGCACAACAGAATATGAAAGATTTGGACATGAAGTTTTTCCAAAACTGATGTGTTTAGTCGTTGACAAGGAGAGATCTTTTAGAGGAGTGCTTCATGGATTTGTGGGAATCAGGTAAAATATGTCCATATAAACTTTAAATCTTTCTTTGGTTTATTTTATTGTAGGTGGGTGAGCAAACACATTAAAAAGCCCATTCGTTCCACTGTCCTCAGCCTGGACTGGCACCCCAACAATGTCCTGCTGGCTGCAGGATCCTGTGACTTCAAGTGCAGGTGAGAGAAATTAAAATATCTGTCTGCAGTTCGAGTTACTGGATCAAATCAGTAGCTTGAACATGCTGGTCAACCATTTGCACTTGCTGTTAGAATAAAAGATGTCTCATTGTGTTGGTACCAAAGAAAGATACCTAGCTTGAGAATGTTGGCTTTGATGCTGCTGTGTCCTGACTTTGGACTGCCAACATGGATCTGCTGCTGAATTCACACCTGAATTTAGGGATTTGGTGGGTTCCTTCCCAGCATTACACAGCAGTGTGTACTGAGGCTGAGAGCTGGTCATTAGGGTGAAGTTGGCTTAGCAGGTGTCATCTTGTAGAACATCAACACTGCTAGTGAGAGGTTAAAAAGCAATATCCTAAAGGTAAAGTCCCAAAATTCAGAGTAACTTGCCATTTCCAAAGGTGTTACGCTGTCTTTTTGTTCTCTGACTTCCTTGTTTCCTCCCCTTTGCCTGTGCTGGCCCTAAAGCTCTCACAGCCTTGTGGGGAGCAGAGTCAAGAAATTGATGCATCTGCAACTCAAGACAATAAAAGAGATTTTTTGAAGATCATTAAAAAAAAAAAAAGCTGTTAAAAGCAGACTGGTGTGAGAGATGGATGAGGGAGACTTTGAAACTGATTGTGAAATTACAGTGTGAGGGATGGGCCCTGCAAACTGCTCTGTGCTGAGTGATTGGGGTCACTGCAGGGAAGTCTGCATGGGGAGTCTGCAGGGCCTGACTTGAATCCACATTGACTTAATCACTTGTACCTCGAATGATAATGAAAGCTTCTTTTCTTAAATTCTTTATGTAATAGGGCAATTTTTAAGCTTCAAAGTGTGTACTAAAAATGACTAAGGAGGAGTTGGAGGGGGAGGTGGGATTGACTATTACAGTCCTTATTTCAGAATGAAACCCTTGCATCTAAATCCCATCCTTTGATACCTTTTCATGTGAGGAAAGATGTTAAATGGAAGCTGAGAAGGAGGGGAGAGTTGTCTCCCCTTTCCTGCCTTATTTTCAGTTTTAATTACATAAACTGTATGTATTCGCTTCCTTTCACAAAAAGGGTGATGTGAAACAGAAGCAGCTACTTTTGTCCTTACAGAAGCAGCTCCTTTTCATATGTGGAAATTTTGTAGTTTAGGTTCATAGAGGACCTCAGGACTTTGACATTAGGTCACCTGAAATATGTGTGTGTATGTCCAACCCAAACCATTCTGGGATTCTAGGATTCTTTTTGTTCCCCAAACCCATGAAAAACTATTCTCTTTTGTGAATGATGAACACAGATCTCTAGAATTTCAGTTCTCCCTTCAGTTCCGTATTAAAAAAAGTGTGCACCTGTTCTGATGGAAATTAGGAAATGGATCTGCCAGAGCCACTTCCATGGAATAAGCAGCTACGTGGAAAACATTTTGGGGAAAGAATGGAGGGCAGGAGGCTGCAAATTGCTGGCTATTCAGCAGAGTTTTTTGGTGGTTGGCCAAGATAAATGAGCTCCCCTTATGTTTATCTGAAATATATATGTATCTATAGCTATAAGCAGCACATAAGTATGATTTTATGTTCTTGCTGTGGGAATGAAAGTTATTTCCCAATGTTCTTTGAAGGCTGGGGCCTTCAAGCTGAGGTGATTTTGGTTTTAAAAGACAGGGAGACTTTAATAAGGGAAAAGACTTCTTAATTATTTTTTTAACTAAGTTAAATTCAAGGTCTTCCTTACTTAGGTACTATTTTCCTGCCTTGTGTCAAAGGCTGTTGCTTTAAACATCTTGTCCTATTTCCATACATTAAGAGAACCATCCTTTTAGGTGGCTTTATAAATTCAGTTTTTTAAAGGATTTTCATTAGATTATATTTAAACTGATAGAGCCAAATATATTTCCATACTTAATTCCCTGAAAATCTGTGCCTAATATAGCTGCAGTTAAACCCTTCTCATTGCAAATGAGCAGCTTTATTGAAATAAGCTGAATATAGGTACCTTTGGAAGTGCTTACCCTACACATACAAAAGATGTAAAAAACAAGGAGGGGGAGCTACATTCCCTTAAACTCACTATAAAATAATTCCTGTTTGTGTGTAACTGCAACCATGAATATTTGATCATAGTTTTTAATTTATACTGATTTTTTTTTCCCTCTGGTAGTAGCATGGTGTAGCTGCCTTTCTCCTCCTGTTCAATGTACTCAAATCCTATGGTTGTGACGTCCCATTAAATTCCATGGTAACAGTCAAGAACACCATATTGTGGCATGTCTGAATCATGCAGAAGGAATTTGATGAAAGGGGGAGGCTTTCTATTTAAACATATCTTGAAAATTGTAGTGCTGGGGAAAAAAAAAACCTATAAAAACATTGCAGTATTTCAGGTTTTCACGGCATTTTTGCAATAATGAGCCGGAAGAAGGTGGCTCAGGGCCCCTTTGCTGACATTAGAACATCACATTTCTTTCTTTGAAATCCTGCTAAAACAGGAATGTTCTTAAAAAGTGGGTAATTTCGTAGGTGTTTGTATTAGCTTCTAATTATACAGTGCCATTCCTGGGTTTTCTCTAACTGAAGGATTGACTCCGGAGAGCTGTTAGCACCGCAAAAAGATGAAAGGGAAATCTTGGCACAGGGAAAAATGCACTGACAACGTGTATTTTTGTGCCATCTTCTGGAAAAAAAGGGAGAGGGCTACAAGAACAGCATTTATGAGAAACCTGTGTGCTTTACACCCTTTGTACTGCTGTTTTCTCTTTGCACACTGCTGCTTCCAGGCTTGTTTAAAGTCACCAAAATATTTTGTTTTGGGAGAATCAGGATGCATCTCTCTGCTTCCAACATGAAATGCATCCCATTCTCCCAGGAGCTTTTTTCTCTCTTTGTTCATGCCAAAATCTTTTTATTTGCAGGGTGTTCTCTGCTTACATTAAGGAAGTGGATGAAAAGCCAGCCAGCACACCCTGGGGCTCCAAGATGCCTTTTGGGCAGCTGATGTCGGAGTTTGGGGGCGCAGGCAGCGGAGGGTGGGTGCACAGCGTGAGCTTCTCCGCCAGCGGCAACCGCCTGGCCTGGGTCAGTCATGACAGCACTGTGTCAGTGGCTGATGCCTCCAAAAACATGATGTGAGTATCCCCTTGCTGGTATAATTAGCCTGATGATCCTAAAGGTCTTTTCCAACCTTAATGATTCCGTGATTTTATGTGGAATACCGTGCTTGCGAGCACGCGCTTCTCTTGCCTGTTTTACTGGAGTTTCCAGGAGTCTCTTTGAAGTTTATATAAATGTGAATGTTCTCAAAATGAGGTTGGTTCTGGGAATTTTAGATTATATAATTTAAATTCTTTGTAAGAATCCTTCAGTGAGGGTATAGCCAGTTTATTTTGGGGGAAAAAAGAGGCATTTGGGAAAAAAAGGTATATTCCACTCAGTAACTGGGGAAACAATATTTCCTTTTCCAAAACAATATTTGCAATACAAAATACTCCAAAAAATATTCCAAATTCAAATGTCATCGATCTTCCAGCACATTTACATTAGACTAAAACTTTTTATTACAAATCACAACCTTCTGGTGTCACCACAGGACAGCCGAGCTACCCTTTTTCCAATAATCCTTGGATGGGAACGGTGCCTATTTTTTGTTAGAGCTGACAATGAGAGGTTTCAATGAATCCCTTAACAAATGTTCTTGTGCTCAGGGTTTCACAGCTGAAAACAGAGTTCCTCCCACTCCTGAGCGTGTCCTTTGTCTCCGAGAACAGCGTGGTGGCAGCTGTAAGTGTCCACTGTTTCCTCCTTGTAGAGCTTTGTCGTGTTTTGGAGGGGGAGGAAACCCCATATTTTGCACAGCTAATAATAATAATAATAAACAAGCTCTGCCCTGGTGCCAGTGTTTGCATGTGGAAGGGCAGGATGGGAATGCTGAGCTGGTGTTTCCTAATGGGTGTTTGGTTGCAGGGCCACGACTGCTGCCCGATGCTCTTCAACTGTGACGACCGTGGCTTGCTGACCTTCGTTTCCAAACTAGACATTCCCAAACAGAGCATCCAGCGCAATATCTCTGCCATGGAACGCTTCCGGAACATGGATAAAAGAGCCACCACAGAAGATCGTAACACCACCCTGGAGACCCTGCACCAAAACAGTATAACGTGAGTGTCCTGCTGCCAGGACGAGGGCAGGGGATGTTCTCCATGTCCAATGGGTTTCCCAGGATGTCCTGCAAAACCCTCAGATTTGATGTACCAGGAGGGTGTAGCTGGTATCCCATTTTTCCTTGTGGTCTTGCCCTAACAGCTCTCTTGTTTCTGGGATTTGTGTGGGTGCTGGTGAAGTTAATCATTGACATGGCTACAGCTGTTTGCTCATGGTTAATGTGTTGTGTACCTTGGATACTGCTTATCTTATCAAAAATGTGCATAGTCCCCAAGAGACTGGTGGCACTGTGCAAAATCCAGTCTGCAAAATCCACCTGAAACAGGAATTCACATCCCAGCTTCCTATTTCAGATGTTACTGCCTTGTATTTATTGTATTTATTTCAGTTTGTTTTCAAACTGAAAGAGGGGAAATTTAGGTTAGATATACAGAAAAATCCTTCCCTCTGAGTCTGGGGAGGCCCTGGCACAGGTTGCCCAGAGAAGCTGTGGCTGCCCCATCCCTGGAAGTGTCCAAGGCCAGGTTGGATGGGGCTTGGAGCAACCTGGGATACTGGGAGGTGTCCCTGCCCATGGCAGGGTATGGGACTGGATGAGCTTTAAGGTCCTTTCCATCCCAAACCATTCCATGATTCTGTTAATCAAAAGGATTGATTTGGGTTAATTGGGTAAAATGCCTTTGCATTTAAAAAATTATGTGATCCCAAAGGATGTTAAGCAATTTCTCTTTATTTAAGGAAAACATTTAGTCTCACCAAGCCCTTAAAGAGCTTCCAGCATCCTTTTCTTTGCTTATTTTTCTGAGGCATTCTACCAAGAATCTAGTGTAGGCTCTGGTGTAGTCATGTCTCCATCTGAAAGAGTAGGAGTAGAATTCAAGTCAAATTTCCCAGTTTTCTGGCTCTCTGGAATGGGTGTTGGAGCTCTCACTCTCTGTTTGCAGCCAAGTGTCTATTTATGAGATAGACAAACGGGATTGTCGGAAATTCTGCACCACTGGCATCGATGGAGCAATGACCATCTGGGATTTTAAGGTAAAAATGTGCTTTTACTACCATGTGTATGTGAACTAGCTCCACTAGTGGAGTGGTGGGGTTCTTTTTTTGATCTCTTGAGTATCAACTCCTGGGGCTCAGCCCCAAGCCAGGTTTTATTAGCAGCAGGAAATCCCGACTGGAATATTCAAAACCATTAGTGAAGTCCATAAGAAGAACAGATCCAAGAATCAGCATAAATGCAGATGCAGTTTTTTAGCAGATGGTGCTAATACAGACTTACTTTTGAAGTGGAATTACTTAATGTCCCTGTAGGAATCCCCTTACTTCTTTCCTTCTCCAGCCTCAGCCACAGTTGGGCTGGAGCAATTTGTACAACACAACCCTCTTCCTGCTCCCATCCCTTGGGACTCTGCTCATTGCCCTGCTGCAGAGCATGGTCCTGTCCTCTCAGAATTAACTTACCCAAGGAGTAAGAAGTTGCCTCTAACAGCTGGAAAATAGAATATTGAAAATCCTAAAAGAATGTAATAATGTCTATGTTTGCTTTGCTCAGGCCTGGCCAACAGAGGTCCCTGTTGGTCTTCCCAAAACTGGGATATGGGCTCTGATTTAGGGAAAGAATAGGCTGTGTTCTGTGGTCCCAGAATGCTCTGGTGGAGACAGGAACTAAACATGAAGTTGAGGTGATCTCTAAGCTGCTTTAGTTCAGTCTCAGGTCTGTATCACTGGCCTGTACAAGCCTGAGTTTTAAAGGAATGACCATTGGGGTCTCTGGCTTTTGAATTAGGAAGAAATCCTTTAAGAAGAAATTCTTCCCTGTGAGGGTATTGAGGCCCTGGCACAGGTTGCCCAGGGAAGCTGTGGTTGCCCCATCCCTGGAAGTGTCCAAGGCCAGGTTGGACAGGGCTTGGAGCAACCTGGGATAGTGGAAGGTGTCCCTGCCCATGGCAGGAGGTTGGAACTGGATGATTTTCAAGGTCCCTTCCAACCCAAACCATTCTGGGATTCTATGACTGAATCTAATTTCAAGTACTCATGGTTTTTTCTTGGTTTTGTTAGCATTTACACTGAATTATTTAACCCAAGATACTACAGCAGATTGTGATTAAGATTTTTTTTCTCTCCTTCAAGACTTTAGAGTCCTCCATCCAAGGGCTACGAATCATGTAAAGATGGATTTCCATGATCTAGCAGGACAAACTGCTTGACAGAATGCAGCTCCCACATCTGCACAAACCCGAAAAGGGAGGAGGAGGAGGAGGAAGGTGAAATATTTGGAAACACTGAGAAAATACAGCTTGGCAGATTTTCTTTTGAATCTAAATTTGGTGAATTGTGTTGGTTTCAAAATCAGCTGTGATTGTTCTTTTTTTGTTTTTTTTTTTGGTTGGTTGTTTCATTCCATTCTTTACCAAAGCTGCTCCTTAAGTAGTTTATTGCAGGAAGTTATGAATCACTAACTTAAAAGGGGAATTTTATGTAAATTGTCTGCTAGAAATAATAATAATAATAATAATAAAAAAGAGAAAAAACTGATTCTTTGTTTTGACGCTTGTTGGCAGTGATTAAAAAAGGAATGTTAAGGATATTGGGAGAGAGACAGTGGGGAAAACCCTGCACTGATATTTTATGGCCTTAAAACAGGAAAAGTTCATCTTAAAGGTTCTCAAAGTTGGCAGATGAAGACACAGAGTTCTGATGATCTGGGTATAAAGATTCAGATGAGCTTCCAGGAGAATTGTTCCCTTGAAGTGATGATTTTGGAGGATGAATGATTTTATCCTACTACTCTCCGTGCTGTCTGCCTTGCATTTAATCCATAATAACAGCAAATTAATTTTTATTGTCTGCTCGTTGGGTCACAGTTTTCCAAAGGTGAGTAACCAGAATTATTTGTAGTTGCCTTTGGGTTTGGTCCCAAGTCTGCTCCCAGGGCAGTTCCCAGGAGACAGGATGGAAGGCTCTGTGTGGAAAGTGAGACAAAAATCTGTTGAGCCTGGGGATGACAAATTAAAAGCAAATCACTTTGTAAGTCTGTGAAGCTACAAGGCTTGGGAATCACCATCTCTGGAGGTGTTCAAGGAATGATTGGATGTGGCACTCAGTGCTCTAGTCTGGTTGACAAGGTGGGGATTGGCCACAGGTTGAATTTGGTGCACTTGGAGGTCTTTTCTGCCCTCAGTGATTCTGGGATTCTGCCTGTTAGAGCTGAGCTCTCAGGCTGTAAAATCCTGTATTTGTAACGACTGGTGGGCAGATGAAGCTCCAGCCAGAGGTGCCAGTGTGGTCTGGCTTCTGTGCTGATCCTTTGTTTCCAGGTACATTTTGCAGTTCAGCTCTGAGCCTCAGGAACTCATGGAGGCATTTGCACACAACTTACTTTATTCACAGGGTGTAGTTCTGTGTTGCTGCCTTGCTGTGCACTGAGGGGATTAGCTGGCTCATGGCATTGCTTTACAAGACTTTAGGTTGTCATTTCTACTGAAAATGCAGAAGTGTCTTAAAAAAAACCCAATGACTAAATTTACCACTTCCTCTGGAGCCAGAGTTGCTTCATACCCTGCTCGTTTCTCAGCTTGGGGGGGCTGGAAGGGGAGGGTGGAAGATCAGCTCAGAGTGGCAGACCTGTGCTCACCTCCTTTGTGTCCAGTGTGAGTGGGAATTCCTGAGCATGTTGAGGGAATCCCAACACTGGGCTCTTGGCACATGTTTGTGGAGCTGGGATTAGTATTTTCCCTTTGGAAGGGATGTTCTCAGCTATCCCAGGGCTGTGCTGCCTCACAGGCTCTTGGGGCTGAGCATTGGGGCTCTGTACCAGCAGGAATTCCAGGGAATACTCCCTGGAGCCTGCCTGAAACACATTCCACCCAGAGAATCGCTGTGGTTCATCATCCACCCTGCCCCACCCACAGAGTAACCCTCACCAGAAGTGTCCCCATGTCCCTAGTGCCTGTGCAGTGGGACAGTTCCTTTACAACCACCTTGAGGATGTGACCGTGCTGTTGGGGCAGGAGGATCTTCCCACTTCAGTAACAGAAGCAAGAGCTGGTAAAGGGTTTGGGCAAACATGAACTGGGTTTGCCAGAGGCTCTGCAGGGCTGAGCCTCTATCCCGGACCTCCATGGTGCCAGATTTCACCCTGCCCTGTGCTCTCAAGCCTTGGAGAGCCCCAAACAATGTTCAAAAGCAGTGGAAGCAGTTTGTGGCACTCCTTAGCATAGGCTCAGGCCAGAGCAGCCTGGAGATGGGAGTGATGAGGAAAGGGGATGGCAGGTGAGCAACAGGGGTCACACTGTCCCTTCCCTTAGCAATGTGCCCCAAATCCTCCTGCAGAAGTTAAAACTGACCCACAGTTCATTCCCATCCTTGCCTGGATAACATCTCAGGATTGCCCTGTGTCTGCAGGGATCAGAGCGACACACATGAAATGAAGCACAGCTATGCATGAGGGCCTAGAGTGAGGGGCTGCCTGCTCTGTGTGTCCTCCCCCTTTACCTACAGCTGACCCCTCGCGTGGGGATCGATTCTGCAGCTCAGCCAATACCAGGTTATTGTATCCAAATCCTGCAGCTGAGAAGAGACCCTGCCCTCCCTGCACAGGACTCCAGCGTGCTGCTGTGCCAGTGCTGCGACATCTCTCAGAGAGGGAAGGGGTGAGTGCATGCAGGCAGGAATGGGATAAAAATTAGTTACTGTGAAGTAGGAGGTGATAAAGCCAGAGGGGTGGATGTCTGGTGCGTGGGGACACAGGCATGGTGACCGCAGCCAGCCTGGGACTGGGGCCCACTGCGCTCTGTGGGATGCAGGAACCAGCAGCAGCTGCTGCCGAGGGCAGCCAGATCCAGGCTCTGCAGGGTCCTGCGGATCTCCCCGGCCGTGGGAGGCGATGCTGACGGGCATCTCGCCCCAGGTGGGCTCCAGGCACGGCTGTTCCCTGGTGGGGCCAGCACTGGCATCGGGGGAGTCCCCATCCCTCCGAAACGCATCGGGAGCCGGGGGTGAACAAGACTCCCGCTGCCAAGGGAGACGACGGGGACCCTTAGCTTCTGTTCTCCTGCCTGTGTTCTTCCCTGGAGCACCCAGGGCGAGTTGCCCACGTCCCACCGAGGGGCCGGGAGCATCCCGGGGCCGGGAGCCCGTCCACGTGCGGCGATGCTGGAGCGGCCTGGCCCGCAGGCACAGGGGCAGGGCGGCCGCAGAGCTGCTTTGCGCTCCCCCAACGCCCACGTAAGGAAGTGGTTGCATTTCTCGGAGAGGAAAAGGGAAGTCGGGCTGCCTCGGCGGGGCAAGCACAGCTCCCGCCGCTCGCTCCGGGCTCCGTTCGTGTCGACTGCCCAGAGTCCATGAACGAGCCCCGCCGTCCAGGAACCGAGCCCAGCCCGCCCTGCCCAGCAAGGTAAGGCAGCTCTGCCATCCCCGCCAGGACCTGGGGCTGTCCCCTGGGGCTGGGGCTGTCACCGCTCCTGGCGCTCACACCCTGCTCCAGGGTTCGGGGGTACCCCCGGGCTGGGGTCAGGGGGGTGCAGGCAGCTCCTTGCCCCGTGAGAGTTTCGCTGTCACTGCATTTCGGATGTTTTGGGGTTTTCTCCCAGCCTTGGCAGCAAGTTTGAGGGTTTTTTCTCTTGACGGCGTACTGACAGCTCTGGGCGGGGGGTGTGGAAAGAGCCCCCCTGTGGGGGTCCCCTCGGGGTGGGTGCCGGCAGAGGCAGAGCTGCCGCAATCTGTTCTCTCCTCCTCGGGAATCAGCTGCTTCCAGCTTTGCCCGGCGCGAGGAAGAGGAGGGTCAGAGCCGCCCTCCGTCTGCCCTGGGACGGGGGTTTCCCCCCAGGGCCAGGCTGGCTCATGGGGTGCCCCCCACCAACACTGGGGACTGAGGACGAGTGTCCCCATCCTGGCTGGCAGGAGCAGGGGGGGTGACACCTCCGGCTGCCGCAGGGAGCAGAGGGGCTTCCGGGGGTCGGTATTGGGGTCTTGGTGGTGCAGGGGTCCACCATAGTGTCCAGGGAGAGTTTCAGGGGGTCCCAGCTCCCAGTGGGATCCTCACTAGATGCAAACCCACCTCCCGCCACCCCGCCAGGCTCATAAAAGCCCAAACTCCAGCTCCTCTGGTGTGTGGCTTCCTCCCGGGACTGGGAGGAGCCCCCGGCACTCGGCTCTGCCAAGGTTTGGTTATCTCCTCCGAGGATGTTTCCGAACTGCTCGGACTGGCCTGGGAGATAACGGAGCTGCTCCAGCTCCTAATCCCGCCCTATCTGGCCTTCGGAAAATTCCCATTTTCCTCCCTCAAGAGCCCCTGGGTTGAGGGGGGGGCGGATAACCACAGCGCCTCTGATGATCTTCCCAGCTGGGGAAGGGGCTGCCGAGCCCCCGTGGATCACTCCAGGGCGGGAGCAGCAGCAGGGAATTGTGGCTGTAAAGGGGCTGTGGGGAAAATGAAACAACACCCGCTGCAGGCAGCGGCCAAGGCCCTCACAGCCCTCGCTCCTTCCCGTGTCTGGCAAAGGCTTCCGGCCCTGGCACGGCGGCTGAACTCATCCCTTCGGGGTGGCACTCAGCAAAGGAGCAGCAGGGCCCCCAGGAAGGAGGGTTTATGCCTCTGCGCACCCAAACCACCTGGAAAAAGAAAAAGCATTGCTGTTTTCTTAGTGTCAAAGCCCGAGAGCACCTCGGTGTGTCCTGCCTCCCGTCTCTCCTCTGAGGAGCCCTTTCAGCCGGGTGCCCATTTCAGCCTAATCTCCTTTTCACACATTTTTGCTCTCCTGATCTCTTGCAATGCCGACAGCAGTGTTCCTGTCGCTGATGGTTTTGTCTGTCCCTCGTGGTGCTGCTCCATCCACAGAGCTCAGGGCAGAGGCTCATGGTGGCAGCAGATTTGTACCCTCCTTGGGACACCCTGTGCTGCATCCCAGGGCGATCGGTGGGGCTGGGATAGGGCAGCTGCCTCCTCATCCATGCCCACGTCCTTGGCCGGGGGGTGTGTGACAGCAGGGATCGTGCCCTGCATCAGCACTGGAATTTCTCCACATGCAGAAGGCAGGTGATGGAGCTTCTTGGATTTTGTTTTCCCCAGCCCAGGGACGGAGCTTTGCTAGGAGGGACTTTTTTGCTTCCCCTGTAACGTTTTTAGCTGCCAAAGAAAACGGGACGTGTTCAGGGAGTTCCCAAAATAGCCGAGAGCAGGCTGTGAGTAATCCCCGTCTGCCACGCCCTGGCGAGGTGTTTCCCTACATCCCTGCACTCCCTCGGCCCGGTGGCCAAGGGGCTGTGACGCTGCTCGGAGCCCTTCTCGGTCCCGTGGCACCTGGAGGGGGCTTGGGGCAAACTGCTCCATCCCATGACACCGGAGCAGTTGGGGACCAGCAGGAATGGTGGGAGCTCAGACAGGAGAAAAGATTAGTCCTGAGGTCTGACCACTGATGGGATGGAGGTGCCTCCATTGGGCATTGGCTCTTCCTAAATGAGGGACGGAGAAGGAACAAGTGGATCTGTCCCTATTGGGGTGGAGAGAGGAGGTGCTGCCCGTGGTGGGCCCCCAGGGATGCACATGGGGCTGCTGGCACCAGGATCCCCATGTTCCCAGCCAGCTCCTGCCAGCTGGAGCAGGATGACAGCAGGGTTTAGAATTTCCTGGAAATGGGCAGTTTCTGAGCTTGAAAATCCTCAGGGAAACCCTCTCCCCGGCAGAGGAGGGATGCAGAGGGCTGCAACACAGGGCTGATGGGGAGGATCACTCTGTGGGGCTGGGAGCTGGGATCTTGTCCCTGTGGGTGCAGCAGGATGTCATGACAGCCTGGGGGTCTCTCCCTGTCCCCAGCCCGTGAGCCATGGCCTACCACAGCTTCCTGCTGGAGCCCATCAGCTGCCATGCTTGGAACAAGGACCGTACCCGTAAGTATGGCTGAGGCACCCCGAAATTCCCAAGGACATCCCGAGGTACTATCCTGGCTAAACATCCCTGTGGTGGGTGATGCTCCCGGGGCAGGGCAGTGCTGGATTGAGGCTGGGTTTGGGGAAGCGGATCCTGCCATGGGCAGATTTGGGGGCTGGGACAGCACATATCCCCCCGTGTCCCCATGTCCCACTGCCGGGGCAGAGCCTGGCACAGGGGTGCCAGCACAGCGTCCGGCCCCGAGGCACCGGCAGGGGAGGGACGGAGACGGAGCAGAGCCGGGTGATTCACGGCCGATGGCATTTCCCGACCAAGGCCCGGGGGATGTGGGAGAACAAAAAGGGCTTTCTCTGCTGCGGCCGGAGCGCCGGGCAGGCGGGGCGGAATGGGGATGGATTTGGGAGCTGTGCACCCGCAGCCGTCCAATTCCATCCTATCCCATCCTGTCCTGTCCCATCCCACCAGCCCCATGGGACTGCACTATAGGGAAGGGAAGACACTGGGCTGTGGGACGCAATTTGCAGCAACAGGACAGTGTGGGACCATGGCTGGGGGGCTTGGTGGGGCCCCACCAGGCAGCTGGGGCTCAGTGAGGACCTGGAGCCCAGGAAGGGGTGGGTGGGCGCTGGATGGCCCTGCTTAGCCTGTGACCCAGGGGGGTGCTGTGACCCAGCCACTGTCACTCGCAGAGATCGCCCTGTGCCCCAACAACCACGAGGTTCACATCTACCGCAAGGATGGGGCCAAGTGGAGCAAAATCCATGAGCTGAAGGAGCACAACGGGCAGGTGACAGGTGAGTCCTGGCTGGCAGAGAGGATGGGGACATGGATGGTGGGTGGTCCTGTCTCAGAGCTGCTCCCAGCCTCGCTCATGGCACTGGCACCCTCTGGATAGGAGTTGTGCAGGGCTGGAGGAGAATGGAGCAGGTTGTGTCCAGCTGAAGGCAGACGGGGTGACATGGATGGGATGGGAGAGATGGAGAGGGATCAGGTGGAGGGAGGAAGGGATAGGAAAGGATATGGATGGATGGATGGATGGATGGATGGATGGATGGATGGATGGATGGATGGATGGATGGATGGATGGATGGATGGATGGATGGATGGATGGGAGAAATGGGGCAAGATGGATTGCGGTGATGTGGGATGGATGGGAAGGGAAGGGATAGGTAAGAGTGGAATGAGAGGAATGGATGGATGATGGATAGATAGGAGAGATGGGTTGGAATGGGGTGGAACAGTATAGGAGGCATGGGAAGGGACAGGGTGGATTGAGATGGATGAGAGACATGGGGTGGGATGGGCTGGCATGGAATGCTTTGAGGTGGGAGGGATGGGAAGGGAGGGTGTGGGGCAAAGAGGAACTGTGGAGCAGACACCACCCAGATGCCTTCAGACATCCTCCAGCCCTGAGTGCCATGGCCCCATTCCCATTCCCGTGGCTTCCCATGCCACCATTACCCCATTCTGCCTTCCAGGCATCGACTGGGCCCCTGAGAGCAACCGGCTGGTGACATGTGGCACTGACCGCAACGCCTACGTGTGGACCCTGAAAGGCAACACCTGGAAGCCCACCCTGGTCATCCTGCGCATCAACCGCGCCGCTCGCTGCGTCAAGTGGTCCCCCAAGGAGAACAAGTTTGCCGTGGGCAGCGGCTCCCGCCTCATCTCCATCTGCTACTTTGAGCAGGAGAATGACTGGTGAGGCTCCAGCATGGCCTCAGTGGGCCTGTCCTGAGGGAACAGGAGAGGGCATGGATGGTTGGATGGGAGATGGATTGGGAGATAAGAGACTGGAGGAGCTGGAAGTGGAGACAGATGAGAAAATGGAGGGATGGACTCCCCATGCCCAAGCTGCTACTGCAGGATGGTGACCAGGGCAGCTCCTGGGGCATTTGGAACCCTGACCAACCTCAGCCAGCCCTCCAAAATCGCAGGGGGGCTCTGGGGGTGGTTATGCTGCCCCTCTGCTGCCAAACCCTCTCCACACAGGTGGGTTTGCAAGCACATCAAGAAGCCCATCCGCTCAACAGTGCTCAGCCTCGACTGGCACCCCAACAACGTCCTCCTGGCCGCTGGTTCCTGTGACTTCAAGTGCAGGTGAGGAGCAGGTGGTGGATGACCGGGGAACCTGAGGCAGGGGCACCCCCAAGGATGGGTTGGGAACCCCTGGGTGCTGTTTGAAGCAGGGAATGGAGGACATGGGAGATGCAGGGAAGTCTGGGGACCATCCCAGGGATCCAGCACCCAGGGGAGGCAGGGGGACACTCCATGGGCTCTGCCAGGGAAACTGAGTCTCACAACTGAGGTAAGGGGCAGGGATGAAGGTGGTGCAGGTCCTGCATCCAGGGACACATGGTAAGCCAAGGCTTTCCCTCTCCCAGGATCTTCTCAGCCTACATCAAGGAGGTGGAGGAGCGGCCCAGCCCCACGCCCTGGGGCTCCAAGATGCCCTTTGGGGAGCTGATGTTCGAGTCAAGCAGCAGCTGTGGGTGGGTGCACAGCATCTGCTTCTCGGCCAGTGGCTCCCGTGTGGCCTGGGTGAGCCATGACAGCACCCTGTGTCTGGCTGACGCCGGCAAGAAGATGGCGTAAGCAGGGAGGGCTGGGGACGGGAGGGGGCCTGGGGGAACTGGGGGAGGTTGTGCTGGGGTTGACCCCCAAATTGACACAAGGATGGAGGTATCTGGGTTGGGTTGGGCTGAGACCCATCCCAGAGTGTCCCTGTATGTGGGTGGGGGAGATGGAAGGGTTCAGCTTCAGGAGCTGGGATAGCCCTAGAGCATTCCTGGGTATCTTTGAGCATTACTGAGTATTCCCTGAGCATCTCTATACCTGGGTGGGGGACATAGAGGGATCCAGCCTCAGGAGCTGGGATAGCCCTGGAGCAGCCCTGGGTATCTCTGACCATCCCTGGATACTTCCTGAGCATCCTTGTACATGGGTGTGGGACATAAAGGGCTCAGCCCCCAGAGCTGAGACACCCCTGGAGCATCCCCAGATCACCATGGGTGGAGGAGGTGGTGGCTCCCACCCGTGTGATGAGCTCTGCCAGTCTCAGCACCAAGGCTGAAGCTCAGCTCGTTGCTCACACCTCACAGTGTTGCCTCCCTGTGCACCGAGACCCTGCCCCTGCTCGCTGTCACCTTCATCACCGAGAACAGCCTGGTGGCCGCGGTGAGTCCGGGCGGGGACACGGGGTGGGCGCTGTGGCCGAAGCTGGCCAGAGGGAGCTGAGCAGGTTGGGGTTGTTCCCCAGGGCCACGACTGCTGCCCAATGCTGTTCACCTACGAGGAGAGCCAGGGCACCCTGACCTTCGGGGGGAAGCTGGACATCCCCAAGCAGAGCTCCCAGCGCGGCCTCACAGCCCGCGAGCGCTTCCAGAACCTGGACAAGAAAGCGAGCTCGGACACGGCCAACGCCACCCTGGACACCCTGCACAAGAACAGCATCAGGTGTGGGCTGGGGGCAAGGGCAGGGAGGGACAGGCTTGGGGTCACCTCAGGGGCTGCTTGGGGGTGATGATCCCTGAGCATCCCCTGGGTGTGCTGCTGTCCAGCCCAGGAGCTTGGACAGCCCTGGAGCATCCTTGGAAATCCCCAGAATGTCCCTGAGTATCCCTGTGAGTGGGAGGGAGAGACTGAGGTGCCAGCACCAGGAGCTGTGACAGCCCTGGGTATCCCTGAGTTTCCCCGGGTACTCCTAAGCATCCCTGGGTACTCCCAGTGCCTTCCTGCCCATGGGTGGGGGAGAGGAAGGGGTCCAGTCCCACTCCCACCCATGGCTGCCAGGCAGCAGCAACCTGGGACTGATTCCCACTCCTTTGCACACACAGCCAGATCTCAGTGCTGACGGGTGGGAAGGACAAGTGTTCCCAGTTCTGCACCACAGGGATGGACGGTGGCATGAGCATCTGGGATGTCAAGGTAAGGAATCCTCAAGGAGCCCCTGGGCTGGGAGTACCCAGCATTGAACCATCTTCCCTCCCAGTTCCCTGCCTTTCAGCTCCCCAGTTTCTTTAGGACACAACAAGCTGATGAACACCTTCCTGTTTTGTTTCAGAGCCTGGAGTCAGCACTGAAGGATCTCAAGATCAAATGAAGGAGCCATCCAGGGAGGGCATCCCAGCTTCCAGCTGCCCCTGCTCTGCCCCTTGCCTGCTGCCCTCTGCCACTCCCCCCCCGTGCCACATGACCCGGCCACACTGCCACCAGTGCCTGTCCCCACTGCCAGCCAGCCCTGGTGGCTGTTTCCAGACAAAGAAAACCATTTTTCTTACTATTTTTTTTACCATCCTTCCTGATGCTGGTCATACATTGCTTGGAGAAATAGCAAATAAAGCATTTTCCTGGATAAATCAAAAATTGTTTTTTGCACTTTTTTAGAGCAAGTTCAGTGCAAACACAGTTGTGATCAGGGCAGATCACAGTGCTGTGCCACATCTCACCACGGGTGGTCACGTCCTCTCTGCCACCAGGGCTGAGAGTGAATTGGGATCGTGGGGATAAGGGGAATGTCACTTCCCCATTCCCTGCTTTAGCATGATGTCAAACCAGGATTGGTGTTCGGGAAAAGGGAGTGGAGAGGATGGAGGTGGCCAGGGAGCACAGGTTTCCTGTTCTCTGCATTTCCCTGGTAAAGTCCCATCAGGTGGGCAATTCCCAAGCCTGGAGCCAGCTCACAGACCTTGGGCCATGGACCTAATCCTGTCCCCTTCCAGTTGGTTACCACAGCAGCAGATCAGTGCCAATACCGCCCACGGCCTGGGAAGGGAGCACTGGCTGGCAGAGGGACAGTGACATTTAAGTTCTGCTCCAGCCCTCAGTTAGTGGGAGGTGTTACTCTGAGATTTTCCCACCTCTTTCCATGTGTTCACAAGCCTCAACCTCTCCCCTTGTGGCTCCTGCCCTGCTCCATCCCAGGTATCAGCACAAAAACTCCCCCCACCCTGCCTCATCCACCTCCCTCTGCTCCAAGGATCAGCCAAATTTCCCATGTCATGCTGTCCACCACATCAGTTCTTCCCTCTCAGAGCTGACAGCACAGGCACCTCTCCTGGTAGCACTCATTCATCTTCCATAGCTCCCTGAGAGTATTTTCTATCCCAAATCTTGGCTTGGTCTGAGCTGTGGTTTGAGCCAGTAGCTCACAGTGACATTCCTTGGGCCACAATCCTGTGTCCCATCCTTGTGCCCAAGTCCCTGCAGCCAGGCATGGACAGAGTGGCACAGAACAAATCCTATTTTTCATCCTTCATCTCCACAGCAGTAACTCCTCTCTGTGACTTCCAGTGCTCCCAAGCCCTGGGGCTGGATCTCCTCCAGCCTTTGGGGAGTGAGTCTGGGAAGCACTGATGTCCCTGAACAGGCTGGCATCCCTGGGGCACAGCAGGCTGGAGCATCTCCCCTCCAGAGAGATCTGAGACGGGGTGACAGTTCGGTGACTGCCCCTCTGACACAGGGACTAGGCCAGACAGTGGCCTGAGGGTAATTGTTTCCTCCACCGTGGTAAACACATTGTGCAAGACATCCATCAGAACCAGCAGCAAAAGCTTTTCCCCTCAGGCTGCTCCTGAACTCGGAGCCAAACTCCACACCACACCAGCAGCCCCCAGCTGCAGCTGTGCCTCCCCCAGGACCCCTCCCAGCTGTGCCCTTCATGCACACACAAGGCCACAGCAGTTCTGATAACTTACAGTTTAATCAGCCAAATATACAAGTTCTCTTGGTGGTTTTTAAACTTGATCAAGTTTTTGTTTTTATTTCCATCTGGATCTGACACAATATATGTTTGTTTTTCTCCTTTAAACAAAGGATGATGTGGTTAAAAACTGGCACTATCCCTAATAAGGAGGAGAAAAAGAAAATGAAGAGGAGGAGGAGGGAAAAGGGGAGACTGGCTGCAAGAAAGGAGGGATGAATCCGGGAAGGAACGGCACTCCAGATGTCCATGAAGTCAGGTTCCCAGCTTATACTGCAACACCCTGCAGCAAAATTTGATGGGCTCTTTGCCAACTGGATTCCTTAGATACATTATCCTTTGGGATTTCATACCAAGTCAGTTCCCCACCCCATGCCCCACCCCATAACGACCCCACAATCTATTTTCTTGCAATCTAGTATTTGAAGCACCTCCCCTCCCACACAGCTCCCTCCCACCCTGCCCCCCCCCACCATCTACGAGTTCTTGATCCTAAAAACAGCAAAAACATTCATGTTTCCAAACTGTTACAGGGAATTGCTGTCCAGCACAGCTCTGCACTGCAGAGAGCAGCTGCCCCTAACCCCAAATGGAAATCTGTGCCAGGATGAGGACAAACACATCGTCAGTGTCTCTTGGAGGTGGAGGTGAGGTCGATGCTGCAGGATGCCCTGCGTGGCATCGATGGAAGGCGACACGGCAGAGCTCCTGGCAGGACCAGGCACAGTTCCCTGGCGTTTCCTCCTCTTGCATGGCCTGTGCTTACTTGTTAAGGGATAGTGACTGCAGTCTTTTACCTGCCATGGCTGCTTCGTCTTTTGCTGGGGAGGAAAACAACAGTTTCATCATTTCATGGTGCAGCTCAGGGACTGGGGACAGATTGGCAGCCCCGGTGATCAAAATCCTGCCAGTTGGGTAATGGAAAAAATCCCACCCTTCCCACCAATCTCTAAGAGGTAAGAGGCACAGCTCCTCTAGTATGTTCCCTTCTATCCCTGGCCTCTCTCCAGGCATCCACAAATGACCTGATGCCCAAATTTCTCTGTGGAAGCCACCAAGGAGCTATGCTCAGACTTCTGGTTCACACCTCCCAGGGAAAGGCCCGGAAGGGAAGGAGTGCTGTGAATTCCCTGGGCAGTTCAGATCCCCACATGCAAAGCAGATAAATCACCCAGCACAAGGAGCCTGCCAAACCCCCAAACTGGAGCCAGCATTGCCTGGGAGGCAGGGGACAAGATGGATACAAAGAGCAATTCCCTTCTCTCTTCCCCTGCTCCAGTGCCCAAGTTCTTGTTTATAAAGCAAGAACTTTACAAGAGGGAAACAGCTGAGCCTGGTTTGGCTGAGGGGAGTTGATGACACAACAGCAACACCACAGAGACTCAGATGAGGGATGTGTGGCATGTGGCACTGTGCCTCTTGGCACTGCAGCCATGGCATGGAGAGGTAGGAGAATATGATTAATTATTCTCTAACCTTTTCTTTCTTCTTCTTTCTTTCTGGCAGCTTCTTCCCTTTGCTTCCGAATGATGGCTAGTCGGGCAAGGTCTGCCTTGGCTTGCTCTGTTTTCCCAGCTAGGTGCATTTTCATGTATCTTTCTTTTGCCTTTTGCTTCTCTATTTCCTCTCTGTTCAAGGGAAACACACCAATCACCAGAGTATTCAGGAAGCACATGGGAACAGGCAGAGTGGGGCTTTCCAACCAGGAAAATTCCCCAAACTGGGGCTCCTTCACCAGTTTTCCAGCAAAGGTTCTGTCTGTTTGCAGGGTTTGAACAGAGATGAGGAGAGAGATTATTTCTACCTTCCTTCAGCTAATGAAGGACACAGACACACAAGGAGGTCAAATGAATTAGGCCCACACCACAACTGTGACATTTTTTTCCCAGCCTTACCCTCGAAGGTGTCCTTCTGCTGAAGCAATCAATGCCAAATAAAAAAAGCTTCAATCTTTCCTTCCAAACCTCACAATTGCTAATTGAAACTAGATTAAACTTTGGTTTTCAGGTTATCCATCTGCCCAGATAAAATTTCACCACGAAATCTGGGAAACTGCTACCTGTCAGCAGGGCACCTTCTGCAGCAAGACTGAAGTGGATCCAAAGTGATCTCTGGTTAATGGATTTCTGTTCTGATTTTTGGCATAAAACTTCAGGAAAGGAATGGCCCAAATCCCTTTCACAGCAGTATGATCTCAGGATTTCAGTTAGGTCTGATTTTTGGCATAAAACCTTAGGAAAGGAATGGCCTAAATCCCTTTCAGTGCCCCTAGGATGGCCACAGCTGCTCCCAGAGGACAGACAACTCCTGTGAAGTTTCTAAGAAACCACATTTTGAAGCACAGTGAGCCCAGTTTGCTGCTGTTCAGTGCCTGCTTTAGGCAGCAACACACTTTAAGGGCCTCCTTGAAACACTGACACAGAGCAGGGGTAACACCTCCCTGCAGGAGCTGCTGCCAGCAGCCAGGTTGAAATTCCAGGGATGCAGCAGGGAACACTCACCTCTCTCGTCGTGAGAGCTCCTTGGGTCCATCCAGGTCCAGCTGAGTGACTTTTTTGGTTGTCTGAATGACACGGTTGGGGTTCTCTATGTCTATCAACCCCTCCACTCCTTTGCGCTTTTGCTGTGGGTCAGGAACAAGAGAGAGGTTAAGGAGCTCTCACACCCAGCTCTGGGTTGTACCAAGAGCTCTCCAAACACACTGCAAAGCACCCCAAAAGCTCAAGTCAAGATTTTATTACCAGCCAGTAAAACCATTTATGAACCAAGGCACCTTCAGGCTTTTTAAAAATCTTCTTGCCTTTGTATTTCATTTGTAAATATTCATAAGTTTTCATTCTGAGGGTAGAATGCTGCCAAGTGAGGGCTTTTTGGCTTCTAAAAATAGTTCTATAAAAAATGTACTCTAGGTAGCTCTGCTCAGAATCCAGAGTGTGCATCTCCCCCATTGACCCAAGAATTAGGTGCATTAAGTTAAGTGCCCTGAGAATGCCAGTACCTGATAATCCTCATCATCTTCATCACTCTCATCTGAATCTAAAGATTTCTTCTCCTTTTTGGGGTCCCCTGTTGCTCCTTCACCTCCTTCTTCTTGCTCCTCTTCTTCCTACAAAATCAGAGGAAATTAGAGGAAATGTATGTGACTAAAAATCCCAAATACAGCTCTTAAATGAGATTTTGGAGGGATGAGTGACAGCTCTGAGCACTGGTGCTCCTGATGTGGCCCTTGGGCCACCAAGACAGTCTGGCTGTCATAGAATGAGAGTTCCTCTGCAACAGCACCACCTCCAAACCACTCGGCTGTTCCCTCCAACAGGAAAATCACTGTGAAGGACACAACTGGCACTTTACTTTCCCCAAATGAAAGCTCTCCAGGAGAATTTTGGCCTGGTTTTCCAGTGCAAAGTATTTCAGAGACTGGAAACTACATGGATGCAGCTTAGAGTTGGATCCTGTTCTGGGTCTGGATAAATAAAAAGAACTAGAGAAGGAGCAAATTGACAACCATCAACCAGAACATTATTATCCAAGGAATTACAGCCTTTTTAGCAGATCTTCCACCAGTCAGGAGCCTGGGAATTAATTTCTAAATCATTAGAAGAACCAATACGGGTGTGAACAGCTTGTTTTATACTACCAACATCCCTCATCAAGCAACCAGCAAAGTGGATGAGCAAGGAACAGTAAGAGGAGTAATTTTGTTAATTGTGGGGTTTTTTTTAAAGCTTTCCTTAATAAACCAGTATTAGATGTAACCATCTGTGTCACCATCACTATGTGATATGGATTACCACAAAAAATAAATCCTTCTCAAAAAGCAGTTCTCTGGTTTGCTGTGAAACAAGACAGGCATTTCAAGTGGCTCCTGCTTTTCTGTTCCATTTCCAGTCAGTATTTTTATTAACAACATGGAAGCAGAGAACACACACGGTTTGTGAATGACATCACACTGGTAGGAGTTGGAATTATTTTGGAAAACAGGATGAGACTCATAAGTGGTTTCAGAATTTGGAAATACGGCATGAAACCAAGAAGCAGTAACTAACCAAGGGGAGCTACACTTTGAAGAAGAAATCCAACACAAAGCTGGAATATGTGGCTAAGCAGCAAACCAAACAATCATCTCGAGTTCCAGCTGGGCAAAACATGAAAAAGGACTCAACACTATGGCTCAGAACTGCTTGAGAGTGTCATCTCAGAGGTATTCATCAGGACTTCCTATGTGGGGTGTTATTATCCTCCTGTGGTCAGTGCTGTGAGGCCTCAGCTGGAATTGTGTATTTGGGCTGAGACAGCACTTTCAGAAAGTCACAGAAAAATAGGAGAGTGTCACCAGAGCTGTGATAATTTGGGAATAAAGAGAGCAAGAGCTGCAAAAAGCAGTCAAGGCTTTTATGACACCAGTCAGGTCATGATGGAAGTGTGGGGAGCTGTTACAGTCCAATGCTGGGGCACAGAAACACACCCAAAAGAGGCCCCACACCAGAAAACTGTTCTCTCTCCCTACAAATCAGAGGCAAACAAGAAAATAATGTGTCCAGGAAGTAGTCAAAGGACTTTGGTCCCTAAATCTACAGTTGAAAGAGGGCAAATACAATAATTTCAACATACAGTAACATGTCAAGATGTGGTCCTTGTTCTCCAAAGCCAAGCTGCAGAACAAATGAGCTGACACTGGAGACTGGGATGATGAAATATGGAGAGAAAAGATCTCCAGAGCTGCTGTGTCATGAGTTCCCTTAACTTTCAAATGCTGCCCTGGGTGGTCTCCCAGACCTCAGGAACCAGACTGGGTGACACCCTGGAGTGTCCCCAGCTAGGGATATTCAGGATCCATACTGTGATCACGGCTGGAATGATCTGCAACACTTGGCTAAGCTGCCATTGCTCCTGAACAGTGAATAACCAGGCTGGATAAGGCAGGAGTTAGGACAGAAAGCACACAAAGGAGCAAACACATACCCTTGCCTTTTGCTTTTCTGCTTGGAGCTGGGCATCAATCTCCTCAGGACTTGTGTACTGCCTTGCTCGGCCTTTGTGGCCTCCTTTCCTACCTGCACAAAATAATAAAATTAATACATGGTTTAGTGGTAACTTCCAGAAAGGTCTGTTCCTCCTGCAGCACTCTCTGGATTTTAGGTGTGGACAGGACAAGACAAAATAGGTCCTCTGATAGAACCCACATGTCAAAACCCCACATTGAACTTGGCAAAATGCTCCAAGATTTTTAGGTAAGACACACAGAGAATTGGGATTATTGACACCACCCCTCCCTGCCTGTGTTCATGGCCTCTCCAATTCCCATCCCCAGGCTGGCAAGGGGTGCTCAATCCCACAGCAGATCCCAGTTTCCTGTGCAGGAGGAATCACAGCGTGTTCCTGTGGTTACAACCAACCAAGCTTGGCTCCTTAACCCCTCCCACTGTGCCAGGGAAAAATAGGAAGCTAATTAGACAAAAGCTTTGGGAATTACAATGGGAGGTGAAGAAGTACTAAAAGGAGCCTCCATGTTTTACTGCTTTATGAGGAAAAATAAAACACAAGCTGTAGCAACCAGGAAGGGGAGTCACCATGGCTGGCACTGCCCAAGTCCCAAATTCTGTTGATTAGTGAACTGCTGAAGCCATTAATGCTTCCTTCAAGCCACTGCTCTGGTTATGTTCTTCCAGCCCAAAGAACTGGGAAGCAAGCTGAAAAGAGCCAATCCCCAGCCTTGAGTGAGGGAGGCAAAAAGCAAACAACTCCAGCAAGGCAGCTCTCTGCCACCACAGGAGTCCTGGAAGTTCAATGGAAGGAGCAGGAAACACTGGATCTCCCTCCTCCTCTCCTTCACCTGCTGAGGACAATGGGAACCTTACAGTGATGGGGAGGGATGAGGGATTGTCCCTCCTTCCTTGGCACTGTGGGATCCCTGGGAGATCTGCCACTGCTCTCTCCCTGTGTGCAGTTGGACTGGGAGGCACTGGGAGCCTTAGAGATACAACATTTTCTGACCAATTTTCCTGGCTCAGCACAGACAAACTCTCATATGCCTTAGTTCTGTCCCAAAACCCCACTGTGAAGCTTTACAGAAACCCCTGAAATATTTTTCCAAGAGAAATGGGGAACTGCAGAGACCAAATTCTTCTCCCTGGATTCAGCTGGGGAAGCTCATGGGCTCTCAAACCCTAAGCACAATTAAAAGCTTTGGTGCAGCCAGACAGGTGTTTTCTGTTTGTCTGTTCCCAGCCATCCCACGTGGGAACACTGACACCCTCTGGAAGGAGCTCTGCCATGGGAATGCTCCTGGGGAGACACTACCTCACTACCCAGCACATGACATCACTCCAACTGGAACAACAGTGACATCTGTGACACATCAACCCCAAAATAACCAAACCCTTGCTGTGCTCCCAGCCCGGCCAGGGCCAGGCTCCTCATCCAGCTGCTCCAGAATTCCACACTGGGCTCAGGACCAAGGAACACAAACCGCTCATTACTGCAAATAAACAGTGGTGATAAGGGGCAGAAGCAACTATCGAGAACCTACTTTACACTAAAAGCCTAAAAAGAAGCAAATGGAAGAATGAAGCCCATGGAAGCCCAGTGAGGGCTCAGCACAGTGCAGGGATGGGGCCCTGCTCTCATAGGGAGATCAAACCTCACATCAGACATGGGGAGCTGCTCCTACACCTGCCACTGACCAGCTCTGAGCCTCAGTCTCACCATCTATAAAACAGGGATAATGATTCTTTTCTACCTCTGTGAAGCACTTTTAAAACAGAATCGCCTGCAGATTTCACCTGCAGCAAAGCCCAGTGGTGCCTAGGCAGGCCCACATTCAAACACATCTGTGTTCAGCTTTCAACAGCCTAATTAAGAAATTTAGATGAAAGAGAATGGAATAATACTGATGGAATCTCTTCTTTTTAAAATCAAAGTATTAGGGGGAAAAAATGAAATTAATCAGAAATAATCCTGTAAAAAATTTATTAGTAGCTGGTTAATGGCCCTCCCTTTTATACTAACAATGAGTGCCAAAATCCACTCTTCTGCCAACAATCCAACAACTCCCACTGACTGAGGGGGAAAACGACCAAAGACCCCTCTTCTTCCAAAAAGCAAAAGGTTTGAATCAAACACTGAAATCTGTACAATGAAATAAAGAGCAGGTAATCCTGAAGCTACAGGGTGTTTAAATATGAAAAAACAGGGTTATAACCCACCACGGTTCCTTGCCTTCACAAAAACCACGTGAAAGCTTCAGTCCCATCTCCCATCACTGTGCAAATGAACCCAAAACGAATTGGTTAAATAAAATCTAAGCAAAGAATCAATTTGGTGCTAAAGGCTGGGAAATGCTGATAAAATAAAGCAGAGCAAACTGCAGGGAAGAGGAATGAGAAGGGCTGCTTTTTAACATGTGTGACCGACGTTTGCAAGAGCCAATTATGCAGATGGTGCATGTGGAGAAGGTTCTGGGTGGATCCCGCTGAGCCGTGACAGCCCAGCAGTGCCTCATCCCCGCTCCTGAATCACACGAGGAGCAAGTCGGTGCCCGCTCCGGAACACCCAAAAACGCGGCGCTGCCGGAGCCACATCAAAGCAGCCGCGCTCGGAGCCCCCGGACCAGCCCTGGGCGGGACCCTGTGCGGGCCGCTCGGAGCCCCCGGTGACCCCCGTGGGGCTGTGCCCACCTCCCCGGGGCTCCGCGAGCCCCACGGCCCGTCCCGGCGGAACCGGCCGCGGTTCCCGTTCCAGCGGGAGCACATGGAGCCAAGCATGGTCCCACGGGAGGGACCGGCACCCCCCGGCCCGGACACCCCCGGTGGCTGCCGCGCTGTCACGGCACTCCGGGGGCACAGAACGGGCCCCCGGCCCCAGGACGAGCGTGGGGAACGCGCCGTCTGCTGGGGGGCGGGGAGGGGGCGAGGCAGCCCCGGAGCCCCGAGAAGAGAGTGGAGGGAAAGAGAACCCGAGAGCCCCCCCAGAGCCCAAGCACAGCCGCGGGGGCAGCGCGGGGAGCGCCGCCCGAAAGGGGGAAAGGGACCCCCGCAGGCTCCCCCAGGCCGGGGAGAGGGGGGAGAACGGACCCCCCGCCGCATCTTTACAGCCGGGGGCGAACACGAGCCCTGCCCGCACCGGGGCGGCCCACACATCCCCTCAGCCCCTTCCTCTCTGTCCCCCGTGTCCTCCCACCGCCGTTCCCCGCGGGGGAACCCCCGGCCCGGCCCCCACCACCTTTCGGCATCGCGGCGATGGCGGCGCGGCCCCCCCGGCCCGAGCGGCGCCCGGAACCGGAACCGGAACCGCCCCCACCCCCAGGGCCCCGCCGCCGGGCTGCCCTCAGCGCCGTCCCCGCCGGTGCTCCCGCAGCGCGGAGAGGGGAGCGGGGCCGGTTCTTTCCCGGCGGCTTCTCTCCTCTCTCGGGGGGCGGCACCGGCGGCGGGCAGGGCTTTGGTCAGGCAGCGCGCAGGGCAGCCCAGGGGGCGCGGCCACAGGCGGCGCGGCTGCGAGAGGCCCCCGAGTGACGGCGGCGGCGGCGCGACGGGAGCGGGCGGTGAGCGGGGCTGGGAGCGGGGCTGGGAGTGGGATCAGGGTCGGGACAAGGATAAGGACAAGGATAGGGACAGGGACCAGGATCTGCGGTCTTCTTTCACCCCGCCAGCCACGGGTTCCGCTGTGGGGCTGCCGGGGCCGGGCCGGACCGGAGTTGTCACCTCGGGGGAGGAGCGGCTGCCGCGCTTTGCCGAGGAGAAAAACTGACTTATCGTGGAGCAGTCGCCGAAGTTTCCCCTCTTTCACGAGCTCCGTAAAGCTCATTTTTATCTTTGAAGTGGAAAAAGGGAAGGGGGCACAGAAACCTTAGGAGAAATATATCTGACCGCTGTTTTCCTTTCGTTTTTTCTAGTGGTTCTGAGGGAGTGCTAGCGGTTCCCCTTGCCTTCGGCCCCCTTCGTTCCCGAGGCAATGCCCAAAGTGAAGAGGAGCAGGAAGCCTCCCCCGGATGGCTGGGAGCTGATCGAGCCCACGCTGGACGAGCTGGATCAGAAGATGAGAGAAGGTGAGTGGGTGTTCTCTGGGATGGGACCCCAAAACAAGCTCACAAGAGCTGCTTCATGAATACAGGTGGACCTTTTCTGTCTGTGCCTCCAGTGGTGCTGCAGGTTGATCCTGGGCAATGGTAGTCCCCCATTTTTGGGGTGTACACGGGTTATGGAGCACAGAGCTTTGCTTACAGCTGGTTTTGGGATGAAGCTCATGGGTGTGTGGAGGAACTGGTAGTTCCTGTCTGTGTTACTGCTGTGGGCATGAAGTCACCCACCATCCCAGTGTGGGTCATGTCATCCTGCTGCCATTGGTTTGATATCCTAAAGGAGCTGTTCCAGGCTAGGTTCCTCTCATTTGAGTCTCCTCCCATTAATCTTGGTCTTATCCCTGTCATGTGTTAAAGTTATGAACGTTCTTGGAACAGTTCCCTGCAAAGGGGTTGAAGGAAGCACTTGGTCACCTGGTGTTTGTGTTCCCTCCCAGCGGAGACGGAGCCACACGAAGGGAAGAGGAAAGTGGAGTCCCTCTGGCCCATCTTCAGGATCCACCACCAGAAAACACGTTACATCTTTGATCTCTTCTATAAGAGGAAAGCAATCAGCAGAGGTGAGGAGGGCAAGGGCTTTACCTGGGGCAGGGGAAAACTGGAGTGAGTGACGTGTTAACCTGTGGGTGCTGCTGAACTGGGAGTCGGTGGGATCAGGTTTTTGGGGAAGGAGGGTGGAGGGAAGGCTTGGCAGCAGCCTGGCTGTACCTGCTGGTTACTACAGCTGGTAACTCCTGATAGTGACACTTGTGACAGTTGCTGGTGACAGTGTCTGCTCCTCCCCAGAGCTCTATGAGTACTGCATCAAGGAGGGCTATGCTGACAAAAACCTGATTGCCAAGTGGAAGAAGCAGGGGTATGAGAACCTCTGCTGCCTGCGCTGCATCCAGACTCGGGACACCAACTTTGGGACCAACTGCATCTGCAGAGTCCCCAAAAGCAAGCTGGAAGTGGTGAGTCTCCAGCTTGTTCCTCTGCTCTGCAGTAGCTGTTCTGACTTCTCCCAGCTCAGTGACAGCAGAGGGGGTAGTGCTGTTCTTCCTGGTAATTTCCTCTACCTTTGCTGGTAGAGTTGGTGTCTAGCTGGTACTAAAGTTGCTGTCAGCTTTGGCATTCATTTAAAGTTGTTTAAGTATGGGAAATAACACCAAACTGTGGAAAACATTCCCACCTAGAGCCATTCCCTGCCTCGAGGTCTAAGCCTGCTGCTCTGGTTGTGGCTAGGCTGAAACACCCTCCTCATGTTTGTTTTTCAGGGCAGAATCATTGAGTGCACTCACTGTGGATGCAGAGGCTGCTCTGGTTGAAGCCTTTTGCCATCAGACTTGTTTTTGGAACTCTGAGGGACATCCTCCTCCTGCTCAATGGACTATGAGTGCAATTACACTTTCTGTGATGGGATACTTCTGTATAATAAATAAAGCAGCAGCATAATCATCTGGATAGTGAAAAAATGGGGGGTGCTTTGGAGTAGGGTTTTGTGTAGCCATTTATTTTAAAATAAAGTTTGCCTTCCTGACAGTGGTGTGATCTGGTGAAACACTCCTGTGCCCCTTTTCTCCTGTTGGATCTATTCTGAGTGCTTGAAGGTTGTTCTGCACATTGTGAGCTGCTCTGGGGTTTTTCCTCAACTAGGTCCATTTAAAAGGCTGTGTGGAAAGGAAATACAGTTCCCAAATGTCCTGTCTGAGGTCTGCCCTGACCACGTGCAGATGGAAGCTGAATTTCACTGGAATTCTCTGCTGGAATTAATGCACAGATCCCTTCAGGAATGCCAGCAGTTTAGAGTCATACAGGTCACATGTGAAATGACAGAACACAGGACAGAGACAAAACCAGCACTGAGCTAAACCCCTGTTTAATCTGATTTTGCTTCTTCCTTGTTTTGCACAGGGTTTGCTAAACTACAGCCCACCTAATTCTTGACAGTTGAAGGAAATTCACTGAAAATGTATTTGCTCCTCCTTAAAACAAAAGGAAATATTTTATTATATAGCTATTGCAAGAAGTTTGCAACTGGGGGTTGGGGAAATACGAAGCAGCTTTACTATAAGCCAGTTTAAAGAAGCAAGTCATGCATCTTCCTTGTGCTGGAAAACCTTGAAACTTCAGCATCCTGCTCCCTTTTCCTGCACAGCCTCTGCCTTGCTGTCCTGCCCCCCAGGCTTCGCTGTCCTGTACTTGGCCCAGGGGTGGGGGGTCTCCTCTCCAGCCATAACTTTTAACCACCGGTAGTAGTAGCCACGGAAACCATCAATCTTCTCCAGGTATGGGTTTTTGTACTTATACTGCAAAGAGAAATCCAACAAAACAAGTATCTGTTAGATCAGAACTCACTTGGGCACCAGCCTGCAGGAACTACAAGATGCTACCAAAGAAGCAGCAATCAAGTAACCATCAGCCAGACCAGACAAACCCAAAGGACACTCAGACAGACATTTATGATTCCCTTCCTTTGTTGGTGACCTCTGTGATGCCTTCACACCCTGTGAGTCCTGTCTCCTCACCCTGTCAAATTTGGGAGGGTACCGTGCTGCAAACTCCAGCTGCCGGATGATCACTTCATTGGGAGGCACCTGGTTATTCCTCATGTCCCGCAGGATCTCCGTGAGGTATCTGTAATCCAGCTGCCTCACAGCAGCAGCAATGAGGGTGCTGTAGATGTACTTGTTGGGAGTTATTCCAGACCTCTAGAAAGAACAAATGCTACAGTTAGAGAAGTTCATCTGCTGACTAGTGCAGAAGGAAAAGGCAGAGAGCTGGAGGCACTTTTTACACAAGGAGCACAACTCTCACCGTGGGACCTGTGAAGCAGCTTGTGCAGTGCCAGCACAGGTGCAGGACAGACCAGCTGAGCTCCAGCTCCTCTGGAGCTGCATGTTTTTGGGGAGAGAACAAAACAGTTCACCACAAAAACCTCAGCAGGTCTTTCAAAAGCATTAACCTTTCACTTTGCCTCTTCCTGCAGCTCAGACCTTAAGCAGAAGATTTATCTTCAATTACCTTCAAATCCGAGAGCAGCTGCAGTCCATCCTGCTGTTTGTGGCAGGCAATTGCCAAGTTACAAAATGTCTGGAGGTTAGGTGACAGTCCTCTCTTCACCAGAGCTGGCAGCACGCTCTGCAAGATACAAGTGTTGGCATCACTTCCCCCAAAAACTTCACTGTAGCTTTCCAAATAGGGAGCTGGACATGCTAGAACAGAGTCCATAAATACTTAGAAATTAACCCAAGCACCATCTTGTGGAAAAGAGTGTGAGATCCCACTTTCTACTGTGGACAGGGAAATGGGTCTCAGTAAAACACAGGAGGCCTGAGACCAGGAGGTGGTGATGGGGTTGATTCTGAGGATTTTCTCTCACCTTTGCGCCCTCCAGGTCTCCCTGTTTACTTCTCTTCCTCATTAAAGTGTTAAAGAAGGTCACATCTACTTTTACTTTATGATCATCCAGCAGTGCCAGCAAAGAGGATTCTGAGGGGCTCTGGGGTTCCACAAGCTCAGCCAGTAATGTGAACGTTTTGATGTTGGGCTCTGCATTGTCCTCTTTCATTTTGTTCAAGAATCCCTCCACATCCCCCATCAAAACCAATCTATGGGATGGCGTGGCCACTGTCCCCAAGGAAACCACGGCCGTGTCAGGCATCCTGGAATCCAACAAGTTGGGCAGGTTGCAGAAAGGCAGCTTCTGGCTTGGGTGTGCCTGTTCCTGCTCCATCTCACTCTGGGCTTGCCTCATCAAGGCTCCAGCCCTGCTGTGAGTGACGTTGGAGCTGTCAGGAGCAGATGGTTCTGCTTCAGCCCAAGCCACCTCTTTATCTTGTTGCTGGATCTGTTCCTCGGGTTGCACCAAACTCTCCTGAAATAATTGCTTTTCCATAGCTTCCACATCCAGCTGGGCAGCAGCTCTCTCTGATGCCTTCTTCCTCTGAGTTTTCACCTTTTCCTTCTGCCTGCCAGGTGGCAGCTGTAGCTGAGGTGAGTTCTCGGGGGGACTGAGCAGGAGTTTAGAGGCCACAGCAGGATCGCCGATCCCACAGTCTCTGGCCGCACGCAGCATCAGGTTGTAGGTGTGGCTGTCAGCCTTTATTCCCAGCTTATTCATTTGTTTCCAAACCTGAAGAGGGGAAGATGAATATTAAATACTAAGACCATCTCTAACAGTCTGTAAGCACATCTGTGGGATCTGTGTGAGAAGGAGAGAATTTACAGCATGACAAGGACAGTGACCTTGAGCTGGAGAGCCCTGTGAGATGAAACAGGGCTATTTATCAGCATATGAGATGTCCTGAGCAATGTGCAGTTTTCAGAACTTGTGCTAGGAGGAGCAGAACTCCTCCCATTTCACCACCCCACTGCCTTCTGTGTGTTCAAGTGATGGTTACAGCAAGCAGCACTTTCACCCCTCTCCTAGAACACGAGGACAAACCTGCAAGGCAAATCGGAAGCCCTTTTCGCTGTCTTTTATGCAGCTCATGAGAAGGAAGCTGAAGGTCTCAGCTGTGAGGACATGGCCCTTCTGCACAATTTCCTGAAAAGAGCAGAGAGAGCATTAAACCTCCCAGTTACCCTGTGTGGTGAAGCTCAAATACCACTGTCATCTTCTGGGGATAGATGTAACAAAGCATAGGGCGAGCTCCAAATATTTGAGCAGAATGATTGCTCCAGGAGAGAGCCCTGATGGGAATTGGGGGCAGGAACAGCAACCCTTTTAGATATTCTCAGAAAGGCCCTGCTGAGAAGAGCTGCTGTAAGAGCTCTATAAAGAGCCAGGTCTTCAAAACAAGGAAGGGATACAAACGGTATCTGTGAACTCCCCAAAAGCTCTGGTAAGCTTTTGACATACCTTATCCATTTTAAAGCCAAAGCTACCTCCTTTTAGGTAATTAAGCTTAAAGTTTGGTATGTAGAATTTCACTGTATGACAATAAGGATCAATGAAATATAACCTCATGATCTGTAATTATCTCTGCTGGAAATGAAATTAAAACTCGATGCAACATGACAACTTCCAGGAGCCTTAACCCCAACACATTAGAAGGGAAAAAGCAACCTGTTTACCTTGAGTACATCCAAGCACATCCTGAGGTCTGAGCAGAGGGCACAGACCTTCAGCAGGGCGTGGTAGGTGATGAGGTTCAGCTCCTCGTTTTTGCTCTGCAGCTGCTGCCGCAGTTTCAGGGCACTCTGCAGCCCCGAGTCCTTCCACGGAGACTCAGCACAGGCGTTGAACAGGGCTGTGTAAGTGGCCTCCGTGGGGATTAACCCTCGTTTTTTCATCTAGAGGAAGAGAAGAAGGATTTGAACTGGCATTTCTGCAAAAGGACATATTGATTTTTTTAACTTGTTTTTAAGAGTTTCAGGCTAAGAAGGTGCCATAACTAACTCAAAGGCATTTTGGAGATAAAGTAACATGACTGAATGCTTGAAATGGCTTTAGTTCAGAAAATGTCTTGAGAGAGAAGTTAAACCTACATCATTGTAGAGCCTGAATGCCTTTTTCACATAGCCAACCCTGCCACAGCCACCAATGAGAACGGTGTAATTGCTTTCTTCTGGCTGGACACGCTCCTCCTTCAGCATCTGCACCTCAAACAGCTCCAGAGCCTCTGCCAGCTACAAGGATGAGAAAAAATGCATCACAAGGCAGAAAGAGAATCAATTACAACAGATATTAATATATGCAGCCGTGGGCAGATTGTAGTGCAAGTCCCACAACATGTGGGGTTCCTCACAAGAAGGCTGGAGAGGGTCTTCGGACAAGGGCATGTGATAACAGGACAAGGTGGGATGGCTTTAAGCTGACAGAAGGGAGATTTAGGTTAGATACTGGGAAGAAATACTTTACTGTGAGGGAAGTGAGGCATTAGCACAGAGAAGCTGTGGCTGCCACATCCCTGGAAGTGTCCAAGGCCAGGCTGGACAAGGCTTGGAGCAACGTGGGATAGTGGAAGATGTCTCTGCTCATGGCAGGGGGTGGAACTGGTTGATCTTTAAGGTGTTTCCAACCCTAACTGTTCTATTACGATTCTACAAGAAATTATTATTTTAATTCTTTCTGTAAAGATACCAAGGGATAGCGACTGGTCAGAGCTGCATCTTTCATCAGTGCTAGTCAAAACAAGAGAAGAGCTGGGCTCAAACCTTGTCCTCTTTGATGAGGGCCTTGCACCGTAGGAAGTACCAGTATGGGGTGTTCTTAGGCCCACGTCGATGTCTTCTTTCTGGTTCTTCTTCTCCTTCTTCTTTAAGCTTTAAATCCCGAAAACGCGCCGTGGTTTTGTGGTAATATTTTCTAGAGGAAAATTTATCGGATAGCGTCCCGAACTCCACGCCTTCATCATCATCATCATCATCCTTCTGCTCCTCGGTAGCTCCAGCGGAGCTGCCAGCACCGATCTCTCTCGGGTCGCTGCCGGGAAGTTTGCAGGAGGCCTGAAAAGAGCTGCATGTTCTCCAGCTCGGCAGCGAGCCCTGGCCTGGAGGCGGGGGCA
>JACBWW010000025.1:7406488-7468005 GCA_020086605.1 Lanius collurio | reverse complement strand
AGAGCTTGTCCCTTGCAGGAAGAGGGGGGAAACTGCTGTTTTTACTGCTTTTTTTGCCTTAAGTTCATTTTTTGGGTATAACATGAGTAGGCTGAGCAGCTGGTCTTTGCATGACTGATTTTGGGGAGCTGAGGAGCAGCAGAGGGCATGGGAGTGCAAAACTTTTATGCACTTGCTTTCCAACTCTGGAGACCTGGACATAATGAGGCAACTTGCTGCCAGAAACTTACAGACTTGTAGGTTTCCTTGGATTGAAGTTAGTGGGCAATTTGTAGTTTCTCCATGCTTCTGGTGCACTAAATGTTTGGCATTTGTTGCCATGAATGCTCTTTCAAGTTTAGTTCTCCCACTGTTTTTAAAAACAAAAATAATCCAGTCTGGTTGAACTTAGCTCACCAGAGATGAGTCCTTGGAGCTCCTCATGGAGGTTAAGGCAGGCAGTGAGACTGTTGTGCCTGAACTTACAAATGTTGGTAACAGCTCTGTGGGAGCTGATCCAGGTAATGTTTTGAGAGTCATTTTGATCTCAAACCTGCACAGTTGACTGGTAAGTGTGTTTGCCTTTGATACAGGGGAATGCAGTAACAAGGAATGCCCATTCTTGCACATCGACCCGGAATCTAAGATCAAAGACTGTCCCTGGTATGACAGAGGCTTCTGTAAACACGGTATGTACCTCTCACAGTCACTGTTTGTGTGGCTGGAGATCAAGAGTAGGGTGTTGCTGTTGTCTCTTTGCATGACCTGCTGGTGGATGTGCTGCTGGGATGTGGATATATGGAGTGTGAACTGCTGGGCTTTGTGTTGCAGGCCCCCTCTGCAGACATCGGCACACTCGGAGAGTCATTTGTGTGAATTACCTGGTAGGATTCTGTCCAGAGGGGCCTGCCTGTAAATTCATGCAGTGAGTATGCTCCAGGCCTGCCCTGCAGCCTTGTTTGTTTCCCTTGTGATCTGCTACATGTCAAATGAGGGTGCTCCTGTGCTTCCCAGTGNGATCACTGGGCTTTGTGAGGCTCAGTGCTTGATTTCTTCTCTCTGGTGCTCCAGCTGGCAGAGCACCCACACACAGATTTGGAGAAAAATTGATCATTTGACATATGGGGTGCTCTTTTCCCTTCTTAACAAAACAACAACCACAAAGATCTTTATCCTGGATGCACTTAACGAGTCAGAACTCTTCTCCTACCCAACAGAGGACACCCCAAGTCATTGGAGTCATGCAGTCTCAAAATAACAACAGTGGGAACAGAGGACCCCGGCCGCTGGAGCAGGTCACCTGCTACAAGGTAATGCAGAGGGGAGGGCTGAGAAGGGAAAGGCTTTTTCACAGTGTAGAGAGGTTCATGAATTCTGAGCTTTGCTCAGTAGACATTGTGCAGTGCCTGGATACAGCTGTGGGAATTGGCCTTGCCAGTCACTGCCTTGCCAGTCCTGGAGTTGCTGTGACAATGACAAATTCTGTTGGACTCTGATGTCTGCTAATAAACAAGAAACTGCCCCAAAGACTGGAAGGAGACTGTCAAGCTGCACATTTCAAAATAAGAGTAATTTTTTTGTCTCGTAAGCTAATTTGCTTATGAGTGGGTGTATATTCTGTTCTCCCCTGTTAGCCTGGAGGGTCCTTGAAAGGAACAGAAATTAGGTTTGCAAAGCCTGCTCAGTATTTGAGTTGTAAATGCACCCTATGGTGTCAAAGCAAGGAATGAGTTGTTCACCTTGGTTGCTCGTTGAGGAGCACCAGGAAAATTTGGACACAATTGAATTTCCATGTCTGTATTTTTCCACCAAAGCTCCAATCACTAGAAAAGGAGAAAGAATCTTCCTGTCCCAGTAGCCTCTCAGTTAAAATATTTTACATATCAGCTCTGAGCTTTGTGCTTGTTGGGGTGAAAATCGCTGTGATTGGACAGGGATATTAAATAGCTGAATCCATTTCACTAAAAACCTTTAATAGCTGCCTATTATTTTATCTGCAAGTAAATTACAGATCTGGAGAAGGCTGTTGCACCAGATACTGGCATTTCTCTGTGTTTGAGTAGCTTTAAGATGCAGAGTCATGAATCTGTGACTTTCTCAATTTCCGAGGTGCTTTTCTGTGTTTAATTCAGGATAGCTGATCAGTAGAGTCCCTGTGGATATGGTGCATATCAGATGGAGTGGTCCTAGAAGCCTCAAATGTTGAAATCCCCCTTGTGTGCTGAGTGTTCTCTCCTTTGAAATGCCTTAGAATAACATGGCATCAGGTTACTCCCAACATAGAAGCAGCTTTTGCTCCATGAAGTGGTAGCAGCCCATAAATCCTGTCCTTCCTGACACCCTGTTCCACTTCACCTGCTAAATGCTGCATCTTCCATGTGTGGAAAAGCTTCCAAATGGCAGCAGTTGCTGGAGGCCTTAGTGAAGGCAGCTAGAAGGAAAAAGCTGGAACTCTGCAATAATCCCTGTCTCTTTTCTCTTTCAGTGTGGTGAAAAAGGTCATTATGCCAACAGATGCACCAAAGGACACCTGGCCTTTCTCAGTGGACAGTGAAGGTGCAGCAGGAAGGTGCAAGGGAACTGTTACCACTGAGGAAAGGTTTCTGCCTAGCACAATGTCTGGAGCTATTAATCAGGTTGTTTTTTTAATGCCATTACTGAAAGAACTGGTCAGAGGCTGGCTGCTAAGCAACATTTTTGTAATTGTCCCCAACTTTTTTAAGTTTTAACCTTTTTAAAATCGATTTTGGCCTCCGCCTGTTTTCATTGAGCCCTGATGAAAGGTAGATCTAAAAGCCCATAGATAAATCAAGCCCTTACTGGTGCAGCACTCTACGTAAACACATCTTAGGCCAGTGTTTCTCTAAAGCATTTTCCTTCTGCTACTTCTCTTTAGAGAATCTGCAGCATTTCAGCCCTGCCTGTGGAAGCAGGAAGACTGACTGGGAAAAGTTAACACTTACAATGCCTTCTCCTCAGTGAGGAAGCAGGGATTCTGCTGTCCTGTAGCTCTTCAAAAGCAAAGTCCTGTTTCCAGGTCAGCCTGGTGGCTGACATAACCCCTCACGTACATCAGGCAGTAAAACCCGTGTCCACTTGCTTTGTTTCTGTGCTTCTTGCTGTACTGAAGGTTAGAAATCAAACTTCTGGGAGAGAACTGATCAAGGGAAGAATAAATTGGCATCTCTCTTGGTTAGCCAGACAATAAGGAACGATAATTATAGGAAAGCTGCATCTGTGCTCAGTTCCCACATGCAGAAAGGAGGGAAATGAGCATGTCTTGGAATAGAAGAGCCTTGTCTCAGCCCCCATCATCCAGCTCACACTGAGCAGGTATTCCCACACTCTGGAGACCAGGAAGTGGACCTGTATATTCTTACAAAACACTGCTTTTAAAGTGTTGGTAGAGATTCCTTCTGAGAGCAATTTTTGTTTTCAACCCAAACCCCATTTATGAGATGACTATTTCAAAAGGGCCAATGATAAAATGTGAATTAAAAGAAAAAAATTGCCCACAATGTGAGCCTTATTGATTCTACCCCATTTCTTCATTTGCTGCCTGCCTTTATACTTTGTTTTTATTGAAATGTACTGATGGCAAAAGCTGGCTGTGAATTTACTTTTCTTTAAGAACAAGGTAATATGGCTGGATTAAGAGAAGTGACCAGAGCCTGTGTTGGTGTCAATGATTGCAGTTATTTCACTATGGAAGTTTCAAGTCTGGAGTCACAAACCATCAGACACTTTCATGACACTTTGTGCCCCCCTCAGAATGAGCTGTGTGATCTGTGTGCAACTGGGCATGTGGAAAGGGAACTAAAACACTCCAGTGTCTGACCACCTTCCCCACTGAGTTCAGTTTTTGGGCTTCAGTACCAGTTTTCCAACACTGAAAGCCTTCCTGTAAACACTGAGATTTGTGTCCCTCAGGAAGTGCTTTTCACTCGGTGCTGTTCAGACAAGGCTGGTTCAGGTGGGCCCTGCAGTGCCCAGCTCCAGGTGCTGGTGTGACATCGGGATGTGAGGGAGCTCAGAGCTGCAGCCAAACCCACAGATGCTCCTTTAAAGCTGCATTTAAGTCAAGAAGAAGAGTTTTCCTTTAGTTCATTTTGATGGATTTAAAGTCTGAAGCTCATTCCCTCCTAGCTTTGGCAATGAAAGGAGGTAGAGTTTTGGTGGAAATTTTGGGTCATCTGAGGCAGTGACAGAAGGAGAGCACAGACCTGTCTCATCTCAGTGTTCTGCAGTGATGGAAAACTGCTCCAATACCTTCAGTCCCTGGTGATAGCCTGACTGAGAACCAGAAACACCAACAGGCCCAAGGCTCAGATATTGTTTCAAATCAAAACACATCCTCTCAGCCCCTTGTCCAGCCTGTACATAACGGCCAGGAAGTAATCCAGTGCTTTTATTTTTATCAAACAAATCAGTTGCAACAGTTCCCCCAGTTCATAATACAACCCAAGGAGCAGCTGCTTTTGCTCTGAACTTATCCTGAGGGGTGAAACTCTCAGAAGATAAATTTATTTGCACAGTACAATTAACAATTCAATTAGGAGAGTGTCAGCTCAGGAAATGTAAAGTGTATGCACTTTATTATTGGTCACAAGAGTACAGATTTAATATCCATAGTTCTAATGTCTTCTGTCAGGCCAGCTGTGCCAGGAGCTGCACCTCCACCCTCTGATGGTGCTTCAGTGGTACTTCCTCCTGCGGTCGTGCTCTGCAGCAAAGCACAGCAAATTAACTCTGCTGAACTCACAAGAAAAAAACCCCACCACACCTGAAATTACAAGCAAGAAAGCACTCTAAAAAAACCCCCATAGCATGTATTTTCTACGTGCTGTCAGGTCAGACAGGCACCAAGGTCTAAACTTTCTTCATTACCAAGAAAATACTTGGTAAGCATCAAATTTTCTATAGCTAAAAGAAGTTTGTTTGCCAACAATCTTCCATTTTATTTTCAAAAACAGCAGCAGGTAATTGCTTCTCTTCCCCAAGCAACCTTCCAAGCTCTCCTGCACACACTCAGCCATGGTTTTTACTTACTCACGTGACTGTAGCTCCACACGTAGCTGAGGACAACATACCCAGCCAGCACCATGGAGATACCCCCGAGGCCCCCCTTCCTCACATTGATGTATTTGTTGTAGTATCTGTTGTAACCTGTGGAGGAGGAGAGTTTTCAGAGCAGCCAGCTGAGCTGTGTGTTACCCTGTGTGAGAAAGAAGCAGCCTGGATTCACAGAACTTCAGGAAATTGTTTCTTATGAAACAGCTGAAGGTCTCAGAAGCAAGTCTGAGAGGAGGCAACCTGTGTTTTAGTTGAGCAAGGTGATGTCAAGTTAAGGCTGTAAGCCTTAAAAAAGAAAAAAAAACAAAATGGAAAAATACCCCATTTTTTATTTTTTCATAAGTATTATTGTGATTTTCACGATCTCAAGCTGCTTTGGAATTATCTGAGTCTTCCATACATTACATACATGCACATGTGTATTATCAAATGCAGACACTTCCGTTAGACATTATGTTTAAATGTACCTGAATGAGATCTCTACCTATGGCAAAGGATAGTGGTCCCAAGTGATCCACAAGAGCCCTGTTTCCATTTTTATTACTTGTAGGGATTAACTGCTTTTAAACTACTTTTTATTTACTTGTGATCTTGGGAAACCCCGAGATTTTCAGCTAACGGTTTCAGGATTAAGGGCACCCCATTTCCGCTTTATACATGAAAGAATACTGAGAACAAGCATCAGCTGGATAAAAGCCCACACGAGAAATAAGTTTACAGATGCAAAAACGAGATTTTACAGGAGAAACTGCTCTGGGAAAGCAAAACTCGTCATGGAGCAGCCGCTGCGCTGCCAGACGCCCCCAGGCAACATCCACTGCGGCAGCCAGGGGTTCTTGTGTGCTGCCCTCCCTGCCTCCGTGAGGAGAACGGATCGAGGGACCCGCGCCTTGCCGGCCTCCCCGGCAGCCTCCTCACCTCTTTGCACAGCGCCCATGATGCCGCCGGGGGTGAAGTCCCTCATGGCCAGCCAGCTGCCGAGCTGGCCCAGCTTCACGTCCATCAGCTTCATGTCCTTGAGAAGAACTGCAGCAGGGAGAGGGAGAGAAGCCGGTCAGCGCGGGGCTGAGGGAGGGAGGAGGGCACCGCGGTCACCTTGATCTCCCCGCACTCACCCGGCGGCTGCGCCATCTTGATGTGCCCGGAAGGAACGGGTCGCGGGGGCTCATGGGAGGAGGGAAGGGTGGGTATCCGGAGGGCGGGTGGGGCGGGGCCGGCGCCATGTTGGGCGCGTCAGGCGCCATGTTGGGCGTGTCAGACGCCACGTTGGGCGTGTCAGACGCCATGTTGGGCGTGTCAGACGCCACGTTGGGCGTGTCAGACGCCATGTTGTGTGTGTCAGACGCCATGTTGGGTGTGTCACGCCCCCCCTCAGGAGGGACTGTAGGAGTCCCCGTGTCGCCTTGAGCCCGTCCAGCCTGTCCTAGTGACAGGACAAGGAGTAATGGGTACAAGTTGGAAGTGGGGGAAATTTCAGTTAGATATACAGGAAAAAATTCTCCCTGTGAGGGTGGTGAGGACCTGACACAGGTTGCCCAGAGAGTCTGTGGCTGTGCCATCCCTGGAAGTGTCCAAGGCCAGGCTGGAGGGAGCTTGGAGCAACTTGGTAGGGTGGGAGGTGTCCGTGCACATGGCAGGGGGTGGAATGAGATAATCTTTAAGGTCCTTCCAATCCCTTAACAGTCAATGATTCTGTGATCTCTCTGGGGGCCAGTTCCCCAGTGGGGGCTGCACACGCTGCCCCAGATGCCACAGGCACTGCCAGCCTGGGAGGGCACTGCGGCACCTGAGGGATTAGCCCTTCATTTCTGGTCCAGCAGGTCCCTTCAGCAGCTGGGTCCCTCCTCAAGGGATGGTAAACAACTCCTGAGCATGTCCTTCAATCCCCCAGGGCAGCGCCTCGCACCGTCCCACGTTATGGAGTGTCAGGTGCCCTCCTTGCAGTGCTTCAGATTGTGAGAAAATATAGAAAAATTCACAGGTTGTCATCAGCATCTTCACACGTCTCTATCAGCAATCTTGCCGATGTCCCACAAATGAACCTTTACCAGTGTGTTCTTAAGTTGCAACTAACATGGTAAGTACGAGCTCACAGACAGTATATACTGCAACATACATTGAAATTGTTGTTGTTTATTGTACTGTAAGAAGTCCCTTTTCCGTGCCCACTGTGGACTTTTCCCTGTGGGAATATGACGTGTTCTACTACAGCTCCTCTGGAAGGGTGTCAAAGGCAAAAGGAGAGGCTGGGTTGGGGTATATGGCGTAAATAAACCCACATAATCAGAGTGGTGGAGCACTTAATGCGCAGATAAAGACAAATTTTGCCTTCCTGTAACAGAAATCATAGAATATCCAGAGCTGGAAGAGACTCACAAGGATTATCCAGTCCAGCTCCTGGCCCTGCACAGACACCCCAACAATCCCCCTGTGTGTCTGAGGGCGGTGTCCAAATGCTCCTGGAGCTCTGGCAGCCTTAGGGCCATGACCGTTCCCTGGGGAGCCTGATCAGTGCCTGACCACCCTCTGGGGGGAGAACCTTTTCCTGATATCCCACCTAACCCTCACCTGACACAAGTCCAGCTGTTCCTTTGGGTCCTGTCCTTGCTCACAGGGAGCAGAGATTGGAACTGCCCATGCACTGCCCCTTGTGAGGAGCTGCAGCCCCTGATGAGCCTTCCCTCAGTCTCCTCCAGCAGAACAAACCAAGTGACCTCAACCACTCCTTGTTTGGCTTCTCCCCTAGACCTCTCCCCATTTCCATAGCCCTCCTTTTAATCGCTTTATATCTTGTATTGTGGTGCCCAAAATCGCACCCAGAACTTGAGGTGAGACTGCACCAGCTCAGAGTAAAACGGCAAAGAGCCACCCAGATTTATTTCCTGTTCCCCAGAGCCTTTCTGGGGCGCCGAGGCCCCCCCTGAGCACACCTGCAGCTGGTGGCACCAGGTGGGATTCCAGCAGGTGTCACTCGCAGGCAGCGGCTGCAGCTGATGGTCCCCGTGTAGTGACCTCTAGAGGCTTCAAATCCTCCCGTGCAGGTTCATAGCAGTGTCAGGGTTTGTTGTTGTTTATTGTGCTGAAGCTGAAAAGCCAAGTGCTGCAGTGGTGAACAGGGGGCAGCCGTTCCCCTGCTGCTCCTGACAGGTCAAATAGCACCCCGGGATTCCTGGATATGAAATCTCCATCCCACAGAGGACTGGTAGAGTGGATCAGAGATGAAAACTAAATTAAGGATACTGAAAGGAGCCTGCAGGGCTCCTACATAAACACTAATCTCTGCAGCTTTTATTTCTCCTAGGCTGCAGAGTCTTATTCCACACTCCTTCCTGCCACTGCAGGATTCTTGAAATCTGCAGAGTTGTGTTACCTGGTATGAAATGAGGTGAGGGACCTGTGCTGTCTCAAGATATATGGAACTGTGTCACACATCAGAGGCTGGTCTCTGTGTCTAGCTTCACCCTCTATTTTACCAAAATTAATTTATTTACATTGAATAGTAACATAACATAACATAACATAACATAACATCATAACATAACACAACATAACATAACACAACACAGAAAAAAAAGCAGAATGAATATGCTGCCTGATTTTAAAAGTTTTTTTTTCCTCATTAACAGAAAGTAAGATTAGGAAAATGTAGTGTGTCTGATCACCTGAAGAAAGGATTCCAAATTTAGACCCTGTTAAATGAGTTTAAAATCCTCTTATTAAATTATCCTTTATTTTATTATTGGACTTTACCGGTAACTGTCGTTTTATGGCTGAAGTGTCCCCTGATGAACTACTATATACCCTTTTTACAGTACTTGCAGAAAATCGTGCTCCAAACTTGCTTCCCTCATTCTTGCAATGCAACCTATTGTTTTAAATAGGATTACTCATGCAAGGCAGATTAATTCACCTACAGGAAGAAAGCCAGTGGCGGGGGCCTTGTTTTAAGGAGTTCCCTGCAGAGCAGAAGAGCACATAAAGCTGCTCAAACTGCTTTTAGCAAGATCTGGAGAAATTTGGATTGTTAGGGTGGGAGTGGAAATCCTTAATGAGGATCCTTCTGCAATGCAATTAGAGGGAGCAGTGACTCAAGCCTTGGCCTGCGCTGCCCATGCTGGCAGGGTGAGAGGAACAGGGCTGTTCTCTTTATGCCACCTTAACCTCACCCAGCAGGAAGAGTGAAATGGTACAGATGTGCAGGAGGTTTTGCTGCACATTTCCTTCCTTTGACCTGTGCTGCTGTCCAAAACTCAGGGTCTTGTTGGTTGATCCAGATGGGAGGAGGAGTGACAAAGAAAGGTGTTTCTGATGTATTTCTGTTTGCTTACAAGAATTCTCGCAGCCCTTTTTTCTTAACCACAGAAGAACTCACACACTGAGAGCCAGTTGCCTTGCTTAGAGCTTCAGACCTGCTCCAGGCAGCAATGTGACCCCAAACCCTTGTATTCATTCCAGGTCTTATATCAATGATTGTTCAGGCTCTTTGAAGTTTCCATTCTCTGTTTGTTTCCATAGTCTGTCTTTCTGTCTCTTCCTCCACCTGAATCATAGCATCCACATGTTACCTTCTTTCCTTTTAATATCCTACTCCAAACTGTCCTCCCAGAGCCTTCAGGTTCTTGAGCAATCTTGTATTGTGGGTGGAAATAGACTTAATGTCTCCTTCAGCTACCCTAAATAAAGGAACACAGTTAAACCTACCAATTTCAAGAGGGTTTAGCCCAACCTCTAAAAATAAAAGCCTAATGGAGTGTTGCCCTGAGGTTTTCATCTTAGTGAAGACCTCTCTAGAAAATGCTGTGAAGTTTGTAAGTAATGGCATAGAAATAATAGAAGTAGAAATAGAAATAAGTTCAAAAAACACAGAATGTTTTGCAAAAGACATCAATGGATAGAAAAGAGATTTCCTTTCTCCACTAACAAGGGTAACACGTAATATTGCAGCTTTCAGTCCAAAGATTCAGTTGTGGCCCGAAAAGTTAAGTCACACTTCATTTGAGTTGCTGAAAAGGAGAAGTAAAAAGCAGAACAGCCTCCCTCAGAGGCTGGGATCGTTTTTCCTGTTCCATGTGCCACCCTCTGAAGACTCAGGGTCTCCCCTAGGTGGTCAGTGGTCCTGTAGGAATATACAGACACAGTGTCTGTACCTCTGTGAGGTAACTCAGAGTGGCCTTCAAGAAGGTCAAGAAACAAGGAATTACCTAAATGATCCCCTGCCTACTGAAACAAAGCACCCAGTGCTTTTAATAAAGGACCAGACCTTCAGTGTTTTGTAGACCAGATACAGTTCTGAAATATGTGGTTTGGCACAGGATGCCTCTTGGCTCCAAAGCCCCCATTTCAATCTGATGAATTCCCACCAGCACAGGTTAAGGAGCTGCAGCCATTAAGGAGAAATCAAGAGCTACCAGAACTTGCAGAAGCTCAACAGAGAGATGCACGTTCTATCAGCCAGTAATTTGAAGAAAAGTTATGGCCCCTTGATGCTTAATCCAGTCAGTTATGTTTTAATTGTATGAACAGTTTGGTGTGGTGAGAGCAGAGCAGCTGCTGAGGTCTCAGCCTCGTTCATCTAAAATTGTGCTTGCAGTGGAAACCAGACTCCAGCGTTGAATAGGATAAAAAAAGGGTGTGGAGTCTGAAATCTCTTCCATGGCCAGACTTCCTCAGGAAAATGGTGAATTGCCTTGTAGAGATAATAATACCTAGGGATTGACATGGCAAAAGCAGTTGAGAGAATGAACCTGTGATTGCAAGCAGATTGCTTGTTCTGTGTTATTACAGAGCCATTTTCCTTCATCAACCTCAAAACACTTTGCAGAGGAGATCACTTACCAATGATTAATAGTTTAACATGTACATAGTTCTTTTCTCCTTCACAGTACTTGAGTGTTGATGCATCTTCGTGCTTCTCTGATAAAATGTGTACGTTAATGTTATGATTATCTTTTCAAGTGGTGAAATTTGAGCCCTGGGTTTAGGACTGGGGAGGGGGAATTCCTCTCTCCTCCTTTGGTCCCATCTTGCTGGCCTTTGCTTCTATCTGGTGTCAGTTGCAAAAGTACCTTATTTTATTATTCTTTGATCAGCCTGGTGGTTAGCTAAATATATACCTGTGGGGAGATAATTACATGCTATCAGTAGTAAAGTATACTAAAATAATGTACGTTAATTAAAACACTTGCAAAACCAAAGCAGGAATTTTCACGGAGATAAATCTGCTGCAGCAACAGCTGTATCTGAGGCTGCTTCCTAGAGACAAATATGAAAATAAAACCATGGACCAGTAAAACCCAGTTTCTTCATGCTAAAAAGAGGAAAGACATGTACCCACTGGGAATGGCACGGTGGTATCTGTCCAGAAGGGCAGGGTGATCTGCCTTCATTAGTGGGGGAAGATTGGTGTGAAGAATTCCATCTATCCATGTGCCTGGTTGGCGAAGTGTCAGTGGCCCAGTAGGAGGGATGTACAAATGGGCCTCATATTATCAGGGGAGAATTTGGAGATTAATTAAATGATGTGACAGAGGCTTAAAAAAATCAACTTGTTACCATCTCTGAATTCACTGTCAGTTCCTCCAGCACAATCCTTGTATTTCTCCTCTCTTCCCACATTTATGGCTGATGAAAATAAATGTGGAAATTGTCTCTCTGACCTTCCCAGCTGAGGCAGCCAATGGCTGTTCTTTGTCTCCTACCTTGTTTCTTGGAAGAAGCTCAGTTGCTGACATTGAACCTTACTCAGACCAAAGGCACTGGTGGCTGTGGGACATTATTGCCTCCACAGCCCTGTGGTACCTGTTGGTGTTATTTCCTGCATATCCCAGACCACAGCCAGTCTCAACTCAGCACATCTTCCCATTGAGAACTGGAAGGGTTTGCATCCCAGGCTTTCTCTTCCTGAAAGATGCAGTCACTTCATCTGTGACAAGCAAGGATATGATGCTGAAGCAAGTGCTAAGGAGCCAAGAAGCACAGCTGTGCCAGTGAGACCTCAGGTTTGTACCAGTGGGTGAGCTGAGCATCCTCTTGGAAGACACAAAGGAATCAGCAAGTTTGTAGGGCTGCAGTGGGAGGGCCACAGCTCAGCCCCCACCAGCCAGTTGTGTCTCACCCCATGCAGCCCAGGCTTTCCGACTTGCACATCTGGAGATTTAGACCAAGCATCTTTCTCTAATTCATACATGCAGTTGCCATTGGATTCACAGCTGTATTGATCACCTGGTGAATGAGTTGGTGCTGCTCCATCTATCCCCCCTTTTCTCAGTGCTCTGTGGATGCACATGTGTTTGTTTGCATCATTCTCTCCTGGCACATCTCCCCGTGGTTTTGTTGTTGTACGTCTTCACAGAAGTGATCCTTTGCCCTCCCTCCCCAACCTGCACCAGATCAAATTCTAGCTTTTTCTTAGGTAGTGAAAGTGGCATAACTGATATAATTAGGCTTGCCCCATGGCCATGTTATCCTATATGCTCCTTAAAGCCAGGGTGAGAGGGAGATTCCTCTCTAAAGATCAGCTAAGAGTCGGGTGGGATTTCAGCCATGAGACTCTGACATATAAGCAGGGCACATGAGCACCCTCCTTCCCTCTGCTCCGCAGTGTGGACTGGGAAGGATTGCAGGGGACCAGGACAGGGGAGCCAAGCAGCAGCAGGAAGCATTTAAATGTATTTCATTTCAGGGTGACCTTTAACAGGTGTGGATTTACCGATGGGGAGGGGAGAGGGAAGTAAGCGAGGGATTAAAGGGACTTTACCCTCCCTCCACTTTAAGCACCAGCTTGCACAACATTCCAGGACTGTGAGATGCAATTTATGGCTGTGTGGCTTCACATCTTCTGCCTTCTGGGTTCCGGGCAGGTTGTGGCTGCCCCTGGGCTTTAGCATGGCTAGGGATTCAGTGGAAGGCAATGTACTGCCAGGTGCCTCAGACATAAACCTGGGAAGCAGGGTGGGTGGGGGGGAATCCCCCTCTTCTCTGCAAGAATTGGCATTTAACCTTTAGTGGAAGTGCACAGTTCAGGTAAACACAAGGTGTGTGATATATTCCCTGGGTGACTTTGCCTGGAGATTTTCTCTTCTTGATCCACTGCTGCTGTGTGCTGTTGAAAAGCTGCTTTCGTCTAACCCAGCGCCTGCTGCAGTTCAGTGATGGATTAAAGCAACTCTCCATTTTCCTTATCCCTCTCCGGGGGGAGTTGTGAAGTTTAATTAATTACATTTTGTAAAACATGATGAGATTCGTGGATGATAAATGCTACACAAATGTAGAGTATTTTTTAATGAGCACTGTATGACGGCTGCAACAAAACGCTTGTTTAATCAAAACGATCTGAGCTGCAAAAAAAATACTCACCCTGCTGCTATCAAACAGGAATCAAGTACTCTGCCTTTCATGGGTTATTGGTTTTGAGAATCCCAAGGCATTTTTCAAAACTTTAGCGAAATAAAAAGGCAAGAAGTATATTTGTGTCTCTGTATTTTATAGATCTTTCCCTTTCTGTGTGCAGTTTAGATTATGTAACAAACCACTTGGCAACAGGGAAGGCAAAGATCAGTTAATGGTGTGGCTGGATGTCATGGTTGTGTGACAGGGTGTGTTTCACCTGGCCACATCAGGCACCACACTTCTGGCAGTGTATACTTTGTGTTTTAGAAGTTTTCCAGTTTTACTCATGTGAAATCATCCAGGCTGCAGCATCTCTGGTTCTCCTTTCTAAGCAGGTGAGGATAAAATGAAGCCTGGGAATGTTGGTCTTTGTTGCACACTGCAATGTAAATCTACCCAGGGAACTAGAGGTAGTTTCCATGCTGGAAACTGCAGCCTGGTGTAAGGACAAGCAGGGTGCCATTTCTTTTTCTGGAATTCAGTCAGGAAAAGAAAGACTAATTTCTCAGGCTAAAGGACCAGCCTTGGGCTACTCAGTGGGTAGAGTTTCAGCCATACACTTGCAGAAAGTGCCTTCTGCTGTTACTGGAATGCCAAAGCATCAGATCATCAGTGAATGGAGGAGATATGACTTGAAGCAGCACTTAGAGCAGAGCCTGGAAGGAGCAATCTAAGATTTCCATCCTGTGATGACACAGCCCAGTCCCACAGCCTTTGGGATCCAAGGATGCTCCCAGCAGAGGTTACTATGGCTTGTGGCACTGGTGTTGTGGGACTGAAGTGATGGCAGCAGCCAGGTCCTCTGTACTCCATACCCACTGCAGTTTCCTTAAAGCTGCTGCTTTCCAAAATTTGCCTTTTCTGGACCTTTTATAATCTCTGCTGCTTTTGGCCAGATGGATTTTTCCTTAAGGGGAGAAGAACAGGAGGAGAATGGCCTCGATATGGATATTGTCTGGCTGTGCTGGGAAGGAAAACGAAGACAGAAGAAATGAGCTGTTGAACCCATGGTGTTATGAGAGGGATGAGTGAGACATTTTAGGGAATAACCAACCAATCAGCCAATCTCACAAGCAATTTGTCTTTCCTCATTAAAAGGCAACACCATAGTGGGAGAAATGTAGAGCTTTTCTTCAGAAGATTTATTGCCCTGTAGCATCTGCGCGAGAAAACTCTTAAGTGCTGAGTAGAGCAGGAAATTGGAAGTAGATTGCACAACCTGCAGTTCAACAAAGTTGTTGTATCTTCTGTGGAAAGAAAATGCTGGGATTTCAGAGCTGGCTCTAGCTTGTAAGGCTTGCTCAGTCCTGGGAGAGAAACCAGTGTAGGTTTGGTTAGAGCTGATGGAGGCTTTCTTATTTACTGGTCTAGCTAATAAGAGCATCCCAAAGTGCTGCTTTAACTGGAATAGATGGAATTACTTCCCAGGCCTGTGATGGATCTAACTGTGCCTATGATTAGTGAACCAAATACATTGATATGAGCTGCTGGAGTTCACTGGACCTCTGACAAGAGAGGGGTGCCTATGTTCCCTGCTGTGAACATATCTCTTTACAGCCTTCTGTATGTACAGCATTTTCTCAGAAACCAGCCTCAGGGACAATTATACATTAATAGCTACTTCTTTCAGAAGCAGCCAGCCCTGCTCCTGAGAAACAGCTATTTTCAGGCAGTCTTGTTCCTGTGGAACTGCTATTTTTAGTGAGTTCTATTTCTGAGGCCAAAAAAAGAAGAAGCCATTTCTGTATCCCTCCACCATGGCCCAGACCCACTGGCTGTGGTTGACTTGCATTTCGCAATAAACATTTCCTCTTTACATCTCAGTAGCCTGAAGAAAGTGGTTCTCCAGCCATTACAGAAAGCAGCAATCTGAGCTGGGGATAATTGTACAGGGAGGGCTTGTGGGAGGCAAAGCCGTGCTCACATACTATAGATTCCATTAGAAGGAGTAGGGAGATGTAATGGGGCTCTCCTGGGAGATGCAGGACTTTTAGATACCTAATTTGGAAGTCCGTTCTGGTATCCATTTTCAACATCCCAAGAGTAATGATTAATCCTGTACTCCAGGTTTCTCTGAATCAGTTTGTAGCTGTAGTAAATATGGGCTGAACATGATAACATCACTGGTGCTCTGGGTAAATGACTTGAGGCGAGAGGAGCTCAGACTCCATGGCCGTTAACTCACTGTGCACCCTCATCTGGCAGCAACTGCGACTCAGGAATCTGCCATGGAGATAAAAGAGGCTCTGTCAGAGCTGAGGAATGTGGCATTTTGCAATATAAGTATCTCATATGCTGAAGGCCCCATAAATGCACCCCAGCAGTGCCGTGTGCTCATTCCTGCAGCATCCCAACGGACAGGACCCAGAGATCTTCTGTAGGTTTTTGTGGCCATGGCCTTTCAAGGGGCATTTGGTGGATGCAACCACATGAAAATTCCAGTAATACCTTTTTGTTATTTGTGGGTTTAATGCAAATGCTGATGTGGTGCAAATGCTTCACACAAGGGTGAAGTGAGTCTCACCATGCTGAATCTGTTCTGAATTTGAGCAGTGCCTGTACAAAGTTCATCTCAGGTGTGTTATGATCTCTTCCCTACAGCTTCTTCTGCCTCTGGTCAGTGTGTGGCTGAGGGTAAAGGTTTAGATTAATTTTGTTGCCTAGAGAAGCTGTGGATGCCCCATTCTTGGAAGTGTTCAAGGCCAGGTTGGATGGGGCTTGGAGAAACCTGGGCTAGTGGAAGGTGTCCCTGCCCATGGCAGGGGCTGGAACGAGATAAGTTTAAGGTCCCTCCCAACCCAAACCATTCCATGATTCTATGAACAGTGACGTCAGCAAAGAATATAGACTGGAACCATGGCTTGCAGGATTGTATACACTGGTAGATCTTTTCTTGGCAGGGTGTTGCTTTCTGGATTCAGCAGAATCAGCAGCTTTAGTCTTTGTACAGGGTCACAGCAGTACTAAAAAAACCCCACCCGTCCTTGCTCTAGCACCATTTGCTGCAGGGCTGCTCTCGGAAGACTCTGGGGTGTGTGTGTGTGGTCTGAAGGTCACTCTTTCTCTGGAAGAGGCTCTTCTTTCCTGTCTGAATGAGAAGGGGAGGCTGTTGGCAGTTCAGCCTTGTAAGCAGTTTCCCTTCTCTTTTGTGCAGGCAATACTGATGAACTTGGTCTCTAAGTGAAGATTATTTATCTTGTTTTTAACCCTCTGCAGGAGAGGAACTCAGTTGTGTTTGTCCTGCAAAACTAGACACTCCTCCCGCCCCTCTTTTTATAAAATATTCCTACGATCCTCCCAGCTCCAGGAAAAGTCATTATCTCTGGACTGTTTCTTGAAACCCAATTGCCTTTATATTCTGGTCATAAGCAGAGCATTGTTCAAAGCACGAGTGAATCGTGGCTGCTTTTATCACAACGAGAGCCCATTATTGGCACTTTTCCCTTTTTACTGCTTCACTAGAGAAAGGCAGGCAAAAAATGGGACAGAAATCTAGGAAATGAAGGGTAATTTACAGTTCACAAAGGAGCAGTAAAAATTAATTAGCTGTCTGAGGATCCGTTCCGACCTGGGCTGTGGAGTTTGTGCCAGCTCTTTGCATTGCATAAACTGGCTGTGCTGTGCTAGGCCGCTGAGATCAGGCTTGTGCTGTGAAATTAAGGCTTGTTGCTGAGGTAGAAGTCCTTCAGGGCATGCAAAATGTGTATGCACACCTAATTTGGTGTGCCAAAGAGACATGATGGTGCATACAACTCAGGTCATTACATGCTCAACTGGCTACTTAAGTTGTTCACTATTAGTTGTCACAGTAACTGCTCATGTAAATTACTGATGCAGTTATTCACATAATTTAGCACTGGGCTCCTTTGGAAATCCAGGCCTAATTCCTCCTCTTTTTCCAAGACAGTGTCTGCACAAATGAAACACACTTTCCACACCATACCCATATGGTCCAAGTCCAAAAGGGGACAGAGCCCCGGAGGGATCAGAGAAGTGACAAGACACTGTCCCAGCTGGGCTCTGGGCCAGTTTGGTCCTGCTGTGGAATGCAGGAACGGAGCAACTCCAGCATCTTGCCAATCATGTTGCCAGCCCTCCAGTCAAGCCTGAGATCCCCACCTGGAGAAAGAACTTCACAAATCAGAAATGTCCTAATTTGGATCCTTTTTTGGTACATAATTTTCAAAACTATAATTTCCATTTGAGAACTATTTGTCCTGATCCTGAGCGTCAGCTGAACTATTTTTTTTCCCCTGTAGTTTAATTTAGGCAGCAGATGCCATCAGAATGTTAATGCCTTCTTAATTCTCACCTACATGCTTTTATTCTTATTAATTTGTTATCTGGGGCTTTAATATTCTATTTTTTTCCTGCTTTGATCAGTTGAAATAATTTGATGGCAGTATTTCAACAGGGCTTGCATTGGGGAAGTGTGTAATGGTGCATCACCAATGTGTGTTGCTGTGTATCCTGCAGCGTGCTCAGCTGTTGTACTGCCAGAGCAGGAATCATGTGATGGTTTTAGGTGATTATAGATGAGGCCTTACTTATCCCTGCTGTGAACAACTAGAGAGGGAACAAGCTTTAAGGGCAGTTTCCCTGCTTCAGGATTTTGCCCACTGCAATCAAGGGTTGGCAATCCAGGAGTGTGATCCCTGTGGAAGTGCATCTGAGCCTGCATCCAGCGTGCTTGGACAGCTGCCCGGCCACAGCGGCTGCTTTCAGTCAGCACCCTTAAACCACTGCTGTGGGGAGGCCAAGAAGGTGTCCCCACAGCATTCCCTGTTCCCAGCTCAGGGGCTCAGGGATGGCATTTCCTGTGTGAGAGCCTTGGGGAGTGGGGCAGGGATCATTCCCAGCTGGAGGATGGCACCTCCCAGAACCAGGGGGCAGAGAAGTGGAGATGGGTGGGTTCTTTGGTGCTCTCCAGGCAAAGCCAGATCTGACTGCACTGGAGTGTCTCTGTTGCTTGGGTACAGGGAGGCAGCAGGTTTGGCTTCTGAGACAGATTTAGTGAATGTTACCTAGGAAAGGGTGTTCCAAGCTGTCTAGAAGTAACAAAAATAAAGTTAAGGAGTGATAGAGAGAATGAATGGTTTTACTAATTTAATCAAAACACTTCTGAAAAGAAGAGGAAGGGAAGTGCCCAAGTCCCAGACAGTTTCTCAGTCAGTGTGGTTCCCTCCCTCCTGGCAGCAGAGGGAGGGGAGGCCTCAGCAAACTTTACTGGCTGCTTTGGTACAGCCTCAATAGGTAAAGGAGCCCTTTTGCCCATTAGAGGTTGGGAATGACCCAAAATTTACCTACCATTGGGTAAATGAGTAAAGGGACAAGGGAACTATTTGACCCTTTACCTTATGACAAAACTCTGCTCTTAAAGCACTCAGACATGGGTTTGGGGTGGGCAGCAGCAAGGTTCTTTGATCACGACTGAAATCTACAGTGAAGTTTTTCTGGAGAGATTGTTCCCATTGTGAGAGAAAAGACAGAAGAGAAGGAAAGGGATGAGGATGAATCAACATTTAACTGTGTGGCTTCTCAAGCCCAATTTCTACAGCGTGTTCCCATATGTGCGTGCTCAGTGCTCTCAATTGGCTTTTTCATCCCTTTACTCTTTGGTGTGTCCTAGAAAATCTGAATCTGTGGGTTTGCAAATTTATCTTTTCCTAATGCCACTGCCTCAGTTTTGGGAATAAGGAATAAGGATGTGACTCTATGTTCTTGTAATTGTTTGTTATTTGAGGAATGAAATATATAGAATAGTAGAATGGTGTGGATTGGGATGTACCTTATTGGAACACTCATCTTGTTCCAATCTTTGCCATTGGCAGGGGCACCTTCCGCTATCCCAGGTTGCTTCAAGCTCTGTCCAACCTGATCTTGGACACTTCCAGGGATAGAGCTGCCACAGCTTCTCTGGGAGCCTGTTCCAGGGCCTCACATATGTCTTGGGTTTTCCCCTTTCTAGGAAAAGCATGAGACCAGGTGCCATTTTATCCCTCCAATACCATTTGCAGATACCAGAGGTTCAGACCAAACGTCTCTTTTCACTGAATATTACCTACAGCATGAGGGGTGCAGGAAATTGCCAGAATCACATGGTTGGCTTTTAAAAGGATTTTAAGGATGTTTTTAAAGGTGATGTTTGTGTTCAAGTGAGCAGTGGCTGCTTTTGCACTCCCAGATAAGTGTGAGTCGAGTCCCACTCCAGATGTGCCTTATATAGACTGTTCTGAATAACTGGCTGCTGTGTGTGGGGTTTTGCACTGGATCTGTACTCCAGGCCAGGCAGATTCCAGCCAGTACCGTGTGCTTGGAAGTGCCGATGGAGTTTATTGGAGCACAGTGACTGCAGACCTGAGCTCACTCTTGTCCAGGCAGCTTGAAGGGTGATGGAAATGGTAACGATCTTGTGAGGGAAAACCTCTGCATTCAGACCAAAGGCTGCATAAGGCAGGGCCTGGGTAACAGCTGCATCCAGCAGTTTGGTGGGAAAAATCTGAGCGGGGTGAAACTGTGGCTTTCATTTGGACAGTTGGAGTCCATCTGTTGATGGGATCAGGGATGGGACAGCATCCTCTGGAAAGCTGGGATTAAGATACACAAGCGGTGCATGCAAATTAGGCATCAGATTATGCACATGAGAAGCACGACGATCTTCTGGTATTTTGGTTGGCTTCCAGGTTCGGATTTGGAGTCTTTTATTTCTGGTGCATGAAGGCAGCAGCTGGTGTGCTGAGCCTCAAAAGATGCCTCTGCCTGCAATGTCCGGATTCCAGCAGGACCCAAAGAAATGGCAGCACACACTCAGCTCAAGCTATTTCCCTTCCCTCTGTACTCCTTCCATGGGACAGTGGATCCTTCTGCAAACCATTCCCAGCTTGGATAGAGGTGCCAAAGGACCTTGCACAGGCTTTGCCCTGCCCATCACCCTGGCAAGGCAGGCCCATTAAGAGGTGACAGCTTTCTGGCTGCTGTGAGGTGCTGCATGACACATTGGGTATTGTGTGTAGGACTTGAAGAGGTTGGTGAGAGCTATCTGAGTCATTAATTACCTGCTGAAGTAGGTGAGTGACTGCTGTTGTCCTTATCCTTTTAGAGAAGGATGCTCAAGCACAAACAGGTCGGGATATTTAGTGAAAGTCCCAAAGGAGGAAGTACCACAGCTCACAGATAGTGCTTGGTCCCATGCTCAGACCTCAGACAATTATTCTTCACTTGTTTCTCTCTGAAAATCATGTACTAAACATAAGTGTTATTAAAAATGGTCAGCTCATGCTGCATAAACACCATAATGTGAATTTAGTCTTTTCCACAGTTTTTTGGTAGTCTGTGAAAAAATCCTCGTTCACCAAACAGCTCCCACTGTGTCTGCATGATGAGCTTTCTCTCTGGGTGTTCTGTGTGCTTGGTTCATTCAATTCACATGGGTTTTTTTCTAATTCTTGTTCAGAGAAACAAGTTTTTTTTAAAAAACAAAGAAACCCTAAATATTTGCTGCTAGCATTCCCTGGGGCTGCATGGAAGGATTTGTTCTTTAGGCTTCCTGAATGATTTCTTTGGTTTGCAGGAGCTCTCACACCAGTTCTGAACAATGTTGTTATTTGTGTCGTTATTGCATCCAGACACTGGCTTGGGCACCAGTGGTGCAGGTGCTGGACAAACACCAAGCAGCTGGGTGGTCCTTTTCCCAAGGAACTTAGGAGATCAAGGTTTGCAATGTGATGCAAGTTGGATCTGTCTTCATCCTTCCGGCTCCAGTGCCTTGTGAGAGGTAAATAGTAGAAAGAAAAGATTGAGAAGGTCTGAGATGTGTGTCTGAGGTAGTCCCAGGATAATGGGGAATAGAGGAATTAATATACATACACGGGAAATATGTATAAATGAGGGATTTGATGAGACCTTCTGTCTGTTTGGGAACAGCTAGAATTCCTGATAAGTAAGACCCAGCAATTCATGTGACAACTAGGGTGGTCCTGATTTTTAACCAATAAAAGAATCAGCCTCTTGATCCCCGGCTTTCCTGCGATATCTGTTTCTTTTTCTTCTTCCTTTTCCCAGCCAAACCCTCCAACATACCCAGAAAAGCCTGTTCCTTTCCCAGCTGGCTGCATCTCAGTGAGCAGAATCTGTGGCCCTCTCCCATTTCAGGCCCATTTGACCTTGCCTTGTAACCAGATGTTTCACTGGAGAACATACACTTGGGAGAGCCTGGGTTGCACTCAGCTGCTGGTGAACTCTCTGCCTCGGTCAAGCAGCTGTAAACAAAACCAGCCCAAGAAAAACAAACCTTTTCTAAACTGAGTTGGCCAAGGACAAAGCTGAATCCAGAGATGCAGATGGCCATCAGCATGTTGATGAGGCTGCAGAGAGAAGCTCATCTGCCATCCTTGATCTTCCACCCTGGGTTTCACTCAGATATGGAGTTATTTTTTTGGAGGTTGCAAATATTGTTCCCATGATTTCCAGGAGTTGGAGATACCTGACACACTGATCCCTTCCAATGCTGCCAAAGGCACTTTGTACTGTCTGCACCTGTCCATTCATTTGAGTGAGTTTTTGGCCAAGAGTATTTAGAAAGTTGTGGCTTGGTGGCCTGAAAGTCTCAGAAGAAGAACTCACAAGAACACTATAGCAAAACAAAGCATTAGGGACATCCTTTCTTTGGAGAGGCATGTTGGGATTATTCCCCTGGCTTTTTTAGACAAGCTCTCTGCAGAAATAGTTCTGTCTTCCTCACTTGATCAGGAGAAGATGTGAGGAATGTTTTCAGGGGTTAAAGCTACAGCAGGAATTTAGTTTGTCAGAATGTCTTCTTTGGATTTGGGAAGTGGCCAGCCCTTGGAGCTCCCATTTTGCACAAGATACAGTGGGATGTTCATTAGCTGAGATGTGGGGAGACCTTCACTTGCAAGGGGGCCTCTAGAACAGCATGGGGTCCCCTCATGCTGTAGTGAGATGCAGTTTGGTTTGGAGCTGGGGTTGAGATCTGAGAAGGCCTTTTTCCATTTGAGTTGTGTTGGCCAGGTTAGAGAATGGAGGCAAGATTTGCCCCATCGTCTCTGAATGGAATTGGTTCCTGATCCATAGCCATTCTCCAGTGAAAGGGTGTATTAAGCCAAGTTGAGATCTCTGGGAGAGGGATTGCTTGGCACATGGTTCCCTGCTGTACTAGGGGTTGGATGCCTGTGACTGAGCACTGTACACACAGAATTCTGTTGATATCCACATCAGTGATTTCTCCTCCACAAGGGTCAGGCTTGCCTGTCCCCAAACATATGCTACCACTCAGCAGACATCCACCACTGAGTTATTTATCCAATATTCAGTATTTTTTTCAGAGGAAAATTTGCCATCTCCTGCGCCTATTTGTGTACTACTCCACTTTCTACAGCCAAGTACCAGCTTGCTGTAGGAAATATCAAGTTTATGTGGCTGCAGCCCATGGACAGTTTCTCCTCTGATCCATCTCTGGCCCCATAAATAATTTTTAATAACCAGAGTGCTCTTAATGCACTTCTAAAGTGGGCTAGATCTGTTTAACCTAATCTGAGTATTAAAGCTGGTCACAGTGATATCTGAGCACCTGTGACTTCCTCAGACCAGCTAGAATTCAGGACTGAGAAGCCAGTGGCTTTTCCTGTCCATGCTGTACTGACATATCCCTTCTGAGGTGATTGATGCCTTCCAGAGATGGCATTAGGGTCAGTTACACCAAGGTAAGAAGTGATGAATGAGGCCACAGGGCAGATATTCCTTCCAGATTCCAAAATAAAAGCATTTTCAGACTCTCCAGACCTTGGCTTCAGCATCTCAGGGAGCCATTCTTCTTTTGTAAGATACTCTGGGGGTTGCATTGCTCAGCCAGCTGGGCACAAGGAGAGAGCTGGAAAGAGGAAGGGATCTGCTAACACTATTTTGCCCTCTGTGCTTAGATCGACACTTTGCTATGTTTTAAACATCCGCTTCATCATTCCTGCTGTCCAATATCCCACTATGGCCCCAGCAAGAGCTATTTTAATCCCTCATCATTCATCAGGAGGCCCCTTCCTGTTCCCTTTCTATCTGCTCCCACAAGCATGTGTGTGCATCTCTCCCCTGAGAAATCCCCTGGGGTGGCTGTTGTCGGAAAGGTCACCCAGGGATATTCACAAACAGCAGGTGTAAAATTAACAACTGGTGCAATTCCAATCATCTGGCAGGAAGGAAAACATTGGACAATAGGTAGAGCCAGGGTAAAGTTTCCAGCTGAAGGCTCATTGCCTGATATAGGATGGCAGATTGGTGGGCTGGGAACTCTCCTAGGAATGTGAAACCGATAGGGTATTAGCAGCCCCCCTGCCCCTCCAACACAATTGTTTTCAGCTTGCTCAAAAATACTTGGAAATGTTACCGAGCAGGACGTGTGGGCGAGAAGGCATCCTCCAGCCAATCAGCCGGGGAGATTCCAGCCCTCCCCTTGAATTTCAAGCTTTTGTTTTCCCTGATGGAAGGGAAGGTGAATCCTCCATGATTCATTTAGGGATCTTAAAGCATTTTGGATGAATTCCTGGAGCGCACTAACAAGTGGTGCTCTCAAGGATTGCGGAAATTGCGGAGAGGTGGCAAGAGAGATTGGTGGATATATGATCAATACTGATTCTGACACCTTATCATTTTTGTTAGGGGAACTGATTTTAGCTGCATTAAACAATGGGAGTTTCACTCAGTAATGGCATCTGGATGGCACAAGTCTTCTGGAGGCGTGAATGGAATGGTAGATCCTGTTAGACCTTGACTAATGTCAGCAACCAGAACAGTGGCTTGAGTTGAGGAGCACAGGAGCAAGATTTACTGTGCTGTGGATGTATCCAGGGAAAGTTGGCAGCAACTGAACACAGGGAAGACAATGGGGAATGGCAAAGAAATTTGAGAAGTTTGGTTTAAAGTGTGGTGAGCCAATGCGTTCTGCAAGTATTGAAGTGAGTGCCGTAGCCGTTCCCAGCATATAGAGTTTAGACAGAGGTTTTACCTGACACATGGCCTTTCCTCTGCTGGAGTTCAGCAGAGTTCTGGCCTAAATGGAGTAAAAGTAAATGTATGGGGTCACTGCACCTCACAAGCTCATTGATCCCTACAGCTCTGTGGCTTTTTCAGTCACCTCTGCCCCTCTCCATCCCCACCCTCAAAGCTCTCATTGTGACATGACCCCAGGAATCCTTTGGCAAAACATTACCACACCACAACCAGAACTTGTAGGCTGCTGTTCAGCTCACACAGTGTCCATCCTCTGTGTAAAAGGTTTGGTAAAAGCTCTGTCCACCGCAACACAATTGGTGCTGGAAAAGTTCTCTCACGGGTCTCCAAGCCTATGTTGGGATCCCGTGGCACTCGCTTAGCTGGGATCGCGCACGTGGACTGTGCTGACAAAGGGTGCTGGGCTGAGAGGGGCCTGATAAGGCAGTGTAACCCTGACAATACGTTGTCAGCAACGCTGCCATCGCCAGCGAGAGCAGGGGGAGGACTGAAATTCTCCCGTTCAATTGGGCGAATTTGATACCTTCTCGTTCTTGTGTCCTCGTGGCTCGGCCACTTGACATTTCTAAACATTCTCAAGCAAGTTCACTGGAAAACTATCCCATGTCAGGAACTGGTGATGTCAAGGCTAATAACAGTCCTGGGGTCAAATCCTTCTGATCCTTCAGGCAAGGACCTCAAGATTTGGCTCCAAGTCAACAACAAGGTCTGTCACGTCAACGATGGCTTATTATGAATCCCAGCGCAAGCCTTTCCCAAACAAAGTGCTTTCGTTTGGTTTTCCATGCAGCAAAAGGTTAGCAGTTTCCAAAGGCAGGTTCTCACTTGTCTGTGTGGAGTGGAGAGCAAAACCAGTGAGCTTGGAATGGGCAAGAGCGCTTTGCCTTAAAGCAGGAGACGGTGGTAAATCTTTATCTGGGGAATTCTCTTCCCATCTGGAATGGTACAAGATGATTGTTTTCATCTCTAGAGGTACTGGGGCTTTTTTCTCTGTCCCCGTCCATCATTTGGATGTAACAATATCACTGGGCTGCCTTTGTTAATGTTACAATGGACCTCAGAAAGCAGAAGGAGCCATACTGGGAAACACACGGCTGGATGTCGGGGAAGGAGATAGCAGGGATCGTACTGGCTCAGACTCATGCTGCACTGAAAAAAGGAATTGTAAATTGACATTCCCTTGGCTATTACTTTATAATCCTGGCACTGTGTTGAGAATGATGCCACTGGAATGGTGTCCAAAATGATAATTATAACCACTTCCTATTTTTAATTTCCTCTAAGTAAGGGACGCAGTGGTCATCATCCTAACAATAATGATTCTGCTCTGCCCTTCCAGATGTCAGAACATTATAAAATGTGGATTAACAAACACTGATGTCTCTCTCCAGACCTTTTTTGTGAACTGAAAACTTGGTGCTCCCCAGCTGACACACATACCCCAGCAGGTACAAACGTGAGCACTACGGGAAATGCTGGACCTGCTTTGCTGTTGGCCTCATTTTGCAAGGGGGTATTTGAATAATGGAGAAATAAAGTGACTTGCTCCATGTCCCTTGGTGAGTCAGTGGCAAAGAACAGATTCAGCTGTTCCCATCTCCCTATTTTTCTCTGTCAAATGGCCTTTTTTTGGCTGTATTTTAGGATGCATTTGACATGAGGTTCCTAAATATGTAAGCTGGTGTTGAGAATTGCTGAGTCTTCACTAGTTGCCCTCCAGGCAGTACCCAAACAGGGTATCCATGGGGAAAGCTGTCTTGTCTTGAATATCAGCAACCACCAATAGTTATTTCTCTTTATAGACTCATCTGTGTTTTTGAGGTAGACTCCAGCTCTGCACATTCATCCAAGCTGTTGCACACAGAATTAGCACAAAGCAATGAGCACAGCAGATAGACCCAATTTCCTAAAGGTGACTATTTCACAGCTATTTCCCTCCTAAAAACCTACCTGGTGATAAGAAGTGCTTTGGCTGGGAGGGTTTGAACTCTGGTTGTCAAAACTCTTAGCTAAGGGAAAAATGGTCCATGTGGCTGGCTGAGTGACCCTGTCACTCCTCAAATCTCCTGACTCCAGACAGAATGGATAGCTCATTTTGCAAAGCATTTATCTCCTGCTGGCTTCTAGGAACTTTATGTAGGATCTTTCTCCATTGAAGGTCAGATTACATGCATCTCCTGAGATCCTGGAACCAGGGTACTTCTGAGTGGGAAGCAGAAAGGAGAAGACTATCAGAGGTTAGGAACATCGAGCAAAGCAGAATTTTATGGCTCAGACAGCAATTCCAATTATCCAGCACTTAGGCATCAGGAAGATTCAGATAAGAGGTCTCAGATTTAGCTCCTTTCTTCTTTTTGTAAGTTAATGTGCCACTTTTCTTCATTTTTTAAGCAGACAATCAAATCTGTGATAGCAAATTTCAAGTTAAAAGGAAAAGATTGTCTCTGCAGAGAATGGAAAGAACCATTTTTGTTCTAGGGTGAGTTTTGTGATCCACCTGAAGCACGGGGAGCTGTCATTGCACACACATTAAACAGAAGCTGGTGAGCTTGTTGCAGGAGTAGCTGGATAGAATTCTATGATTTTTTTTATAAAATTATTTGAGTGCACAATACATACCAAACTGAGCTGCTGTTATGCTTCAATCAGGCTATTTATACACGGTGACAGTGCAGGAACCTCCTTTTTGACTTCTGCCTTAAATTTGAGAAGAGTCAATTGAAAATCATGTAGTTCCTTCAATCCTCTGAAAATCTTCACAAAAGCTCTGCTCTGAAGCCCCATTCATTTCTTCTCCACTGCAAGGGGCCAGGTTTCCCAAGGAAGAAGTGCCATCACCAAGCTGATAGGAGCTGTCTCCCTTCCTTCCCTGGAGAATTTGTACAGGTCAGTCCCTCTCATCTCCTGACAGAATCCTTAGGAGAGCTTCCCAGTTTTCCATCTCTTTTCATGGCACAGCTGCCCACAAACAGCTTCTCAGTCATCTGAGTGCTCGTTGATCAGTAGCATAGAGCCAAGCTTTGTGGAGCATGTGCAACCTCTACACTAATCCAACAGCACCATGGGAAGGATTGTATTTATTTTCTGGGCTAGATAATCATCATCTTTTGAATAGCTTCTTCCTGAACACCTTGCTCCTAGAAGGCCATCAGTCCAATCCAACCCTGATTCTACCAAGAGCTATGGTTTAGAACCCTGTTATCCTTCTGAGTGGTGCCTCTGTCTTTCTCACCCCTTCTGGCTACTTCTGGTCACCTCAATATGTCAGCAAAATCTGCAGAATCCTGGCAGCTGGTGTGAAGGTTAGACAGCAGCAAAGCTCTGCTTCTCAGAGCCTTTTCCATCTACCCCAAAGCTGATGGGTCTCTCCCCTTGCTTGCCCTTTGCATTACACTATGGAGTGGAGGGGAGCAATCCTCTGGATCTAACACTCTCCCTACCCTTCTTTTCCTGCACAAGTTAACTCCCAGCCCTTTCTGCTTCTGCTCCAGCTCCCCTCTGAGCGTGCTCTCATTAAGACCCCAGAGGGAGGAGGTGATGCTCTGAAATTGTCTTAATTGCTCTTGTTTATGCTGGTTACGATGGCAATAAGTTGCCATGCAGAGGAGGCTTTATTCAGATGTGCAGGTTCTCCATTGTTCCATACTCTGAAGGATTGTCTGTAGGCAGCTCCAAGTCATTTACAACAATAGATTAATATGAAGATCAGTAATCCTGGGTGACTCACAGTCACACACATGCGATACCCGCCAATCGCTGTGACCTGCCACCGGATTTAAAGGGGAGGTTGAATGTTGCTGGCATGTTCTTGCAGGATGCTGAGGAGATAATGCTTTGCACTTGCACAGCTTCTGCTCTCCAGGAGCTTCCCAAACATGAATGGAGGATGCTCTCTTTCTAGAGCAGGCAATGACTCTTACACTTGCTGGAAAGCAGGGAACTGGGGCAGACCGTGTCTTTAGTCCAGTGTAAGTTAACATGTGCCAAGGTTTAAACATGGGTCAGGAATCCTGAGTTTTAGTCTCTGCTCTATCTTCCAGGCACTCTATCACCCAGGCCCTGAGGAGCATCTTTTATGCATGTTGTGTGCTGCTTGTGCTGTGTCCCATTTATCACCCTTGGACAGCTTTGCCTCGCAGGTTCCTCTCCAGACCTCTGCAGCTCCATGTCTGGATCTTCATTTGACAGAGACCCACTGGAGACAATGCTGAGACACCTAAGCAGTGGATTTGTCCCTTCTGTCCCACTGTTGACAATTAGAGCCTGGGCTGGCCCCTATTGCACTGGACTGGGGGCACTTTGCTTTCCATTCTTACTTTCCTGGATAATCCCAGCCTGCATCCCATTCTACCTCGCTGATCCATCCTTTGATTCAAGAGGTGTGTGTGCCATCTTTTCCCCTAAATCCTTGTCTCAGAGATATATGTCCCCTGTATTCTGTCATCCACCCCGGACCCACCATTCTCCTTCCATGTGCAAGGCCCTCCACACATCCCCTGTCTCCCTCATCCATCACTCTCCCTGCTGTCAGGGACACATCATTCTCCCATCTTTCCTTTCCCCCATGCTGAGTGAAACAGGAGATGCCCGCTCCTATTTTTTCCCTGTTTGGGAGATACATTATTTAACAGCAGGGAACACAGGCAGAGCTGTGAGGGAGGGTTGTGCTTGAAGGGATTAACAACTGTCATCAACCTGCTCTTGACTCTAAAGTCCATTACAGAGCCGGGTCAAGCTGTTGAAACTCTTCACCAGAGTTTCCTCCTCCTATTTGCTGCCTATTTTCAGTCCTTGGATGCTGACAACAGCCCCATAATTTCCAGTGTCAGATTTGGTTCTCCATGTTACCATATTGCACAAACTCCAGCAGACAGACAAGTGCAGAAATTCTTTCCAGCTGAGTGTGAAAAATTGCCTCGCTCAGTCCATAAGTAATGTGCCTCATTGAGTTGGACTAATTTTCCTCCCTGTAAAAAATGTTGAGGTTTCTGCATAATTTTGTGCATTGCAAAAACACCAGATCTCAAGGGCTCCATGGTGGGCCAGGCCCCAAGTGTGTTACTGAGCAATTACTGAGTCTTCACCTGCCTCAAGCTGAATAAAATCTCGAGGGAGCAGCTGAGGACCTGACCCCTGCTTTTCAATATTCATAAAAACAGAGGTGAGTTAAATTGGCTCAGCAAAGGGCTGATTCAGGATTGTGTCTTATGATACCAAAAGAAAGTGCCTAGAATGGACTAGGAAGACTTTTCTTCCATAAATATGTATTTCATGTAGAAATATAACTTATATAAATGGTTCGAAGTTCTGTGTAATTAGTAACCCTCACTGTATTTCTCTTTCACAAACTTTTCCAGGTTCTTAAGTTCATATATATTTTTAGCCTTTTCAACATCCTGTGGCAAGGAGTTCCTCAGCTTAACCACGTCTCCTTTCTTTTGAACCTGAGATCCCCCCATTCCTGGGAGGTTTTGAACCACCCACCTTTCACAGTGGTACACATTCACAAAGATCCGGAATTAGTCATATATTTAGCTTTAATTCATTTTCTAATATCTCCATCCATTTGAATCCACCATCTGCTGTGAATCTGTCCTGCAGCGTAGTCACCCTTCTGGAAGGAAAAGCACAGAAGAACTTGAAGCTCTTGGGGTGAAATAGTGCAAAGCACCTGCATGAGGTACCAGTGGTCACCTCTGAAACAGTTCCCTTGGAGTCACCACGTGTTGCCATCACTAGACGGTGACATCTCCCAAGCTTTGGAGCAGGCTTGGCTGTGGATCCAGAAGAGGGCAATGGTGACACATCCTCACTGAGGCTTCGAGCACCAAATCCAGTGAGGATAACCACTGCAGGAATGGAGCCAATAGCCAGACCACCGTGGCTAGTGGATCTGCCTGTTCCTGGCTGTTTTGTGGAAAGCAGATTGAAGTGGGAGGCAGCTTTCTGCTACTGTCTCAGGTCAGATGGGACTGTCAGTCAATTGTTAATTATGACTCTTCTTCTTACTAATTTCTCTAACTTCTATCACCATGGCAGCTAACTGCCATGGAAAGACTCAGCCAGAAAAAGGAGAAGACAACCCAACTTTTCATAGCAAGGGAACAGGAATGAGCTACAGAGGAAAGGGGGTGGAGGAAGAAATCTGTAAATTGTTTTCCAGGAGAGTCTAACACAATGTTCTGAACCCTAAAATGGCTTTTGTTGGAAGGAAGCTTGAAGATCATCCTGTTCCAACCTCCCTTCCATAGGCAGTGACATCTTCCACCTTCCTAGGTTGCTCCAATCCCTGTCCAACCTGGCCTTGGACGCTTCCAGAGATGGGGCAGCCACAGTTTCTCTGGGCACCCTGTGCCAGGGCCTCCCCACCCTCACAGGGAAGAATTTCTTCCCAATATCCCATCTAACCCTGCTCTCTGGCAGTCCTTTTTTTCCTATTATCACATCCGCTTTGCCCTGACCTGGTCAGTCGATCAGTTTTAATCCTTGGTGATAGCTGTGTGTCCAGAAAGGGAAAGAGGAGGAAAAATTTAACAGCACTTTGAGCTCTGATTAATTTTTAAACTTCCTCCCTTTCTGCTTATTTTGTAGCTTTTGTCCTGGTGCTGAATGTGTTCTTTTCCCCATGTGTCACTTCCAGAGGAGTACTGTAGAGATGAAATGCCAGTTGGTCATCACAGGGCATTTCACCTGTGGGGGCTGGATGGAAATTCACAGGCTGGGGCCATACAGGGCCCAGGGACAACTGGTGACTTCTGTCACTGCAGCAGCTCTCAGGAACACGGTGACACAGTGCCTGAGTACATCGGCAGCATGGGCAGAGCAGGTTGTGTGGGATCAATAAAACAACAGCCATTTTGTTGCTGCTTTCCAGCAACACTATACGATTTTTATTGAAATCACTGTCTGGCCCATTCAGCAACTTTCATTTCTGATTAAGCTTTCCAGCCTGTAGGTATCTTCTCTCACACCTGTCTTACCATTTCCATTTACAAGGGCTTAATTTAGAAACCCATTGTACCTGGGCCTGCACAGACCAAGCTAATTTATTTTACATAATGTCTCAGCAGTTCAGGAAACAGACTTAGAAGAAGCCCATCCTGGAGGGAAGGATGGATGTGTGCTTCAGGTTTTGGGTTAAGTTCCAGGAGAAGCAGACCCTGTTCTGACACTGTTCACAGATCTCCCGAGACCTTTATCAAATCACTTATCCTGCTTTGAACCTAAGCTTTGAGTCTGGAAAATAATCAATATAACACTTTCCTTAGCTTTAGTTTTAGAATAAACATAGTATCTAGATGGCATCAAAGTCTTTGTGTTCTGTGCTTTAGAAGTAGAATAAAAAGCTCATTTCTGTGCTGGGGGGACTTCTGTGCGTAAGTGCAAGATGAGGACAACAGGCAGGTGCAGCTCTGCTGAGGAGCAATGAAACAAGGCAGAGCTGACAGGGAAATAGACCCTGGGCATTGCTGCTGACAGCTTTTCCACCGGCATCTTCATCAGGGACACGCAGGGAGAGAACGAATCACTCCGTGGGCGTTCACAGGAAGCGGCCCCCAAGCGCGAGGGAGAGGCACGGGACAAGGGCGGTTTGAGAATCCACGTGGGTGATCTTCCCAGCAAACCTGGGGGCAGGAGACTCCGTGATGTGCCTGAAGGAGGCACAAACAGCCCCCGCCTCCTTGGCAGAGGACTCAGCTGGCAAGATCTGATGTTTTTGTTCACTTGAGGCTTTTGTTTGTTCACTAAATGCCCCTGGATTTTGCTTTTCAAGTCTCTTCCTTCTCTGTCGTTGTCACTACCACAGCAACAGGTGAGTTTGAGAAGTTATACATGGGGAAGATGAGTTGCACTGAGGAAATTGCTCAAATCCTTTGCAGACCCCACTGGAGCCAGTCAATCTGAAGACAGGTGCCCTCCACCCACAGAGCTGTGAGCATGGATGAACCATCCAGAGGCTATGTGCCCTCCAGAGCTCTCATCACCATCAGTCAAGCTCTTCCTCACAAAACAGCAGTGGAGGAAGCTCCAGAAGTATTGCTTCTCTATTTCAGTGCTGCCACACTCACTGACGTCCTCGCTGAGCCTCTTGCGGCAGCAGGCTGCTAATCAAAAACTCTGCTGCTGCTGCTAATCAAAAACTCTTTGCTCGCCACTTTGGCATCATTCTGGGAAGCCAACAGAATGCAGAGATGCTCAATTCCTCCCCCTCCACACACCTTCCATTGTCTTCAGGACTGACAGCTCTGATGTGGAGCAGTGATAAAAGCCAGCTGATGCTGTCAGGGCCCGGTACAATTGCACCACAGGGAAAAAGGCGACTGGCTCTGACTCATCGTAGCCGCCTGGAGCTCAGGATGCCTCGCACACGTGCTGTCTCCTGGCACGGCTCATCACACAGCAGTGCACCTCTGGATGCTCCCCTCTGAGGCAGGATTGACCAGAGGACTTGAGAAGGGCCAGGACTGGTGGCCAACTGGATGGCAAACCATCCTTTGAGATGCTAGAAAAACTCACAGGGATTAAAAAAACCCCAAACTTTTCTGTAGAATCATAGCATATCCTGAATTGGAAGGGACTCACAAGGATCATCAGTCCAACTCCTGTCCCTGCACAGACACCCCAACAATCCTACCCTGTCCCTGAGAGCATTGTCCAAATGCTCCTGGAGCTCTGGCAGCCTTGGGGCAGTGACCATTCCCTGGGGAGCCTGGTCTGTACCCTACCATCCTCTGGGGGAAGAACCTTTTCTTGATCTCCAGCCTAAACCTGTCTGACACAGCTCCAGCCATTCCCTGGGTCCTGTTTCTGGTAGCAGAGAGCTACCAGAAGATTGCAGAGAGCAGAGAGCAGAGATTGGAGCTGCCCCTGTGCTGCCCCTCCAGAGGAGCTGCAGCCCCTGATGAGATCTGACTTCTGCTGAAGCCTTTGGTGAGTAACGAGCAATAAAGGTGGTTGGTTGGATGTTCCTCTGCTTGACCTGTGTTCAGGGGTGTTTAGCAAAGCATTTGTGCAACTCCTGAGTGGCAATCTATGAAATAACACCTCTCCTTCAGCCCCTCACATTCCCATCCTTATGGAACGGGCTGAGTGGCAGTTGAATTTCTGGAAGGCTCCAAAATGTGAGGGATCCAAACTCGAAAATGCATCAGGAGTGCCAAGCCAAGCCAGGAAGGACATTCAAAGAGGGGAAATTGGGCTGTGATGTGAACTTCTGAGTGACCTTGAGTAAACTGGCTCTGTGCTGCCCATCCTGCCCAGGTCAGCAGCTGAAATTTCCATTACTGAAAGTAGAAACTCAGGGGTCATTTCTGTTTCATTTCTCACTTTTTCCCAAACATGACATTGAATGAGAGGCATTAGGAGTTCCTACTATAAATAGGATCACCCCTGTCAAAGCTGGTTAAGTCATACCCAGTGTCAAGCCCATAAACAAGGCGCCTCTCATGCACTGTCTGGAGGGGGCAGAGGGGGTACAGGGAAGTTTGACAGCTCCCAGTTTGACCAGTTTGCACTGGGACATCAGCTGTTTTCAAAGCAACAAACATAATCATCCCTAGCTCCCACATGGAGGATTTTTGGAAGTGGTGCAGAGGCAGAGTAGTTGAGGACCACTGCTCTTTGTTGTAGCAGAAGTGAAGCCTCCCAGCTCCCAAGCTCACAGGTGCTGGGCCCTCCATGGCTGCTGTCGTAGCTGGAGTTAAACACTCTGATTTCATCTTTTCCTTCAAAGTCTTTCCCCAGTTCTAGCCTAAAAATCAGGGATGACCTGGAAAACCCTGTGCTTTCACTTGTCTCGGTTTCTCCTGGAGGGAGCTGCAGTTTCCTCTTCCTTTAGAGCTTCCCAGTTCTTCTTTAGCTCCAGGAGAAGCAGCAGTTCTGGTGACATCCGTGACAAAGAGGCTTTGCCACATGGGAAGCCAGCTGGGGCATGGCAGTGAAGCCAGAGACACAAAGCAAAGAAGCATCTTTGAAACAAGAGGCTTGTAAGTGTCCCCCTGTGCCAGCTGCAGGGACATCTGGATGGAGCTGGCTTGGCAGAGCTGCAGGGTCACCAGGGTTGTTCATGGCTGTGGTGGCTCCAGAGAGAGCACCTCAGGATAGCAGGAGCTGATGGAGGTACCTGAGGCTCCTTCACTTTACTCCTCCCCCCTGGGAGCTCCTTTCCACCTCTTCACCAAACTTTGTGCTGCACTGAGACTGGGGGCTGCTCTGATGAAGTGATGCAAGTGAATATGTCTTAAAAAAAAAAAAAAAAAAAAAGAAGATAATTTCTGTGGTCTCATTTCCCCATAGATCCACAAGCAGTTGCATCAGTACAGCTGAGGGGGTGGAAAACTGAAGTGGGGGCAGAAAGGAACAAAAACTTTGTAAGTCAGCTTTGAAAATGTTCAGTAACTATATGGAGACCTACAGCCTCTTGTCCCCTCCAGACGTGAAGAGCTGTCTGTTGCTCATGTGCGGAGACAGCCAGGGAGCAGAGATGATTTGTTTGAAGCTGAACTGAGAGCAGCTTAGCAGGGGAGGAATCGCTACTTGTTCTGAGATAGGCTAATTATATTCTGTGTCCTTGGAAGCCAACCCTTCCCTACTCTGCTTGCATAATAGAGATCCTACAGCTTTCTACAGAAGCACCAGGGTTCCCTCCCATCTCCGCTGCACACAGCAGCCTGTCCCACTGCCAGTCTCCACCCCAGAAGGATCTGGATGTCAGTCCTGCATTCCCTGGAGGGCTGCTGAAGCACTTTGGATTCCTGGGAGATGGAAACCCTTCTAAAAACGCAGGGTAGAGTTACTCTAATTCCTTGCTGTTGGGGATCAAGCTGAAGCCTGCTGCTTAATGGGGGATAAGTGGATGTAATGCAGTCAGTCAATAACTTTATGCACACACGCAGAGCCCTTTGGATTACTGATTTCCAAAAGGCAGAGTCTCCCTCACAAACCCTGCACCACACTGAGTCAGCCCTGAGCCTTTTGACTTTGTATTTCCTTCTTCACCTGCACTTTTTTTCTTCCTACCCTTATTCATTTTTTCCCCACTTATTCATTTTTTCTCCCCCCTGAGAAGTTTTCAGCTTGTCAAACAACTCTCCCTCTCCCTGTCTCTTTTCTCTTTGCCTTTTGCAGTGGGAGGAAAGATAATAATAAAAGGAGCAGTTTTCAAATAAGAAGCCCCACGTGTTACCTGGGAACTGTCTCTCAGCATCCAAATACCTGCTGGGACAGAGAGCGGTGAGTCCCTGCTGCTGTTTTGTACCCACCAGACACTGTTTGTGTTTCGTCACATGTTCCTGTCAGGTCTGTCACTTGGTACAAGCAGGACTGACTGGGCCCTTGTAAAGCAGGATTTCCCTTTACATCTCCCTGCTAAGCACTCCTCACTCCTTCCCTTCCTCCTCACAGGGAAAATTGCTGCTCTGGCTGCTGCTGTGGTAGTTCCCAGGCTGGAGGAATGGGTTTGGGAGTGTTTGTGCTCTTTGCCTCATTGCTCTGAAATTCTGCTCATCTTCAGGATCCCTTTATCTCTGCCTTATGTCTCAGTGGGGAGGGAAGGCTGAGATGAAGGAGTTGCTGAACCTCTCTCTGTCCTCAGCCCCTGCTCAGCTTCAGACTGAGCCCTTTACAAGTCCAGCAGTTTTTATGGCCTTACTGAACTGCTCCTAAAAGGAGAAATTTGCAGGAGAAGGAGCTCCAGACCATGAAATTCCTGTAAGACCAAAGGACCTGAAATGGCTCCCTTGGGCCCCACAGATGGGGAGGTAGAGGAGGGAATGGCCCATGCTGCTGCACTTATCCCAACCCTCTCTGTTCCTCCCCAGGCTCTCGGCTAAAAGGCTCATCTGACTTTTATGGGGCTGGAGAGACCAAGCAAACAAAGCCTCAGGGTTTAGTCAGCGCCAGTGGGTACAGCACATGCCTTTTTCTTCTCTCCCCTCCTTTCTTTTTCCTACTGACAGCTTTCCCGAACTCATGTGGTGTCTGCTCAGCTCAGGAGCTTCTCTTCAGGAATGAGCCTCAGGACTGGGGCAGGAGAGCATTTCTTACCATCTCGAGTGGAGGCTGCTTTCTCTTTCACCTCCAGGACTTCTCAATACCGTCTGGGGCTCTGAGGAAGCTGAGAAAGGCAGGGAAAGAAGGGGAGGGGTGCTAGAAGTATCTTGGAGCATGAAGATGCTCTGTTGGATGGAGAAGTGACTCAGGCATGAGCTTCCAGGTAGAGGACATGGCACTTTCTCTCCCTGCTCTTTTCCAGAGCTCTGACTTGCAGTGTCAGTCTGTTCCTTCTATACCACCAGTGCTGGGGGTCAGAGGAATTCACAGACCTCGACTTGTGGTCCCGACACCCTCATCAGGGTCCCCTGAGCTGAGGGTCTGGCTTGGGTCACCACAAAGGTACATCTGGAGCTGCAGCAGGAAAGCTCCTTTTCCTGCACACTGCTGGGTTTTGTTGACTGTAACAAACTTCTCCCTTTGCTGCTAGGACTGTGCTCTGGGGCTGGGAATGAAGCATTGCTCATCCTGCTCATCTGTTCCTTACAGGAGTTTTGGGAATCTTTGTAAATAAGCCAAGAACATGAGAAAGAGAAATTCCTCCCGTTCCAGCCCTGCCTGACACTGCACAGATCCTTTGTTCTTGGCTTCTTTCTCCCTGCCAAGGCCTCAGAGAAGTTCTTCCAACAGCGCAGCTCCCCTGCTCAGCCTCTTCCACCAATTAGCAGTTATCCATTAACTGACCAGGAATAATTCCATCAATTAGCCCATCTCTTGAGGATCTCTTTCCCCAGGTGCTGGCAATGCCACTTAAGCACCAACAGGAAAGGAGCACTCAAGAGCTATAAATACAGAGAGATGTTTGTATAGAACCTCTTTGTTCTTCTTAACTTTGTGGTACTCCTGGTTTCAGCTGGTCCACATAGAGCTCAGGACCAGCCCTTATCCAGCTTATTCCTAGGAATCCTGCATTCTGGGCTGTGCTCCAGAGTGGAATCAGACCTTTCTGGCATCTGTTTTCTTGGGGTTTTTTTGGAGGGATTGTGCAAGGATGCCCAGAAGGCTTTGAAGCCACCTATGGTATCCTGTGATCAGGCCAGGCATGATGGATCCAGGATGGTAAGAAATAGGCTGCATGTGTTGTGAAGGAGACTGTTCAGTAAAATAAATATCTTCAAAGGAGAAGGAAAGTAGCAGGAACAAGTAGAAGAAAGGATGTTTTCAACCCTTGAAGGGGAATCTGGAGAAAGAAAGATCCTTTTTAAGGTGTAAAACACTGTCAGTAGGAACATAGTATTGTTACTCCTTTGATGAGAGCAGTTAACTGAAAATGGGAGGATGTGAGGGTTATCCCAGGTAGAGAAAAAAGTGGTGATGGAGTGGAGGGAGGTTCCTTTGAAGTTTTCTGATACTACAAAGGAAGGACACACTCCTTCCCACCTGAACCCAGCAGGAATCAAGCACAGAATCCTAGAATGGCTTGGGTTGGAAGTGACCTTAAAGCTCATCTTGTTCCAACCCCCACCATGAGCAGCAACACCTTCCACTAGACCAGGCTGCAGGGAATATGACCATGCATACTCTGCCCCATCTCTTCTCTGGGCCATGTTCTCAGAGCCCTGCCCGGTTGAGTCTTTCTGCTTTCTCCCTTTTCCATGGTTTATTTCCCCCACACAGGTACCCTGCTTTACATTTAAGACATCACCCAGCAAATTCTCTCGGAGCTTTTCCTGGGTGCATCCGTGTGCTTTGTTTTTGCAGGGTGTGAGGTGCAGAGTGCTGCTGGTTTATCACCTGTCAGTGCCTGTTCTAGTGCTAAAGGTGGGCCATGGGGAGAAGATCAAGGCACAGGAGGAAAAGAGAAGGGAAGTGAATTAGCCAGGACAGCTCTGCATGTCTAGGAGCTCTTAAACTTTGTGATGCTCTTGCAGGGGAAATGGAAGATTGAAAATTAGGGATAGCCAAACCTAGCCAAATGTGGAAGGCAGTGAAGGGAAAAGGATGTGATATTCTACTGACATCTCCTTTTTGCTGTGGTACCAGGGACTGAAAGCTGGAGGGCTCAGGCTGTGCAGCACCAGGTGGTCTGAGGGGAGCTGCTTCCACCAGCCAGGAAGGGGCGTGTGATTTGATGCAGAGCTTTTAGTGCCCAGATACCTTTTGAAAGCTCCTCTGCCTTGTCCTTCCTCACATGGCTAGTTATTTCCTCATTCCATAAAGGAAATGCTAAAGAGAGACCCAAAATCTGTCGAGGGAGCTGCTGGCTCAGTGATGCTGCACTCGGTTCTGCTCAGGTAGCACAGTGGCTGCAAATTAATTACTGTTAACGATGCCACCTTCCTGCAGAGAACAGCAATTTCTGCAGCGGGCACAAGGCTTGGTCTTGTTGAGTGCCCAGCCTGCAAGGAGGCCTTCTGGCATCCCTGCACTGCCCATGAGCCCATCTGTTCCCAGTGGGAGCCACAGAGCCATCAGGCAGTGCCGGATGGAAGCTTGTTTTGACTCATGGGTCAGAGGCTGTGCAGAGAAGTCTATCATTCCCAGTCACTTCTTTAATTGACACAGTGAAAGAAGCCACATCTTCCTGCCTGATTCTGACCAGGTCTGTAATTGAATTCAGCTCAACATCTCCGCTTCAGCCCCCCCAGGGACTTGTCAATTAATGATGGATTTTTTTTCTCGCCTCGGGAATTTCTCCTTGCTCCCATTCTTTTTAGTTAATAGGATCTAGTGCTAAACCCAGTAGTAGTAGTAAATCTCCCACCCCCCATTTCCTACCTTTCCCAAAGGTGCCTCAAGAAGAAAAGGGCTTGGGCATGAAAAGAGAGATGAGTAAACTTTAGGGACTGAAAACATGTGCAGCTTTCCTGTCTTTTGTTCATTCATCCTTCCTCTTGCTCCTCTCAGGTCTTTTGTTTCTCTTTGCCAAAACTGCTTGCACACACTTCACTCAGGATCTCATGAGACTGTTTTAGAAACTGCAAAGCTGAATTGGAGCCTTCTTTTTCACCCCTCAGAGCATAATGTCTGTTTAACCTTTCTCCCTTGGCATCTGTCTCTCCAGCAACCTATTTGCAACTCATGGTTGCAGAGGAATCCCAGTGCTGACTGGGTTTAAAATGTGGGTTGCTGGGGGCATGGGCAGGAGTATGTGATATACTGCAGGGTACAATTTCAGGCTGGCTGCAGGAGGCAGTTGTTCCATGGATCTGCCTTAGCCTTGTCTCTCCAAGCCCTGCCAAGATGTAGAGGTTTTTCATTGCTCTTAGGAAAGCAAATTTGATTTGCATGTCAAAGACAGAGAAAGGACAGGGGTCCTCAGTTCTCCAGCTTCTTTATTCTCTCCCAGTCTGTCTCCCCCTCCCCACCCCCCAACCCCCCTATCCTTCCTTTTGGCATTCCTAATGTGTGATTGCTGCATTAATGCACCCAGTCACCATGGGAGAGATCCTGGGGTTTCTTAAGCTGTTGGATCCTGTTGAACATCCCCGTTAAACTTCGCCCTTGCTGCTGCGTGCGGGAGCTGCCCACGCAGACCAAAGTTCGGTCCCCAGCCCACCGGTTCTCCCCCACAGGCGCTGACGTACGAGGCTCTGCAGGAGGCGGCGAGGGAGGGAGGGTGTTTGGGAGAATGTGTCTCTGGAACAGTGACTGGTGAATGTGCACAGACAAGTGGGGTTGGTGGGTAACCAGGTGAGAGCACAGTGCCCCCACTCTCAGGGAAAGCCCACTAATCCTGCTGCTCATCCTCACCAGTTGGTGATGGGTGGGAGGAAGGAGTGGAGGGGGAAATCCGTCCCTGACCCTCCCCTTGGGTGGACCTCTTGTGCAGCTTTGCCTGTGTGGGAAGGGTTGAAGTTGCCCAGGCTTTATAGGAGATCTGTGTCTGATAGGCTCTGAAGAACTAGAAGGCAGAGAGCCTTTAACCCTCGTTCCCATCACTCTGTGATTCTTTCCCAGTTTCCAGAAGCTTTTCTGGTTTGTTGTTGGGCTTTCTTCTTTTTGTTCTTGAGGGGTTTTTCTCACGTGTGGGTCAGATCTATGCCACACTTCTCTGTGGGGATCCACATTCACTACCTGGATCTTCTGGAGTGGGAGAACAAGGAAGATGCTCATACACAGCTGGGAAGAGTGTATGAACCTCAGGATGTTGCTTCCAGCCACCTGCTTCTGAGACCATTAGGACAGTACCTTCACGTAATGCTGAGGTTGGTTACACCAAGAACTCACAGGACAATTCAGCTCTGTAGAGATACCAATGCCTGCCATGACTGGCCAGAGGAGCAGAATCACAGAGTGGCTTGCATTGGAAGGGACCTAAAAGCTCATCTCATTCCCACCATTCTCTGCCATGGACAGGGACACCTTCCATCAGACCAGTTGCTCCAAGCCCCATCCAATACTCTTCTCTCTGTGTGCTGAGACCCTCTTCTAACTCACAACAACAGTCCTGCAGGCAGGGACAGTCATTCCACCATGTGTTTGTGTCCTGCCTCTACCAGCTGTGAGGAGGAGGAGATCCTCGTTGTTAGGGTGTGCTGAGACATCACTGGGATCACTGGCTTAGGGACATTTAAGCCTTTGTTTTCTATTCACAGTGTCTCACTTTCCCAGGCCTGGCAGAGAGCAGGGAAGAGTCATCTGCAGCCCAAGCTGAGATCAGTGGGAGCAGGGCTGTCATCCTGCTCTTGTACAGGGCTGTTCTCACGCCCCATTTCCTTTGTGGACAGAAAGAAGAGTTATCAGAAGCCTGCACCTGCTTCCAGCTGAGGAGAGGAAACACTTTTGGAGGGAGCAGAGGATGGTGGTGGTATCTCAGGAATCCAGGAAGGATCAGGGCTCTGTTGGGCTCAGCACAGTAGAGGCTGATACTGTGAGCTCGTGGTCAGGGTGGTTGGAAAAATCATTGTTGTGTGCAGGAGAGGACTCGGAATTAAAGTCATCACCCTGATGGTTTGTAAAACTCAGCTGCTGGTGTGAGTGAGAGCTGCCCCAGGCCACAGAGGACACATTCCCCAGCCCATGGGTCAGTGAGGGCCCTATCTTCTCTGCTTGCCCTCCCTGTGCCTCGCTGCTCACCGGTGAGGAGAACCTCAGCCGGTGCTCGGCTGCCCCATCACCCTCCTGGCTGCCTTTTGGCGTGGCTGGGGCTCTCTGCTCCATCCCACAGCAGTGCTTTAGTCCTGGGGACACCCAATTCTGTCCTGACTGTGTCCCAAAGGCCCTGGAGATCCAAAGATGTCCAGGCAGCTAAACTGCATGGCCTGAGGAAAGGGAGGGCAAATACATCCGAGTTAAGGAGTAATCATGTTAATGTGGTGCAATAATGAGGAAATTGGAATAAAGGACTTCATCAGGGATGTAAAGTGAATTCGTGGCAGGCTGGAAGTCTCCTAATGAGTGCTCTCCCCTGAGTTTTCTACCCTTTTGTGAAGCCAGGACATGCTGTTTTGAAACAGTACATCAACTCGGCACTAAGTGGCTTCCAAGAGATGGGAGGGGAGGAAGGAGCCAGGAGATGGGAAGGAAGGAGCCAGGAGATGGAGGGAAGCACTAAAGACAGTGATGCTGAGAGATGCAGCTCAGAGCTCATCTGGGATCTGAACTCCCCTGTGACTTTGGGCAGGACGAGGAGCCTGGACACCCCAGCACGAGATGTTGACTCAGTTCTGGACACAAGCCCAGCCCTTCCCTAACACCAGTATGTCCTTGGAGGCACCTTCCCACGAGGAGATGGACAACAGCACCACCAGGTCCCCTCTGGCACAGGGCACACAGCATCTCCACTTACCTTTGTGTAGTAAAGTTAAATCACTGCCTCATTAGAGCCCTCAAATTAAGTCACCACCTTGGTGGATCGATAGCATTTTCCGTGATGCACTTGTGACACTGAGCTGGGAGATGGATTGATGCTGGGAGGCTGGAGCGCTGCAGGGGAGCAGAGTCAGACCCAGGGCGGGGTTTGTTGTCAGGGGGGAAAAGGACAAATTTCCATGGAGAGCAGCAGAGGCAGGAGGTGTGGGGGAGTGGGGGCATGAGCACAGTGCACATGTCTCCTGGCACCTCGTGGGGCTTGGTGCTGGTTCCCAGTTTAGACTTTCAGGGCTGTTACAGGGAGAAGGTCCTTGGCTGTTAGAAGCCTATGGTAGAAATGGTTTCCTCCAAGTGTGTCTGCACTGGGATTTCGGTCTAAAGTTCTTCCCACTCCCCCTTTCCCCTTCCTTCTGAGCAAGGTCTGGGAGAGGAAAGGCTGAAGGAGCAGCTCCCATGGGGTGGTTGAGGTTGACATGAGGGTGCCTGGGGCTGCCCAGTTCCATGCTGACCCCTCTGCACAGGAGGCACAGCCTCCCTACCCCAGCAGCCACATCACACAGGCTCCTGTTCCCACTCTCCCCAGGAACTGCCACCATCCACTGTCTGGGATTGGACCAAAAGGACCCTCCAGCTGCCTTGAGCCTTCTCAAAAGATCTTAACAGGTGTCTCCCAGTGGCTCAGCTGGGGACTAGATCTGAGAGCAAGGAGGCCCTGGGGCTGAGTGTGAGGTGAGTTGAGGCAGTTTGGGATCCCAGGTGCCAGATGGCTTTTCTCTGAGCTCCAGCCAGACCAGGAAAATCTGTGGCCAAAGTGAACCCTGGCAGTCCCAAATCCCAGCCCTGGGATGTTTGTACTTCTGCCAGCTCCCCACACATGGAGGTTTAGAAGGGACCTCTCTGGCCTTTCCAGTGGTGAGGACCAGAGACCACCCACCTGCCCCACTCCAGGTGTCAGGTTTAATGTTGCTCGCAGCTGGACACCACAGGGCTGGGTGATGAGGAGGGGAATGGGACCAGTCTGCTGCATGAACTGGGTGAATTTAACCCTTCCAGGGCAAGCTTGGCTCTCTTGAATAGCTCTGTGTAAAATCAGAGCCTTCTGTAGACCCAGCCCTTCCCAGTCCCCTCCCTGGGAGCAGGGGGAAATTCAGAGGAGCAATTATAGCCCTAAAACCATTCTTCACCCTCCAAACCCAAACACCTCTTGCCTGCAGGGTGCCCACATTGCTGCCAAGCCAGAACTCCTGGGTGCTGTCTATATTTCCTTTCTAAATTTGTAACAGCACAATTTATTCGATATATTTGGCATAAAAAAATGCAATTCCTCCTGTTAATCCCTCTGCAGACATGCTCAGAGGTGACCTGGGGGCTGTCACAGCCTCGTACTCAGGCAGAGGTGGAGGAGTGGGTTCCAGGCAGAGGCTGCTGCCCACCCCAAGGCATGAGGGGTGAGTTGGTGCCTGGAATAAAACACAAAGGCAACAGGAGGAGGGCAAAGCTGATAAAAATGCCCAGAGCAGCTGTGGCAATGTGGGCAATGCAGTGACACCGCAATTGGCTGTCACTTATTTTGAGGCTTAGCATATCTGGCTTGTTTAAGAAACCTTGTTTTTCTGTCCCAAGAGCCCTCTTTGGAGCTGAGGCCTTTGTGCAACCCTAAAGTCTCTGACCTGCTTCCCACAGGGATGCAGGGGGAAGCTGGGGGAGCAGGACAGACCTCCTGTGAGGAATGGGGCTTGCTGGCTGAAAATGTCTGATTTAAATGTGAGAGGAAGGAAGAGACTTTCCTGTGTCTCTGGCTCATACAGGGAGCAGTTCATTAATGGATCCCCACCCTTGGGAGCTCATCCCTGGCCTGGAGAGCAGGGAGAGGAGAGGGCACAGCTCATGTGGGTGCTGCCAGGGCAGTGGGGCTGTCTCTGTGCAGGCAGAGAGCTGAGCTCTTTGTTCATCCCTGCTACGAAGCAAGAGAAAAACACTCCTGCCGAGTGCATCCAGAAATAACCCAGGCCTCCAGCAGCCAAAAAGCTTCCAAGGGGGAATTTTAAAGAGCTGGGAATTTGGCCTCTCAGCCTGTGCTTGGGGCTCCTCTGCTGTTTTAATGTCCCAGGCAGGGAAAGGCAGACCCTGAACACAGCCCTGCTCGTGAAGTCCAGGAACCCTCATCTCAACAGGGAACAGCTCACTCCTGGGTTGCCCCAATACCCTCCCAGTTTTTTTCCAGCAGCAGCATCACAGCTCCTGCCTTGAAAGGACACTGGTAATGGACACTTTCCATGTGGGATATGCTTCAGAGGTCGTGGTGCCCCAAAATCCCTCAAGAGCCCCTCACTTCACTGCATCCTTGAAATGAGGCCTCCTTGCAGAGACAGCCCTGCTGCTGGTGTGGCCAGGATTTGGGAATCTGGAAGGGGAATGTAATAAGGATGAGAGCTCTCACTGCCTGAAGAAGAGAGGAGCTGGGGGCATTTAAAAACAGGCCTTCCCTGTCTCTGGAAAGGACAGCAGATTCCTGCACTATCCATATGGGATTTGAGTCACATCGTGAAGAGAACGGTCCCTCCTGTCACACATGTCAGAGGCTGTAGGGAAGATAATGTTGCTTCCTTGCTCTGGCCCCACTATTTGATCACCCACAGGGATATCCTGGCCAGCTTTTCCATGTGTCAGCAACTTCTCAGCACCCCAGAGCAAGGGCATTGCATGGCAGATGCTCCACAGAGGGACAGACACCTTGTCACAGAGCAGCAGCTCTGCTCCAGCTCCTGGGGCAGCTCAGGGCTGCTCCATCCCTTCATTTGGGGCTGTAACCCAGTACACTGCTCAGCTTCCAGCATCCACAGGCAGGCTGCAACTTCTGGAAACCTCCCGTGCTCCTGATCTGATCTTGCATACCCAAACTGCCCCTCTGGGGGGAAACCAACAGGGGTCTGTGGTCTGGGCACACGCTGAAGACATGCTGGCTTTGCAGAGCAGATCCCTTGATGGATACAGGGTCATGTGTTTATTTTAAGTTTTACAGGGGGCCTTTTCCCTTGCCAGGAGTTGGAGAATAAAGGGCCTGGGTACCATCTGCCCAGGGGACTGGTGAATCATCCTATTTTCCAGTTAACAGCACTTGTTTGCTTTGGGAGATCTCCAAGTTAAGGGGGAAGAAAAAGAAAACCCAACCCATGGATCTTTTCCCACACAATAAGAAAAATGCCTTGTTTTCTTTTTTTTTTTTTTTTCCTTTTTTTTTTTTCCCAAAAGCCAGTGTCAACTCTGCTTTTACTTAGCAGTGGGCTGGATAAAAATAGACGGTGAAATCATGATGCCTTTGGAAGAACCAGGTATGGCCTGGGGAGAGAGGGTGAGAGGAGACAGGCTTTGGGGACAGGGACAAAATCCAGCATGATGCAGGCAGGCTGGGTCTGTCCCAGGAGAGCTGCTGGTTACCCCAGAGTCTTGTGATTTCCCTGGCACATTGCTGGGAGAAGCAGGAGCCTCTTTGGTGGATGCTCCAGAGTTCAAGATGCCGCAGATGGGGCTGTAGCCCAGAGAACACCAGGAGATCAGCTCTGTGCAAAGCTGAGGCATTCGGAGTTTGAGGCACTCTGGGAAGCAAGGGGAAGCAGCAGGGAAGGGAAGCCAAGGGGTTGTGCTCCTGCTTTCTCCAGGACCATATTGCTGTTGCCTCCTCTCTTAGTTTTCTGCTCATATCTGTTTTTTCCTCCCATTTGATCCCCTTGCCAGGCTGAGAGCACGCTGGGCTCCTTGGAAGAAGTGTGCCTGGGAGAGACTTTGATATCTCCTGCTCAGGGCAGGGGTCCTGGAAGCCACTTGGACACCTGGGGCACGAGAAGATGCAGCTGGTGCCCATATTTTGGTTCTGCTGGCAGGGAGCTCCTGTGGCAAAGCCTTCCTGGAGCTGCTTATGCAGAGCTGGGGCGTGTCCTGAGCTCAGCCAGGCTCAGGGCAGGGGTGGCTGCAAGTAAAGATGCTGTGGGGCAGAGTCTCTGGTATTTCTGCACCACAGGAAAAATCAGGGATGTGAGGGCAACTTTCCAGCCACAGGAATGGGTGTGAAAGCCCAGGACATACCACAGAAATGCTGAGTCCCTCTGCAGGCCTGGTTTGTCTCAGGTGTGTCTTGGTTGAGTGCTGAAGAAGACCCCATATTGCTGACTGTGGTGTCCCCTCTGTCACACAGCCCCAGCGCTGTCCTGCCAAAGCCACTGCCCCACCTTTGTACCTTTCCAACCAAGCACCAGCTTAGGTCACGACTGAAATGAGTTTGACTGGCCTCAGCACACCCTTCCACAGGTATTTCTGCACATGCTTGGAAGCACCATGGAAGCTGCAAGGAGATGCCAGTTTTACATAGCAAAAGGCTGCTGCCCAGCAGGAACCCTGGGCCCTGCCAGGAAGGACCAGGGGAGTGGGAGCTTCAGGCTTTACATTTACAGGACATAAGGTGAGGGGGGTTTTTTTGTCCTTCTTCTTAAACAAATTCAAACTTTCAAGGAAAAAAGTAATTCCTGTGGAAACTTTAGCCTCACCCACAAGGAAGGAACCTTCTATCAACAAGAAAACTCACATGGTGGGGAAAAAAATCATGTCTTTTGCTCTTTCACCTGCTCCTGAGCCATGGTTTGTCTGCAGCAGGAGGCTGGAGAGGCGCGAGGGGAATATCTGCATTTCTCTGGGATCAGTCACTGGACCCAGCATTATCACTGGAACAATGGGCTCGGCCCGGGCCAGCCGTGCCAGGGCGGCCCCGCTGCAGCGCTCCCGTGTTTATTTTTGTCTGGGCTTGGAGCGGGGGTGGTGGAGATCAGGTGACGGTGCCGAGGAGCGCTTGGCATCGCCCGTCCTGCCACCGTGTGTGCACATGTCCATGGGAGCAGGGAGCGGGCAGGGATGAGGGAGAGGGGCTGGGCAGGCAGGGTGGCTGCCCCTCCTTACAGGATCCTTTCTGTTGGATGAGCCTGCCCCGGAGATCCCAACGGAGAAGGGATGCTCTCTCAGAGTGGGAACCACTGATGCTCCCATTTGACCTGGCTTAGAGCTTTGCAGTCCAGTCTGGGCAATCAATACCAGTGACTGTGCTTTGGTACCAAAATTAGGAGTAGGAAACAAATTTCTGATAGAACTGAGTCGTGGGCATACAGGAGGTGACCAAGGAGACACAGAAAGGACCATGGTGGAGCCAGGGAAGCCCAGCTTCCCAAGAACCAGTGCAATGTTTCCATCTCTGAGCTTGCCTCTTTTACCATATGGTTTCCATACTGGGTGGTGTTTGAGCAGTACCAGAGACCCAAGTTCATTCCTGGTGCCCCCATGCTGTTCCAGAAGAGCAGTCAGCCTGGGGGATGTGGCTGAGATAACCTCTGAGTTGCTAATTTGGCAAGGTAGTCAAATCTGCCAACGTCCTTGGCCACACAGGAACACCTTCCCAAAAAGAATCCATCCCAACTCCATCCCCAGCCTCAGCAGAGGTGAGTGTGGCTTTGCCAGCAGGTTCACGCCCTGCTTTCTCCATCACCTGAAAACAATCTGCAGCACTGGAGAGTTTTATTTCCCAAGGGGTTGAGAAAAGAGAGGAGCCTGGAGTTAATCAGAGTCTGGGAAGTGTATGGGAGCAGCCACAACTGGAGGAAGCTCACAGGCTTCAGTGCTGGACAGGGAGCAGAGCTGCACTGGGCTTTGGGGACATGAGGGTGCAGAGGGATGGGGTCTGTTCAGAGAGTGGCACTGTGGGAACACAGGAACAGGACATTAATTTCTCAGGTATGGGATGAGGAAAGGAACCAGGGTGCCGTGCCCCAGCTGGGAGTGCAGGTACGTGTGGCATCACCTGTGTGATCACTGTTCAGAGGCCTGAGCACTGTCACACGAGTGGCCCAGAGCCCTGTGCTGGGCCTCAACACACAAATCCAGCCTGACCTCAGAGGGAGCCAAGTGCTCTGTGGCAGAGGCTGGGGCTCTCCCTGATCCTGGGGTGGATCCAGCTGTGGTCTGGGACCCACACACTGCGAACAGCCCCCTCCACGGGTCAGGCCATCCTGCAAAGAATCCCCTTTCATATAAATCCCAGCACATGATGCCAGAGTGGAAGGAGCCTACCCTGCCCAGCAGGTCATTTCAGGCTTGGCTGAACTTCTTTCCTCTCGAGGGGATGTTTGCCAGCATCTCGGAAATGGCACCGGTGGGATCTGCAGCCCAGGCACGGCACTGTCAGTCGAGGACCTGCTCTCTGCAGCTCAGAGCAGCAAATCCCTCTTGCAGCAGGAGGATAAGGATGGATGATGTGGGAGCATATGGAAACCCATGGACACCTCTGGCAACAGATGCATTGAGCCTAACTCAACTTCCAAGAGTCTGACCCTGTTGGTGCCTCCCAGCTGTGTCTCCCTGGATCCCTGTGTCTGGACATCTCTGATGCTGAGATCCAAGAGCCTGTGTTCATCCACAGGGCTGGAGGGGATGCATCCCGGTGGAAGGGATGCAGGCACAAAGCACCACCCTCTTCTGCACTCTCAGCACAACCCTTACCTTGCTGTGTGGACAAAGGTCACGCACACACCCACAGGAGTAAAGCTGTGGATATCAACTCTCCGTTCTCCTGGGGGGGGAAGACTTCCAGACTGCTCTGCTGGGTGATATTCTGCAGACATTTAGCCAACAGGAGCTAAATCCTGCTGGGATTTGTAGCGAGTTCTGATGCATGCCCCACTCGCTGGACTGTCGCAATCAAGGCAATGTGTCTTTCTGAGCTGATTAGGGAAAGTGTCAGGGACCTCACAGCCATGACTGACAGGCCAGGGCTTCTCCTCTCAGTCTGCTGTGTTCCACTAATTGCAGCTCTCCCTAATTAAAAATCAGTGATGTGGCTTTGGCAGCTGCAAGTCAGGTCCCCCAGGAGAGCCCAGGGCAGAGGCTGGGAGGTGGGGAAGGATGGAGGCATCCCTGGAGCCTGGTACATTCCCTGCCACAGTCGGGTGCTGCAGACGAGCCAGACACCCAGGAGAGCCCTTCAGAGGAAGAATAAAATCAGAGCCCACCTTGCCAGAGACCTGGAGCAGTTGAAGGTGTCCTGGCCCCTGAGCTATTGTTGATCTGGAGTGAAATGCTCTGTGCCAGCAGCAAAGTCCCTTTCCAGTAACCACACGGCACTGGGAGCTGGGGCCCTGCAGCGGAGGTAGCAAATCCCAGGACGCTCTGCTGAGCTGGCAACACTCTGACTCTCCCAGGGGACAGGAAGGGCCAACTCGCTGCCAGGCACTTAAAATCAGACAAAATAAAAGCTGGATGATCTATAGAAGTGCAGTTTCCTGTTGGCTTGTTGGTTGCTGATCTATCAGCTCTTTCTCCTTCCTTATTTCCCTGTGAGGAAAAAAGTTTTGTTCCAGGTGTGTCTTCCCACGGGATAATAATCTCTCCAAGCAAACTCACCCTGAGTGAAGGTGAGAGGAGCATCCAGTCACCAGCACAAATGAACAATGTCAGCGACTCTGGGGTGATTTCATTAACGAGTTCTTGAGCTCTCACCACATCAATACAAACTCAGACACCAGTGGATATTCCAATCCCCTGCCATGAGCAGGGACTCCTTCCACTAGACCAGGCTGCTCCAAGGCCTATCCAGCCTGGACTTTTCATACCCATACATGCCCTGTTTGGAAATCCATGGGTGAAGAGGCTGTCTATCTGTCCAGATGTCAGATAAGGGCAGAAGAGGTGATGCTTTTGTTACCCAGAGAAGCTGCAGGTGTGAATAGAAACATCAGCTCATATCGCCTTAGAGGCTGCTGGAGTGAGTTCTTGGGAGAGGGATGGTGGTGTGGGAGAGGGTGAACTGCATGGCAGTCACATCAAGGGAACGGAACAGGGAGGGTCTAGGAGAGGCAGGACACTCTGATCTCTCTGCTGGGCATGGGCATCTTCCAGGTGTTGGTGAGCAGACTTTGGAGAGTGGCTGGAAGCCTTCAGTGTGGTTGTCTACAAGAGAGCTGGAGAGGGACATTGGACATGGGCCTGGAGTAACAGGACAAGGAGGAATGGCTGCAAACTGAAAATGGGCACAGTTAGTTGGGATACTGGGAAGAAATTCTTGACTGTGAGGTCCTGACCCAGAGAAGCTGTGTCTGCCCCATCTCTGGAAGTGTCCCAAGCCAGGATGGATGGGGCGTGGAGCAACCTGGAATCATGGAAGTTGTCCCTGCTCCTGTCAGAGGAGTTGGAACTGGATGAGCTTTAAGGTCCCTTCCAACCCAAATCTCCCTTGGGAAACAGGGAGGATCGTGCCCAGCTCCTCTCTCTGGCTTGCAGCCAGGGACAACTTGCAGATGGAAATCTCGTGGCTGGGGCTGGCTGCTCCGGACGGGCTAATAATACCCCTGGGAGAAGGTCAGGTGGGCAGCAGCAGGGGCAGCTCCCATTACAGGCTGTCACACATCATCCTCAGCTGCCAGAGCCTCCAGAAAATTTTGGGATGTCTTGGAGGAGAGCTGGCACTGCCACCCCTCCTCCACTGGTGGATTTCCAGGGGGATGGCAGCAGGTGGCTGCAAGAGGTTATCTGCACCGTGGCATGGAGAATATGGAGAATATAACCCCCAGCACCATTCCCTGCCCTGCATCCCCTGGATCTCCACATCCTGCCCTGCTTCCCCATCCCAGCAGGACCTGGCTGCCACCAGGCAGGCTACCGTGCTGTCCCACAGCCACAAATGTCCCAGCAGAGAGGGTTTTTCTTGCTGAAAAGCTGCTTAGCAGCTTATGAAAACAATAAAAGTAGTATTATCTTCAATGGTGAGGCAGATGGTTTGGATGATTGGTTTGACTTTTAAGCTGGATTTGAGCTACGGATATTCTGATTTTTAACAATTTTTGGCTGGTCAGACTCTGGCGGCGTAATCCCCAGATTCCCACTCCCATAAATCCAGTCCTCTCTGTGCAGGGGGCTATGGCATGGAGACCTGCCCTGGGAGGGGGCCCTCAGAGGCCTGCATGTGAGGGGGCATCCAGACCCCCACCACCTGGGCTGGCAGCCACCAACCCTGCCATCACCACCACCACGGCCACCACCAGCCCTCCCCATGCTGGGTGTCACTGCTGCCACCACAGCCTTGTTCCCCTGACCTTGGGGGGACATTGCCCCTCTCTGCTCCCGTCCCGCGTGGGCGGCTCTGCAAATCCACTGCTGGCAGGAGCCCAGGCCTGAGCTTCTTGCAGCATTGTCTTTTGCAGAGGGATTTATCTAGTTTTTCTCCTAATTATCAGGAGCTATGGACTTCCTGCCACCATCTGAGGGCTGGTACCAGCCCTCAGTGCTCCTTTTCCTGATGGAACCTGTTCCTGATGTCACCCCCGCACCCGGTGTCAGTGTGGAGCTGTTGTGTGGAGCACAACAGATGACATCCTGCTCACCAGGACATGGCCAGGGGCCTTCTCCATCGCTCCTGCAGCAGGGACCCTCAGCGACCCCCGGATCCCTCCAGAGATAAGGGATCTGCCTTGCTCCAGGGCCCCCAAGCAGCCTCTGAGGCTTCTTGGGGATGCCTTTAGCTGTGGGTTCGGCTTACTGCAAAGCAAAGAAAGGATTTGGGGATAAAATCCATGCCCATGGGGTTGGGCAAGGCTCCTCTGAGGGCAGTTCCAGACAAATAAAAGCTATCTCGGGCTCATGCAGCTGAGGGACATGCAGCAGGATCTCAGGTAATGAATTACCTGCCCCAAACCTGAGAAGAGCCATCACATCCAGAACATCCTGTGTATTAGAACGGTTTTTATTTAGCAAATCTCCAGAGCATTAAAATAAAACTCCCGTAAAACAAGGGTCATCTTTGTGTGTACACTGAAATTGTCAATAGAGAAAAAGAGGAAGACTTCTACAGAGGTCAAAGGTCACCCCAAATATCCCTTCAAGAGAAATATCATCAGTTTTCTGTTCCCACTGTGAGCTCCAGTGCTGGTCAGCAGTCACCAGCAAAGCAGAGGAGAGGGCGGGAAGACTTTACACAGCTTGGTTCAGTCCTGCAACCAAAACACTTCCCTGTTACACCCGGATCATGAAACATCAGGGAAAAAAAAAAGCCCAAAAACTTGTAAACCAGCAGGAGTAATTTTGTGTCTGTTTGTGAGAGGCAGAGGGAGCTGAACCAGGAAAGGACGGTCTGTGGGGCCCGGCAGGTCCCGGGGAGGTGCCAGCAGCGATGGCGACGGGAGCGCACGGCGGCTGCGAGCTCGGTGCCCGATCCCCAGCAGCCTCTCCCCTGCTGGCTCCCGCGGGGCCTGGCAAAGCACTGTCAGAGCTGCCAGGCTTATCTTTAGCTCTGTTCCCTCCCTCGCCCCCGCGCCCACCTCCTCGCCGCGCTCCGCGTCCCGGCCCCCGCCAAAACACGCGTTATATAAGCGCTCGCAGAACCATCTGGGGCTGAGTCAGCCACGAACCCAAACGGACAGCAAGCCCCCGAGGCGGGGATGCCGACCCACGGATAACGGGATTTTGGGGCCATCCCCCCCGCTAGTGCCACCCCTGAGTGTCCGGCACCCCCACCCAGACCCCATGAGCAGGGAGCCTGGAAGGGGACAGCGAGGAACGCCCCAGCCTGGGGGATGGGAGTGATGCTTGGGGTCGTCAGTCAAAGAGGGGAAGGCTTAATTGCATACTAAGGAGGAATTTCCAAAATAAATGTGCCAGCTGCAGGAGAAGAGGAGAGGGAGTGTCGACTGACTGGGGAAGGGGTGCTGATCTGTCAGTTTGCACACATCTCTTCCCTCTCCATCCTGATATCCCACGGGAAACCCTTATCACTTCTTCCCTTAAATCAGCACCACCAAGCTCAGTTTGATTCCAAATTTATTCATTTGAAGTTTCTTCTCAAAGCCCAGGGTAAGGACGGGAGATATCCTTCACCTCCTTCTTCAAAACCACCGTTTTTCCCTGTGAGCAGCACCTCAGGAGCATTTGTGACCTGAACTTTGCAGTGTTGTGCTGATTCACAATGGTTTGTCACAAAAACTGCCTAAAAGTGACAGAAAAAGGGACGCTGACTCATGTGTTTGCCTTCCCCGAGCGAGGAGAAATGTGAAAGGTGAACAAAGTACTTAACGGGTGATAATTACATTCTGTGCTGAAAAAAATCAATCCATATTAATAAGCTGGAGTGCTAATAGAGGCATTTTACAATTAAAAAAAAATTAAAGTATTTGAGGTTTTTAACCTTGACAGTGACCTGTTAACAACAAGTGTAAGGAAACCCCTAATTTTGTCCCACTCACAATTATAAATCTGTGTTAAGGAGAAACTCCAGCCAGTGCCTTCCTGGACTCCCTGCAGGATGCTGGAGGCTAGTTCCCTGGCAGGATCCTGGTTTTTGGTGGGATGAAACCTGGTGTGGGATGGGGTAGAACAGCTGGCCCCTCTGAGAGAGCTCTTGGTATTGCCTTTATGGAGGGAGAGAAAAGAGGTGGAGAGGGTCCACCTTAATGTAGGATGAAAAAGCAAATTGCCAGCAGGAGAGCAGAGATGCTGCTCCGTTACTATGGTTACCCCCAGAGACAACCCAGCATCCCTGGGTATCGCCCTGCAGTACCCAGAGCATCTCTGGGTATCGCCCTGAGGTACCCGAGCTGCTCCCGGCCACCTGGAATGGCACTGGGGCAACTCGGGTGGGCAAGGGACCAAATTTGGAGGGGTTTGTAGGGCCTGAGGTTCTTGGAGCAGCCTGGAGAGAGGATGAATCCAGGCTGGATGGAGAAGCAGCATCTCCAGTGGGGCCAGGGCAAAGTTTGTGCCTTCATCCCTCTGAGATGAGATCCTGGTGGGAAGCCAGATTTCCCAGCCCCTCTGCCCACTCTGTAGCTCTTGATGATGGACTGGCCTGCTCAGATTTCAGTGGGTTTGAGCCAAACCTATCCAAGCTGATAAAAAGACAACCTGCTTTTGGGGAGGCCAAAAACCTCTGTGCAAGGGCACAGAGAGATGCTCTGATCCCCTGAATCTGAAGGGAAAGAGGCAGGAGGGCAGTCAGTGCAGGCTGGTGCAGTGCAGTTCAGAGAGGGTTTTAGCCCTTAAAGACATCTTGAATATTGAAAGTGGAGGTTGCCAGCTAACAAACGGCCCCAACCCCATTCTGCTGGCTCCCATCCCTGCTGAAAACTTCCCAGCCAGGCCTGTGAGGTGTAAGCAAGGTCATTCCCCTCAGAGCCACCTGCTGCCTTCCCATCCCTGCTGCTCCCACCCCTTAGTTCAGCTCTCGAAGATGAGGAGGGTTGGATTGGATATAAAGCAAGGACCAAACACCCTGGCAGCACATCTCCAGTGGAGCCAGCATCAGCTCGGCTCCCTGGGGATTTCTGTACAAGCAGCCACTGAGGGAGGAATTCTGGAGGCAGTGGGAACCATCCCCAGGGAGCTGCCGGCTCCTGAATCATTAAATGCTTCCACAAATGAAGCGCTGGGGTTTGTAGTGCGAACGGCTGTGTGAGGAGTCACTGCCGCATGGCAAAGCAAACCCTGAGAGTGGAGGCACGGGAGCCGTGGGAAGCTGCTGCACGGGCCCCTGCGTGTCCCCAGGAGAGACGCTGGCAGGGCCCTGCCAGAGCATCCCCCGCCTCCTCCCTGGCATTTTCCTTCCCGAGCTCCAGCCCATGTTTTGGAGTAGAATTTTTCCCATCTCCTCTCCTCCCTGCCTGTAACAGGCCATTACCATCTCCAAGAACCCCTGCTCCTCTCCTCAGCAAGAGAAAAGCTTCCAGAAAAGCATCTGGTCCAGATTTAAAGGCATTAAGAGACAGAGATTGGTGGCTTGTTCTAATAGCTAATCATTATTAAAAGATTGCTCCTTATTTCCAAGATAGATTTGTCTGGCTTCAGCTTCCAGGAAGAGGTGGTTATTATGCCTTTCCCTGCTAGATTAAGTTACCTCTTTGTACCAGTGTATCCTCCCCGTGACAAATGCTGTAATCAAGTCACCTCTCAGTCTCCCCCTTTGCTAAATTAAACGGGCTTTGCTCTTAAATCTTGCTTAGCCCCAGCCCTCTCTGTGGTGATTAGAGCGAGTGGCTGGCAGGGATTTTTTTTTTAATGAGTAAAAAACTTCCTTATGGTGAAAAGGAGGGAGCCAATGGGACCCAACAGACCATTAGTGGTGGGTGGAAATTATCAGCCACCAGTCACCCAAACTGGATTCAGCCCCATGCCCAGCCTGAGGAATGATGATGGATAATTTCCCTGGGTTATCTCAGTACACGAGCCCCGTTCCCTGCAGCAGCCAGGTGTGAAAGCCAGGAGGAAAATCCAGGACGGCAAATCCAGGAGCTCTGTGTCCACCAGGCCATTAACCTCTCTGTAAATAGCATCTCACACACTGTCTCCGCTTTCCTTCAGCCGTGACGTACCATTAAAGACATTTAAACTGTCACTTGGACATGGCACAATGTCCCCTGGGGTCCCCACAGGAAGCAATGCCCGTAGGAAATAGATCCTCACGGAGCCCAAGGGGACCGAGGTCGCTCTGGGAAGGTTTGTTGGGTCAGTCTTGGATGACTGGGCTCGTTCTGCCTGAGCTCCAGACACATTTTCCCATCTCCGGGCTCCCTGCATGACTGAGCCGCTCTGCTCCGGTCCCATGGGCAGAGCCCATCAGGGCAGGGCACTGGAGAGAGTGGTACCCCGGGAGGGGCTGTGTTTGGGGGGACTCTGCAGAACCCCTCATGATTCTGAGCATTCCTACAGCCAGGGGGGAAATCACCCTGCCAAGAAAAATTCAGGTGTGTGTTTTCTGCTCCTGCCTAGAGGCAGCAGGATGAATATTTGCTGAAAGGCTCTTAAAAATAATCTCTGTTTGTCCTGCTGGCCCCAGTCTTTCTCAAAGTTTGCTCCACATAATCCTGTATGTGTGACAACTGGCAGACTTGAAAACACGTTGGAAGTTGGCTACAGGCAGACACTTCACTATGATCTTTAAAATATACAGCATGACGCGAGATATTTTAAATAGATCAAAATACATTTATTACATATTTATATTATTTTCTCTAGTCTATTTATATCTTTTGGAGACTCTTATATATAATATATATAATATATTTAAAATAACATAAAATTGGCCAGTTTTGTCATCTGAAATACATTTTACAAATATATATATACATTGTCACATATATCTCAAATATATGTGCAATGAGACAGAGAAACACCAGAGGTGGAAAAGGTACAGATACTTCATTGCATCCCTCAGCTTCTCTACCACCATTGCCCCAGTGAACAGACTCAGCATTTCACCCCTGGGAAACCAGTGCTCCCAGTTGCCAACCTGCCCGTGTGAACTGGTGCCAGGTCTTGATCCCCAAACCCCAAACGTGGGACCAAGCCTGGGGGAGCACTGGGGTGTGTCTGGGGGGGAGATGGAGGGAAGATGGTGCCCTGGGAGTGGGCAGCAGGACAGATGTGCACAGCTGGTGGGCGAGGGGATGGGTGGCGTCGGGTCGGGCACTGTCCCATGTCCTGTCCCTGCTCGTGACACATCTGGATCCTGCCCTATGCCAGCCCTCCCCACGGCAGCATTCCTGAACTGGGGGGTGGGAGAGCAGGATGTGACCGGAGTGCCGGGCACAGCTGCCACACACTCACTTCAGTGTGCAAGAAATGGGAGGGGAGGGACACACAGGGGACTCTTTTGGTTGTCAGCACGAGAGGAAAGGAAAGAGCAGGAGGGTTTAAAAATAAACGTATTTGTTCTGCCTTATTAAAGATAGAAAAGGTGGCTCTGAAATCATCTCCTACAAAAGGTTTGAAGGTCAAGCAGGCACCGAATCGCGAAAGGTTGAGCGCTAAGTGATTGTCCCAGCCCTAAAAGACAAAGTGCACTAAATTCGCTGATGAGAAGCTAAGGCTCGTCCCGATGGCCCCCGGCCCCAGACACGCCCCCCCGGCCAAATGAGGACCCTCCAGGGCACAGGATGCTCTTCCCGGAGGTGGATTTGGGGCGCAGGAATACGGCTGCTTTCTGCTCTCACAGGGGTGTTTTTTTGGGGTGATGCCAAGTGGGAGCAGCAGCGGGTCCAGCCCCCGACCCCCGGCTGGGGAGGTGCTGCTGCCGGAGGCTGCCCCGAGTCCGGGCCCAGGGCAATCCCTGCGGGATGCTGGCCAAGAGGATTAGCGGCTCTCTCCTTTCTCGGACTCCTGCCATCCTCCAAGGATCAAGTGTAACGCCGGAGTGAACTCCAGGGATGGAGCTGGCTTGCTCGAGGAAATGGCCGGCGGCTGGGTATTTTTGTGGGGGGGACGGGGACATTTCGCCTTGCTCGTCTCCAAGCCCCTTTTCACAGGGATTCTGCTCCACAAAACCCCACACTCCCAGAGCATCCCTGTGCCTTCCCAGCCCCCTAAGGAAACCCAAGTGGGCTTTCTCCACCCTCTTTTTTTTCTCCTCATTTTTACCCCTTTCTTTGACAGTTGATGGGATTTAAACTATGGCTGGGCAGCCTTCTCGATGCTCCCTGGTGGTAGGAAAAAAGACCAGTAGGTCCTAGCACTCATAGATAGGCAAAAAATCATATTTATACGCTATGTACCGGCGTGGTCCAGGGTCAGGACTAGGACTATACAGTAGATATAGGACATCTCACCAGAGCTAGACCCTCACTAGCAGGGTTTGGGGCAGGAGTGTGTCAACAGGGGCCAGGAAAGGTCTGAAATCCCCTCACCGTGCCAGCCACAGGCGCTCCCTGTCCCAGTTCACATCCTCCTACACAGCAGTTTAAAAATACATCTGTATATATTATTCTATTCTCCCAGGTAACACTGTACAATCATAGAAGTTTCTTTAAAAGCAATAATTTACTTAAAGACATCTCTATTTCTCTTTAGTTTTTATACAAATATTTACTGTGATATATATATATTTATAAAGAAGTTAACCCTCTGAGAACTCTACAGCAGCAAGATGTGCACCTTTTTTTTTTAATAATTATTATTTATTCAAAAGAACCTAAAACCACTTAAAAGCATTTGTTTTAAAAAAATAAATAAGTAGTGCTCACACAAAATCTCTCTGCCCCCCCTCCATCCTTCCCACCCCCCCGATGCTGTGGTGCAAAAAGCAGGGGGCAAAAGCATCCCCCCAGGAGCAAAGGGATTGGTGATGGGATGGCATCCACCTCTGCTGCCTTAGAAACATAAATGTCATGGCTGGAGCTCAATGGCACGTCCCTACGTGTCCCCACTTTCGGGGACAATGCATTTGGGACACTCAGTGCTGACAAAGCTGCCTCCCAGTGCTGCCCCTGGAGAAGGTTTTCTCCCAGTGGTTTTTACTGGAAGCCAAAAACAGAGCAGCCCCTTGGTGGGCAATGTGGGGTCATGGTAACAGACACTGGTGGGAAGAAACTCTGCAGGGATGATGTCCCAGTCCCCAGCACGGAGCTCGGGGTCATGGGGCAGTGGAACACTCGGGGCAGCCGCTCCCCAGAGCCCTTGGCAAGAAGAAAATGGGGATGGGGACACAGGACAAATCCTGCTTCTGCCACCTATGCTTGGACACACCACAGCAAGTCCTGACCCCAGGACACGGCTTCCCCAGTGTGGGCTGTGGGGGGGAAAAAGCACTGGGAGCCCATCACAGCAGAAATGCTGTGGAGGACCCCACTGTTGAGCCCCTCTCCCCAAGGGCTCCATGCCCAGGGTCAGATGTGGGATGCCCATGGATACAAAGCCTCTCCCATGGCCACAGGGAGCAGGGAGTCAGATTTTGGCTCCCAGAGCACCAACGAGCAGCACGGCTGGATGAAGGGACCCACAAATCTGCACCTTCCTGACCCCTTCCCTCTGTGGGGACCGGGGCAGGAGCAGAGGCTGGCCATGCATGGGGTTCTTTGCCTTGTGCCAGAGCTAAAGCTAAACCAGGTTGTCACCAAGGCCAGCCTGAAAGGCGGTGGATGATGGGATGTAGGTGCTGCAGAGCAAAAGGGGCATCACCCAGAGCAGGGGGATGCAGGATGGGGGCTGTGGAGAAGGGCTGGGACACAGGATGAGTTCGCATCTCTAAGGCACAATCCACCTTGAGGCTGGGACACAGGGATGGGCTGAAGCACAAAATGGGGTGATTTTCTCGACTGGCATCTGTTGTTTTGGGGAAAACATCTGCCTCTGAAGCAGGACTCTCTGGTGGGTTGGGAATTCATAAAGCCCAGCCTGGCACGGACACAGCTCCAGTACTAGAAGTGCAGCCCAACAAGATGACTTTCACATTGATTTCCACGTTTGAAAATATTCTTCAAGGAAGAAAAATACCAAATTGGTCAAAAAAGTGGGGAAACACCCAATTTTGAGATGTCTCCACTCTCATTTTTGTGCTTTTCACTGTTTTGTCCCAGTTATGGTGAACCTTAGGAATTCTCCATCAGAGATGCTGGGGGAGACCCAACACTTCAGCAGCTGATGCTCCAGACCCCATTTCCACCCAGAAACCCAACATTTCCAGAAATTGGCTAATTACCATGTTTACAATGTTTTTTTTCTGTCACAGTCCTGCTTATCCTTATTACTTCCTTTGCCAATGATTCCACTACTTTCTTTCACTGCCACAGACCTCCAGTCACTTACATCTATTTTCTGCTTATGAAGCCATGCCAGTGGTAAAAAACCACCCCAGAATTGGATGCAATCTTAACTTTTAGCTCTTGCATCTACCCAACAAGTCACCCCCTCAAAGGACCCCAGTGGCTTCTTCATTCCCTTGTTCATTTTTAAAAAATACTGAATGACTTCTTACAGATTTAATATTATTATTATTATTGTTATAATAATAATTATTATTATTATTATTTTAGTAAACAGTCTCCCAAACGGTGTGGTGAAAAAATTAAAAACCCTCTCACCTCCCTCCCCCTTTTTTTTCCCAAATTAAAAAGAAGTACGTTAATGTTGCATGTTATTTCAAGTGTTGTTCTTGTGCAGCTGAACCAGACCACCTGCCAAAGGAGCAATTGTTTTGTTGTTGCTGCTCAGTTAAAAAATAAAAGAAAAAAAAAAAGAAAGAGAGAGAGAGAGAGTAAGATTTGTTTCCTGATATTTCCTCTTTTTGGATCTCGCAGTGCTCTGCTCCAGGAAAACACTGGCATTTTCCCCGCGGGGAGAGCAAAGCCCCACGGGGCTGCGCGGGGCGAGCGCCTGCCCGCACCCCACAGACCCTCCTCTCCTCATCCTTCCTTCTGTCCATCCATCCATCCATCTGTTCATCCATCCCCCAGAGCCGTGGGCCCTGCCGCGGGCGCCAGGCACAGGGGACGCCCCGTGGCCTGCCACCGTCCCCTCCTGCAGACCGCTCAGTGGTTATTGCAATGAAACTGAAAACTATGAACGATACTAATTTCTCAAGCATTCCTATGGCACTTGCATTGTTCTGCATAATTTGAGCGGGTTGTAGGGGAAGAGATTAGAGGAGGAAAAAAAATACCCTTGGAAAAGTCAACGGAAGGACCAAGAGTCATATTTCCGACTCCCTCCTGTACGACCGCTGATCCAACGCTATTGTAGCTTGAAGCCTGTCGAACTCGTGCCTGTTATCTGGGCTGAGGTCCTCCAGACCCCGGCTGTCATCATCTTCCTCTTCCTCGTCGCGGCTCATGAAGGCCAGCTCGTTCTCGTAGCAGAAGGAGTTGGTGCTGGGCAGCAGGAATTTGTTCTCCACCAAGTCCTTGGCGCTGCAACGGGGGGTGGATGGGACCTCATAAGTTTTGTGGAAGTGGGAATAGTCTACTTTGTACTGGTTTTTCTCCTCAAACAAGACAGGCTCGAAGCGGTGGCCCCACAGGATTTCACTGGCCAGGTAGGAGCTCCGAGCTTGCGTCGTCATGGCTGTGGCCTCTACCATGCCCTCCAGGATGACGACGATCTCAAAGTCATCTGTCTCCAAGTCCTGGCGGCTTATCCCGAACAAGGGGCTGTCTTCGTTGATTTCATGGAGAATGGTGATAGGAGATACCAAGAAAATACGGTCCAAGCCTTTATCAAACCCCACGTCAATGTCTATTTGGTCGAGTGGGATGTACTCCCCTTCCTCCGTGATCCTGGGCTTAATTAGCTGAGCTCGTACATGGGCTTCTACTATGTGGCTTTTCCGTAGGTTCCCAACTCTCCACATCAGGCAGAGTTTTCCATCTCTCATTGCCACTACTGCATTATGGCTGAAAAGTAATGTCTGGGCCCGTTTTTTGGGCCTGGCCATTTTTGCCATTATTGCACCAATCATGAAAGAGTCGATT